>CM029375.1:8585449-9185449 GCA_017165825.1 Hepsetus odoe | reverse complement strand
ATTTAAATTAGTCATTAAAATGATGTGGTCTGTTGCACAGAAGAGGATGCATCATAATGTCTCTGATCATTTGAAAAGTGATCCAAGCCTGAGTTCAGTTCCAGGTTTGAACAGGACCAGAATAACACCAAGTAAGAATTGTTTAATACAATTACATTGTATAATGTCACTTTTTATATTTACATGGATATAATAAAACCAGAGGGAATGGCAACAACTGATGACAATATATAAACAACGTGAAAATAAAATGTTACACTTTACATGCTAAATAATATATATTTGTTTCTTCCAGAAACAAATCAGCCCATTTTGCATTTAGGGATCTTTGACATCATTTTGTTTGATTACCATCTTCATGAGAGACTCTTAAACTAGGCATGAAGGATTTCACTTGGTTTTGCATAGCTCAGAGTGCTTCCATGTTTTGTTGTTTACCTGGGAACAAGGAAACACTCTCAGAAAACGCATGATGTACCTTTTTATCTGTTAGGCCCGAATCCGGCTGCATCTCATACCGTATAAATGTGTCAGTTTTGGCATGGCATTTCAGGGTTACAAAAAAACTGCAAGGCTTTTTAAAAATGTGTAACGTCAGCACGGCTCACCGCATTCACAATTAGCATTAATTAGATCTACAAGACAGTGCATACAGGATATGATGAGCAGATAGGCCAGTACTGCCTCAAGGGGGTTTCAAGTCAAAGAGTTTTACAATCAAGTGAGGCGAACTAAATGCAGGGTCAGTGTATTGGTGTGGAGAAATGCTAAGTACAACCTAAAGCAGGTCACAAATGTACAAATGGTAGCAACTCGATGACTTTAAAAGGTACCAGCAATTTTCTCCACAAATCTTGAGTTAAGACCCCCTGAAATAAATGAAAAGTGGAGGTAGAGTTTGTCTCACCTTTGCTGCAGCAACAGACTCTAATTTTCTGTAAAGGCCTTACCCTAAATGCTGGAACATTGCTACGAGAATTTAATCGCATTTGAACACAAGAGCATTAGTAAGGTCAGCAACAAAAGCCACTCCAACTCATCTTAAACGAGTTGCATGGAGCATCATTCAACCATTCATTGCTCAACAATCCAAAAATAGGGGATTTATACCTCTCTGAACAAAGCTTGACACTGAGTATGATGACCTTAGACTCATAGATAGCTGCTACAGAGGCTTTATTTAAACACATTTTATTAACAATGCTTCTGTGCCACTATAAAGATAATGGAAGCTGTGTGTGTCTGGTTTTCGAACCACACCATAGCACTGAAACAGTGCTAGTGAAAATAGTAAACAATCTGTTAATGGCATCTGACATAGGGTTGGCGCAGCGTTTTGCAGCGTTGTTCATAGATCACAATATCTTACTGCACAGATTAGAAAACCTGGTTGGCATAACAGGAACAGCCCTCTCCTGGTTTAAATCATACTTGACCAACCGCTATCAATTTGTAAACGTAGGTGAACAACCTTAGTTCATACAAAAGTTAGTTATGGAGTTCCACAAGGCTCTGTCCTAGGCCCCCTACTCTTCATATTATACACCTTCATATACAGCATCCCTCTGGGTTCAGTTATCCAGAGACATAGAATCAGCTTTCACCGTTATGCTGATGCCACACAATTTTATAGCTCAGCTAAACCGGAAGATAGACACAAATTAGAAAAGATTGAGGACTGTATAGGAGATATAAAAGAGTGGATGTCGCTCACTTTTCTTATGTTAAATTCTGAAAAGACAGAAGTTCTTTTATTAGGTCACAGAATTGCTAGAGACAAACTTTCAGGTTTAATGCCAGATTTCCCTAATCTTACAGTTAATCTTAAGCACTCTGTCAAAAGCCTGGGCGTCACAATTGACTCTCTAGATACACACTTTGGAAACATCTCTAAAATAGCTTTCCTCCACCTTAGAAACATTGCTAAGCTTAGAAGCACACTCACACTACATGATGCAGAAATACTGATACATGCATTTATCACTTCAAGACTAGATTATTGTAATGCCCTGCTATCAGGATGTTCCAGCAAAAGCCTTCATAAACTCCAGTTAGTCCAGAACGCAGCAGCTAGTACTCACTAGATCCAGAAAATTCAATCATATTAGCCCAATATTATCTAGACTTCACTGGCTTCCTGTGAAATTCCGCATTGACTATAAAATTTTCCTGCTAACCTACAAAGCCGTTAATGGCCTCGCTCCCGAGTATCTCTCAGAGCTTATCTCTAGTTATGAACCTTCACTCTCACTTAGATCACACGGTGCTGATTTTCTAACAGTTCCCAGAATTTTGAAAACAACAACAAGGGGAAGAGCCTTTTCATTTGGTGGTGGTGGTCTAGTGGTAGGGTATTCACCTATGGACCTTTGGCTCAAGAGGTCCCAGGTTCGAATCACACCTCTAGCACTACCACCACTGGGTCCCTGAGCAAGACCCTTAACCCTGAATTGCTCCAGGGGGACTGTCCCTGTAATTAGGACATGGAAGTCGCTCTGGATAAGAGCGTCTGCTAAATGCCGTAAATGTAAATGTAATTTAAAGCCCCCCCATCTCTGGAACAGTCTTCCAGCTGCTGTCCGGGACTCAGACACAGTCTCAGTATACATACTTGTTTAGTCAGGCTTTTAGTAATTAATTCTCCTGTTAGTTAAGATCCAGATCCGGGTGTTCACGGACACAGTAAACTGGGATGTTGGTGCTACCAGCCCACCACTCTCACACTCAAACTCACGCTCAAAAATCTCAGGGGCCGGACAAGCCGGTGGATTTCATTATTCATTGTTTGCCCGGAGATCCAACACAAAATCAAATCTAAAACTTGGGGACAAACGTGGCCCGGAAAGATCAGTTAATTCAGGTTTGTTGAGGGTGGTGTGGGGGATCCCCAGTGTCGCAGGGTGCTCTTGTATTTGTAAATCCCCTGGATCTGTCCTTTTAAGTCAAATGTATCCTTTTTAGTCAGGATCAGTCCTTTTTAGTCTGGTTGTAATAGTAGTCACATTACTGCATTCTTTAAACTTATGGCCTTTACAATGAGTTCAAAACAGATCGAATTCCTTTCTCTTTGTTTGTGATGGGCGGCTGTCCGGTTTGGGTGTTTCCTAAGTCCATCGATCTCCGTGAGGGTCTCCTAAGTTCTATGCCAGCTGCTACACCAAGTCAGCAAAACTACTATCATCTTATTTTTCTCCCAACCTGAACTTCAGATCAGCTACATCGGAGATTAAAGCTTCCCCCACTCAAACAGAGCTTCCACCATTAGATCATGAACCTCCAGTTCCAGTCACCAATTGAATCTTTTTTTACTCTAACTCATGTTTACTTTCTTTCCTTTTCTGGTGTCAATCAAAGGAGGATGGGTTCTTCTTTTAGTGAAAGTGACAACCCTTGTCATTGCGAGGTCACAGCACACGTGAACCACAACGAAATTGGACCTCTGCATCTAACCCATGCATACAAACACCGTGCAGAAGTGGTCAGCTATTGAAAGCGCCCGGGGAGCAGTGATGGGGACGGTACCTTGCACAACAGTACCTCAGGGCAACCTACTTGTGAGGAAATTGAACCCACACTCTTCCGATGCGGGGGCAACTCCCTAACCACTCCCTAAGCCCCTTTTGGGTATTGGTTTCCCCCAAGGTTTCTTCCTCATGTTTGGGGAGTCCAACTGCGGCTTGGACCCGGATTCTCTAAAGCTGCTTTGTGACAACAACCGTAAAAAGTGCTATATAAATAAAGCTGACTTGACTTGACTTGGTAGGATACTCTGCCATGGCCCAAGAGGTTGCAGGTTTCAATCCAACCTTCTGCACTTCCACTATTGGGTTTGTGAGCAAAACCCTTAACCCTGAGTTGCTCCAGGGGGACTGTCCCTATAAGCAGGAATTGGAAGTCGCTCTGGATAAAGGCATTTGCTAAATGCTGTAAATGTTTGAGCAAACAGTGTATTTGGTGTCCAAAGTCATCCACTTCAGTTTTGCACCAGATCTATGTGGCTAATGCAGCTAAGAAGTTAGAACTGCCCAAACTGCATGCATTAATCATCACACACATGCCTTAAACTGTGTCATGTTATTAAATATTCTCAAGTAGTCTTATGCTATTTCTATATATATTAAAATGGACAAAGGTTTATTGCACAAAAAAAAAAAAAAAAAAAAAACAGAAAGGAGCCCTCAGGGCTTTCTATGCCTCTAGACCTAAGGATTTCTGAACAAAAACTAGACTTTTTGGTGCCTGTTAAACTTACCTCTATGCATGTACTGTTAAACAAGCCTATTGGCTGAATATGCACTTAGAAAGGGCTCCTATCATGGAAATATGAATTTTACTCCTTGTTTTAAATGAACATATACAAAATACCAATAAATTTATTAAAGAAATTCCTGTGCTTGGGCATGCACAGTGAGTAGTGAATTTATCCTCTGCATCACACCTGTAGAGAACACATATATCCATTGCCCAAATTTTCTTGCCAGGATGGGGGACTGAACCATCTAGTTACAAGTCATCCTCTCCAATCATTAGACCACGGCTGCTCCCATATATAGGCATCCTTAACAGAATCCAAGTGTCTTGTTTCATTTTCATAACTGAAAATTTATTAGTTTGTTCCTGCACTGCAAAAGAAATTGTATTATTATAAATGATTATTTAGATGAAAGAGGGATGTTCACTTATAACATGTGTAAGGAATAGACAGATTTCCATTTCTGTCTATGAGTGAATGCTCCACACTTAATCCTCAGGTGTCAATTATCCACAGCAAGACTGTGCGATCTAACAGATAAGGTTCAGACGGGGCCGGTTCTGGAGCCTTTGAGCACTTTCAAGAAAACTATCTGCTGGTGATAACACAGATGTCTTGGGGGTAAAGAAAAGAAAAATGGTAACCTAGTTCTGCCTTTCATTACTCACTTCCCAGATTTTGTGCACTAGCACCTTAAGGGAAAACAATCATAGAGGGCATTAAAGAAACCAATAGGGGAGAACCAAGCTCTCCTGACCAATGACAGCAAAGATGAGTTACTGCCCTGGTACAGTGAAGTGAAAGTGACTATTTGTCCTTGTGAGCACACAGCACAGCCCTCAGTGAACCACAATAAAATGCATCCTCAGCATTTAATACATGCAGCAGTGGGCAGCCATCTCCAGCACCCGGGAACAGTGATGGGGATAGTATCTTGCTCAGGGGCAGAATTCAGGGTCATCAAGGCCTCAAGGTAACCCACTGGTCTGGCACTCAAATGCATAACTTTCTGGTTATGGGGCCTATTCTCTAATCACTAACAACTCATCAGATATATATATTTTTTTTAAAATTCCGCTAATCGTTCAGTGACTTAACATGGTTTCCTGTTTTAGATTACTTTAAACATTTTTATATATTTAAATAAAATATTATATATTGTGAAAAAAGGGAAACCATTAAAAAGGTTAGTTAACTACTATTTATAGCAACACTTATCAAGTGACTAGAATAGAGAGGTCAGGGAAAAGGGAATCATGAAAGGGAATTAAAAGTGTGTTGAAAATAAGTGAATCATAAAAAAAAGTTTGGGAGGGCAGACAGAAAGGTGTGATGATTTTGAAAAAGCCTTTAATAAGGACTGAAAAAGCCTGGCTCAAGCTCTGTTACTACCTTACCTTCAACCCTACCAAACAACCCTACATTGCTGCTGCTGCACACAGCTCACCTGCTGCTATAACGCCAGTACACCTGACCAGTCTCCATCTCAAACCCTACCCTATCGCACACTGTTGTCTGCCACCAGACATGCGGAGTGCCCGTGCACACTCGCCACCACTCAAACCTCTATGCCTTTGGAATCAAATCTGTTTTCTCAATAACCATCAACACTGGGATCTCCTTCCCCTCCTAGTTCCCTAAGGGACCAGCCAGAGGCTGAACATCAAGCTTCCCACAACGTACACATATCAACAAGTCAATACAGCATCAGGTTACGGCAATAAAGAGTCTTGACATTGGCTCTCTGGCTAAGGTATTTAATGTCTATTCTCAAGCTTCTCTCAGAAACACTTTATGGACCTTCTAGTTTGTTCTTGGTAATCCCCCCCCTGAGATGTACCTACTTACATAGAAGTCTTCAGGGAAAACAGGCCATCCAGGCACTCCTCTGCATCTCTTACTTCTAAGCTGCCGTCAAGTTGCTTGTAATTGAACACGATCCATGCTCTTCCTTCTCTACATTTCATGTGCCACAAAGGAAGACATGAGAAAAAGAAGAAAGGTGCTTAAAAAGGTGCAGACTGCCCTTTCTGCTTCTTCTATTAAACTAAATCTCCCTCATTTTACTTTACTTGCTCTAAACAAACGGGTCTTCCTTATCAGCATGTTTTATTTTGACAGCATGTAGTTGGAAATTCTTACTTCACAGAGCATATTTTGGCAAAACACTGAAATTATATATTAACTTTGTCCTGTATTTATTTTCCCCTTAGGTCTACACATGTTCATCTTTAACCCCTACTTATCTAATTAATCAGTCTTTTTTATTACTGTGCCTTTATAGGGGTTTACAAACTACATTGAACTCCTTTATTCAGTTTAGGTGACAGGGCCCCTACATTCAACACTACGGATGAATTCCTCATATATAATATAATGTGTATTCTGTCTTCTCCAAACATCAAAAACCTACCATGCTACAGAGAATGAAAGGTGCCAATAATTTAAACAATCATAGATGTCTTATGTGAAGAACAACCAACTCAGAGCCTTGCCTGGTCCGATGCTGCAGACCAGATGATCAGTGCCTTTTGTAAATGTCAAGGTCCTATTAGGAAATTAGCGTAGTGTATTAGGACTTTATTACCGTGCTCATCACGAGCTGATATGTGGTGTTACTCAACAATACCAGAACATGACCTGTAACCACACACAGGATGATCAAATTTGCCTGTATTTTTTGACAGCTGCACATATTCTTGTGTTATTGAACCAATGATGCAGCTTGTTTTGCTCCATTTGGTGCCATCCAACCTCTCTCACTGGAGTGTCCATTAATTCAGTTCTACCCTAATCCCCCTAATTTCATGCTCTCCTGTATATGCACTGCTGTTAAGTGTGTGCCAATCACCCATGCTGCACTGTTAAATTGAGTGCTTTTACAAGCGGCCGGAGGGCAGTTTCAAGACTCCATCCCTGCAGACTACCTCTCTAATGGATGTGATGTTTGGGTGACATGTTAAAATGCATAACACAGCATTTCCTAAACCCAGGCAGTTCTGGGTGAAACCCTACCCACACACACGCACACTCACACATACACAGATATCTCCACTGGAACTGTAAAAACAAGAGCAGCTCTCCTTCAGACCAATGAAGACCCACAGCACAGTCTTTAGGCTGAAATAGATGCCAGACAACCATTCTCTGAACTAATTTGTCTAAGACTTCACCCTGAAAAGACATAACGTGGCACATCACTTACATCCACCGTTTTCAGAAAGTTAGTCAAGTTAAAGCCAGCTGGCCCAGAGCTCCCCGCCCCCCTTTAGGGGACCACTAAGTAGAGACAATAGTTTACGTGACCTGCATATCATGATAGTTCAAACGTAACAAATACGCATAAGCCGATACGCAGATCACCATCTCCATCTAGATCATCCCCACTGGAGCAGAACCAGACAAGCTCCTGCTTCCCCACCTGCTCCATCCTAGCAAAGCACACACACGCGCGCGCGCGCGCACAGAGGAAACAAAAGACTCCTCCACCGCAGCCCCCCTGCCCCGCCACAGGGCTTGGTGTCAGGCTGGACCTGCACTGCTCACTGACCTGGATGGTGCAGGTGTACTCGGTGTCGTCCAGCAGGCGGACAGTGCAGCTGAACTCTCGGTCCAGGTTCCTCACGCTGCCGCTCATCAGCCGACTCAACATGTTCGCGCTCACACGACCGACCGATTCAGCCACAGCGTCACAGCGCGATCTCTCCCCACTCACACACCCCCGCAGCCCGAGCGCCTCGCATCCTATCCCAGCCTCGCCTGCCGCTTTCCTCACTCAGCTTGCGCGTTTCCAAACAGCCGACAAAGACGTGCGTCCAGCGGAGCCACCTGCTCCTCGCTCACTGCCTGCAGACTAAAACGGGGGCGGGGACTGCTCCTCGCTCACTGTCTGCAGACTAAAATGGGGGCGGGGCCTGCTCCTCGCTCACCGCCCGCAGCCTGAAGGGGGCGGGGCCTGCTCCTGTCTCGCCGTTGTAGACTGAAGGGGTGGCGCGGCCTGCCCCCTGCTGACCGCCTGTAGACTGTAAGGGGGCGGGACTTTTCCCCCCAAGATCGATGCCCCGCCCAACCAATCGCCAATCTCCGTTGTTTTTGGATAATTAAGCTTTAAGACATACTTTAAGAAATACTTCCGATAGAATAAAGTGAGTTGGATTCTGCTCAGTTATCTTTACTGTGGCTTTTTGCTGGTCTAATTTAAAGCTTAACTAGCCTGGCTTTTAAATAAGCATCTTAGCTGGGCTCTGCACGGATAGCTTCCTTCCCATCGGAATTATCACAAATCCCGCCTTTTCCGCTTGGATTGACTGGCGGTTCCTCCTCTCCTGACGATGTACCGCGTGTGAGGATTAACTATCAGCCTATCGCAGCGCAGGGGGGAGGGGCCTGGTGCACTACGAGTGGGAAAGAAAATTGATCTGCGCAGCATAAAGAAATAGACTCTATTTGGCTCTATGACTCGGCCTGGGGAAGCTGCAGGTAAGCAGAGATTGCAATTAGTAACCACACATCTCCGCACAACAAAATATTTAAATTAATTTTATTACACAATTCTATTTCAGTAATTAAAGAAAGTATTATTTTGAGTTATAAAACAGTGTTCTCATGTATGGACAACATTGTAACAATTTGCTTTATTACTCAAAATAATTGACTACTAAAATAGAAGAGTAATATTTTGGTAATTAAGTCAATATTTTCAGGGGCTAATTATTTAATTATATTCTTTTTCTACTTGCTACTTTTCTACCACATTCTTGTGGATCAGAGTCATGAATTAACAAGTTGAGAACATTCAATTTTGATTTCATTAACGGTGTCCTCTCTTCTACTTTTTTTATTGGAGTTTCTAAAGAAATCCAACCATTTACAGTATAAAATGTTTGCCTCATATGTATACATTTTTCCATTCATGACACTGTTACAAACACCAAAACCATTAATCTGTAATCTGTCTACTGTAAGTGTTCCTTTTTGGTATTCTATTTATTCCACTATTTTTCATTTCTATTACATTCTCTGATTTGAAGGGGGGGGGGGGTCAGCCTCACTATATTTAATCACACAGGAAATTAACTTACTACGTTTAAATCATGGTTTCAATCGATGTATTCAGAGTCTGATACCTCAAGCTTAAGATAATTACAAATTGATTACATGAAATCAGTTTTATTATGCAGCTGGATGATCCAAATTATAACCAATAATACAGTCATGTTACAAAAAAATGCATGTTAAAAATGATCATAAAAAAAGTTTGCAACTGAGAACATTTCCTTTTTGCAGTAGGACAGCCCAGATTCCATTCAGACCCCTCCTGAACACACACACACACACACACACACACACACACACACACACACACAATATCCTTAAGTATCTGTATTTTAATAAATACATTCTTGAAAGAAAGAATCAATATTTTCTAGAGGCACATTTTCTAAAGCCAGGTTTCAGTCAAAGGATGTGTTTTAAAGGAGCACTCAGTCTAATTTATGGCATATGGCTGATTTCCTTGTTAAAGAACTGGAACCTGTTGACTGGAGACCTACTTATAACAGAAATGATTGGGCATTCACTGAATTCAGTCAGTAAAGATGAATGAGAATCGCATTTTTTTAAGATTCATAAAGCAAACTGAAACTGTAAATGGTATGTTGTAGCTACAGTATTCAAAAAGTGAATAAAAACAGTTTTGGTTTGACATTCTTGTCTGTCTCATCCTGTGATCAGTACTGTTAAAGTGTAGTGAAGTGTAGTGTAGTTTCATGTTTGTGCTGTACAGTCATATCTAAGGTACATATTTAAGGATATCAGCAACTGAGCAATGACTCGTGTTATAAGTAACGGAGTCAACAAGTTGCAAGCTCTTTTCTGATTACATTAAAACGAATTAAAAATGATCTGTGCTAATTAAATAGAGATGTGTTTAGGTCGAATAATACTAGTATATACAAAAGTTTTAAAAATCCTCAGATTACATGTTTTTGTTGAAGTGAACACATCCTCTACAATAAGCGCATCTACATATGGCATTTTTTAATTTATTTATTTAAATGTAATTAATTTATTTAACTTTATAACAAAACCATTTGGGCCCCAATTTCTGCACACCTTTAATTTTTTTAATAAAAGTTATTTTCTGTAATGTAAAATTCAACAAATAAATAATCTTTTTTTTTTTTTTCCAAAACAAAACATTCTGAAAACATCTGATTATGATCGTCCATTTTTCATACCACTGTTTATATTCTCTTGTTTTTGGATGCTGTTTTGGACCCTGACAACAATCAGTACCCTCCATAAACATGCAATGTAACTAAATTAAAACATTTAGGAATGCAGTTCAAACAGCCATTAAGAAAGAAGTCTAACCAGCTCCAGTCATGTCTCTAAAGAAACAATGGCTGGTTCATGAGTTATCAATGATAAAATCTAAACTTAAACAGATTTAATTCCTCAACAAACATGTTAACTTTTTAAAAAGTGATGTTTTTATATTTATAACAGAACTTTAAATGGTCACTTTTATATTCATTACAATTTTGGTTTATTTTCACATAAATTATCTCCTTGATGTAGTCAAGCATAATTCCCATGCTAAGTCTTCCCTTATTACAACATGCTGCTATACAGATGAAGGCTAATATATGACCTGCATGACAAGTAAAGTGGCACTGCATCAAGCTGTTAATAATGCTTTGTTTCTGAACAGCGAAAGGAACTTTGCTAAAAGCAGTTCTGTTAAATCAACTTAGACACCCATTCCCCTCAATGTGGGGTATCAACTGGTTTTCCAGGACTCCTAGATGGCTGAAGCATCAATGGAGTTGCAATCCCTTCCAAAAAAATGCCCAGTGCTTAAAAATTTACTTCAGTTGTTACAGATACTCTTTTTACTAATGTGATTATCTGTAATTTAACAAAAGCAAAGTTCACAAGTAGTTTTTCTTCTTTACTCAATGAAACAGCTCTTCTCATCCTACAGATGAGAAAGTGTGGAATATCACACATGGAACTCATATGAGTCATTTTCATCATTCTCCTCTGGCTCATTAGTGCTACTGGATGCCGGACTGGCTGACATCTGACAGACATTTTCTGCCTTACGGGTTGAAGGTCGTGCAGGGTGAGTGGGGTAATGCCAAGGCTTTCTGAGGTCAGTCTTGTGGCTAGTAGTGTGCTGGGTGGCTTCCTGTCTCCTGTCCTCTGGTCTTCTCTGACTGAACCTGCAGAAGGAATTCAAAGGCCAGCCAACATCCAGTTCTCTGTATTCACTCATCCGCAGCTTCTTGTCCTGGTCGGTGTAGCACAACTTTACCTTGATCACCAGCGATCTCTGGTTATTGGGAGTATAGTTAAAGAAGTGAGTTAACTGTAAGATGTAGGGTTCAGTTTTTGTTTCCATAAATTATTCACTACTCTTTAAAAGTCATGACAAGCATTTCATTCATGCTACAAATGAAATAATGTTGAGCATTCAGCTGAAAATGGTACTTTAGCTAAAGTACAAAAATATTACTGTACAATATAGTTTATTTAATCAAAGTGCAAAAGAGTGTCTACTCATGAGTCTACTCATGTAGACAAAACAGGCAAAGCAGACATAATGCATCTTAAAATCCTTTAGAAACCAAAGTATAGAAAGTTTACCTCAAGCTTTTGAAGGCAGCACAGTCTCAGACTGCAGTCAGGATTGTCAGCTTTGCTCATCAGCAAAGACTGCATTTCATCAGACCTGCCAGGTCCTGAGAAAATGTCCTGCATTACCTATAGGCAGAAGTTAAAATACAAAATAAAGTCTTTTATATTTAGAATTTTGGGGCAAAATTAACAGACAGACTACATCCATCTGTCTTTGACCCATCACTTCTGTAAAATCAAAAAGGACTCATAGCTTTCCAGTCTCTACCAATGGCTAGTGACTCCAAACTGATGTCAGACACAGCTGAAGGTTAACTACACCAACATTACTCATCACTGACTTGTAGTGACATTGGAGAGCAAAGCTAAACAGTACAGGATGGTGGTCTGCAGGATAACATTGAGAGGAAGCTTCAGAGGATGCAAGTAAGAGTCAAGAAGACTCCTGTAAGCAATTCAGGCAGGAGTTAAGATGGGCAATGTGGGGTAGAGAAAAGATCCAGATTACTGTGGTGCTGCTGCAGAAGTGGTAAGGGTGACCGCTAGAAAAGTGCTAAGCGTGACAGCTTGATAGAAAGGAGAGGAAAAGAAAAGGTTTGTGGTGAGTTATATGAGAGTTTAGAAACTAAAGAGGGAGAAAGGGACCTAGAGGAGGCTAAAGAGGAGGTTTATAGATGTGGTGAAAGAGGACATGCAGGTGCTTGGTTTGAAGGAGGAAGATGCAGAGGACTGGAAAAGAAAAAAGAAAAAAAAAGAAAAAAAAGAAAAAAAATGGATGATCCATTGTGGCGACCTCTGATGGGATCAGCCAAAAGGAGAAGATGTATTCACCTCAACTAAACAGATGAAATCAACCAGTATGCATTCTGTTTTTGGCAAAAGAACAAAGTGATTGCGAAAGCAACCAACTTTATTTATTGCAGTCAGCCTAATTAATTATGGTCAGTTAATGGTGCACAACATTAGTATTTCATTTTAATTCAATTTCTTTTCACATTCAATACAGCTGGTGCAGTAAATACACAAAAATACTATATAATTACAAATTATATAGAGACATGTTTGATTGAAGCCTCCTGAGCATAAAAACCTTAAGTTATTTTACAAACATACCAATACCAATATCCATCCTTAATCCAAAATATACATTCTTAGAATGCCTGTTCCTTAAATTAGTGACACTTTGTTCCATTTTCTGATAATGCAGATTGTTTTGAGCATTATTTCTTAATAAGCAAATCTCTTATGTCTTAAAACAAGCAAAACCATGAGACAATTCCTGTAAATAAAATAATTTAAAACATATCAAAAACATTTATAGACTTGAATGAGCTCATATTTCTAATAGCACCTTCCCAATGTTTAGATTTTCAGGGTATCCGAGGTATTTCTGCAGTGTATATAATTTTAGAATGGACTCACTTAGGTACTTCAGCTTCTTACACAACTACAGTAAATCAATTACACCCACTTCAAAGCAAAATTAAAATCTACAGGACTGCTAGTAAAATTAATAAATGCATTCATTACTTCCTTTTCACCACAAGAGGTCAGTGGATTTCTTCAGACTCTTTATGCTCTTGCTTGTTTTCCTCATACTGTACAGTAGACTTAAAAGAACACTTCAGCAGCCCTGAAACAAGTAGCCAGCACTGGACCATTCATAGAGTACTCTAGAGGTCACATACTTCCAGCCGCAGCAAACGCAACAGAACCAAAAGTGTTTCTGGGAACCATACACGAATGGAAAATGCCTCACTGTGTTCCAAACTGCTTGTCTCAAACTACAAACTCTCACCAGCCTTACAGGGAAACACTGAGGTCAAATGATACCTTCACCTCCATACTGCAGAAACTGTTTCAGTTCTGGGGACAGACTTGCCTGCTGTTTCAACTTTTTCCTGGAAATGGCAGTGCAGGGAAGTGGATCCCAAAGGCAGGATTAAGAAACACTATCAATTAATAATTTATTGAGTTAATTAACAATTGTCTTGGTAATTGCTTTTCTATGCCTTTCTACAACAGCAGATGAGAAATGGCTTGGAAACAGCCCGCACCCTAATACCCAAACCCCTTCTTAAGAATACAGGCTAACTTACTGGTTCACTGTGGAGGACCACTGTGCATTCCTGAGCTTTCAAGTCGGTGTTCCTCACCGTGCCGAACACGAGTAAGACGTTAGAGAACAGAGCGGAGAAGCTGAGCTCTACCTGAACCCCACAAGAAAAGTCCAGGAGCTTCCGGCCTGGTAGAACTGTAAGGGAAAAGAACCACACACATCAGTCATTTGGTTAATTTAAGACAGTTAAGACATTAATGTTGAGAAATGAAATGTCAATCTTGAACAAATTTCATGGATGAAGTCAAATTTTCACAGTGTATTAAGAACTACTAAGTAAACCTCAGTTCACAAGTTTATCGGTTGATTCATTAAAAATGTATATTTTATGCAAAATAATAAGCTATAATCAAAACAGCATTTTTAGATGTTTTTATATTCAAGTATTCTCTAAAGAAAAATAAAATTTAAAATAACACACTGAAATGATCTATTAACATGCACTTCTGAAATATGAACTCCGAACATTTATTCATCATAACTTTGGCATTGTATCTTTCTGGGAACATTTTCTTTAAAAATAATGTTTTATTAAATTATTTATTTTTATTTATAGCTTCATAGCGTCTTACTATTTGAAAGTGATTTCGCTCAAGACATTTGATCAATTCCACATTTTTAGAGTAATTTTACAGACTAATCTAATAATGCTGATAAACACTAAAAACTTTGGAACACCTGTGTATAAAATATATCTGTCACTGCTTCACACTATTTTCCTACATTTGTTGGAGAATTCAGATAAGACAGTTCCTCATTTTGCTGAACCTTTCACTTCCAGGTTTATGCTTAGTTATCAAGCAAAAACGAGCAAGCCTACGATTCTTAAACAAAAAGGTGGAAAGATGTCACAAAGAAGAGTGAAAAATGAATTGCAACTCTCTCAGCCATGTGATAGCACCTTTTGTTTCCCTAAAATCAACACATGCCTCATTCATGAAGCTCTTTTTCACAATGCTTTCACAATGAGTCGCACACCACAAGCCACGCCTATAAACCGTCAGGAGGAAGTAGCTGTGCACTGTAACTTTTACAACCTCACATGGCTATGAGCATTAAACAGCTGTGTAGGCGTTCCACTGCTCACACTAATGACTAAAATACACTAATGCAAAAAATATTTGCTTAACATGGAAGTGGTTAAAAATGTGTTGCAGTAGTTGCAAGCATGGGTGTAGAAAGTCTTACCAAAATTTTCCATTCATTTTTTAGTTAATCATCTTAATCATGTTTTGAATTTCACTGGTAGAGGAAAAACACATATTTACACATATTCAGAAAAAAGTTTGGTGGTGGCAGAAAAAGGGTGATTTTCCCAACACACAAAGAACTTTACTTAGCAACAGGAACAATCATTAAACAAAAGAAAACGGCATAATGAGCCACCCTACCAGAACCTGTCAAACATATTCAGATGAAGCAACAGTCATCATGTAAAACTTTATAGACATGCATTCTGGATGCTTTCCATACATTTGATGTTGCCAATAAGCACAAATGTCTAATAAATAAAGATGCATGGTTCCTTTTTTATATCATTATAACGAAGTTATTTTCCACAACCAAATCATATACAAAAAAAAAACAACCAAAGTAACTCACTTTTTGTAGATCTTAAATTCTTGAAAGTGCACCCATGAACTTTTGCACATGAATTTAAAAGACCTTCCAATCCCACCTCCAGTTTTATAGTAAATTAAACTGTAAATTACCCATTTTGCTGCTCCAAATTCACAGAATGTACTTCTTCTAAAATACTGACCAATGATGCTTTAAGAAACCATCAGATGAGCTCTCTGTAATGCGAGATGGTTCTGGAACTCACGGTTAGCCTGTCTCCAGCAGACATCTCGCAAGTGGAGCTCCCTGGTGTGTCCAGCTGTACCCACTGGATCAGTGAGGGCTCGTGGTTCCTTCAGTGTGTGTTTAACTTCTACTACCTGCCTTCCACACACCAGCTGATCTTTACCAAGATCTGCAAAAGAAACAATAGGTCATTTCCTACTAGACTGACCTCTCAGGAGGTCTCAAAAGACTTACAGTATAAGCCAAAACTATTTTAATAACTCAATAAACTATAAAGCTCTCATTTATGTTGTTCAAAAAAACAACCATTGGTAATTTTCATTGGTATCTTTAAAATAAAAATTATATATATACATAAAATATTGAATAAAGTTCATTTTCATATGCAGGATTGCAGAGGTAATCATTATTATAGACTTTTATTGAATTAATCAGTATAAAAAAAACAGGCATGTAGTGAAAGTGAAGCCAAAGCGACTAATTGTCATTGTGAAATATGGTACAGCACACAGTGAAACAATGAAATGCAACCTCTGCTTTTCACCCATACACACCGTGCAGCAGGGGGCAGCTATTTATATTGCCTAGGGAGCAGTGATGGGGACGATACCTTGCTCAAGGGTACCTCAGGGCAATCTAGTGGTCTGGGGTTCGAACCAGAAGTCTTAAAATAAGCATCAAAGTCAAACACTGTCAAGTCAGTTACATAATATATACTTTGGCTTTAGTTTGCAAAGTTTATTTCTATTGATAAAGCCACGTCAAGATATAACTTTCAAATTGCGATAGCAAATATAAAAATATAGCAAATAAAAAAAAACAATTTTTTTACTTGTATTTTCTTTACATTCCTGCAGGAGAAATAGCAATTGTTTAAAATCAGAATTTTCCCCATTATTTTTCATTAAAAGACACCTGCTACTACTGTTTTGATACATGGTCATATATCATTAATAAATAAATAAATAAATAAAACATTAATTGATGAAATATGCTTGTCATGTATAATTACACCATAGCTATAGGGCAAAACTAAAGAAACAGAACTAGACAACAAGCATGTCAAGTTTAATCAAGTTAGTATTTTTAAGGAAGGATGGATGAAATACTTGCTCATGCTTTTATAATGTCCCGTCTTGATTACTGTAACGCTTTACTCTTTGGTCTCCCAAATAGAACATTAGGCAGGCTTCAGTACGAACAGAACTCAGCTCGTTTTCTCACATTCTCCAAATAATCTGAACATATCACCCCAATTCTGCACAAACTTAATTGGCAGCCCATATTGTATCGTATTCGGGACAATACAGTACAGTGAAGTACACCTCACTGAATTACTCCATTCATACACTCCTACCTGTTCACTGCACTCCTCCGGTACTGGGTTACTAACAGTTCCTAAATTCAGGTTAGCTACCATGGATGGTAGATCATTTAGTGTTGCTGCCCCTAAACTCTGGAATTCCCTCCCTCAAAACCTACGCCTAACGTCCTCTGTGTCTCTCTTCAAAACTCAGTTGAAAACATATCTATTCAGTCTGTGCTATTCCACTTCTCCCCATTATTGATTTCCTAATTCTGCTGTTTGTTTGTCACTGTCTTTGCGTTTTGTGTTAACTGTTATAAATTAAAAACAATATAAATTAAATATTCTGCTCTGTAAAGTGACCTTGGGTTTAAGAAAGGTGCTATATAAATACAAAATAAATAATTATTATTATTATGGATTATTATCCCGCGACCCGACCTCGGATAAGCGGGAGAGAATGGATGGATTATTGTTGTTGTTGATTATTATTATTATTATTATTATTATTATTAATAATAATAATAATAATAATAATTGCTATAGGAAAAAAAAACAAAAAAAAAACACACAGCATCAGATCTCATAGTAGTGTTAATCAAATTGAAAATAACAGTAAATGATGAAATGCAGAAAAAGGTCACAATCTTTCAACTTTAAAAAAAATAATTTAAAAAAGGGGGGTGTTCTGACTGGTTGCCAAGCATTGTGGGTGCAGCACACCTTATCACATATCCACATCTGTAGCTGCAATTTAGTGTGTTAAGCCAAGAGGGATTACAGTCCCTTGTGAGGCCAGTCAACACACAGCAGGGAATAGTAAAGAGTGCACACTGACCAATAGGCAAGTTGCTCAGTGGGCAAGAGGGGCACTCTCGTGTTTCCCACCACCTGAGCAAAGTGCCTGTGTGAATTCCAGTAGAATGAGGTCACATTCTAATGTGGCCTCATCTCACAAAGCCATGTCATGTTACCAGAGAGACCCATCAAACAACCAAACAAGTATTCTACCTGCACCCAAAAAAACATGTTCAACTATTCCTCTCCCATGGTGGTAAATTCAACAGCCACTCAAAGTACTCCTTCCATCTGGTCAACACACTATGCTCACTTGTGAGTACATTTCCATTTCTGTCTTTAATCATCCTGACTTTCTGGACATCTTTCCCAGCTCTGTCTCTCTGTCTTGCCAAACGGTATAGGACATTATAATTATACTCAAGATATATTGTGAAAACATAGCCATTTATATAGCACAAATTAGGTCACACTATCATTGTTTACTCAAAGGCTGAACAGCTGCTTGTATCAGAAAAAGATGGATCAGTCATATAGGTCATTTTATTTCACCACCAAATTCAGTTTTTTTAAAAAAAAAAAAAAAAAAAAAAAAAAAAAAAAAAAGGTCACAGCACACGCCATACACAATAAAAATGACTTCATGTATCATGAAGATGTTTGCCATCCAACCTAAGTGAAACCTTAACCTGGTTTAGTTACAACGGAACAGACACTCACCCTCAGAAACCTGTTCCAAGATATGGGTGACCTTGTGTGGCTTAAGGATATGTTTGTTCAGGTATTTGGTGAATATTCCAGTACTTCTACCACCATCCTGGACCTCAAAAGCTTCAGCATCCTCAGTCCTGAGCAGAAGAATGTGCTTTTAAAAATGCATTGCACTTTACTAAATGTGTTTCATTACATATTCAATATCCTTACGTGGCATATCCATACACCGTGTTCCCCAAAGGGGCCAGAGGGCTTATGTCAGAGGTGGGCCCAGTCTGTCTGTACCTTAAATGACATTAACATTATTATGTTTAAAGATTCATAACAGCAAATTGTATTTTTTTCCTAGGCTAGTGCTACTAAAAGAAATACCCTATTGACTAATTAATTAACCTTTGCAGTAGCTCATTTGTATCAATTATTTTGTCTCAATATATTTAGGTCATGTTAGCTCTGTTGTTTGTTTAAAACTTATTTACACATTTTCCTGTAATAACAAAATAATGCTTTCAGTGTGCCAGATCATTCCAAAAATGTCTATATTAAGCCTGCTCAGGTGTCTGGATCAAAGATGTTGGTTATCTGTAACTATTATACTACAAAGCATAGAATGGCTGAAACAGGTCCTCACATAACATACCATTTTCTGCAGGTGTCCAGCAAAACAACATTGAGCTTTGCCCGCCTCTCCTGCATCTTGCACATCACTCTCTGCACACACACACAGTTCACAGTGCGATAGGGCCGCGGGGCATCGATGGCAACCAAGTAGTTCCTACCCAGGTATTCATATCCATGACCAGCATAATAAAACAAGGCTGAAATTGAAGAGAGAAAAAATTTATAATTTATGGCGTATTTTCCCTCTGCATAAAAGCAGAAATTAAAAATGTTTCAGAAGTTTCAATTAACTTGTAAAGTTAAACTTGCAAAGACAATAAGGTAAATATAAAAGTTGAGAGCAACTGCCTTAACATTCCAGAAGTAGTTAGCCAAAACTACAGGGGAGTTCAAGCAGATATGATAAGAGGTTTCTGGACAAACAACTGAGGGGAAAAAAAGGTCTTATTAGGGCTAAAAAAAATAACCCCCTTGCCCAGCCCCATTCATAAATAGGTCCACAGTATGATGATCAGGTCAAATGAGTAAGACCAACATGAACAACAACCCTTCCTTTTCTCATTTCCTTTTGCAGGTACTGTATATCTCATCCTCACTTAACTGAGTAAAAGTACCTGCCAATTTCTAAGAGAACAAAAAAGGAAGTGCAGTCTGAGTACAGTCCACCTGTCAGAGCATCTCTATAAAAATGTTCCCATTACATCTGGTCCAAACTGCTCACACTTTCTCAAATACAGGTTTGAAAAATGGATGTGGCTTCAAAATCCAAATTTTTCTGACCAGTGAAAAAGTCAGGAAATCCACAGAAAAGCATTTTGTTTCACCATTACAGTGGCCTTTTGAACTGTAGGTGTTTGAGTTCACAGAGACCTAGATGCAATGTTCTTCGACAACAGTGACTCAAACAGATTTGTGGTCTGTACTTTTTTGAAGAATTCCATCTCTTAATCCTAAACTTGAGCTAACATATATGGCAATATTCATTAGTAGAGCCACATAACATTTCACATAACAATTTTCCATTTTCATCCACATTACATTAAAAGCAAGAGTTAAAGGGAATATATATTATATTACTGTAAAACAAAACTTTTTTTTTTCATTCAGATTTTGAAAATGTTTGCAGTCATTTCATAGCAAACAGACCAATAAAACACGGTCCTAAATTACTTAAGATAAACACCAGAGCTTTTCTACATTTTCTACAGCAGTGGTTTCAAATGGCAAAAGAAACACAGGTTAAACCTAAACCAACGGGAATATGTTAACACTTCAGCAGTAGAAAATAAAATCTGAAAACAACTTTTCTGATTCTGTGTCTACCAAAAGTGTGTAATGTTTTAGCTCCACAAACATAAAAATGTCATGTAAATATGACCTGCTATCAATAAGGGAATAGCTAAAAAAGAATTTACATGACAGTCTTATGAAACACCTACACATGTAAGAAAAAAACACAGGAAGTCTTCAACCTACAATGGCTGACCCCATCAACACATTAAAGTGGGTCTTTATAAATAAAAAAAAATTAAAAAGTACACATGCCACAAAAAGTTCATACAGCAAAGGCAACAAATCTCTTTGTTGCTCATAGTGAAATGTACCTGATATTTCTGGACATTTCTGTAATTTTTTAAATCCCTTGTTACAGTCTAACACTTTGAAGAATTGTTGGGATCATTATCCTGTTGAAGGTTGAACATTTGTTATTGTCCAATGGTAAGTAAAACAGTAGAAATTGTGTGATATTAAAGAACTGTGTGATATGATTCTTTTTTCATGATCCTTTTATTTATAAGTCTGTAGACCTTCACCAATCTGCCTCCTTGTGTCACTGTAAGAACAATACATTCTGTGCTTGCCTTTTCCTGTACATTGTAACATGCAAAAAATCTAAAAACAGTACAAAGAACACTGCTCTCTCTTGTATTTTTCTAAATGGTTACAAAACCTAGGTCATACTAATTCAAGTCAGTACTTGCAACCCCTATAAGGTCACTCACCATAGACTCCACGATCCAAGAGCTGTAAGAACTTGTCAATAGCTGCCTCCATTTCCTCCAGAGCGAGGTCCAGCAGAGACACAACACGGAATCCCAGTTGTTGCAGATGACTAGACAGCTCATGGACATCCATAATGGGGGCCATCAGCCTGGGGTGGTGGGTGTAGTTTAGGTTCCCAATCAGTAATGCCACTTTGTCTGTTGCTAAACAAAATATTGTTTAAACTAGTTAGAAAAAGGTTTTGCCCGAGCAAATATTTTTTAATGAATTTTCTCATTAACAAGCCACTTTATGTACACCTAACTTACAACTGACAACCAATGAACAGGGTAAAGACAACTTACAAAACACGCAGATAGTTAAAAGAATAGTTTGAAATGGAAAAGTGCAAACTGTTGAGTGCACCTGTGTTGCCAATCAAGAAATATTAGAAAAGAGGAAACGTCTATGACCATTTATAACTTTACAGGGGAACTAAAAAAATTCTCTCTTAAACATACCTGTGAATGTGGATGCTGGAGGCTTATCAGGGGTTGCTGTGGAAATTAGAAAAAAAGTCAAGTATGACTCAGCGAAACAGGGCCCAAATGTGAACTTAGCGTCAGCAAAATCATTTCTCACTTCCATTTTAAAATGGCTTCACAGTGGAAAGATGCTAAAGGCACTGTTTATGTTCCATGAAGTGACAAACAAGAAGAAAAAGGGAACCTGAGATAGTTTCACTTTAGCTTAAGTTGCATGTAGAGCAGCTAACGTAAAAGTTTAAATAGCATTTCTTGAAGAAATGGGGAAAGTACCTTCTAGACCGAAAAGGAAATACCCATTCCATAGAAGAAAGTGAGCAAAACTATTTCATGGAGGACTCATCAGGTTGATGCTGGAAGCTTCCCAAATACATTTGAGCCCCTCCTTGCTCAGTTTATTGAATAACTTCAGACTACTCCCTATAGCTTTTTGTGGTGATTTTACTGCCAACTGGAATTTTTGTTGTTGTAAAATGTATGTTTGTATTTTCTTCCCATTTTTGTTCGATTTCAGTTGGGCCAGATTATATTTGGCATACATCAGATCACTAGTCAGTTAGTGATTTTAAGATGGCTTCAAGAAGTTCTGCCGATAGTTTTCTTGTAATTAAAGGGCACCACTCAGTTCCGTAAAACATGTAGACTAGTCTGATTTGTCTCTGGCTTTGTTAAAAAGGTAATTATCATGCGAGATATTCCCAATACCCAGATCACAAATTAAATCTTATCCACAGCACAGATGGAGTTATGCATGAACTCTAACAAAATCTACCTGTGTAACCTCAAATTCTAGATAATGAGGCTCAAGGTGGCTTCTTATTCCCAAGACCCTTACTTTCATTCTTCCATCCAACTTAAAACACCACTTAGCAACATTTAAAGGAGACTCATAGCGTAAGAGATAGGAGGCCAGCTAAGCAATTAAGCCGATTCCTGTATAACATGACATGAAATCTGAAAGAATGCAGAGAAAAACCATTTAAATTACTCCTAAAGGAGATGTATGTTTGCCCATCAAAGTTATTTCAGTCATGCTTGACAACTGGGTGTCATTTATATGATTGATAACACCTACATAGAAGCAGCTTGGAGGTTTTTGAGGCAACTACTATATGATTACACTAATATTGATATCACAAACTAATTTCAGTAAATATTTTTCATTTCTGCAATATTTTAAACCATTTTAACAAGTTGAAAGGAACTATAATGAGATACACTATAGAAAGATTAACCTAAAAGAATGATCAAAAAGTGGCATATATTTAAACTGGATTTTTCTGCCTCACAGTTTGCATATTATCATCATTTTTATCCTTTAAAAGTCTAAATTTCCCCTTACCAATCTCAACATCAGCTCCATCTGACCATCTCTCTTCCAAGCCATTAGACACGGCACAGAGATATGACCCAGTGCTACCAGCATTTACACATTTTACCTAAAAAGAAAAGGCAAGTTTACTTTTCAGTCTTATAATGACCCACTAGTTTTGAATCATATGTTAAATATTAACCCAGACAAGGTTTATGTTAATAGGTTATTGATTGTGTTTACATATGACTGAAAATATCAGCTTGGCTTTAAGCCCATTGAACACTTTGTTTTTGGTCTTACCTCAAATATTTCTCCATTTTGTTTTGGTAACAGCTGACCATTGTGGTACCACTGGTACTTAGGAAAAGGCATGCCAAGAGCCAAACACTTCAGAGTAAACATATCCCCTAGCTGTACAGTTTGTCGTAGTGTGGGCTGGACTATGATAATGGGCTCCCCCCTCCATGTAGGTGGGACACCTACTTTAATACATAAAGAAAACACAAATCAACTTATATAATCTTTACACAGTGAGACTTTTACACTTTTACGGCATTTTGCATTTCGGCATTACGTCTCATCCAGCACAGCTTACGATTCCTAACTACAGAGAGCATTTGCTCAGGCACCCAATGTTGGTGATGCTGGAGGTGGGCATCGAACCTGCGAACTTACCACTATCATGAAGACATTAAGGATATCTGATCAAAACTTTTTCCGTTTAGGCACTGCTGAGTGATAACGTCAGACTGAAACGATCCGAACCAAAACACCGTAACATCAAACAAAAGTGTCCCTTTGGGGAAGTCCCTTTATGAAGCATGTACCTGGTGAGTTTAACACCTTCACTTTGACCCATTCAGTGAAGACATAGTTGAGGTGGAGGTCGCTCACTCTGCAAGTGTATTTCTCCGATTTCTTAAGGGAAACTTGGAGCTTGCTTTCTGTGCCATGTGTCACCTACAAAAACCCAGTGAAAGAGTGTTGGTCCATTGTGATGGCCAAGATAATGATTTTGTCACAGCAAATGCCATACTAACCTCTTCCTGCTGACCATCAAACCACTGGTACCTCAAAGGGCCCGTGCCTATTGCTTGAACACTGAGTATTACTGGGTAGTTTTGGGGAACACACACCGACTTTGGCTGCTGCACGATCATAATCTCTGCTGGTACAAAGAGACAAAATATGATTATACTCAGCGACCAAATTATTTCATAAGAGTTAGAGTGAATTCACTTTAGAGTGAAGAGTTCTCTTCACTGAACTCTGTGATATATCCTGAGTGATATATCCTGTACATACAAAGCCTGCGAGTAGATAAAGTTCACATAAGAGTGAACAAGTCAACTCACCAGTTTTCATGACTGTCAGACCTTCAAAAACATGGATGGGCCTCGACCATAGCGGTGCTGCTCTGTTTGGGCAGTACGTCATCTTATTATGATCTGCTGAAGAAAGAAAGTTTATGAACAGCACAAACAATGTTAAGGCCAAAGAAGAGGAAGAAGGTCCTGTCAGAATATCCAACATGTCAGAATGGAAGCTGCAACGAAACACTGAAAAGATTTCAGACATTTCATCACTGCAAGCTCACTTCTGGCTTTCTAAACCTTCACTTATGCCCCCTACGAGGCACAATAACTCATCGCACCCCAGTGGAAGAGAGAAAAAAGATGATACTATCAGCTGTTTCTTTAGTTGGTTTAGTGTCCTAAAACTACAGTGATAAAGAGACTGGACTCTCAGTGTTGAGGACATTCAAAGAGACTCGTTAACCTGCTGTGTTCACATTACTCACCTCACAGCAGCGCTGAACAGCTACACAGGACGGAGCTGAACTTTCCACGCTCAGCCTGACCGACGCGGTGGAAAGTCATGACAGACTACCGAGCTTAGATGCGGAGGTGACCGAGGAAAAAAAAAAAAAAAAAAAAAAGGATAAATCGATGCAGTTCCCGGAACAATCGTGTCCTCCCACTACCGGAAAGTGTCGAGTATTTGAGCCACGCGATACAGAGCAGCTGCAGGGCTTCAGACACTAAACCCTGACCATTTCAGCGCTTTCAGGACAACCAAGCTGATTTCTTAATCAACATTATTCGTGGACAGACCCCCGCGTGTTTGTGTTTTTTAATCTGTTTGCCGAACATGGACACCTCAGGGAGCTCACTCACAGCTTAGCTTTGTTAAAACAGAACTACCTGCGCACTTTCATTCATTACTCCTTGTTCAGTTTCACTATTTACAGTTACAAAACAAATGTTAGAGCAACAGAAAAAAAGTATACTTGTTTATGGTAAATCCGTTTATTCTCTTGGAACGTGTCATTCAGTGACAGTAACTTGTCATTGCTGAAAATATTTGATGCTAAAAGTTAACGCTAACATATATCAGCAATAAATGTGTATGAAAGTCAGCACACAATAATGCACATGATCATTTTAAAAAGTATATTACTTTTTAAAAATATTTTATTTTAAATATACATTGTAAAATCTCACATTAACTGCCCTTATTTTAATCATTAGAATTATATTAGTAAATAAATAGATAATATTATTTTAATAATAAAAATACAGTTTTGTTAAATAACACATGGACGCCTCTTCATGCACTTTTGGCTTTTCCTATGCAGTTTTATAACCAGCTACCTGCAACGCATCTCTCACAGGACTGTTCACCAATATCATCACATGGTCCTTTTACAGAAGACGAAACATCCTTCATTTTTAATATGATAATGTACAAATTTTTATTCTGGAATTCATTCAGTACCACTGTAAATGGTAGCTCTTTTTCTCAGATTAAAGTAAAACCACAGAGCAGCAAAATGCTGAGGCCTTGTTTGCTGCTGAAAAGAACTTTTGTGGATCAAAAAACAAAATTATAATGGAAAATTGTCAAACATTTAAGCAAAACCCTATCTTTCCACTTTTGAATTCAGACAGGAGTGTCACTACTTTGTTTAATACCTTGCAATTATAATATACAGCATGTAAATCTTGCATGTTCAAATCCTGGATCAGTACCCCGAGTTACCTTTGAGCAAGGTACTGACCCTATCACTGCTCCCTGGGTGCTGGATATAGCTGCCCCTTGCTGCGTGTGTGTGTGGGTCAAATGCAGATGTTGCATTTAGCTGAGATTCAATGTATGCTGTGCTGTGCTGTGCTGTGTTTCACAATTACAAATATTCACTTTCACGTCACTTAATTTAGCTCTTTGTAAAGATGAAATCAACCTTTTAAGGTAAAAGTATGGGGCAGAGGGAAGAAGAACTTATTTTAAACATAAACAGTCAGTCAGTCATTTTCCCAAGTGGGGTCGTGGGGGAGTGGGCGAAGGTTGCCAGCCAGCAGGGAGGAGCGTGATGTGGATGGCACCTTGCTCAAGGGTACCTCAGGGCAACCTATTGGGAAGGGGTTTGAACCCCCGATCCTCCGGCCAATGCCCTTACATTTACATTACATTTACGGCATTTAGCAGACGCTCTTATCCAGAGCAACTTACATGTCCTAATTACAGGGACAGTCCCCCTGGAGCAATTCAGGGTTAAGGGTCTTGCTCAGGGACCCAGTGGTGGTAGTGCTAGAGGTGGGATTCGAACCTGAGACCTTTTGAGCCATTGGTCCATAGGCAAGTATCCTACCACTAGACCACCACCACCCCCTTACCACTTACCACTAGGCCACCACTGCCCCTAAACATAAACAATCCAACCTTAATTTCAGAAAGTAGACACTGAAAATCTTTTCTTTTTATCTTTTTTCCTTTCATTTATTAGTTTAAGGTTTAAGTTTAGAAGTGAATGATTTAACTGTTGTAAGACTCAGATGATATTGCGTATGTATGGGTGCCTGGCTTGCATGGTGTGCTTGGCGTGAATGTGTTTATGTGGGAGAGGGTAACCAGAACCCTTTTATGTTTGGAAAATGAAGCAACATGGCTAGACTAGTGGCCAAGACTGTTGACTCTGGGAGGGTGCTCAGGCTACTGAGTGGCAGGATCATCTGAGGGGGCTGTCCTAATTAAGCCTGGGCCTTGCTTTTAGTGAGGCCACAATCCAGTCCTCTGGTGAAACAAATCCCCCCACCGTCTGTGGACAAAGCCCAGTCTATGCGTTCAGCTACAAGCAAGCAAGCGGCCCCTTGCTTCTTTCATTTGGACAATTTACATGATCCGTTCTGTCTATTGCTGTGGGAAACTTAAAATATTAATCAGGCCATAAGTGCCTGTCAAGAAAGTGATCAAATCTCTTCCACTGCTTTGGAGTCTCCTTGCAAGTGGGTTTTGAAGCAACAGCTAGATTCGGAAAATGTGATGTGCTCTTGCGCCTATTTGTAGGCCTGCTATAAATAGGGTCCTTCTGGCACCACATGCTTGGCTATGATTGACAATTGCAGTGCTTTGCTACAGGGGCAGCAGACTCCAAGGACTAGGAAAATCACACAAATGGTGAGTTTTTATGTTTATTACAAAGTCAGATTTTTTTTAAGTCTTTTTAAGACTTAAAAAGTTAATCAGTATTGGCCTGTTCAAATGTCAATGTCTATGTTTGTGAGGTAACTATCATTTCAGCAATAAGCAGCTTCTGAGTCAACAAATTGGTCCTACTTTTAACATTTCCTAGTGGTTTATCTGATGAACAGTGTTTAGTTTGTTTTTCATTATCATATATATTTGTTACTACTACTTGTCCTATTTGTACAAAGTCTCATGATTTAACATATATTTTCCTTTCAGAGGCTCTTAATTCAGTGAAGTGGTGGATTTTCACTCACAAGCTTTGACAGTACAAAAGCGAAACCTGTTTTTAATCTACAGAAAAACCGGAGCTGTCTGGCAGTGCATCACTTTGGATTATAAAAACTAGACCCCTCTTGCTGGAACAATGACATCTCGGAGACCCATGAACCGTTCCTACTCAGGCAATGGGAGATCAGGCAGTCAAAATGGGGAAGATGTTCCGTCTCCACGTTTAGACAGCCGCAACTACCTCTCCAATGTCAGACCTGAAAACAGGTAGGGAAGCCTATGTTCAGTTTGGCAGGACAGAGGATGGATCTTTAACCATATAGTTATTGTAATCCAGCAGGTTGGAAGATGACAATATTAATGTTATTTTCACACAGTACATTCACATGTATTGATTTTTAACAATGAATGTAGTATTATAAAATACATAATATAAATAAATACAATGGAGTTAAATTATTTATTATAAAATATAATTAATACATTCTAATGTATAATAATTATATTAATGTCTATGAAACTGATCATTCAGATCCAGTACTCATGTTATGTTGCAAAATATACCTTGGCAAATGAAATCATCTTAAATGTTTTCATTCTGCCTATTGTGTCCCATTTTGTAGAAATTATTACAGTAAGTATAAGTATTCATAGCAAGTATAAATAGTAGGTATAAATATAAATGTTTTGTAAGTATAAGCAATTATATATGGAGAACATGTCCTTGTCTATTGGCAGATAATTTACTTGTTATTAGAAATGCTTTTCTAATATAACTATTAAATAGAAAAAGAAAAACTTTAAAAAGTCCTTGGAGGTTAAATCATCTTTTAATTATTCAGCAGAATCTCAAGGTAAGAAATATTAGATGTATTGATTAAATATAATATGATTTCACTTGCCAAGCTATCATTTTGCAGAATATACTACTGAACATAACATATTTACCCACATCTGTTAGTTGTCATGAAAAAGTTCATAACTTCGCCTAACGATTGTATTTGTTCTAAGACATAATGCCTTAAATTAGAATTAAATTACATTTTAAAAGTACAGTTCTAAGACTAATTTATAAAAAAGTAATGTTTTTAAACAAACTTGTATAAGGAACTATTACACATATTGATAATATTAGAGATCATATATGCTTTTTTGCAATATATTAATTTCTTTAACTGACCTGACATATGACTGTTAAGATCAGCAAAAAGTTCAGAGACTTAGTAAGTATCTTATAGAGTGTAATGACTCCTGTCTTATGAGCTGCTTTTGGTCTGCCTCTTCTCTAAATAGCTACTCAACTCACAGGTATTCAAACTACAAACCATCGAGGTAAACAAATGTTCACAAAACATCAGTCTCAAACTAATGGCACGCCTAACAATGTAACACTATCCCCCAACCTTTTATTTTGTTTGCATTTCCTTAAAAGCAGAGGTGTTGGTTTTGTTTTCAGAATGTACCTTGTAGAAAGTTTTCAGTTCCCCTACTCATTTGTGAAAAAGCACTCATTTGTGAAAAAAAAAATCCCTTATGAATGCTAAGAGGTTTGCAGTCACAACTATAAAGAATGCTTCCACATGCTTCTTAGGTTGTAAAGTGTCCTCCAGTTTGCTGGGATCACTAGGCACTTTTCCCATCCAGCAACCTGTGGTAATAATTACATTAATAATACAAACCCCTTTATCCTGTCCCAAGACGACATTCTGTACGTTGATTGACTGATCGTTTGATATATTGATTAATGTGACTCTGGTGCTGACTGGTCTAAAATGATGACTTGAACCATAGCCATCTTATGAGTTAAAGGTCATGTTTATGATCCCTCCCATTTCCATTTTCAGGAGTACACTTTGTACTGTTATGGCTCAGCTGACTGAGGAGACTCAGCCATGTTTTGAAACGACCCTCAAGTCAAAGGCAGTATCTGAGACTTGCAATGTGAAGTTTTCCTGTGTGGTTACAGGTAAATTACTTCCATCTGTATATATTGCTGCTTAGAAAACAAATGTCATTTATTATTCTTGCATAAATAAATTCATAAATCATAACTGACTCTTCTAAATTAATGTTAACTAAAGCTTGAGAAATATTTCCTTAAATTGTCCTCACAGGTTACCCTGTACCTGAGCTGACCTGGTACAAAGATGACATGGAATTAGACAGATATTGTGGTCTTCCTAAATATGAAATTTTTCGCAACGGAAAAACTCATACACTCCATATCTACAAGTATGTTGATCAAGGTTCATTTTTGCTCAAATATTTTTAGTGTGGCATTTTTAAATGATGAAAAGCCATCAGATTTTGTTCCTTTGTACCTTGTCTTGTAGCTGTACTGTTGATGATGCAGCCATCTATCAGGCCTCAGCCAGGAACAGTAAGGGTATTGTCTCCTGTTCTGGTGTTTTAGAGGTGGGTGCCATGAATGAATACAAAATCCATCAGAGGTTCTTTGCCAAGCTCAAGCAGAAAGCTGAGTTAAAACGGCGAGAACTGGAAGAGAGTCGACGCAGAGGTAAAGAAAACATTGAACATGAACAACTAGCCATGAGCCAGGAACGCTTTTTTAGGAAACGCAGGCTGCCTGAAGGGCCAGAACTGAGTTCGCTTTCTGCAGTCCAGGATGGAGAAGAAAATGAGGCCAAAGTTGAAGTTACCATTGAGGAAAAGCCAGCAGTGGTTAATGAGGAGTTAAACGGGCTTTCCATGGAAACACATGAATTCTCCAATATAAATCAGGAGAATGACAGTCAGCAACTCAACCATGTCTATGATAAAGAGGACACAAATGACATAAAGCAAGCCACCAAAGAAAAAGTGAGCAGAAAGAAGATCAAAATCTCCAATGGATTTGATGAGGTAATCACCAACCAGGCTAACCAGGATAGTGGTGGAGGAGGTGAAATGTCTGAAGGAATGAGTTTGGCAAAGTACCTGGCACAGTCTTTGCAATCGCAAGCGGCAAAGGAACAGCTAAAGACTCTGGAACCAGGCTCAGACACTGGTACTGTCCAAGAAAAAGAAGGAAACTCAATAGAGGACCATGAGAGGGTGCAAATGAAAGCAGAAGAAAGAGAGAAGGAGCGAGAAAGGTCAAGAGAAAGGTCAAGGGAAAGAGAACGAGAAAAGCCAAAACAGCATGAGTTTGATCAAAGCACTTCAGAATCTGAGCAACACCACAAGTCTGCAATTAGCTCAGTCTTTCACTCCCTAAAAGGCATATTCTTTGGCAAGAGCAAGAAATCATCTGAGACTGCAGATGCCTCAAAGAAATTCAGTGACGCAAGTACTGAAAAAGAGCCAAAAGAACACTGTCATCCCCCACAAGTACAAACACAAACACAAGAGTTATGCACTCCATCAGAGGTCTGTGGGGAGGAACAGTCAGTAGTAATGGAAGTGGATCAGCCCAATCAAGCAGAAAACCTATATGTCAATAAGGAGTTTCCCAAGCAATCACCACACTCATTACAGTTCAAGACTGAGACAGTGGATTTGAATGAGCATATTCATGGATTTAACACTGATAAAATATGGGATATCTCATCAACTCTTAAGCCAAATTACGATGCCCAAGTAAGCAGTTTTCAAGGACAAGCAGATCAGGAAAGCACAGAAGAGAAGGGGGCTCTTAAGACCCCCTGGTTGCCACTTAATGAGGTGAGTTTATTGCAGCTTCTCTTCTGCAGTCACATTGCTGTCTGTCTGCAGTGGCTGCATCATAGCAGGCAGTCACTTGAAAGCTATTTATAGAAGGTATGTTTGTGTGACGAGACTTGAGTCAATCCCATGCCAAGATGGCACTAGCTATGTGCCCACAATACACAGTCGAGAGAGCTTAATGTCCACTGTATCAACATTAACATTAATAAAAAAAACAAAAAAACAACAGAACTCCACTGGCAATACTTCACAAACATCTATTCCCTAATAATATAAAACAATTTAAAAAATTCAGCATTTTATTCACGTTGTGGTTATACATTGGATATTTGTGAAAAAAATTTACATGTCTTATGGCTTTTTAAGATATCACCAGATAGATAGTTGTGGGGGGTGCAGGAGTGCAATCAGACTCTCCTTGAACTTATCTAAACTGGTGAGTGTGTGGGTTTCAGTGCATCAGCAACACTTTAGTGCTTGATTTGAGAGTATGACAGCAAACTAATAGTGTGATTAGTAGTAGCTGAAGTGAAAGTGACTATTATTGTCATTGCAAGGTAATCAGCATAGCACAGCACACAGTGAACCACAACAAAATTGGACCTCTGCATTTAACCCATGCAAACACCGTGCAGCAGTGGGCCGCTATGAAAGTGCCCGGGGAGCAGTGCCTTGCTGTGGGGGTACCTCAGGGCAAGCTACGGTGAGGGAATCCAACCCACAATTTTCCGATCCAGGGCCAACTCCCTAACCACTAGGCTGCCGCTGCCGGTGGTTAAAATAATGCCACAGCAGTATCAAAAATGTGGTGATTATATGTTAATCACAGTTCCATATTATGTGTAATATTTGTAATAATTGTACTAGTACAAAAAATCTGTATTGTCATCATCTTCATCTTGTCAAAGATTGGTCAGTGTAAGGAGAGATGAGCCAAAGTTAACACTGGCTTAATCATTCCATTTACAGTCTGATGGCAAAAGTAGATGTGTCATAAAAGTTGATCCACATAGCCTCACCTTGTGGAGCCCAACCGAGCTGCCTGCCATACTCTGGCAAAGTTTACATTTACAGCATTTAGCACACGCTCTTATCCAGACCGACTTGCAACAGTGCTTTGTTTCCACATTAGATCATCATCATCTTGGTAACCAGCTCAGATCAGCAACTGCTGATTAGCTATTACAACCTAAGCAACAAACTAAGTTTCCCTTTGACAAGTATATACATACACTACATACATTTTTTATTTATTTATTTATTTATTTTTTAAGATAAAACAGGAAAGAGAGAGCAGAGGTTTAAGGAAAAGAAGGAGCAGAGGTAGGAGAGTAGATGGTTTGGGAAGATTATTCCCTGAGAAATTCCATGAACAGGTGGGTCTTTAATTGATGTTTGAAGACAGCAAGGTACTCAGCAGTTCTGAACATCAGGGGGAGTTGTCAAAGTTGGCAAATTTCGTGGTGTGGACCGCCAGCCCTGCCATGACACTTGGTACTGGCAATCATGTAGGAATGAGGAGAACCACTGCCAGGCTGTACCAGCAATCCCCAGGTTGGAGAGAGTGGTCAGGAGGATCTAGTAGTTCACTGTATCGAAGGCTGCCAAGAGGTCAAGGAGAATCAAGACAGAGGACAGGCTGTTAGATCTTGCAGCGTGGAGTTCATGAGTGACAGCCAGTAGAGCAGTTTCAGTTGAGTGTGCCATTTTAAATCCAGACTGGAAGGGATCCTGGAGACTGTTTTGAGATAAGAAAACATTGAGTTGATTATATACTGCTCGTTCTAAGATTTTGGAAAGAAAAGGGAGAAGAGATACCGGTGTATAATTGTTCAAGTCAGTGCAGTCCAGAGGTGGTTTCTTCAGAATAGGAGTGACTATGACTGACTTGAAGGCAGATGGAACATGGCCAGTCTTTAGAGATCCATTGAGTATTTGAGTGATGTATGGAAGAAGATCTGGAGACATCTCTAGGAGTAGAGATGATGGAATCGGATCAAGGGGCGAGGTGATGGGATTGCTGGATTTCAAAAGCAGCAGTACCTCTTCCATGGAGAGCGGCGAGAGGCCAAGGAGTTGGTGGTCGCAGGATGCTTGAGGCTGGACTGGAGAATTGTCTGTCGTGTCGAAGGATCTTCTAATTGCTTAAGTTTTCTCATCAAAGAATGAAGCAAAGTCACCTGGGGAGAGAGTTGAACAACAGGAAGACAAGGCAGTTTTAGAAGAGCTGAGAAAGTGGCAAAAGGTTTGTGTGGATTAGTTACGGATACTTCAAACTTGGTTTTGAGATTTGGCAGAGGTTAGAGCTGAAACAAATTTGGAAAGGAGAGCGATACGAGACAAGATCTTCAAAGCATTGTGATTTCCTCCACTTCCTTTCAGCTGATCGTAGTTCTCTACCGTTGTTGCGCAGAACTTCAGACAGCCATGGGACTGGTGGAGAGATACACCTTGTTCTGAGAATTAAAGGACAGAGTTGGTCAGTTGAATGGCCGAGGGAGGAGATGAGTTCATTAGTGTTGAGTTTGACAGCAGAAGGAGTGGGGTAGTTGTAGGAGGAGGAGACAAGAGGGAAAGGGTTGTAGAGGAAAGAGAGGACAGTGAGAGAGTGTTGAGATTTCTGCGGGTATGTTCTGGAGTCTTGAGTGGACGGGGTAATGCATCAGTGTGAAATCTGGAAGATAAGAGATGGTGATCAGATACATGTAAAGGTGTAGAAAGAATATTGCCCATAGAGAGCAATCTGGTAAATATTAGATCAAGAGTGTTGCCAGCTTAGTGGGTAGGAGGAGATTTGCTGAGGGACAGGTCGAAAGATAATAGTAGCAGCGTAAGCCCACTGGTATGGATCTTTTCTCTTGGTAGATTGAAGTCTCCAAGAAGGATCATTTGTCATGCATGAATGAGCTTAGGAGGATATCTAGCTCATCGATGAGGTTACCAAGTAAGCCTGGGGGACAGTAGAGGGCAATGATGTGAAGCTTTTGCAGGGCCAGACAATATGAATAGCTAAGATAATAGCAAATAGAATAGAAAATAGCTAAGCTAAGAATTATATTCATTCTAAGCATTTATTCTGACTGATTCATCTGACTGATGTGAGTTAGTAGTGCCTATACAATGTGCCTTACAGCCTGTAAGTGTTCAGAAAGTCCCCTGAATGAAAGTAACACCTCTTAACATTGTTTAGAATCCTGCTGTCTTAAAATAAATCTCTGTTTCAGCCATACCTAAGTCAGTCACATAATACTCTCTCTATTAACCTCTACTCATTTACAAACTGAGGCTCACATCTTAAAGTTTTGAATTGAGGAATATATTGTTTATTAAGGAATGCCATCATACCAAAATTCCTTACATTTTGAAGCAAATTTTCTTCTTTCTCTAAGCATTGCGCAGGGTGGAAGAGCACAGTGTTGTGTTTATAAATATTCTATTTAGACAAAAGCCAGCTACCCAAATACATTCATATATGATTCAAGCTATTCTATAAGGCTTCAAAGGATGATGTTCTAGAGAAGCCCAAGTACAATGAAATGTGCAATAAGAGTGGTGTGCTTGGCCTTAAAGCCTGTGACACAATATGACTGTATGACAATATGATAATGTCCCAAAGCAATGACATAATACTGGAATGTAAAAGATAATTTTCCTTTCCTTTATCAAGTGAAGAAGCATCATGCTTACTTAATCAGTTAGGAATACATTTGCTGAAGAGTATCTGTTGTAACTTTTCCACTTTAGTGAAAGCCTTGCACCTGGCAAGTACTGTTATTCAGTTTTTCATGATAAAATGGAACTGCAACTCCTCTGACGTATTGTGGGAATATGAGTGAGTGCTTGCATGTCACTAAGAGGAACCAATTATATCCACTGGTAATTTCTATATTGGAGCACTGAAGTGTTTCTTCTGCAAATCAAACAGAACTGGCCATGTGACTTCTATTCATAGAATAAATTACCACACTCCACTGAATGGTTCCATATCATAATTAAAATGAAAGCATAGTCCAGGTTAACTTAATTTACTGGAGTGCAGTGGGTGATAGGCTGAATAAAATCATCCAAGAAAAATGTCAGTCAGTCAGTCATTTTCTGCCGTTTGTCCCAAGTGGGGTTGCGGGGGAGTGCTGGAGTCCATCCCAGCTCACACAGGGCAAAGGACGGGGCACACACCCTGGACAGGTCGCCAGCCCATCGCAGGGAGGAGCATGACGGGGATGGCACCTTGCTCACGGGTGCCTCAGGGCAACCTATTGGGAAGGGGTTCGAACCTCCGGTCATGCAGCCAACGCCCTAACCACTAGACCACCGCTGCCCCCCAAGAAAAATTTATAGTATTTATTTAAATATGACCATTACTCGGCCATTCTGACATGTTTTTTATCAAGTCATAAAAAAAGTATCATGATTTGTATCATGCATTATAAAAAAAAACTGAATTGTACATTTTGTAAATAACCAGCCCTGGTTTCAATTATCAGGATGAAACAATGACTATTGCAGCAAAAATTAAGCAATGACTAAAAGGAGATTTTTGAGGATATTTACATCATGTTCTAGGAAAGCACAGAGGAAACATAGAGTGCTTTTAAAAAACAATTTTCTTCATTTGAGGGGCCTTAAGTTACTATTATGCCTGTTACTAGCTAATACGCATAAGATCAGTATGCCATGCTAGTGAGCTAATATTTAAATGCTAATATTGTTTTAAAAAGTTAAACTAAAGATCTTAAAAACAGCATTTTACTCATGTTTTTATGAATATTGTAATTATTAATATTGTTAATATTGTAAACCCAGCTAGTAAAAAATCAGTAAAAATAAAATGTTGCTATTATACTATTACACTTATAAAACAATTTTTTCTTTGGTTGGTTCTTTTGTCTTGAATTGGGCTTAATTCAAAAAGCAGTCTTGACTGAAACACTTTTATTAACTTTAGGTGAGGATAACAATGGGAATTATAATTATGAACAACAAAGCTATGATTTTTATATGATTTTAATTTGGTTAAGACCCAAGAAACTAAAATGTTAACTGTTGTTAACTTTTGTTTCAGAAATTAGAATATTATTTTAGACAAATGGGTGTATACTAATAAAATACATTAGAGTATTATTTTAGACTATGGCTACACATGAGTGAATACATGTTAAAGCAAGATTTTATTTTTCACATTTTATTTGCAAAAATGTTTTTAAAGTACCTTGATTATAATTCTCACTTTCAATATTTATAAACATAAATAGCTTAAACCTTTTTAAACTTTCAAATCTAAATCAATCCCAGTAATCCAATTTTTGCTCAAAATTAACCACATAAGCAACTTCAGATGAGTCCTCTTTCCTAACTAGTGGTTAGGGACTAGGCTACAGGATCGGGTGGTCATGGGTTCCATTTCCAGAGCAGTAGGTTGCCCTGAGGTACCCTTAAGCAAGATACCGTCCCCATCACTGCTCCCCAAGTGCTGGATATGGCTGCCCCCTGCTGCACGGTGTGTATGAGTTAAATGCAGATGCATTTCACTGTGTTGTGCTGTGTATTACAATGACAAATAGTCAGTTTCCCTTTTTCACTTTTAATGCTCAAAATACTGAGAAACATATACATGTATTTTTGGGCCTTTTGACATTCAAACATGTAGCCCTTAAACAGAAATACAAAGATTTACTTTGCAGCACAGCCTATAGCATTAGCCTTTTAGCTTGTCTGCTTTCTGCTGGCCTTCACAGTCTGCTCTAGAGAATGCAAAATAAATCATTTTAGAAAGCACGTAACCAGTTAAAAAAAAAGTCTGTTAGTACCAATCATTTATGTTCATCTAGTAGTAAATATTACTTACAGATAAATATTATAGTGACCCATTTCTCTCAAAAAAGTAGAACCTTTCTTTTTAGTAGGGTTGGTCAAAATTATGCTATAATCTGCTTTAATTTCAGGCCCTTTTTATATTTTCTATGTTGTAATGACCTCAGCAGACACATTACTGGCCTTTTAAAACTTTGACAGGTGCAAGTTTTCCTCTCTATGAAAAAGGACATGTGCAAAACATAAAAGAGCTGCATGTTAAATACTGTTAAAAACAACAGACTTTTGGCCAAATCTTAATCTATTGTACAAGAATTTGTAAACATTCATGTACAGGTAAATTGAATATTAACCCCCCCCCCCCCCCCCCCCCCCAAATACTTTATTTCTTTAAGTATAATCCTACCCTGGATTTTTTTAGAATCATTTTTTTTAATAGAAATAATATAGTTCTTTGATAATCTTTAAGAAACGCTAGGTTACCATAGGTAACTACTAATACATAAAGCTTATTGGTAGGTTATTACAGGAATTGGGCACTGTCCAGGGTTCCAGGAAGACATTTTGATCCCTATTCACAAATATTTCAAATCAAATCGGTTGTGGCTGACTAACAGCTGCTCCTAATTCACTGCTAAGTGAGAGTATAGCCTGCCTCTGCATCCACCTATCTGCAATAAATCACCAATGACTTCCATTACAGCATTGGGCTCATAGTCTATGGGGACTGTGTGTTTACATTTTGCTATAACCATGTTTGTTTTTATACCTCAAGGCCACAGATGATCATACAGAAGGGAACACAGATGAGGACGTGGTAGATCTGCCTCGTGAGACTGCTGGGCAGGAATGTCCTGCTCCCATGGATCAGGTGACACAAGCTGATCGAGAAATACATGCTATAGAGAAGGGAGAGGATATTGCAGACTTAACGCAGAAGTCAAAGCTGTCCCTGACAGGCCCAAACGCAACAGACTTGGAAAGCACAGAGAACTGCCCTGAAGGTTACCTTTCACAGCCAGTCAGCCATGCTCCTTTAGTGCCCAGCAAGCATGAGAATGAGGGGGAACCAAGAATAGGCAAGAATGAGACCGATTGTGATTTATACCAAAAAGATGCTGGGGCTCCTGTTGTTAACAATGCAACAGAAACAGAAACAGGAAGTTTACTTGAGATGCAAGAAGGATATTCTCTAATTAAAGGAAGTGAAGCCAAAGATGAGATGGATGTAGCAATGGCAACAGATCTCACAGAGAAGACAGTTGTGATGGCAGAAAGTGCAGCTCTTTCTTCACATGAAAACGTGATGCAATGTGCCACACATTTTCGAGATGAATCCATCCTAGAGCCAGAAACACAAGAAATAGACAATGAACTAAATAAAAATTCCATCCCAACAGTGGTGGTTGATTTTGTGAAGAATGAGCAGCAAATTGTTGCTGATTCTGCTATAGATGATAAGAGAATGAAGGAAAACAGTAGTGTAGAAAGTGGTGCAGCAAAAGTTGATCGTATAGAAGGAAAAATAAAGATAGAAGACAATAAAGAGGAAAAGCAGGGTGAAAATACAGAGGAAAGGAGAACTGATATAATTGAGAAGAATGGAGATGCTTGTATGAGAGAAAGGAAAGTCACCTCTGAGCGAGCTTCTTCAATTATAGAAGATCCAGAAAATTCAATAAGACATTTGGAAAATGAGGTAATAGAAACTAATTCAAATTTAAATATAGTAGAAAAACCTAAAATATTTACCAAAGTCACACCAGAACGATACATGGAGTCTAGGGACCAATCTGTGGCTCCACTAATCATCATTCTCCCAGACACTAGAGAAACAGTCATCAAAAATGTGGCAAAAATGAGAGCAGTGATCCCAGAAATTAAGGTCACAGCCTCAGATAAAGTAAAGCGTGAGGAAACTATTAGTGTCCCTAGAATAGATGCTCTGGTATCAGAACCTGAGAGAGTTATGCAACCACTTGCACAGGAGGTTGCGCACATATTTAGAGACAATGAGCCTAAACCAGAGGAACCAACAAATGATGCAAAAAGAACACCAAGTGAATTCACACGAGATGAGAGAGTGTTGATTGTTGTGCAATCTGTAGGTGCTAATCTTACTTCTCAGCAAGAAAGGAATGTCAGCTTGTCTTCTTCAGAGCAGCAGAACCAGGAAGTTAAACCACAAACTGAAAAATCTAGGGAGGGTCATACAGGTCAAGGCAAAATCTCTAGTGGGTGGAACAGAGGAAATGACAGCAGTAGCATCCCCATCATCAGCATAGCATGTGCTGAAGATGTTACACCTCAAGAAGGGCAAGTACATGGAATACCTATTTATGAGACAGTTTTCCCAGACAATGCAGCTTCTAAAAGGCAAGTCTATGCTGGTCCCTCATCTACTACACACATAGATAGCACTTCAGAAAACACAGTAAAACCCGAAATGTCTCCAGATTCTTTGGCTGCCATACTCAGAAAGGTTGAGAGTGAAATCGCCCTTTCAGACAGCTCCAATAGAAGTTCTGGAATTGAAAAACCTACACTGCCAAAAGAGCAGAACATATCTGATAAAAAGAACTTAGAGACCCCAACAAGCACTGATTTTCCAGCACCATTGTCAGCAAAAACATCTGATGTGGAACCAGAAATGGACAAGCTCCAAAGGGATAAACCTGCAATGGAGAAACTTGGTCTTACAACCCCTGTGGGACCCACACTCCCCCCTCTGAGTCCAGCTAGTCTGCGAAGACTTATGGCAAAGAATAACCCAAATTTAGAGAATCAGGGCTCTGTTTCTGCGATATCAGCAGATGGAAGTGAGAAGAAAGGAGAAGAGAGTGGAGGCAGCACACCCACATCAACTCTGTCCTGTGAGAGCAGCCCCAAGATGAAGCGGCGTGACAGCCTGACTCTCATTCCATCTGCCACACCAGAGGAGCTAGCATCTGGGGCTCGCCGAAAGATCTATCTTGCCAAAACAAAGTCTGAAGATGAGGGATCAGAAACTCAAAATAAGCGAGATAGTCCTAAAATGTCTCCCAGCCAGGCACGCAGGGCAGCTTTCCTACAACTTCAAAGTGGGCAGCAAACACCACCCATGGAAAGACGTTCTCCTTTGCTAGGCCGCCGGAAAGCCTCACTGGAGGTACTCAAACCCAAGCAGGAGACTTCAGAGGAAACTGAACACACAAACTCTGAGAGCAAACCAGCAGAGAAAGAGAAGTCAGATCCATTCAAAGGTAACAGATGATTACTAAACAGTACTGTAAGGACAAAATATCTGAAGCGTTGGTGTTTCTATTTTAGAGGCTGTAAAGTGTAAAGTGTTGTATATGTATTCAGTTCTGTGCGCTTAAAAGTAGTCTTGTGCATATCAACAGTGCTTAGCAGTCAACCACAAACTGCATGACGCACTTCAAGGGGATATGACTTTGGAATCTGAAGTTGGCTAGCGGAGTGAGGAAACACTAGACAGTGTTTATCTTTACCTTAATGCCCCCTTTGGGATGCCCCTACTCCCTCTCTTCTTAGCTCCTCAGGTAATCCGCAAGATCAGGGGAGAACCCTTCTCGGATGCCTCAGGCCACTTAAAGCTGTGGTGTCAGTTCTTTAATGTGCTCAGTGACTCCACCATCAAGTGGTTTAAGGATGAAGAAGAGATTGCAGAGATGAAAAGAAGGTAAATCACAGACAAATGTCAAATCAGCTAGATCATGCAAGTTGTAAATAAGGACATCTAATATGGGGGATCATCAAAGGAATTCTTAAACTGCAATGGAATTTCATGGGATGTAATGGCCATTTTTATTCATTCTACTTAGTTGGCTACAATATGAGCATCGACTATATTATTAATTAATTCATTTATTCATTCATTATCTGAATTGCTTATCCTAAGTAGGGTTCAGAGTATTGCTGCACATAGGGTAAAATACAGAAACACCCTGGACAGATCGCTCTGTTTTGTCTTAAATGATGCCCTAGTTTCCGATCACCTCATAAATGTTGGCAACCCTGTATACTGACTGAAATCCACAAATAATTGCAAATACATTCATGCAATGTAAGATTTGAAGTTGAATATATAATAAGCTATATTTCCTTATATGTGTGTGCATTTTGTTGCAGTCAACATGGATATTTTATTTCAAGGCAGCTTACGTAGTTTGGAGAGGTCTCCAGTGTGTCTTCAGTATGTTGTATTTTAGTCAAGTGTAGACAACAGACCACTTACAGAGCTTCTGTTTCCCACACTACCTCAAGCATCGTCTCACTAAGCCAGATCTCAGGGCAAAAAGACCAGTAGGAGTTAGTTATGTACACTGACTTTAGTCTTAAATGTGAACATAAAGGCATATTTTGCATTTATTATAAAATATTACATTTAAAAATATATAATTTCATATTCTGTCATTGTTATTATAATTTATTTATATAATAATATAATATAATATAATATGCTATAAGATTCATGTACGGCAGTCATATAGACTTATAAGGCCCATACACTTAAGAAGTCTTTAGCTGTAGTCCAGGGAAATGGGGGGGGGGGGGGGGGTGGGGGTTCTGTAAATTGAAACCCATCTATTTCTATTTCTATCAGAAGGTATTAAAATCTATATTTATGTCACTAGATGCTAGGTCAGCAGAGTGACACCTCCCACTCTCAAGAATTGCTGGCGTCCACATTTCTTTATTACAGTGCCCTCGTGTGGCCAAGCAGCTGACACACTCATTCAGGTAATGTCAGGCACCCTTCAGCAGTTTTTAAGGATCTTAAAAGTATTTCTTTCTCAGTGCAGGGGATGAGAGTCAGGTGGCACTGGCTGTTGTCCAGGCATCCAGCAAAGATTGCGGAGTGTATGGCTGCACAATCAAGAATAAATACGGCACTGACACCACTGACTACTTACTCAGCGAAGACAGTAAACCTTCATAAACATATTCATTCTTTAGCAAACTGAAAAAAAAATATCTAGGATATTGACTATATTTCTATCAAACCTTAACTCTCTCTTTATCTTTTTGGCAGTACTGGCAGAATTTTTTTTACGAGATGATTTAGAAGGTAGGCATCCGTTTCAAATAGTTGACAGAGTTAATGTTTCAGTAGAGTAGCTTATCCACTGCTCTTCTGAAATGCCCTTGCTCTGTGGTCTGCACAGTGGGAGAAGAAATTGAGATGACGCCCTTGCTGTTCACCAAAGGCCTGGCTGACCCAGGATACTGGGGCGATAAGTTTTTCGGCCGCATCATGACACAGGAGGTGCAGATCGGCCAGGGCTGGACACACAAAACAAGCAGAGCCAAAGTCATCTATGGTCTTGACCCTGTCTTTGAGTCTGGGAGCACCTGTATTGCCAAAGTGAGAAACCCTGTTGCATATGGGACCAAAGAGGAAAGCAATCTGGTTGAGAGAAATCTAGAGTTCACCAAACAGGTGAGCACCTCTATCTGTTGTGTTAATGTACATCCAAGAGCTAAGGATGAGCTAATATGATCATTGCAGAAAATGTATTCTCTAAAGATTAATCCAAACCCAATTTTTCTTGGACATTTCTATGTACATAGGAATGTAAAATCCAGAACACAGTTCGGGAGTACTGCAAAATCTTTGCAGCTGAGTCAAGGGTAATTGATAACTTTGGGTTCTCACTTGAGTAAGTAAATTATGTGTATTATTTTTCTTGTTAACATGTTAATAAGAAACACTTTGTCAGATGTCTGTTACTTTTTTCATACTGATGTCCCTGTGAATTGCAGCTGTTGCAGACTTTTATTTCTTTACTGATACTTTATGTTCATATTTCCCCACTTAGATAGAATTCTTCAGTTTTTTCAAAGTTTATGTGTAATTTATTCACTGAGATATAAAAAGTGTTTTGCTGTGAAATGAAATTCACCAATTCTGATTTCTTTTCTGGAATCATGATGTTTAGTATTTTTATTATTCTACTTATTGTATACTTATAGTAATATACTTGTATTTTTATTATACTTAATGTAAACCTTGTGGAGTTACAGTGCTTTAGTTGTAAAATATGTTGTACTATGCATGCATCTGAGGTCAGCCAAATAATTTTGTGCCCTTTGCCACCAATAAACAGGGTGATACCTCTGTATTTGATGTACCGGCCAGCCAACACCATCCCATATGCAACAGTTGAAGCTTATCTAAATGGAGACTACTTGAAATATTGCCTGATGGACAACTCTAGCAGACTGATCAGTCAAACAAGCTCTGAGGTGGAACAAAAATGCTGCACTTTCCAACACTGGATACACCAGTGGACAAATGGCAATCTGTTGGTCACTCAGTTGGAAGGTGAGTGTCATTAAAATGAGGAGCTGTAAAATCCTTCGAAGGTCTATCCTAAGATAAGTCTCTGCCCTACTTTTACCTTGCTTTACAAGATTTACCCCGAAGGTGTGTCAGATTAGAGGTGTAAGGCAAAAGTTTTACTAAGACAATATATTTTATACTGTGGCTTGGATCTAAATCACAGGCCAACCTCATCAAATGAGGAAGAATACTTATTTATAGAGGGCAGATTGAAATTTGATCGGTAATTTATATAAGCTAATTGAAATCAATATGCTCTCTCTCTGTCTTGAATGTGTGAGGTCTAGTCCAACAGCAATCTGAGCCTGAATCCCAAGCTTCACCTTATTTTCCTACCCCACTGATCAGTGCTTAGCAACAGCTGACATTTGAAGTGAAAGTGATTTATCATTATGAAACACAGCACAGCACACAGTGAACACAACGAAATGCAGCTTCTGCATTTAACCCATACACACACGTGCAGCAAGAGGCAGCTATTTAAAGTGCCTGAGGAGCAGTAATGGGGACGGTACCTTGCTCAAGGTTACCCCAGGGCAAACTATTGGTCTGGGATTCAAACCCATGATCCTGGGGCCAAATCCCTAACCACTAGGCCACTACTGCCAAATTTGCCGTTGTCTCAAGTCAGCAGTTACAACAGCTCACTTATGTTTGCAATTGAAGCTCCAACTGTATCCAAAAGATGTTCCATGGGAAACCTGTAAAAGTGAGATCTGTTCCTGATACTTTTCCAAGCCCTGGTCTTGAAGGGCCTCTTGTTAACACACTTGATCCAACTAAACAGCTAACTACAAAGGGCAGGGTAAACACTAAATTTTGCAAAGGAGGGGGTTCTCAGAAAATGAGGTTGAGAACTTCATTAGTATTTTCAGTCCACTTCCAAATACAAAAATATATTTTTTAAAACCTTTTTTGTCAGTGGTCTGCTCTTTTTCTTCAAAAGATTAAATGGGCTGTGTCAGTGTCAAAACAAAAGTCTGCTTTATTATGAGTTATCAAAAGGAACACAATGGCAATATAATTTTACTCAGCAGGTGAATTTATGATGTGTTTATTTTATAATTCTATTTACACCTAGCTATCCCATTTGATCTAATTTCAACTTCATTGGGCAAAAGCTGTACTTGCTTTAAGATATAATTAAGGATGTTGCAGTATTTTGATTGTTTAAATGCAGTATTCTGGTTGATGTGTTTTGTATCAGCACAGCAAATAAACTTTTTTGCTCAGTAGAAACCAATGTTTATTTCAGGCACAGTCTATATTGTCTTGATGGCCAAATTAAAACATTATATCATCTGTTTCAGGTGTGGATACAAAGATTACAAACATTAGGATTGCTTCCAAGTGCAAAGGGTTTGTATATATATTCTACTTTATCATACTGGAAATATTTTGCTTTTTCTGAAAAGTTCTTTTCAATCATTTAAGTTGTCATATGAAAAAGATGGCCATGTGTGCTACAGGTATCAGGGTCTAACAGATGAAGCCTCTCCAAAGTTACTGGAGCAGTTTATGACACAGCATCAGTGCAACTACTACTGTGGGTTGCTAGGACTAAGGCCCCTAAAGCTCACTGACTCTCTGCAGCAGCCAAAAGTTAAGACATCAAAGAGTCCTTTGCTGGCTCGGAAGGTGGGGGCTGGCTCATCCAGCCCCCAGCTTCAGAAGAAGGCTGCAAGCAGCCCCCAACCTGCAAGAAAAGGCAACTCTAGCCCAAAAGTGCCAAAAAAGACTAGTGAAGATGGGGAGAGCAAGCCTGCTACCAAGCATAAAACTGTGGAGGTCCCCAAGGCTGTTAGGATGAGGTAAAGGTGACAGAGCTGAATCGATTTAAAAAAGGAAGTCACTCTTCTTAATTTCCCCTTTGAGTGCTCCTCATGTTCTTGTCCGTTATATTGTGCTTTACATTCGATTTTGGAAAGGCCAAGGCTACACTCTGTCACTTGGTCAGTAGACAGCTGTGATTACTCTGTCCATTGCTTGTGCCTAAAGGTATGAAACTGCATTGCTCATTGAGGAAAATTGCTTTACAATTTTAACAATAGACAGAGTAGCCAGTGACCATAAGAGTTTAGCAACTGTGATGTAATATTTCTGTAAATTGCTCTGCAACAATTGCCATTTCTCAACAATTGCCAAAATATTTTGTTTTTAAACTGGACTCTGTTTCTGTTGACACAAATAAGTATGATTATGAATAAAAAAAATAGAATATGTTAAAAATAAATCTAAAAGCACATTAATTGAAGCTTTTAAATATTTAAAGTTTTTATAATGTTTCAAGAAACATGAGTTCATACCCATGAAAAGGTAAGGGAATGGAGGGATTGTGTAAGATTCCTCTGTATGTGATGTGTATTAAGGGTTTTGCTAATGTTTTTTTCCTTTTGTAGATATCACTGGAAATACACAGGCTAACAGGTAGTTTTGGTCATTATGGCCATGTTTCTGATATATTATGGCATTTGGTCATTATGGCAGCACATTGTGTTTTATTGCGACACTAGTCTTTTTTAAGATTCAGCATTCATAGTTTCATTACATTAGATTCCTTAGTAATGTTCATGTATAATTTTATGTGTTGCGCATACAATTTTTAGAAGCTAAAAACATGTTGGATTGTGAACTCATGAATGTACATGTTTTTATCTTGAATGTTTATCCATGCAGAAGGAAGGAAAGCCTTGCTTTATTGTCACTGTAAAGCTGTTTACTTCTGTCCTTTTGGACTGTAAACACATGGGAAGACCACATGTCTACAACATGTATCAAGTGTAAAAGAGCAACAGTCTTGGAAATTTCAGGGGTGCTCAATATTTTTAATCCCTTGATTTCTGAGTACTGATAATGCAGATCTTAAATTAATTAATAATATTAAGATTACATTTTATTGACAAGTTTTTAAGGTGAGGGTGAAAAGTTAAACGTGATTAAAACAGAACATACTTTGGACTGTATGAATTGTGTGTGTCAGTATGAGTGGGAAAGTGAGGAAAATCTGTGAGAATACATGTAGAGAATACACGTACTTTGTTTTGTAGTGCTTTTTTTTTTATTAAAGTATGTATATAACTAATTTTATTTCTGTTTTCAACTCAAGAATGTTTTACTTTTATATAGAATAGAATAGAATAGAATAGAATAATCTTATCCCACAAATGAGAAATTCGGGTGTTACAGGGCTCTTTATCAAGAAAGACAGAAAGAATATAGAAAAATCTATAAAAAGAAAAAATATAAAGAACGACTCTATTTGACTCCAGCATACATTTCAAAGATTCAAATAAGAAAACATTTATTTCCAAATAATGTTTACACTGACTGAAAGTAATGTGCCATACAATTTGAGAAAATCTTATTTAAATTTCACAAAGTCTTCTTTTATCATAGATCATTCATATAACACGAACAATTCTTACATTTACTTTGACTTTTATTTGTTAATATACATCCCATTCTTCATTTCTGGCTCCCACCACTTTCCAAACATATTGGAATGGGACAATTTAGTTGAGTTGATGAGTTAGTAATCATGTTAAATCATGGCAATTTAGTTTAGTTGATGAGTTAGTAATCATGTTTAAAAAAATAAAAAACACAAGTTAATAAAACTGATGTGATTTCAAACAGTTGATGTCAACAGGTGATCACAGTCATGATTTGTAACAACAGTATACAGAAATGGCTTTGAGAAACAGTCTTTGAGAAACAAATATGGGCGTCCGTATATGAGTGTCCGTAAATACCTAAGAAATTTGTTGAAATGTTTCTCTCTCCACAGTGCATAATAATTATTATCCCAAGAATCTGGAGAAATTTCAGTGCATAAAGTGTAAGTGAACAAGCCTAAGCTGAGAACCCTCAAACAGCGCTGCATCAAGAACAGTCAAGACAAAAAAATATTACTCATTACTCAAAACTATTTTCAACCAGTAAAATACAGTTACAATCACAAATGTCACTAAATATTTTTTTTCCCTTGTGATTTGGGATGGACCACCACACAAAGGAAATGTGTATTGTGCTCTCAGAACCTTTTCTGGAAAAAAGCATACTGTGTTCTCTGGACTAAAGACTAAAAGGACCATCATGATTGTTATGTCCATAAGCCAGCGTCCCTCATGATTTGAGGTTGTGTTAGTGCCCTTAGTGAAGGTAATTTAGACTTCAAAAGAGTATTTTAAGATTTAAGAGTAACTTAAGCAACCTCCATGATGACATTTTCTAGGGAAATCCATGGGTTTCTCAACAACACAATGGAAAAACACATTCTGTGCACATTATAATAGTATGGCTGAAGAAGAAGAAAGTACAGATACTGAACTGGCCTGCCTGGAGTCCTAGCCTGTCTCCAATAAATAATGCATAATCAAAAAAAGAAACTGACAATGGCCCCTGTACTGTTAAACATCTAACACATATACGCATGTGACAAGATAACACCACAAATACAACATCACTTGTTATCCTTACATCCAAAATGCCTTTTAGGTGTTGTGAGCAGAAATGGCAACATTAAAAAAGTTTCAATGCTTTACTTTGAAATAGGGCTGACCAAACAAAACATAAAATATCTTTCATGGATTCATACGGTCTCCAGTGAAATAAAGGCCAAAGTCAATGAAAAAATCATTGCTCTTGTTTTGCTTTTGCCATACTGTCCCAATTTGGGGTTGTGTTGAAATTAGATCCACACATAAACAAAATCAACACTTAAATAAACATAAAATTCATTCAAATAAAGTGAAATGTGTCAGGCAGACAAATATATTACAAAATATGATATACAGTACTGTGCAGAAGTTTTAGGCAGGTGTGGAAAAAAATGCTATAAACAAAGAATTCAGAAATATAAAAATAATGATTGTTTTTATCAATTTACAAAATGCATAGTGAGCGAACAAAAGAAAAATCTAAATCAAATCAATATTTAGTGTTACTACCTTTTGCCTTTAAACCAGCATCAATTCTTATGGCCCCCACAGAGCCCTGATCTCAACATCAACAAGTGTGTCTGGGATTACATGAAGAGACAGAAGGATGTGAGGAAGCCTACATCCACAGAAGATCTGTGGTTAGTTCTCCAAGATGTCTGGAACAACCTACCAGCCGAGTTCCTTCAAAAACTGTGTGCAAGTACCTAGAAGAATTGATGCTGTTTTGAAGGCAAAGGGTGGTCACATGAAATATTGATTTGATTTAGATTTCTCTTTTGTTCATTCACTGCATTTTGTTGATTGATGAAAATAAATGATTAACACTTCCATTTTTGAAAGCATTCTTTGTTTACAGAATTTTTCCACACCTGCCAAACACTTTTACACAGTACTGTATTATTCAAAAATACACCGTACACAATGTTGAATCTTTGCTCTAGGAAGTTCTATATGCAGCTTGTTCTATTGTAAAGATGACAACACTCAGTGAAGTAAACAGTGGCATTTTTCACCAAGCTCCAAGATCCCTCAAAAGAAACCACTGTTCCGTTGTTCACAGCACTGCAACACAATAAGTATTTGATACTGACTCCAAGGGCTTCTAGAAGAAATATCATATAAAAACTGATGTAATTTCCCATAATCACTTCTACGGAAATCCATTAGACTTACTTGTCAAAGATATTGAAGCAGCACATTTGGATGTTATTATTGGTATCATTGAAGATTGTGTCCTTAAACACCCTGATACAGTCCAGTGGAGGAATAACAAGAATTCCTGAAAGTGGATCAGAAGAAATCAGTATAGTTCCAAAAATGTGCAACTGTTAAAGGAAGTGAAGTGAAAGTGAATATTTGTCATGTTGAAACTATAGCAAAAAACCCTTTACTTCTGTCCTTGTCCTACAGTGCCTTACACTACTGAGTTCGCAGAGTTTATTGAACTAAATCTGACCCCAGATTTAGTTTTGCTGCATCTCTTTGACTTCATTTGATTTCTGACTTAGGCCATCACTGCCCCAACATAGGAACCCAAAGTTAACGAGACATAAATGCAGATAAACTATGCATTAGCTAAATGATTTTCTAACCTAGTTCAAGTACATCCATTATTTACAGTTACAAACATAGTTTGTCTAATCTTTTATTTAACTGAATCAGGAGCTGCTGATTTAAAGCATTAAAAATGTTTTGTTTCTTGTTTTATTTTTATTTGTAATTATTACGGTGTTCTAACAAGCAAGCACAAACATCATGCCACCACAATTACACCAATCAATCAGACCACAAGTACATTTCACTGCATTTTAACATGTATATGTATATGTGACGACTAAAGAGCCTTGAACGTTAAAACCATGGACAGGTGACGTGACACAGATCAAGGAGCAGGATATATTAAGCAGCAAGTCAACAGTCAGTTCTTGATTGTTTGAGTTGATTTGTTGGGAGCAGGAGAAATGGGCAACTGCAAGAATGTGAGTGGCTTTTCCAAGTGTTTTAGTTTTGTAACGAAAAATGTTACCAAAAGTTTGTTTGACTTTGTAACAAACATGGAATCATTCTTGAGAACACAAACCCTGAGAGGACTCTAAAACCAAGCAAGAATATATGACAACAGTTCAAAAGATTACCACTGATAACTGGAGGCATAAATATACAGCTCCACCCCTACAGCACCTGTGATAGATACCAGATAAAGGTTCAGATATTGATAGCACATGTCACGTACCAGCAATGCAGGCATTAACCAGTGAAACACAAGTTCCAGTGAACAAGGCTCTCAGCACTAAAGCAGAGATGTCACTTTTCCTTGACGGACAAATAGAGGCTGGAACAACATAAAATGGACATTATTAACACCGTATACTGTTCATTTTCCTGTATCAAAGACAAAAATATTTTGGTGTTGTCAGTGTTTGCCATCTTGCACCATCATGATAATAAAAGACACAATCATGCCATAGACTTGTGTGTATCTCACAACTAAATTGCAACTCAGTTGTACTAAATTAGAAAAGGATTCAGAGCTGTTCATTATAGAAGTGCTTTTAGGTGTTTAAATAGAAGTGAATACTCACACAAGCCTCCAATCACTATCCCAAGTGAACTAAAGTTGGCAAAGCCACACAATGCATAGGTGCTGATGACCTCTGATCTGACCTGCAATAACAACAGGAATGGTCAAGCTTATCCTGCTGCTAATGCCCTATTTATAAAATACTTAAATGGAAAAGAGATTTTCTTCTTGAAAGCAGCTTCATGTATATATATATATATTCATGTATATATATACATTATTTATTACAAGCTTATATATATATATATATATTATATATATATATATATATATATAAGCTTGTAATAAATAATGTTAATAACTTGAAATCTATTTAATGGTAGAAAGAATGTTAACATGACATCAGAATATCAGAAGGTAGGATATATGTGTGAGTAGAACACTAAATAAAAAAGAAGACAAAGTAAACAAACAAAAAAACACAAACGCACACACACAAACACGTTGTGTATGCCTGCCTACCTGTCTTTTGACCCCTGCTACTTGTGGTGACTATGAATAGTGGATTGCCCCTAATAGAGCTACTGCATGCAGCCTTCCTCTCAGTTCTCCTGCTTTACAAACATCCACATTGGCTTGTGTTTCAAAAGTGGATTATAAAGGCAAGTAAAAAGAAAAAAGTTAAGGTAAACAGACAATTACATGACCCCTCCTCAAACCGCCACCTTATCATGGTGGAGGTGTTTGCGTGTCCCAATGATCCTGGGAGCTATGTTGTAGGGGGCTTTATGCCCCAGGTAGGGGCACCCAAGGCAAACAGGTCCTAGGTGAGGGAAGAGACAAAGAGCGGTTCAGACCTCTTCTGATGAGAAAGTTCATTGAAAGACGTTTTCCCTCACCCGGACGTGGGTCACCGGGGCCTCCCTCTGGAGCCAGGCCTGGAGGTGGGGCCCGATGGCGAGCGCCTGGTGGTCGGCTCACCACCTGTGGGAGGGGCCAAAGAGGTCGGGTGCAATGTGAGCTGGGCGGTGGCCAAAGACGGGGGCCTTGGCGGTCTGATCCTCGGCTGCAGAAGCTGGCTCTAGGGACGTGGAAGGAGTAGGGAAGGAGCCTGAGCTAATGCGCGAGGTTGAGAAGTTCCGGCTAGATATATATGCACAACTTGGACTCTGGAACCAGTGTCCTTGAGAGGTGCTGGACTCTCTTGTACTCTGGAGTTGCCACCAGTGAGAGGCACCGAGCAGGTGTGGGCATACTTATTGCCCCCCGGCTCGGGGCCAGTACATTGGGGTTTACCCCGGTGGATGAGAGGGTGGCCGTCCTCCGCCTTCGGGTTGGGGGACGGATCCTTAGTGTTGTCTGTGCTTATGCGCCAAACAGCATTCTGGACTACCCACCCTTTCTGGGGTCTCTGGAGGGGACGCTAGAGAGCGTCCCTCCTGGTGACTCCATCGTTCTACTGGGGGACTTCAGTGCTCACATGGGTAATGACAGTGACACCTGGAAGGGCGTGATTGGGAGGAATGGCCTCCCCAATCTGAACCAGAGCGGTGTTTTGTTATTGGACTTTTGTGCTCGTCACGGATTGTCCATAACGAACACCATGTTCAGGCATAAGGATGTCCACATGTGCACCTGGCACCAGGACACCCTAGGCCGCAGTTCGATGATCGACTTTGTGGTCGTGTCGTCGGACTTGCGGCCCCATGTCTTGGAGCACCTGGCGTGAAGAGAGGGCCGGAGTTGTCAACTGACCATCACCTGGTGAGTTGGTTTCTGCTGGGGTGGGGAGGATGCCTTCGTCAGCCTGGTAGCCCAAATGGCCAGAGGGTCAGCTGGGAACGCCTGGGCAGAGTCTCCTGTCAGACAAGCTTCAACTCCCACCGCAAAGCTTAACCACGCCCCGGGAGTGTGGGGGACATTGAGTCCGAATGGACTGGCGTTCCGCACCTCCATTGCTCAAGTGCGGCTGGACCGGAGCTGTGGCCGTAAGGTGGTCACGTGCCTGTTATGTGGCAAACTTTTAGAACTCGTGGTGGACAATCGCGAGGGATGCCATCAACCGAAGAAGGAGTCTCACCGGCGTTTTTGGCCAGTGGGGTTCGAGGCAGCTGATAGGCACCACAGGCTGTCGGAATGCGGCTCTGGGTGGTTGCTGAGGCAAAACTCGCATGGGAGTAGCTTGGAGAGGCCATGGAGAAGGACTTCCAGATGGCTTTAAGGAAATTCTGGTCCACCATCCGGTGTCTCAGGAGGGGAAAGCAGTACACAGTCAACACAGTGTATAGTGGGGATGGTGCGCTGCTGACCTTGACGGACGTTGTGGGTCGGTGGGGGGAATACTTGAAGACCTCCTCCTTAATTCCTCCCACTGACCAATATGCCTTTCCGAGAGAAGCAGGAGCCTGGGGACATAGAGGTGGACTCTTCCATTCTAGCCGAGGTTGCCAAGGTGGTCAAAAGCTCCTTGGTGGCAGGGCCCGGAGTGGATGAGATCCACCAGAGTTCCTCAAGGTCTGGATGATGTAGACTGCCATGGCTGACATGCTCTGCAACATCACGTGGACATCGGGGACGGTACTTCTGACTGGCAAATGGTGGCAGGGTCCTCTTAAGAAAGGACCGGAGGGTGTGTTCCATCTATCGAGGATCACACCCCAGCCTCAGGGAAAGTCTATTCAGGGGTCCTGGAAAGGAGGTCCGCTGATAGTCGAACCTCGATTCAGGAGAGCAGGTGGTTTTCACCCAGGTCATGAACAGTGGACCAGCCTACACCCTTAGCAGGGTCCTGGAGGGTGCATGGAGTTTGCCCAACCAGTTTACATGCTTGTAAACTTGGAGAAGGCATTCGACCGTGTCCTCGGGAGTCCTGTGGGGGGTACTCTGGGAGTATGGGGTATCGGATTCCCTGTTAAGGGCTGTCCGGTCTCTGTGTCAAATCGTGTCGGAGCTGGGTCTGCATTGTCAGCCAGTAAGTTGGACCTGTTCTAGTGAGAGCTGGATAATCGCTGTCCTTCGTCACCAATCCTGTTCCTAATTTTTATGGACAGGATTTCTAGGTGCAGCCAGGGCGTTGAGGGGGTCCGTTTGGTGGGTCTAGGATTGGGTCACTGCTTTGTGACCGCGAGTGAAGCTGCTGAATGAGAATCACACTTCAAAATCTGAGGCCATGGTCCTCTGGGTTGGAAAGGGTGAGGCCCTCTCAGGTTGGCAGTGAGACCCTGCCCCAAGTGGAGGAATTTAAGTATCTCGGAATCTTGTTCACGAGTGAGGGTAGAATGGAGCGGGAGATCGACAGGCGGATCCGTCATGTTGAAGAAGGAGCTGAGCCAAAAGGCAAAGCTCTCAATTTACTGTCAATCTACATCTCTACCTCACCTATGGTCACGCAGCTGTGGGTAGTGACCGAAGAACGGCATGATCTCGAATACAAGCAGCCGAAATGAGTTTCCTCCGCAGGGTGTCTGGGCTCTCCCTTAGAGATAGGGTGAGAAGCTCAGTCATCCGGGAGGGGCTCAGAGTAGAATCGCTGCTCCTCCGCATCGAGAGGAGCCAGATGAGGTGGCTCGGGCATCTGATTAGGATGCCCTGGACGCCTCCCTGGTGAGGTGTTCCGGGCACGTCCCACGGGAAAGAGACCCCGGGGAAGACCCAGGACACGCTGGAGAGACTTCAAGATGGCGTCATTACGAGGTGCCAGTTACAGGAGCTCTACAACTTTCTCTGTTCTTTTTACTTATTTAATCTATTTTCTTTACTATTTATTACTATTTCACTTAATTCAATCTTGTCACAAGTACAGTCTGAGGAGATTTGTAAACCTTTTTCTGTTTTTAATCGTATTTGGATTGTTTAACCTCGCACTGCCGTGAGACACCAGGCAATGGGTTCATTGTTTACACTGGACTACTTTTCATAAACCAGCCGATACAGCCCAGAGAGAGAGCAGAGATCTCAGAGAACTACAGCTGAGGAGACGGGCTGCAGAGCTGGGGGTGAACACTGGGAGAGGAAGACGTGGATGCTTCATCTGTACTCCTCGGGTCATCATGGGGAGCCACTGGGGATCTCTCCACAAGAGCGATGAGCTAACTGGGCGCCACCAGGCTCCAGAGAGAGTACAGGGAGGCCAGCATGATGTGCTTCACGGAGTCCTGACTGACACACTCACTCCAGAGTCTCTCGCTGTTCCGGGGATTCCACTCCAGAGAGCGGACCGAGTGCCGAAGGGAGACCGGCAGAGGAAAGGCGGGGGATTGTGATGTATGTGAACGATGGTGTAACCAAGGGCACATCTCCGCAAAGAGCAGTGCTGCACACGGGACGGAGCTGCTAGCGGTCAGCATCCGATCGCATTTCATTCGTCGCAATGGTTCCAAGTCATCATCGCCGATAACTGTTTACATCCCGTAGACGGCAGACGAGTAGCAGCTTGTGAAACAATACACACACAGTTGTGTCTCACCTGCAGAAAGCACATCCCCAAGCTCTCCTCCTGATTTCTGGTGATTTAATCATGCTCTTGTTCCACTCTGCCTACTCTCACCCAGTATGTGGACTGCTGCACCTGGAAAACAGGACATTGACTTACTGTATGCAACGCCAAGGATGCATGCTACAGAGCATCACCTCTCCTCCACTGGGACACCTGTGACCATAACCCGGTCCATCTGGTTCCTCATACATACCTCTAGTATGCAGAGCTGGGGTGAACACTGGGACAGGAAGAGACGGTACAAGCCATCTGTACCCTCGGTCATCATGGGGAATGCCGATCTCTCACTAATAAGATCGATGAGCCAACTGTAATCTGGCGCCACTCTCAGGCCTCAGGTGCAAGGTGGGTGACAGGGAGGTCAGCATGATGTGCTTCACGGAGTCCTGGCTGACACACCTCACTCCAGACTCTCTCGCTGCTGTTCCGGGATTCCACCTGGTGAGAGCGGGCCATAACCTGGTCCATCTGGTTCCCCATACATACCTCTAGTATGCAATCAACTCCCACTGTATGTGAGAGGATGGTCTGATGAGTCTAGCTTCTGGCACTCAGGGGACTGTTTTGAAACCACAGACTGGGAGTGCGCCAGCACCACATGGAGAGGTGATACTCACAGCTTAACAGTCTGTGCATAACTGATCACATCACCTTCTGTGTGGAGAACACTGTACCACCAGAGAGCACGTGTGTTACTCCAATAATAAACTATGGCTGACCCCTGATCTGAGAGCTCTGCTGAAGCAGAGGTCAAGAGCCTCTGTAGATCAGGAGATAAGGAGGCAATGAGAACAGCTCAGAAGGAGCTGAAAAGAGAGATAAGGAGGGGGAAGGACAGATACAGAGAGAGGCTGGAGGAGCAGCTCAAACTAAACAACATCAGAGGTGTGTGGAGAGGACTGAACACCATTACTGGTAGGAGCACAGTGAGTAGGGGAGGCCCAGAGTCTGGAGATAAGGATCAAGAATAGTTCAATTGTTCTTCAACAGGTTTGACTCAGGAATCTGCCCTCACCAAACCATCAAAGCTCATCACATGCCAGTGCCCCCTTCACACCTCCTGCAACTCCAACGGCACTCCTCTTCACACCTCTCTGCAACCCCACCAGGGACATCAGGCCGCGATCCCCTTTATCTTCCTCCTTCCTACCCCCTTCCCTGAGGACTCTACTGCCCCCTCCTGCTACTCCCACTCATCAGGAGGCTCCTACCTCTCACCACACGATAGCCTTCTCCATCACAGCTGACCACAGGTGGTGTCAGCTGAGGAAGTTGGAAGCACTGAAAGCCATAGGTCCGGGATGGCACGCCCAGCTGTTGAGGGACTGTGCAGATCAACTCTGTGAGGTTATCACCTACATCTTAACCCAGCTCCTCAGCCTGGAGCGTGTCCTCCCATTCTGTGGAAGACTTCATGCCTCAGGAATACAATAACAGTGACTTCAGAAGATGGTGCAATCAAAACCATCTAAGATCAATGCAAAGTAAAGACGAAGGAGCTGGTGATTGACTTTCGCAGAAGTCACCCCCATCACACTGGGTGGACATCCAGGGTTTGTGCATTGAACGGTGGAGGAGCAGCAAATACCTGGGTGTTCACATCAACAATAAACTGATCAACTACCAACACAAATGCTCTAAATGTGCACTGAGTCGTCTCCACCTGCTAAGGCGGCTGAGGTCCTTTGGGGTAAACAAAAATCTCATGAGTGAAATATCTCTACAACACTGTGGTAGCGTCGGCTGTTTTTTACGCTGTGGTCTGCCTGGGTGGAAGAGTCGCAGTGAGGGACAGAGGGAAACTAAACAAACTGGTCAAGAGGGCCAGCTCTGTCCTGACTGCCCGCTAAGTCCATCGAGCAGGTAGAGGAGAGGAAAGGTCCAAACCAACATCCATCATGGACAACACCTCCCACCCCTAGTACGACTGTAATGAGCACCGCCTGCTCAGCAGCAGACTCTACGCCCGCAGTGTAAGAGAACGCTACCACAGGTCATTCCTTACTCTGCTGCAATAAGACTCTGGCAACTCATCATAACTTTATTATTATTATATATTATAATATAATATATTATATATATTATTATTGTATATTATTATTGTATATTATTATTATTATTATTATTACTACTGTATTGTATATTATATTATTATTTATTATTATTATTATTATTATTACTACTACTACTTTTTATTACATTTATTATTATTATTATTATTATTACATTTATTATTTATTATTTATTATTACATTTATATTCATATTTTTGCTATATTTATATTTTGCTACTTGTTATTTATATGTATAATTCATTCAAAACTTTTGAATTATTACCGTGTATATTACTCTTGTAGATATGTATATATATATAGATATATATAGATAGATAATTTATTATTAGTATTGAAAGTATTGAACTAAAAACGATAGGTAATGATAATCTGAATATCTCCATTTTTAAATTATATAGGTATTATAAATGTAAAAAAAGAATCAACAATCAGTAACATGACAAGTGAATCAAAACACGGCTTTGAAACACAACTTACTGAGATATACTCCCCAACGTCCGTTATGCCGTTTAGTCGGTTGTTTTTAAGCTTTGATAGCTTCTCATAAGCTATGAACTCATTGAGGAATATCTTTGTTCCAATAAGCTCAGCCACTGTGAAGGATTCTTCCACAGGTATGCCCATCATGAAGGCCAATGGCATGAACACATATGAGCAGATAAGCTGTGGGGGTGAAAAAAATTCACTTGAATTTTTAAAGTTCAAAAGTTGAATGCCAAAAGTTGTTTGCTATTAATACAGTTTACAATACAATTTCAAACAATCTATGAAAGGTCTTCATTGTGCATGTGTTTTAGGCAACATTTATTTATTTATTTGTACTGGACCTGAAATGTGATATCTGGAAATCCCACCATGCCTCCCAGCCATTTCAAACCCGCATTAATGAAATCCAAAATGGCAAGAAAGGCAATTAAGTTAGCTGCGATGTTAGCCACAAGCGCAATAGAGGCAGATGCTCCTGTGCTAGCGGCCTCCAAGATATTCTGTTCACCCCTAAAAAAGGCCAACAGGCAATTCAATGCAAGTTGGAAATAAATACTTGAATCATGGTTTCATGGGAATACATACCCGCTTTCCACTTTGATACCAGATTTGGATTTAAACTTGCTCTCCTCTGTTTCAGGGTATGAAAGCTTGGCCATCGCTAATGCACATGGAGCGGCCATTACAGAGGCAGCAATCAACGAAGAAGCATCAATCTGCAGAGATGAAACACCAGAGGACCAGAGGCATATGAATCCTTTCAATAAGGTGCTGGGTAATAACAAGTCAAAATAATAAGTCAAAGATGAGGCATTTTTGATGTTGTTCTTCACTTATTCTCATTTCATTATTAGACATGAGGTAAATGACTGCAGAACTATTGCTCTGGAAACTACCCAAGCAGCTCTGATTTTTGCAAATATCTCTGATCATTATTAAAGGAGCAATTTCTTGCAGTAGGTGAAACTTTGCAAAGACTATGTTTATTTTATCCTTATAGGGATGGGAATTCTTTCTAACAGTCTTTGATATTCACGAAAGCTCTCACCCCAAATGAAATGAAAGCTCCCATCACACTGCCAGCGATGGTAGCAAATCCTCCAACTATGACTGCATGGATCTCAGACTTGGTCATGTCTTTCAGATAGGGGCGAATAAGCAGTGGTGCCTCTGTCTGAAAGAGGGGAGCAAAAGCACAGGGATTTTAATAGGACAAAATAAGGTATACTAAAGGATTTTGCATGCAACAAAAATGGCATACCTTAAAGAGAATCACTTAGTATTTACAGGAAATTTCCTTAATATGTGACATGTTCAGAATATATAACTTGACCACTCAAGTTAAGTTAGGGCAAAGGTGGCCTAGTGGTTAGGGAGTTGGCAGAAGATTGTGGGTTCGATTCACTAGTAAGTTCCCCTGAGGTACCCTTGAGCAAGGTATCGCCCCTGTCACTGCTCCCCGGATGCTTTCAATAGCTGTCCCTGCTGCATGTGTGCATATAGGTGAAATTCAGAAGTTGTGTTGTGCTGCGTTTCACAATGACAAGGGTTGTCACTTTCACTTTCCATACTCTTGACCTTTTGCCTCATGTTTTGTCCTGCATGCTGCTTTCTGTTTTTATAATACCTTATGTATTACAGACTAACTATAACACCTAACACCCAAACACCAGACCCATATGTACTTGTTTCAATCATTTTAAAACCATACACACCAAAAATGCAATTGAAAACTAAACTAAAACACAAAATTACAACCTCCACTCTTATGGAAACCCTTTTTAATAGCTATGGGAACATTCACCGACAAGAACATTATTGATTATATAAATTTATGTATATAATGAACAATTTCACAGGAAAACAATTGTGTGAGAGCTACAGTGCTACAGTGTCACAGCATTAATGAGTAATACATAAAACTTCTATTTGGCACTGATCAAGCTCCACCAAACGTGGTTTCACTATAATTAATATCATTACAGCTACTGGCCTTTCTATTCTTCTTGTTGTTGTTATTTGTATTGAATAATTATATTACCTGCCCAACAAATATATTCCCTGCAACACTCAATGACTCTGTAGGAGAGGTTCCCATTGTTATCTGCATAATCCAGGATATCTTGACAGAAGGAGATACATTGATCATAAATAGACATTGTTTGCAATATGTGGTTTCTAAAGACACATTATTCCAACATGACACACCAAAAACTTCTCACCTTAGTGATAACCCACTGCATCACTCCAAGGTAGTACAAGACTGACATAACACTGCTGAAAAATATCACTATGGGCAAAGCCTTTAGGAATACAAATGCATGGTTAAATTGGAGTATTTGCATAGACTGTATAGATTCTACAAAAGTAGCTTAGTGGTTACTGACTTGGAACGCAAAGATATTTGCTTCAACCAGGCCGCCAAATACAAAAGATGAGCCAGCATTGGTGTAGCTCAAAAATTTCTTTTAAAGGAAAAAATAATTATTAGTATCCTGCAACAGCTATTAATGTGGTAATGGTATTAGGATATAAAAAATGCTCCACATTGTAAAAGTTGTCATTTTCTATGTCAAGGATGGCGAGCTCTATTCCTGGAGGGTCCATGTTCAGCACAGTTTGATTACATAACTTTGTAATTGCCACTGTAGCCTTTCTTTTCAACTACAGCTGGCACATTAATGCTACAGTTCCTAAAAATTTACTTTTTTGCTGAATCATAATTTTATAGATACTTTATATCTCTTTCCCCCTCTTGAGTGCATTTTTTCAACTTTCCTGAAGTTAAACAAACCCAGTAAAGAAGTTAGTTCCACTATCATTGTTAAGTTGTTGCTAAGTGACTAAGTTTCCCTAGTTACAGTTTTAAACCTGATTTATTTTCAGTTACTGCAGTTTTCACTTCTGCACTCAGTGCTTAAAGTACCTATTGTTTTATTTGAAATAAATCCTTGAGGGCATGATTAGGGTTCTGCTTGTTCTTATACCATTAAATAGCTATTATTTTTTAGTTGAGTTACTCATTCTTTAGATTTACTGATTTACTAACTCCTCAACATCATTTATAATTTATTAATACCTGAACTTGGTCTCCAAGCCAGCTGAAAGCTACATAACCTGGATCTGTTCTTATGACAAACAGGCCAATGGCAAACTGTAGACCAAGACCCCAGAACAATGTCCTCCAGCGCACCTGAAAGCAGCAAACTCATCACATCTGAAATCTCTTTACAACAGTATATCCAAGAATACACATGTCATTTATCAGCAGTCTGAACCAGTAATAAAAACAAGGGTTATAAGCAGGAACTGCAGTTGTGTGATAAGACTGAAACTTTAAAGAATGCAGGAGAGTGATAAGCATGTTAGGCACAGAACTGCAGGAAATGTGAAGCAACCAAAAGTTAAAAGTGGGAAAATGAACCTTCAAAAGTTTAGAATCATTTGTCATATTAATATTTTTATCATCTTGTAAATATAAAAAGGTTAAATGTCTGAATTTCAGATTCAAATGTTGAATTTGCTAGAATTGTGGTACTTAGAAACATTTATTTTTTTAACTTTTATTTTCTGAAATAGCAAATTATTAAATTATTAAAAAATAAACTATTGTAAATATTGTATAGTGTCAAAGGGCTCGACATTAAATGATAAATTGTATTGTGTTATTATATGTTTTCAGTCATTCATGTAATAGTTTTAATGGAGGGAAATAGTGTAATAGTGTCTTAAGACAAGTTTGTTCCTTTTAAAAAAGAGAAAACTATAGTACCTCAGAAGTTCTTTTACTGGACACTACATGATGCAATACAAAAACTCTTATTAAATAATCTTCATATAATTGTACACAACATTTCTTTTCCACAAAAGAGAAATATTTAAGCATGCAAAGATTTATTTTAAGGCCAAATGGCCCTTCAATAAATTACATATAACCCCCTTTTAAAACGTAACGTCTGATTATTTCACTAGGTTTACTGAGAACATTTTTTTAAGTGTCTTAGTAATTCTGTGAAGCTGTACAGGACTTGCATATCTGAGAGCCAAGGTTTGTTTATGTTTGCACTTCAGGCCACATGACTCACTGCATCCCTGTGTGTAGAGAAGATGAACGTTGCAATGGTGAGGAGACAGATGCCACTGAATGAGATGAGCTGCTCCGGGCGCTTGCTTGTGTCCACCACCAGCCATGCCACCAGCAGTCCCAGCACTAACACTATAAACACCCTGCAGCATGACCAAACACAGCTTTTGTGAGTAGGATGCTTTTGCCCATTTGTTCTGTTAACTTTTTAACATGCATGCTTACTGGTTCCCCAAGTGTGAGAGTAATTATCCTCAAAAATATGTGACAGATTCCAGTTAAAAGGAAAAGGTATCTGTTATCATTATAAATACATAAAACTCCCTACTCACCATTTTATCCACCTGAAATTGGCTTTAAAGCAATTCAGAGCAGGCTTGAAGAGTCGTTTTATACTGTCACCCTTGTATTTCTTCACAAGACCAAAAGTTGTGAAAAACACTGCCACACTGGTCAGAACAACAAGAGCAACAGCCCTCTGGATGTTCAGCCAGCAAGCAAAAACGAAGTACGCCACATAGCCTGTTTTTTTTAAAGTGCAGAAAATAAGTCTTAGAAAATTACTGACATACTGAAAAAAGTGATTTGTCTAAAAGTAAATGAGAAAATATTTTCCTATACAAGCAAAGGAAAGGGAACACTAATATATACATACAAAAAGACAATACCTGCAGCAAGAATTGCCAGGACAACATACTTGAAGATTCTAGAGTGAGCTTTCAGGAAGTTTTCAATTGCTGTGATGGGCTTGAATAATTTACTAAATGACCCCCAGAAAAAAATATATAATTAAAACATGATTATTTGTGTACTGGCATACATGCAGTGGCGTGTGTTCTTCATTGCATTATTTACTGTCATTAAAATCTCCCAAACAACTCAACAATAGCGATCTTATCCAGCTTCTTTAGAATTGCAATCCTACCTTACAAATGACTTGGACTCCTTTTCTGAATCCTCCTCTTCACTTTTATTCTGGTAATCTACAGCTTTTTCTTCCTACAGTCGAGACATATTTATTATTTACTTTTACACACAAAAAGTAGAGACTGGCTAATCACTGTATAACTAATGAATAAATTCTCAATATACCTCTGCTTGAAATGTTGGATTGTCCACTCCATGTCCATAGGTGACACTTTTCAACTGTACACTGTCAGTGTCTGCTGCAAGAGAAAATTCTGACTGAAAACCAGTAAAGTGTAAAAACCATGGTTTGTAAAAAATAAATAAATAAATAAAAATAAAATAAAATACATATCCAGTATACTCCTGTCCATAATGTTTATGAGAAAACCAAAAGTAAATATGCTCTGAACAAATCTTCAACACACAAAGAAAGAGCTAATGGCTTACTCATTCTGTGGGCTTCTTTGACTGTGTATCAACTGCTGAGTAGTAAAACCTGCATGGAGGAATACATTCAGCCAACTTATATTTAATTATTAATTAACCACATGACTGTGAGGTCATCTTCAGGCATTTCCAAGTAATCACAACCTTAAGAGATTTACTGTCGCACAGATTATTTCAAATACTTTCTATGCCACACACAACTATATGACTAAGATAAGACAACTCTTTTAATGAGCTTGTTGTCAAATGTTTTGAAAGGTCTTATTAAACTCCACCCTTCTGATAACCAATCTGAAAGAAGATTTTTCTTCCTTACAGATTACACAAGACAACCAAAGCTTAAACTGTGATTTTAAAAAAGTAGAAGTTACTCATGTCCTGAGCTGTTGTTTCTTGTGTGACAGTGTAGAGGAAGTAGGTTCTAGTGGGCACCACTGCTGAATATACAGTGTTACACCATGGAAGAGTATCTATATGAAATAAAAACAAATATGTTGTACACCAGCTTGTCAGCTGTACTCCAGTTTAACTATGAAATCTTTATGACTTGGCACAAGATGGCAGTATTCTACAGTGATTGGTGCAGAGAATAAGAGGTTATTGATGTAAAAAAGAGTATCCAAGTACAGAAAATGTACTATAAATTATCAACATTAAACACTAATATTGCAAACACTTTTAGGCAAATGACTAAAACACCATAAAGGATAAAATCACTGTGAACAATCCGAATTGTTCAAACAGTCCTTCGCCCTGTGTGAACCTCCCCCCCCCCCCCCAGAACTTTATTTATTGGCCCTACAATGATTTCCTTTAATATAATGCTGTCCACAAAATGAATAATAACAGAATACATTGAATGCCATTTTAAAACAAACAACACAAGGGTATTTTTGCAACACACTGAATTAGCGAACAAATGACTGCCTACCAAACACACTTAGAAGGCTGTGCAGAGAGCCATGGTGTTTTCAGTACTGACCATTAAAAACAATTCAGCCAAAACTAAAAAGACTGCAGACATTACTGACCCCACTGGCAGGGTCAAATATAACAGGATGAAAGGGTAACAGTTGATTTAAAAAGAAAAAAAAAAAATGTAAGTTAAATGCAATACAAATCTGTGTTGTACATACCTGACAAGTTTTCATTGTGTTTCATTGTGTCAAGTTGAATGAAATAGTTTCTATTATATCTAAACCTTAACCTAACTAAATTAAGGTTAACCTAAGTAATTTACAGGGACATATTATGCTTTCTGAAGTTTGGCTTTCATAAGGGAAAATGACATGGCTTTTTGTACATAAAAACAGTGTGCAACTTGCAACACTCAAAGTAGCCTCACATGGGAAAAAAAAATAGTTTTCCTGCATCATTGATGCTTCAGTAGAAGCCAGCCAGCTGCTAATGGATCAACTAAAGAATGAAAAGACATACCAAAGAGAACAAAATCTATTGGAGAGGTTTAACAAAATAAAGAACAAATGAAACAATACGGAACAAAACACTATTGAACAAACACCTTTAACATTTATTTTATTTGTCAGCAGATCTAAGAGAAAAACTGCTGTTAAAAGCTTTGAGTGAGAATTTATCTGAGTAAAGTCAGAGATGGTTTAGGAATCTAATCGAGTAGGAATCGAGTTTGCTGTACACAATAAGCCTCTTACGCCAAAAAGATCAAGAGAAATAAAATACTGTTTAACAATAAGGCCAAGACTGCAAAGAATTTGTTTTTGTTATTTATTTGTTTTTTTTTATTTTTTATGTCACAGTATACAGTTCGGGGTGCAGCCACAATTATGTTAAATTTGAGAACACCAGATTTATGGGGAAAAAAGAGGGTAGCTAGCTAACTTTAGCTAATTTTCACTTTACTTTCATAATGAAGAATTTCTTGTACTTAATTTTCCAAGCAGCAGCTTTATTCACCATTCACACAAATTAACACAGTGCTCTAAACTTTCTTCCTGATGGCAGTTTAAGAAAAGGGATTCTCCACAAGATATATTGTAACGGTGGCTGCTATCGTCCGCAATACCCACTCTTGTTCGCGACATCCAGGTTTTGGCGGCTCATTTCTGTAATGGTGCGGAGCCAGGAACACAACTTTGTTATTATATCATAAGTTACTAAACCAAGATACAAGGAACTATCATAGTGACCAAAACAAGATACCAAGAACTACAATAGCGACCAAGACAAGATACCAAACAGGCCAAGAGGCCAAACAAAAAACCCCAAAAATTAAACAACCCCCCATATGGGGCACATGGCCAGGTCCACAAAACCAAACTTAAACAAAAGGGGCCCCTGACCAGCCGCTGCCACGTCCAGGGCTGCTGAGGGGTATCCCAAAGTCCTAGTCCACTTCAGGGTCCAATGGTCATAAGAACAGTTTTTGTACCTGGCAAAGGGTCCCCCTGGGGAAGATGTGGAGGTCTACTATGATCTTTCCCCTCGGAGTGATCATGGCAGTCTGGAGGGGCCACCAGAGCAGAACTTCCTGGGCATGCCCTGGTCACTGGTGCAGTGAAACTTCCCCTTTAGCGCACAGTCACTCTCATCTGTGCTATCAAAGCAGTCTCCTTCACCACCACAGATAACGCTCGTAGGAGGGCACCGGCATCAGCTGTCACTGCAGTGCAGGTGGCAATCTTCAAACAAACAAAAGCAGTTCATTACTTCAGAGCAATCTTGAACATGAGGGATTACATCACACACCACTTTCTGGTTAATCCACTTCTCACCTTGGGCACACTGAGGACATTACTCGTTGCATGGGCTATCACAAACCTCTTCCTTTGCACCCTGCTTGCAGTCCTTCTCTTTATCACACACATGACTGTGGGGCATATACAGACCTTCACTGTAAGGCTTGAGACTGACTGAACAGTTCAAGGTTGAAGTTCCTTCAGCGATGCACTCATGGTTGTCTAAACAGTTCTTGTTTGAGTTATTTGCAAGGCCCTTTTTGCCATCTTCACAGTGACTGCAGTTTCCTCTGGGTGTCATGCATTCTCCTTCCTCAGAATGCTCCTGACCCTGAGCAGTCTCAGAAGCTCTGATCTCCATGACTGGTGCATAATCAAGAACATTAACACTGCTTACCATCTCGGAAACATAATCCGGGCCAAGAACCAGCAAGGCCACCAAGGCATGCACATAATTAAGACCGGAAGGCCCGCTCTTGGTTCCACTGTGAGAAGTTTCGCATTGACCCCTCAGGGCCTGCAGTGCAACTTTCCTCAACCAGTTACCTTGTTCTGAGTCTGCTGAAGTGTAAGGGAAAACAGAAGGTAGGGTGTTTATGACCTCCTTGTGAAAAGAGTTTGGCTGGTGTTCTGTTGGGTTCTGAGCTCTCTTCTCAGAGTTCTCACATGGCTGCTCAGCCTCTGGAATCTTTACCTGCCTCTCCTTTTCTGTCAGACTGTTCCTCAGCTGCTCATCTTTGGAGTTATCCACCAGGGTCCCAACATGCACTGGTGTCTGCTGAGCAAGTTGAGAATTTCGAGATCTCCACTTCTGAGCACCAGATCTTCAATTCGGCTTCAATACCTCTGGCATGCTCTTGCAGCTCTGTGTACTTATTGGCCTCTCACCGGGCTTTTTCCAGTTCAGCCTGCAGAGTGGAGCTGTTGTCCTGCACCTGCTTTAGCTCTGCCCTGGTCCTATTCAGCTGTTCTTCCATAGTTGCCACTTTAGTCTCCAGCTTCTCCTGCAAGGTTGAAATCTCTACTCCCTTTGTTGCATTGCATGTAGCCTGGTTCTCCTGTTCCACTGTTTTCAGCCATTCCATCCAGACAACAATCACAGCTTGCAGTTTCTTCCTCAGGACCTCTCTCTCTTGCCTGAGTTTACTGACCTCTCCTTGAAGCTCACCATTGTCTAGAGCTAGAGCCTTTCTTTCCATTTCCATGGCTTCAATTTCCCTCTGGCAAAGAGACAAGAGTCCTTTGGTCTCCTCAAGTTGAGAAAGCAGATTGGTGATCTTTTCCTCGTGTTTCAGTCTTTTGTTTGTGGCTGAGGTGATCATCTCCAACGTAGAGGCCTCTCTCTCTGTCAGCTGTTTGTTGAGCCTTGTCAGCAACTCCTTCTCTTGAGTGATCTGACTGTTCATGCAGCTGATCTGTTCATCTCTTTGGTGAATGTCCGTGAGAAGTGCACTGTGCTTCACATTGGCCTGTCTGAGTTTTTCTGAGGTTCTGAGCCCTTAGGTTCTCCTGAATACTGCCCAAGCTTTCAGCTAACCAAAGGATCTGTTCACCTAGGTCCTTACAGTTCTCTTCACATCAAGTCAAGTCAAGTCAAGTAGGATTTTATTGTCATTTCAGCCATATACACAGTACACAGTACACAGTGAAACGAAATAACGTTCCTCCAGGACCCTGGTGCTACACACAAGACACAAGACAACATAATACACAAAACAGGGCAACAAGTGCAGACAAGACAGACAACAACAGACAGCACAACAGACAGTACATTAATCCGTAAAAGGGCTGCAGTGTTCTAGAACAAAGCAGCCCAGGTTGATTGCAGTGTGACAGTGTGGCGGAGCAGCGTTATTGTTAAAGTGCAGAGTGCAGCAAGAGATAAATAAATAGATACTGGTAATGGTGGAATGAATAGAAATGAGTAGACATTAGCGATTAAGAGTTTAAGAGTCTGATGGCCAGGGGGAAGAAACTATTTCCCATCCTGGAAGTGGAGGCCCGTATGCTGCGGAACCTTTTCCCGGATGGCAGGAGGGAGAAGAGAGTGTGGGATGTGTGGGAGGGATCATCCACAATGCTGGTTGCTTTGTGGATGCAAAGAGAAAATGTCCTGTACAGAGGGCAGAGAGACCCCGATGATCTTCTCAGTTGTTCTCACTACCCGTTGAAGGGATTTGCGGTCTAGGACATTGCAGTTTCCGTACCAGGCAGTAATGCAGCCGCTCAGAATGCTCTCGATGGTTCCTCTGTAAAAGATGGTAAGGTTGGAAGGTGGGAGATGGGCTTTCCTCTGCGCAGGAAGTAGAGACGCTGCTGGGCTTTCTTAGCGATGGAGTTGGTGTTGAGGGTCCACGTGACGTTGTCAGTGATGTGAACACCAAGAAACTTGGTGCTCTGGACCATCTCCACAGGTGAGGTGTTGATAATAAGTGGAGTGTGGTCCCGACATGGTCTCCTGAAGTCAACAACCATCTCTTTAGTCTTGTCGATGCTCAGAGACAGGTTGTTGGTTCTGCACCAGTCCGTCAGCTCTTGTATCTCCTCTCTGTAAGCTGCCTCGTCTCCACCGCTGATCAGACCCACCACGGTTGTATCATCAGCGAATTTGATGATGTGGTTCGAGCTGTGCTTGGCTGCACAGTCGTGGGTCATCAATGTGAACAGCAGTGGGCTGAGCACACAGCCCTGAGGGGCTCCTGTGCTCAGCATGATGGTGTTGGAGGTGCTACTACTGATCCTGACTGACTGGGGTCTCCCAGTCAGGAAGTCCAGGATCCAGTTACAGAGGGACGTGTTCAGGCCCAGCAGCCTCAGCTTCTCACTCAGATGCTGAGGGATGATGGTGTTGAATGCTGAGCTGTAGTCAATGAACAGCATTCTGACATAACCGTCCTTTCTGTCCAGATGAGAAAGGGCCAGGTGGAGGGTGGAGGAGATTGCATCATCCGTTGAGCGGTTGGGACGAGACGCAAACTGCAGGGGGTCTAGTGAGGAGGGGATCTGAGACTTGATGTGCCTCATGACCAGCCTCTCAAAGCACTTCATGATGATGGGTGTGAGTGCGACAGGATGATAGTCATTGAGGCAGGAGATAGATGGTTTCTTTGGCACTGGAATGATGCTGGTGGTCTTGAAGCACTTTGGAACAACAGTGGTGCTCAGAGAGATGTTGAAGATGTCAGTGAGAACATCTGCCAGCTGTTCTGCACATCCTCTGAGCATACATGACCTTGAATGTTGTCTGGACCAGCAGCTTTCCGTGGCTTGACTCTGAGAAGAAATCTTCTCACCTTGGCTTTGGTCAGACAGAGAACCTGGTCGTTCGGAGGAGGGGTGGTCTTCCTCATTATTCTGTTGTTCACTGCATCAAAACGTGCATAGAAGCGGTTCAGTGCATCTGGGAGGGAGGAGTCACCATCACAGGCAGGTGGAGATGTCCTGTAGTTGGTGAGGGCCTCGATGCCCTGCCACATGTGCCGCGTGTCACCAGTGTTTTTGAAGAGGCCATGGATTCTCTGTGCGTGAGCTCGCTTCGCTGTTCTGATGGCCCGAGACAGGTTCGCCCTTGCAGTTCTTAGGGCGGCCTTGTCCCCAGACTTAAAGGCCTTGTCTCGGGTTCTCAGGAACCTGCGCACCTCCGCAGTCATCCATGGCTTCTGGTTGGGTCGTGTGATGATGGACTTGGAGACAGTAACATCCTCAATGCACTTGCTGATGTAGCCAGTCACTGAAGCTATGTACTCTTCCAGGTTGATGGAGTCATCGTAGGTTGCAGCCTCCCTAAACATGTCCCAGTCGGTGCGTTCGAAGCAGTCCTGAAGAGCAGAGATGGCTCCTGTGGGCCAGGTCTTTACTTGCTTCAGGGTGGGTCTCACATGCCTGACGATGGGTTTGTACACTGGGATCAGCAGCACAGAGATGTGGTCTGAGTGACCGAGGTGGGGGCGGGGCTCTGCTCTGTACGCGCCGGCCATGTTTACACAAACACATTCCAGCATGTTTCCCCCCCTCGTTGCAAAGTCCACATGTTGATAAAATTTAGGGAAAACTGACTAGAGATTTGCACGGTTGAAATCTCCAGCAACAATAAACAGTCCGTCTTGATGATAGTTTTGGAGCCTGCTGATAACTCCATAAAGTTAAGCCAGCGCGCTGTTAGCATTAGCGCTGTTAGCATTAGCGCTGTTAGTGGTAGCGCTGGGTGGGATGTAGACCACCGTAATAAACACAGTAGAGAACTCCCTGGGCAGATAAAACGGTCTGCACCTGACTTTCAGCACCTCCAGCAGTGTCGAATAATGAGTCGATACAAGCACAGCGTTTGTACACCATTGTGTGTTTACGTAAATACACAGCCCCCCTCCGCAACTCTTGCCGGACAGCACGGAGTTTGTGTCCGCGCGAAACATGGAGAGTCCGGTGAGCTGGATGGCAGTGTCCGGAACACTGTCACTGAGCCATGTCTCCGTAAATACAAAAACACAGCAGTCACTGTACTCACGCTGGGTGTTCAGCTGGAGTCGTATACAGTCCAGTTTATTATCCAGGGAGCGGACATTAGCGAGAAGGACGGACGGGATAGCCGGTCGGCTAGCGTTAGCCTTAAGCTGAGCCCGGACCCCAGCACCCAGCCTGCTTTTCCTCAAGTTTCCAATTAACTTTAGCCAGCTCTTCCTGAAGGGAACGTACCTCAGACTGGTTACTCTCTTGCAGCTGGTGATTTATGCCGTGGAGGGAGACATTGTCATTTTCCAATTTCTTACACTTCGTCTCTAGTTCATGCAAAATGTCTCAGTTCAACATTCTCAATTTCTTTGGCTTGAGTTCTGGTTAAAATTTCCCAGACATGGTTTCTGCTCACTTCAGCCTCTAATTTTGTCTCCTGAAGCTTCTCTGAGACTTGACAATTAGCCCTTAACTTCTGTGCACAAATTTCTTAATCCTTGGCGGTGAGTTCAACCTCCATTTCCTGGAGCTGCTCGGCAAGAACAATTTTGGCCTGCCTTTCTTCGCCCAGAACAGACAGCCACACATTTCCGGATTCCTGAAGCGTTTGTTCCAGTCTTTGAACTTGCAACGTCAGTTCACTTATTATTCCATCATTCCCACTAACCTGGAGCTGCTCGTTCTCTGCCTTCTACCTGGCAGACAGTGAGTGGTACTGGGTTTGGGGGTCGACTCCTTGATGCCGTCTTCCCGCGTTGAATGATGCAGGGGGCATTTTCCGCCGTCTTCCCGCATTGAATGGCGCGGGGGCATCCACTACCAACGTCCCGCTTTGAATGATGCAGGGGAAATTCTCAGCCATCCTCCCGCTTTCCAGAGCGGGAGCGGGAAAAGACGCTTAAAACCTCCAGGCACTGCTGTGTCTTCGCGGCTAGAGAGGCCAGCCTCTGAAGAAGGAATTCATACCAGTCCATGCCTAGCTCAGGCCCCAAGCTATTAACAAGTGGGATATCCGACATCAGCCACATCAGATGTTGCTCGAGCTGGCATTGGCATAGTGGAGCTCTAGCAGGGACTTCGTTCTTTTCACAGACTGTAATAGTGTAGTGGGTGGGTGATGTATCAAGATCAACAAGCACCCAGAACTTACAGTTTGTGGTAGGGTACTTGGCTACGGACCTCTGGATCAAGAGGTCCCTGGTTCAAATCCCACTTCTAGCACTACCACCACTGGGTCCCTGAGCAAGACCCTTAACCCTGAGTTGCTCCAGGGGGACTGTCCCTGTAATTAGGACATGTAAGTCGCTCTGGATAAGAGCCCTTAAAGGTAAGTTTGTTCTCATATCTTATAGTTTTTTTTCTTCTGCTAGGCAACATTTTTTTAATATTAAAAAAAAACATTTCTTGAAACAGAGGGAAATGTTCTAACATGTACTACAGTTTATGGGTCTTTACTCTCCAGGGCTCTGTGACTGAAAACTATGAACTAGCATTATCACCCGTTTTTAAATTATACATTTGGAGTTCATGCCATTTGCGCTCTCACGGTGTCATTAAGTAAGCTATGTATGCTCCTTCCAAAGACATGCTGCTGCCTTTTGTTTATAGGGAGATTGCTTACCACTTATCCAATAAGAGAAAGATAATGAAACCCAATGAAATGAAACCCAATGAGAACCCAATGAAAAAGATAATGGTGTGCCTTTTCATTAACCCTGCTCTGCAATGTCGCTAACTGCATATTTCCTGCATTCCACATCCAAAGACTACAATGCAATGTAAAGATCAGAATGATTTTATTTAAAACCAAATATAGCCCATTTTACCCAATGGAAGGCCAGGGTCCAATTCCCAGTGATTGAAACATTTAAGGCCAGCATTGACCTAGTGGTTAGTGGCCCCAGGGTCAGAAGGTCGTCAGCTCAAATACTGGTCCAGCAGTTTGCCCTGAGGTACACCTGAGCAAGGTACTGTCCTGTTACTGCTCTCCAGGTGCGGGATGTATGGCAGCTCCCAGCTGCACATGGTGTATGGGTTAAATGCAGATAATGAATTTTGTTGCGGTTAGCTATGTGCTCACAATGACAAGTAATCACTTTCATTTTTTATACACTCAATTTTCTTAGCTGCTTGTCCTGAATAGGGAACACTATAATCCTATAACATTGTAATTTATAGTAGTCCATGGTTTTCAACATTGAATATACCAGCTGTGAAAATTCACATGAAATCCCTATGGAATGCTACTGCCAGTTCAGTGAGGTTTCTTTTATATCCATTCTTCTCAAGAAATTGACCCTTACACTCTATGAGTTGCTAGCTAGATTAATTTAAAAAGGTGCCCAACTGATATCTATTGGCACAAGAATTCTTTTATTATTCCGTAGTTATGGTGCATAGAAGATTTAATTGCTCGGCTAAATGCCACTGGAATCCAGAGAAGGAAATGTAATAGCCATCGTACGTGTAGAGCCTGTGACGGTCCAATGACGACAGTCTCATAAAATTCAACAGCATTTCTGTCCTGATGCACTTTATGTTTTCACAATCACTATTTCCACATACAGAGTCTGCCATTTACACAGCATTCGCAAACCTTTAAAGCAAAAGAATACATTAACAGATGGCAATGAGAGATCTTTATGGGCCCTGCTGAAGGAGGTGGTCATGGTGCACTGGTACAAACCTAATTTCATACATCTTATTGGCCATGTCCACAAAACAATTTTAGTCATAAGCTGACTTGACACAAACGTTGAAGCATCCTTGAATCCCTGCTAAAACTCGAGTATTTTAGGATAAACTGAAGTTAAATCAACATTGAATTCAGTGAATATGCACAGTTGGAGAAAGTATTGTATCATTTGTCAGTCAGAACACTAAACAAAACCTGTTAGAAGACCTAAAAGTGACCTTTGACTTTAGACAATGAGTTTGATAAGCATACTAGTTTGACAAATTAAAACCTGAATGAGCAGAAAAACATCATACAAAAATGGTTCAATACATGTGTGCTGCATGATGCCATCAAGCAATTGATGTCTTTTATAAATGTTGAGGTCTTAATGCTTGACCCCTCAGTGAGTGATTCCAGTCTTTTAATGCTTATGGTGCATTCTACTGCAATGTTTTGGGTCACGCACTCTGTGGCAAAGCTGGCACCAGAGGTCAGTGAATGGCATATGAGATTAATCTTACTCCTTCACATCAGATCCCAACCAAGCTAAAACTCTATGGGAAATTTAGGCTGAAATCTGTTAGACAACCATCTCCACCACATTAATCCAAATACCAGCTGAGGCAATGTCTTTTGGAAGAATGGTTTTCCATCGTTCCAGCACTTACCTTAGAAACTTGTAGGATACATGCCAAGGTGCAATGATGCTGTTAATTGGTTGTCACTCATCTGTATCTCCACAGCAGCCAAACTCACCTCAAGGATACCTTGAGATTAAAAACTAATTTTGTCAGTCTGTAACAGTGGCGGGGTGCAGGAAGGACACCAACACAGAGCCAGGAGTTCAGAACATAGTTTTATTATCCATAGTTACAAAAACCAAAGACTACAGTTCTAACTAATACCAAGAACCAAGGAACTGCAGTCTAAACCAAGTTACCCAGATTACTCATCGTTACCAAAACCACCATACCATGTAGGCTCAGCCTAGCAAATGCACCAAGCTCTGGGCTAACTAATCGGGGCTTAAATAGTCAGCCCCAATGAAGCACACCTGTGCCTTCATGAGCTCAGGTGTGCTCAGTCAGAACAGAGCGCCCTCTACCATGCCCAAATTACACCTCACGCGTGACACAGTCAGACACCTGGAAAAGGTGATTCATTCCTGGAAAAGAAGCTCATTGTTTCTTCAAAAAGCTAAGAACATAACACAAAAATACATAATTATATTTCACCGAGTTAAGTGTATTTTCATTAGTTAGAATTCAGTTTTAAGTTTTACTGTGCATGTTAAGGCATTTCTATGTGCAAGATCCACTCCCATCAACAGGAATGAATAATAAAAATGCTTTATTTTTATTATTTTTTGTTTTTTGGAACATATATATATATATATATATTTTACAAATATATCAATAATTGATACAAAGTATCAATAAATAAAAAACTTTACATTTTTACATTTTTTTAAATATCGAATATAACTTTTTTAAGCTGGCCTTGTCTTTTTAAAATTGACATGAAAAGACGGATTCTCATTTCAGCACTTCTTCCGCTGAGATATGAATTCTGTTGACCTTCTAGACCCATTCAAAACTCCCACCTCCTTTTATGACACCTGTCGTCCCCTAGGGTGCATAACTTCCTTTAAATCTCTTCATCTCTCCATATAGCATCTCTCAGTTATGCACCTCTGCACTTGATCCCCCAGGGGAACATGATGGAAGCCCAGGTTAGAACGAATTCATCTTTGTTGTTTCTCTGCAAAGGTTCTTATGCCAATTCTCATCCATTCTCAAGGGGAGCCAGCTCTCTCAGTCTCCCCATTTGCAGTTAGGCGGAATGGTACAACAAGGTTGTGAACAACATTTCTGATTTTCTGTTCAGTGCTGATAAAGATGTCAGCCCACACCAATGTAGGATGGGACTATTTTGAAGAACAAAAATGTTCCTTATAACCAGCTCAAAAGTAGAATTTTCGTGTGGAAAAAAAGTAAAACTGGAATTTACCATGTATGCTTATTCATATCACGTAAATGTAACCTCTGTTTGGTATGGATTAGTTACAATGAAGTAATTGTTTAAAGTAATCCCAGGTTTACCTTAATAAGCCACTCCAATGTAATGTAGAAGTGAAGACTCACAGATTTAAACAAAATCAGGTGTACACAGAAAAAACATGAAGTAATAAAAAAATATATTATTAGTTAAGTTCACTTATGATGTCCTATCATACTATGATCTGCAAAGTGTTTCCATAGGAGAACATAAAATACTGAGTCCTAGAAATAACTTAGAAACAGGCTGAATGAGATCTTGCTCACTGTTGAATATTTAATGTTCCAATGCTTAGAAGTGTTAAATGAATTTCAGAATTTAGATATAAATTATAGCTCAAATGAGCATGTTTCTTGTGGGTTTGTGCTAATACAATGTTCCAAAGACTTTGTCCACAGCATATATGTAAGACTGGATTCGTTATTTGGTTGATCCCGGATACTATTCATATTTAAAAGTTATAGATAAGAAAATAGTAATTATAAAATACAGGAATTAAAGATATTATATTTTCCTCTCTTTCAAGCACAGGCTTTCTACAGTTCTAGAATACAAAGAAAATTACAAAATACATAAATAAAGGTGTATAGGTATATTTTTGTTTTTCTACAGTTTAAAGGTTTTGAGCAGTAACATGCTAACATTCTGGCTACTGTATGCTGATTGGTTGGTGAGCTGAGTTCATGCTCACTGACATTGTTAATGTATTTGAGGCACTGTAAGAAAGTCCTTTAACTGTAGCTGAACAGTGTTTAAAAAAAAAGGCAGTTAAATGCTGATTAATTACACTGCATCCTAGAAAAAGCACTATTTGTTCAAAAGCTGCATAAAAACCCATTCTTTTTTAACACACTTAGGACTGCCCGCTTGAGCTCCACTTGGAAGACATAATCAAGCACTTATTCTAACAAATTCTCTAAAGTGGATTTAAATATATGTTAATATCTGGAAAAAATGGAGGTACAGTCACATGACTACAGAAACTATGGCACATGTGCTTGAGACTAATGCAAGGTCATTACTGCTCTCCTGGCACTGGATCTGGCCATCCACTGCTGCATGGTGTGTATAGGTGAAATGCAGAGGATGCATTTTGTGATGATGATGGTTTCTTTGGTTGACTGAGTGCTGTGTGCTCACAATGACAGTCACTTTCACCTTTTCACCTTAATCCAGTACACACAGTGTTACTTTTACCAACTGTAAATAGGAGGATTCTGTAGAACAACGCATTTTACAGCAAACCATTCAGATTCTGTGTTTACATCTCAACTATTTAATTCTGCAAAAAAGATCTGTGAAGTCTTCTTAAAGAGCCCTAAGGCAGGTGTGTTGGTAGCTATTTATTTTCATTATTTGTTAGCTACATAAAGAGAAAACCAAGAATATCTTGTTTTTGGCAAAAAAAAATTATAAAATGTTGCTTTGGAGCATATATAAGACTTTGTACCAAAAAAATTCCATTCATTTTGCATGAGCATTTTCCAGCTCTGCACATGGTGTATGGGTTCTCTGGGGCTCTGGATTTCATCAGAGTGTTGGAAATATTCTCAAGATTATTCACCAATATTTTTTCACTCTTCCTGATGGCTGGATAATAGACACACTCAATCTTGCAGCACCGTGGGAGGCGAGTGGGCATGTTTACAGGTCGACATTTTTCATGTGTCTTTTCAGAAGACCTTCGTGAACGATTACTTTGTGTGCCTTCTTTGCTAATTATTAGCAAAGATGTTGATCGTCCGAAATATCGCTTTAACAAAGAACAATAACATGGCGTTCCAGCCCCTTCATCAGATTTTAGTCAGGCAGAAACACGGCCGTCCAAAATGTCAGCGACCCTAAGCTAGTTTTATATTAGTGCCCATGTTCATGGGTTTTCATCGTAGTTACTCCAAAGGAATTGTTTCTAGGTCTAAGCGATTATACCTGCGTCAGTTTTAAGTGAACGTTATCAGAGCCAGGGTCGTTATAAGCCGCTTGTGTGGCGAATGGGAGCGCTTTGCTTTCTGTTTCTGGGTCCTAAACGTTCGCGCACCTCGCTGCTCTGGGCAGGAAGAGCAGAACGTGCAGCGGCGCCAGGCGAATGTAAACAATACGCATTTCATACTTAATACAAGCGGCAAAACAGATGGACAACCAGTTTCTGCTCTTTAATGAATGAGCTTTTGAAATTCCATTTCAAAGGATGTTGTCTGCCTCTACAAAACAGAATATATGCTAGAACGTCTTTTAAAAATAGCTAACGTTAGCTCGTAAGCTAGCTATTGACTGGCACTTTCAGCGCTTGCTCCCGAACGTTAAAAAGCCTCAAATCGTATTTCTTTTTATCTTCAGAAACCGAATACACATCGCATGTTAATCAAAGTAATAACCACTCTGTGATTTAACTGACCAAACTGCATGATTTAATTTAATTGGTTGTTAGCTTAGCTAGCCCTTGCCCACAACTTCAATAGCAGGATAGCGTTGCCAGTTAACTGATAGTAAGTTACCGATATAGCCATCACCACCCAATCTTATGTTATTGCGTCTCTGTGTTTTTTGCCTAACCTCATAGATAAAGTAAGACTTTGTAGCAGTTTTGCTAATTAGCAAGCTAGCTTGATTATGTTGCTGCTATGCGTCAAGCCTGCTAGTTTTCGATAACATTTCCAAATTCTGGCCAGTTGGTACCAAGCAGTACAGTTGCTGTTTACTCATACACTGCAGGCACCTTCTAGGTCTCCAATGCATGTCTCATTCTGGGGGGAACAAATGCAGAGAAATGCGTCAGAGTTACGGGACATGTCACATAATTAGGTCTGCTGGCTGTTATGGGTTTACCTGAACGAGTCGGTTGGAGGTGAAGAAAGTGGACTGGGAAACGGCTGATGAAGACGATTAACCTCAAAGAGCTGTTGGAATAATCAGGATTCAAATGGTAACTTTGCATGATGCTTGGTTAGGATTTATTGTAAATACCATAATCATAAATGCTCTTTAGCTGAAAGTCTTGGTTAAACAGGTGGTCCACGGTCCTGATCCTGTACCACTGCCATACATAGTTTAGTGCTTTATGTTAACACCCACAATTAAATTCAAGACCTTTGCTGATAAATCCAAAGGAAATCACTACAGTGGTGCAGCATACCAAGGACTGAGAAATACTTAATGTAACTATTTAATAATTATGGATAAGTTAATTATTTCACACAATATGTTTTGTTAGGTTTCTGAAAGATATCAGTCATGGGTGACATGAAGACCCCTGATTTTGATGACCTCTTGGCTGCCTTTGACATCCCTGATGCTACAAGTCTGGATGCCAAAGAAGCCATCCAGGAGAGTAATGATGATCCAGAGGGCCATCTTAAGCATGCAGAACTGTGCATGGATGCTACAGTTTCAGTCCCTCCCCAAGGTTCCACATCGGATGTTCCAGCAGTTAGCGTCATAGTGAAAAATACTAATCGCCAGGATTCTTATGAACCCCTTTTGGAAAAAGATAGCTCACAATTGGGACATTTGTTGCAAAATGGGTTCAGGGCTTCTTCTGGATCCCAGGAAACACATCTTGTTGGTCATAGCAATTATTCCATGCTGGGTACGTCACCTCTAAATGGGGACTGTTCAAGTGGTTTCTTGGAAAAAAGTCTTGTGGCTTACAAAGCAGAAAAAGTTATCTCCCCCCCAAAGTCAGTGCTGGACTTTAGTCCTGTGTCCAGCCCAGATGTAGAAGAAACCAGGATTAGTATTCACGATGGCCATCCACAACATGGAGATTCATGTTTTCAAAATGACTCGTTTGTTTCTGCAGATACATCTATTCCAGACAATCATGGAAAATCACCGGCAAGCAGCATAATTGGCAAATGCCATAAGAGAGATCCTGATTCTGACACTGTGAATAATTTTGATAATGATCCCATATTTCATAGAAATGAGAGTCAAGAGTGTTGTAAACAAATGGAAAAGACATGTGATCCAATGTCAAAGGATGATTCAACTGATGATGCTACAACAAGTGCATATCCAACTCCTGAAACCAACCCATCCTCTCCTCATACATGTATCAAAATTCCAACTTCCAAAATTTCTATTTGCCTAGATTCATTGGTGGGTTTACATGTGAAAAAAGATATGAGTGAGCAAATAATTCCAAGGGACTTGTCAGTGGGTCGTAAAGAAGCGATAAAGGTTAGTCCTAAAGTGCCCATATCACCAAGGAGCCCAAGGAGCCCACTTGAATTTGTTAAACGTTTAATTAAACAACCTGATAGCCCTATGAGTATCTGTAGTGACAGCAGTGGAAAAGCATCTCCTGCTCTTGTTACTGGATCACCTCCAGCCATACCAAGAGTCAGAATAAAGACAATCAAAACGTCTTCCGGACAAATCAAACGGACTGCTACTAGCATATTTCCAGAGTCTGAAACGGAAGACCTCCAGTCACCTTTTGGGTCATCTCCATCTCAATCATCAGTGGAAGACACCTTCAATAAAACATTGCCTGTGGGTTTTCCCCAAGATATTAAAACTGAAGTTATTTCTGAAAACGGAAAACCAGAGTCCTTAAAGACTCCTGTTTTGGGTTGCACATCAGCTAGTAATGACGCAGTTAAAAGCTCAAAGAAATCCTGTTCCCCAAACACTAGCTCTGGGTTGAAAAGAACTCAGAGAGCAGTTAAGCAGAGGAGGGTATCGCCATCTCAATCAGGCTGCACTACCAATCCTAACTACCTTCCCAAGGCATTACACTTAGCCAACCTCAATCTAGTCCCACACAGTGTTGCTGCTTCAGTTACTGCAAGGTCGACCGCTCACAGACAGGACCGTTCCCAACTGCCCCCTCCCACGGCATGCAGCAGTGTACCTTTAGTGCACCAAGTTAAAAAAACATCTCCTAAAACACGTGCCATTATACCTAATACTGCTGCTGGAACTTTAAACAGACTGTTGAATTATTTGAACCCTGTACCAACTTATGTGCCCAACCTAAGTCCGCCACCTGACAGTGATATCAGGCTCCCAGCTAACGGCTTCTGCTGCCTGGAGTGTGGAGATTCATTTGGACTTGAAAAGAGCCTAGCTTTCCATTATAGTAGACGTAGTGTGCATATTGAAGTTACCTGCACACACTGCTCAAAAACCCTTGTGTTCTACAACAGGTGTGCGCTCCTAGCACATGCTCGAGATCACAAGAATAAAGGCATGATGATGCAATGTTCTCAGCTGTTCATGAAACCTATAGCTATCAATGAGATGTTGATACCCATTACAACTGAACTATCGCCATCAAAAATCACTCAAGGGGGAAGCACTGTGCAGTCATCCAGAAACTATGCTGTCATGCCTCTCTATCCAGATAAAGTTGCCCGGTATGGACTCAGATGCCTGGAGTGCAATAAGCAGATGTCAGATTATACAGCACTTGCAGGTCACTACCAAAGGCCATCCACAGAATCTGAGAGTTTGGTGAGTAAGAGTTAAAACCTTTGATGTGATTAGATGTCAGGTAGTTTGTGGCACCTGATAACACTTATTTTCTAAATGTAAAACAGTATTGTAAACCAGATCTATTTATATTTGCATATTACTGGGAATTTGTTTCAAACAGATGTGCAAAGTTTGCACAATGCTGCTCCCAAACAAATGCAGCTACAGTGCCCACCAGCGGATCCATACCCACAAGTCCCCATTCTGCTGCCCTGAATGTGGTGCTCTCAGTCGCTCTGTGGACTTTCAAAAGCATGTGAAGGAGAACTGCCTTCATTATGCACGGAAAGTCGGCCACTCGTAAGTAAACCAGACCATGTCTAGTTTTCATTTGTGTCTCCTATGGTACTGTTTTAACATAGTCTTTTTGCTGAGTATTTTTTATTTTTGTTTAAATGAGCCCTTTCCCCCCCAAGGTGCCTCCATTGTGAGATGCTTTTCATGTCAATTCCTCTTCTTAAGAGTCATACCGAGGAGAAACATTGTGAGGTTTTTTATAAGTGCACCATCTGTCCTGTTGCTTTCAAATCATCTGATGGCTGTCTCATGCATATGAAGAGTAAGCATGGTGGCCATGAACCTTCGTATCAGTAAGTGCATCTTTCATTGCCCTCTTTTCAAACCCCATCAGTGTTATTGGAACATTTTCCCAAGAGCAATAAAGAATTATAGGAATGTTACTCAGTCAGTAGTATCACATACCTACATTGGTGACTTATAAAAGGTTAATATATTTTTCTTAGGGGTAGAAATCTTATTTATCCTGTACTTTTGCAGGCTGATCCACAAGTGCTCCTGTGAAACTGTTTTTAAGAAGAAACAGCTATTATATCAACATCTCCATCAGCGAACATGTATATTCAGGTGTCCTGAGTGCACATCGTTCTTCATGCAAAAATTAGACTTGGTCAGACATTTCAAGGTTTGTAGTTTAGCTTCATTTGTGACTCTGTACTTCTTTGTAGCTGTAATCACATGCTGCTGTAACCAGAAAACGCTTTTGTTTTTACAGGGAGTTCATGAAGGTGTCTACAGAAGTCAAACAGAAAAATACCAAAATGTTGAGGCAGAATTAGCTCCACCGAATCTAAATAGTGTGTCTGCAAATCACCAGTCAAAGCTCACCAAAGCAAGTAATGGTGCTGTCAAAGAAGTTAAGGATAAGTCTTTGCAAAAGTCCACTAGTGCAAAGACCTCTGGCTGGACTTGTGGAGAATGTCTTCTGTGGCTGCCAGACAGAGAGACCTATGTCAATCACATGAAGACCAGCCATGGCAAGGTGTGGGCTGCTTTTGTTGTTTTAGGATGAAACTGCAGTGCTGAACTTCTGTATGAAAATGTATAAATGCTTCTATACTTGTAGAGTTCTGTAAAGTTTTTTTTTTTTTTTTTTTTTTTTAATGTTGTTTTTAGGCAGTAAAGAGAAATCCATGTCGGCTGTGTGAAAAGTCCTTCAATTCTTCCACAAGTCTCAGGCGACACATTCGTAATGACCATGATGGCAGGGAGAAAATTTATACATGCTGGTGAGATAAATGTTAAACTGGAGAGCAGCGAATACATTAGATATATGGAATGTTTTATATTCACCTCCATGACCTTCATATGTTCATAATATCTCAGTAATGATAACTGTATCAGATGTATATGTTTTAAAATGCATGCTTACCTAAACTTAATATGCAGATTGGCTCAAAAATGTATTCCAGGTGCCTTTCTCTTCATGTTCTTTTCCTGTGTGCCTATTTGTTAAGTTTTAGAAGAGAACAGTTACATCAAAACAATACATGCTCTAGATCAAACAATACATATTACTATATTAGTGACAATATAGTAAACAGTATTTCAGTTTGTTTGCACATATGAAGGTTTACTTAGTGATTAAATAAAAATGGGACTGTGTTCAGTTATAAATATTGACACTTAGATTTGTTATTTTAAATAAAAAATCTCATGGCTTGTGTCCTCCAAACCCAAATTTTTTTTTACCGTCCTAAAGGTATTGCACAAGTGAGAGGATGACTTTCACCCAACTCTCCATGCTAAAGAACCATCTCAGCTTGATGCATGGAATCAAGAACCCAGACTTCAGTCTTGTGGCCAAGATAGCCTCTCAAGAGACAAGTAAAGCCATCAAGATTGTAAGTTCAGATGTTTCAATTTTTAATTTGGTTTCTGCTCTTCAGTTGCTTGGTTAAGCACAGTCATTAAGATTCACACTGCCTTATACTGTTTTTTTTTTTTTGATCATCAAAGAAGTGTTATGATAGGCAGTAACAAGCATCCTGATGTGGAATTCATAATTGTCTTTGTTACTCAAAGGGGCCTAAGAGAGCTGTAAAGAGCAGAGGTCAGGCAAGAGGCAGTGGGACATCAGATGCCACACCTGCCAAACGTTTGAAGCCTCTTTTTCGCTGCGCCAAATGTGGCTACACCACTGAAGATCCAGAACAGTTTCAAGAACATATACCTCAACACAAGACTGCTGCCGACACACCCCAGTGCCTGCACTGTGGCCTCTGTTTCACGTCACAGCTGGCACTAAACAGGCATCTCTACATTGTGCACAAGGTGAAGGAGCCTGAAGAACAGCATATGAGTAAAGTAGACTTGTCAGAACTTGAAGGCACAAGGATGCAGGAGGAGGAATCAACAAACCAACTAAGTCAACACAGACTTCCTTCACAAGAAAAATCTGTCTTGCTTTCAGAAGGGGAGCAGTCTAAACATCAGATTGAAACATGCAGTGAGACTTTGACACTTGAGTCCACAAAAAATGCTTTTCATTCTGATGGCAAAGTTCAGACTTCAGGTACAAATGGAAGTTCTGTGGAGGGAGAAAAGGTGTAATGAATCTGTTGGCTCAAGATGCTATACACTGCAGTTTGTTAGTAAATAATGGCTGGACATGCTCTCCACCAGTACAGTATATGCAGCAGATAAATGTAATATCAAAACATGTTGCCTTACAGTGAAATACCTATTTATCTTATGTCTCTTATGTCAAGCTAATGAACTGTTTAGGATTAAGTAGTTAAGAAATCAATGCCTCATATTAATGAAATAACACAGCATCGTTCATGCAATTTTTTTTTTCTTCTCGCTTCTATACCTCTTTGTATGTCACATTTATGTATGTGGATAATCATAATTTATTTTTATTTACCTTAAAATTACAGAGTCAAGATGACAGTGTAATTTTGTTTTTCCATGGAGCTAAATGTGTTTGGTACAGGCAACATATGTCAAATGTATATTTGGTACATTACAATGCTGGCTTGTCCAAATTAAATGTTGTATATGAATTTAATATTATATTCAAAAGGTATGCTGGACAGTCATGCAGCACTTTGACCATTTACATGGTCATTAAATATGTCATCAGGGCAAATCGCAGAGGCAGTCATTAATTAAACAGCCATAGAAGGAATCCTTGGTGATGTTTAGGGTAGCTATAGCAATTGCTGCTTCTGAACAAAGGACATATTTGGTGGAAGCCTGGGATTTTTCAGGTTGTGGTGAGCCTCTTTAACTGAGGGACTACAGATGTGTTTAACAGTGTTGCAACTAGAATTCAGTATTGTAACTATCTGAGATGATATGGTTGCTTCAGAAAGGTATTCCGGTAATCCCAGGTATCTGCACTCAGAGAAGATATTTCCATATTCATTCCATGTACTAGTTCTGCTAGTTTCTATTCAATGAGCCATTCTTACAATCAAAATTAGCACTTTTGTAAATCCATATATGGAATAACAGGACTTGGTAATAACTTTTAATATTTACTCAGATCTATGACATCACGTGTTAAACAGTTTATGTTCAGCAAAAGTTTTATGTTTCTGGGCCTTCAGTAATGTATTTTCAGATTATTATTGTTTGTTGTTATTTTGTTATTTACTGACTAATGTTTGATTAAAACTCTACATCACGTCTGTTTCTTGTCTGTTCCCGTGTTGCCCAATTTGTAGCTTTTTATATACATGACTCCATGCCATCATTTATTGGTTTATAGGTTTGATATGACAGAGTGCATTAAAATGTCTTAATTCTTCTTTGAGCTGCTCCTTTAGGGGTCGCCACAGCTGATCAACTGTCTCCATTTCTTCCTGTCCTTGGCATCGTCCTCCTTCAGGCCACCTGCATGTCCCCTCTCACCACTTGCATAAGCCTCCTCTTTGGCCTTTCTATTTTCTGGTGGCTCCATCCACTTTGGGAGCATCCTTCTCCCAAATATAATCCTTGTCTTTTCACAGTACATGTTAAAACCAATGCAACCATGCTTCTTTAACTTTGTGTCCAAAACGTTCAACCTGAGTTGTCCCTCTAATATTCTAATTTTTAATCTTGTCCATCCTCGTCACACCCAACAAGAAGCTTGTCAGCACCACGGTCTCCAACCCGTATAGCATAGCTGTATAGTCTGGGATTCTGAGATTCAAGCACACTACATTCTACAACCCAGTCCATAACCACTAGACCACCACAGCCTCTATGAGTGTATTAAGACACTGTTTTCTGTACAGTGACGTTGGTAAGGACGTCACAAGGCGTCTGCATCTTATTTACCATCCAAAATGATGCAGAGTAATGATAAAATACTGCCTTTTGTGAATGTGCCTGTTGCTTGTTTTGCCATATTGGAATACAACAAATAAAAAGAATATTGGTGAATGTCTGACAAATACTGAACCCACTGCCATCTTAACTTGGGTACTTGTGTCTGTGCACCAAATATAGATTGTAACCGTTCAACGGTACGTTTGGTTCCGCTCAGCAAAGCTGAGAGCTCTTTTTGGATGGTTTCTCTACAAGTACATATATTTGATTAAAACGGGCTTGGTGTACATATGAAGTATTTTGTTATAAAATGATGTTCGCTGAAGTTTCCCCACAATAGCTCTGACATGTTTAGGGCAGAAGTGCGAGATGCCGCATGCTCTTATTCTATTCTCGGCCGGTTTCCTCCGGATGCTAAACTACAGGAAGCTGCCGGCTGCGAACACAGCAGCGTTCAGTCAATAACTTTTTATCCTTGCTGGGTTTTGTGGATAGACTGTAAATAAACGAACGAATTACAGGTCGTAAAATTAACCCTTTTCGGCGAGAAAATGCTCTCTTTAGACTTTCTGGACGATGTTCGGCGGATGAATAAGCGCCAGGTAAATGGAGTCTTAACAACACGTCATCTAAGTCTTTCACCGCCTTATTTTTCTCCAAGCAATTAAAGGCATTTAACCTTCTGCATCTCTCTTCGCGGCTGCACGACATAGAAATGTATTTATTTGAGCAATCTGCACGAGCCTGCAAATTTCGAAAGAGGAAGCTGGTGTCATCAGCCTCGCTCTAGCGTAGCAGAATTATTTTCCCCTCTATTTATTGTATCTTATCTATATGCAGAGAATGAGGGGCATTGATCAGCATTTTTCTTTTTTTCTGACCTATATTTCACGTTTCAGCTTTACTATCAGGTGCTGAATTTTGGGATGATTGTGTCTTCAGCTTTGATGATCTGGAAAGGCTTAATGGTTGTGACTGGAAGTGAAAGCCCAATTGTAGTCGTTCTCAGGTAAGGAGATTTGTAGTGCAGTAAATGCTCTTACTGATAGTCCACATTGTGTTGATCCAAGGCCTAAAATAAAACGGGGATAGGGGGGTCAATTATGTCCACAACAGCATTGGTAGCATCTTTCTCTCATGTGTCTGTCATTGCCTTAGTTTTCAGTACAGTTCAGTCGTTTAATTGTATAGGTAAAGTATAGGTCAGTAGAGGTTTAGCTGCAACTTAAAGGTGGCACTGAATATAGCAAAAGATGATCTGTGTTTTGTTGCTTTAATTGTTTTCCTAATTGCTCTACAGTGGGAGCATGGAGCCTGCATTCCACAGAGGAGATCTCCTCTTCCTCACAAACCGTGTGGAAGATCCCATAAGAGTTGGAGAAATTGTGGTCTTCAGGATTGAGGGACGAGAGATTCCCATTGTGCACAGAGTTCTTAAAATTCACGAGAAGTGAGTAACGTCTGCAATGACTGCGGCAGTTTGATCTTTTCAATCTCAAAATATGTACAGCAAAAGTGTGTCTGCTTCTAGGTGCTCTTGAAGATGCAATGTCATTTGAACTTGAATCAATGTCCTATATGCTCTTGGTGCACTCTGAGTAATTAAAGTGTGAAATTCAGATTTTGTTTTTATAGAAGTCATACTAGAAAGGGGTTCTAAGTGAATGTGTTTTGTAAGAATATATTTTAATGTAGATACAAGGAGGGTGAAAAAAGGTAAGTAAATAATACTTAGGGGTGGGCCAGTTTGCTAAATATTGCTAAAATACTACACATCTAATGATTATTAATGTGTTTAATACACTGTGCTACACCAGGGCAGGCCTAACAGTTTTCTGTAGTTACATTATCCCTTTTTTTAATCCCAAAACTATCCATCCATCCATTATCTGCCGCTTGTCCCAAACGGGGTCGTGGGGGGGGGTGCTGGTGTCCAACCCAGCGCACACAGGGCGAGGACAGGGGACGCACCCTGGACAGGTCGCCAGCCCATCGCAGGGAGGAGCGGGACGGGGACGGCACCTTGCTCAAGGGTACCTCAGGGCAACCCATTGGGAAGGGGTTCGAACCCCCGATCCGCCGATCATGTGGCAAACACCCTACCCACTAGGCCACTGCTGCCTATCCCAAAACTAATTCCTAGAAAATATTTGGGTTTAGTTACTCTTATTTTATTTTTTTATTTAAGCTGATTAATTTTTGCACCCATGGGATCAACATGCATTTACATTACATTACTTAATACAAAGTATGGTCATATAGTGTAAAAAAAAATGCAATGCAAATGTCCTTTTTTGTCCAGAGATAAAAACGTAAAACTGTTTGGAGTAAAGAAATATTTGTTTCTGTACGCTTATTTTACTATAAATCATTAAGGCAAGCTATATTCTTTGCTTTCATGGCCTCATTATAGAAATGGTATAATGGTTTTGAACTTGCAAAACTGAATTTGCATAGTTTTGGACTGGAATGTCTTTTAAGCTTATATATGTGTGACATTCCGGAGTCTACATACATTTAGGTTGTACATACATTGGGTAAATACTCAAATATTGTAACAAATATTACTTAATTTATTTAGAGAACAACATTATAGCAACAAAAATTACTTCAGCATTGTATCTGAAGAAAAATGATTGATACAAAATGGGTGTATTTGGGTGAATAAAGGGATTTACATACTCACAATATAACTTTTGTTGAAAAATGTTGCCCAAACAAAAAGTATTGGAAAACATTGGGCATGCAGTACATCTTTTTAATGGTTCAGTCAGACTGAGAACATGTCTGTCTTTACACTACAAAGCTTGTTGGTGTGAGGAATAAGTGGCCTCATCATCAAGAGTTTAATACCAAACATGGCGTCCAGGAAAAAGGAATTTTTGAAGCTATGAAATAAGAAAATTAAAGTTTTAAACATGTATAGGTTAAAGTCCTTGTTTGGAACCCATTCAAAAGGAATATGAAAGTGACAACACTTGTCATTGTGAGGTCAAAGCACAGCAGACAATGAACCACAACGAAATTGGACCTCTGCATTTAACCCATGCACACTCAAACACCGTGCAGTAGTGGGCAGCTATTGAAAGTGCCCAGGGAGCAGCGACAGGGAAGGCACCTTGCTCAAGGGTACCTCAGGGCAACCTATTGGGAAGGGGTTCGAACCCCCGATCCTCCAATCATGTGGCCAACACCCTAACCACTAGGCCACTACTGCCCCGAGGTTTGAACTAAATCTGAGAAAAATAGGCAACAGCATCTGATTTGAAATGACCAGATTAATGATTGTTTTTGAGCAAAATATTCATATATCTCTTTATCTAATATTTGTACATTTGCAATCACCTGTTCCTACCCCAGCCATTATAAAGTTGTTTGTGTAGACATCTTTACAGTTAGGATGAATGCTGCTATTTGCCTTAAAAAAATACTCATTTAGTGAAACTGACAACCCTTGTCATTGTGAGGTCACAGCACAGCACACAGTGAACCACAACAAAATTGGACCTCTGCATTTAACCCATACACACACACACGTGCAGCAGTCGGCAGCTATTGAAAGCGCCCAGGGAGCAGTGACAGGGACGGTACCTTGCTCAAGTAACCTCAGGGCAACCTGCTGGTGAGGGAATCGAACCCACAATCTTCCAATGCAAGGGCAACTCCCTAACCACTAGGCCACCGCTGCCCTAGTACACAGCTAGAAAGAAAATAAAATAGGAACACTAACTTAACAGTGTTATACAATTTCGCTAAATTATGTTAATTTCCATTAAAAGGAGTGGCTTGTGTCTTTGAGGTCATTTCTGAATACCTCAACAAGTAGGTCCAACACGGTCTTGCCAAGCCTTCCAACACAGAGCATGCAGCAAAGTACTGAATCAGTGCATCACAAAGCACTGTCCCATGTGCACTTTGAGTCCTATTTGACCGCTGGCCTTTTTCCCTTCTTCCTGAAATGTCAGGGAACTTGTCATTTTCAGGCCCAGGAGACACTTCAGTATTATAGGTAATGTGCAATAGTTTGGACAGTCTGTTTCCCAGTTCTCATTTTAAAACTTATTGTAATGCCCATTCAAGACTCATTCAAGGTATTTTAATTTTCAGAGAATCTGCTAACAATTCAAATGAATTTGAACTGTTGAACTGAAATTGTTTTTAGTTGACTTTGAATTGCTGGAAGTAACTTCAGTTTTTTACTGCATTCATCTTAAGGGAAAATGGGGATATCAAGTTCTTGACAAAAGGTGATAATAACTCAGTGGATGACAGAGGCCTTTATAAGCGAGGACAGCACTGGCTGGAGAAGAAAGATGTGGTGGGAAGAGCCAGAGGGTAAGCTCCAGCTAAACACAAGCACAGTCATTGCAAATCTTTTCTTGTGATGCAAAACCTTTTTCTTGAGCTCTAAACATCTAATTACATTTTTGTTAAAGCATTAATCTTAATCATTTTTCCCCCTTAAAGGTTTGTGCCTTACATAGGCATCGTTACGATTTTGATGAATGACTATCCTAAATTCAAGGTAAACCTTCTCTGTATAAACAAAAAGTTTTCATAATTCAAATGTACCTTCATGTTAAATGCACTTTTTAACTTTTTGTTGTTGTGTATGTATGTGCTTATTTTTCTTGTAGTATGCTGTTCTATGTATGCTGGGACTTTTTGTTTTGGTACATAGAGAGTGACCATACGCCACCATGAATGACATGACAGGACAAACCACGTGGTGAAAGCATTTTGTTGGTCATTTTTTGCTAAAAGTTTAAATTTGCTTGTGGAAACAATGTACTTGTTAAAACAGGTCAGATTTATTTTTAATTCTGTAAAACTTAACAATCGTGATAAGAAAAAATATCATCTTTGATAACGTTTGTTTAATTTGCCATGGCACACCAAACCAATTTTCATGTTCTTTTTTTTTTTTTTTCCAGTTGATGTTATTGAACCAGATGTTCTAATCCCTTAAACCTGTTTCTAAAGTTCAAAATTTTGTATGGAATAAAAGCTGAACAAAAATGTCCTTTCTCTATGCTGTTCTACTGGGAAAGAAAGGTTGTAGAATGTATTAAATGCAGGGATGCTAATACATATGGCATTTGAATTTGTTGAAAATATTTTTTGATAACTTTTCTCTGAATAGATGTATTTCAGTTGGGTTAGATTTTTCAGTTTTTTTTTCCCCATGTAAAATGAAGGAACTGTAATTCCATAGATTCTCTGTTCTGTGAGTTTGACTCTTGATTTGACTGGAAAAACATTGATCCCAAAACCTTTCTGAACCAAATAATACAAGTCCATTTAGATTAAAAATGACAACAGGGTAGCAGTGTCATGGCATGGTTACCTTAATTTTTTTAGTATAGCTTTTTTTTTTTTTTGATGATTATTCTTTTCCCAAATTTAGTCATTTCTAATTTCCTAACGCAGTAGGCTTGGCATGGCTGTACCCTCAGTCCAATTCTGTTCATGTTTTTGGATTTTTTTTCAGATTGTCGAAGTGTTATTCTGAGACACAAGATATGAAATGCAGTATGCGGCAAAGCACTCTGAATCGGTGCGTCAGTCCACTGTCTCATGTGACCACTTGCTTTTTTACCCCGGTCATAGAAATGTCAGCTCACTGGTCGTAGCTTTTATTCAGACATCACTACTGCAAGTAATGTGTGTCCAGTGTGCTAGAATAAGAAGTCAACTTGGCACAGAAGCATAATTTCTAGTTCCACAAAAACTGAAAGAATACCAAAAGGGAAATAATTGTTTTTTAAAATGTATATTTATTGCATTTTCTTAAATTTATTTAACATCTACAGTACTATGCGAAGGTTTTAGACAGGTGTAAAAAAAAAATGCTGTAAAGGAATGCTTTTAGAAATATAAATAATGATTGCATGATTACATGAATAATGATTACAATGGCAAAAGGGCTATGAATGACAGGGAAACTGTACTGATGTTCATAAATCCTAAAACTGATCTCTTCACACCACATATCTAAATAAATACAGTACTGTGCAAAAGTTTTAGGCAGGTGTGAAAAAATGCTGCAAAGTGAGCGAACAAAAGAAAATCTAAATCAAATCAGTATTTGGTGTGACTACCTTTTGCCTTCAAACCAACATCAATTTTTATAGGTACACATGCACAAGGGCAGGGATTTTGTATGATTATAGTCAGGTGTATGATCAACCAATTTTACCAAACAGGTGCTAATGATCATTAATGTCACACGTAGGTTGAAACACAGTCATGTTTGGAACAACCTAACAGCCGAATTCCTTCAAAAACTGTGCAAGTGTACCTAGAAGAATTGATGCTGTTTTGAAGGCAAAAGGTAGTAATGCCAAATATTGATTTGATTTACAGCATTTAGCAGACACTCTTATCCAGAGCGACTTCCATGTCCTAATTACAGGGACAGTCCCCTTGGAGCAATTCAGGGTTAAGGGTCTTGCTCAGGGACCCAGTGGTTGTAGTGCCAGAGGTGGGATTTGAACCTGGGACCTCTTGGGCCATAGGTCCATAGGCAAGTATCCTACCACTAGACCACCACCACCACAGGATTTAGATTTCTCTTTTGATCATTCAGTGCATTTTGTTGATTGATGAAAATAAATGATCAACACTTCTATTTTTGAAAGCATTCTTTGTTTACAGCATTTTTACTGTATACCAAGAATAACAGTAACTGAAGAGCAGTGTGCAGCATAACTAGTCTCACTGTCGTGGATGAAGCTCCGTTATCCCTTGAACATAGTCAACATTAAATCCATGGAAGATCTAAAGGTAGTTCAGTAAGCATGGGCTGAGAGTCCTCTCCTGTTTCTCTCCCCTCCACCCCCACTAGAAATTATGCTTTGAAGCTTTGTATCCTTGGAACTACAGAACCATTGATGTGGTTGAATATGCTGTTTTCAATCGTATGGCCCATCAAAGAGAAGCAGATATACACATGTCTAGACATTAAGTTCATTAATTAAGGAGCATTTAGGGCACTTTATATAGGCCTTGATATCAAGAAGATTAATAAGAGTCTAATCCCACTGTCTCCTGTCAGTTATAAAGGTTCGGTGAAGTTGAGCATGCTATTTAATGACACTTTTCTGCTTATTTCTCCATGCATGATAAGCTAGTCTTGCTATACTAAACTGGGTATTTTACTATGAGTCAATATTTTACTGAGTCATAACCATCTCTACATAAACCTTCAATATTCTCTTTAAAAACTCTTACTAAACAATGGTAAGAGTTCCTAAAATCCTTTCTGATGGACCGAACGCTTCCAGTTCCATTATTGTGAGTTGAAGTAGTATTAATGGAAGCAGCTGAACACTTTTTTTCCTAACAAATTATATTTCACGTTTAACTAAGCACTATTATACAGAAGCATAATGTTAGTTACCACTCCTACGCTGATGACACTCAGTTATACTTATCTGTTAAATCATGTGATAAAGCATCAACCGGCACTTTAATTAGTTGCCTCAATGATATTAGGGATTGGATGAATAACAACTTCCTCTCACTAAACCCCGAAAAAACTGAGCTGCTCTTGTTTTGTAGTAGTGATGTAGACAGGGCCAACTTCATTTCGCATATCTGGGATGCAGGGTTGAAGTTAGTACTCTGGCACGTAACCTTGGTGTTATCTTCGATTCAAATCTTTCATTTAATCCCCATGTTAATGCAGTTGCGAAGACATGCTTCCTGCACCTTCGGAACATTGCCAAACTACGGCGTTTTCTGTCAATGGAAGACACGGCGAAAGTAGTACATGCATTTGTATACAGTAGATTAGATTACTGTAATGCCCTACTTTCTGGAAGCTCTCAGGGCACATTAAGCACCCTACAGCGCATTCAGAACACAGCCGCTAGGATTGTTAGCAGGAGCAGGAAGTACGACCACATAACTCCGATACTCTCCTCGCTTCACTGGCTTCCTGTTAGGTACAGGGCTGACTTCAAGGTCCTCCTCTTAACCTACAAGGCACTTAAAGGTCTTGCCCCAATATACCTAACCGAACTGCTTAATACCTATACACCTAATCGCCCACTTAGATCCCAGAATAAAGATCTCCTAATTGTCCCTCGCATAAATAAATGTATAGGAGCACGAGCTTTCAGTTACAGGGCCCCTAGATTGTGGAACAGCTTGCCTGCTTCTGTACGGGATGCCGATTCAGTCTCAGTCTTTAAATCACGGCTGAAGACTTACTTCTTTAGTTTAGCTTACCCACACCAATCACCATAGTGCACCATTACTAATGTCGCTGGTGCTGCTGTACATGCAATCGCACTGTATTGTTTAATTTCTGTGTCTGTCACTACTGGATCCTGCTCATTACTGACCCCCCCATTCCATTTCTCTCCCCACATGTCTGGGGGGGCCCGCTGTGGTCATCACCTGAGTCCATTGCCGAGCTACCATCTGGTCTGTGTGATGCATCTGATGCGCCAAGGGACCCTAGCAGCTCATCGGTACCTGGAAGCAACTTGGGACTCCTCACTGATCCTGGAGTTTAAAACCAAACTAACTTTGTACTGTTAGTATACCCAAGGGGGTTGGGTAGCCGGTTGACCTTGGACCCTCAGAGGTTTTTTTTCTCCACATAGTGGAGTTTTTGGTTCCTCTCCTTCGTAGTCGTCCGGCTTTAACATCTATTACTGTAACCTGTTCCATCATCTACCACCAATGTAAAGTGCAACTGTGTTGTAAAAGGCGCTATATAAGAATAAATTGAATTGAATTGAACTCAGCTAGTACAATGGCAAAAGGGCTATGAATGACAGGGAAACTGTACTGATGTTCATAAGTCCTAAAACTCTGATCTCTTCACACCACATATCTGTACATAAATACAGTACTGTGCAAAAGTTTTAGGCAGGTGTGAAAAAATGCTGCAAAGTGAGCGAACAAAAGACAAATCTAAATCAAATCAATATTTGGTGTTACTACCTTTTGCCTTCAAACCAGCATCAATTCTTATAGGTACACATGCACAAGGTCAAGGATTTTGTAGGATTATAGTCAGGTGTATGATCAACCAGTTTTACCAAACAGGTGCTAATGATCATCAATGTCACACGTGTAGGTTGAAACACAGTCATGTTTGGAACAACCTCCCAGCCGAGTTCCTTGTGCAAGTGTACCTAGAAGAATTGATGCTGTTTTGAAGGCAAAGGGTGGTCACACCAAATATTGATTTGATTTAGATTTCTCTTTTGTTCATTCACTGCATTTTGTTGATTGATGAAAATAAATGATTAACACTTCAATTTTTGAAAGCATTCTTTGTTTACAGCATTTTTTTCAAACCTGCCTAAAACCTTTGCACAGTACTGTATATTTAACAATTTCTTTTTTATTTATACCAGTGGATTATCCTTAATTCTTAGTTCCTTATCCTATCCTTAGTTCTTCAGTGGCTGCAAGTTGTGTGAATCAGAGAAGAGTTGAAAGTCACATGAGTGTGAGCTCAGGGTAGCCCTCCCCACTGCATTCCTATAAATATCCCCAGCTCATCCAGAGCAATGAAGGTTTGCATAAGAGGCAGGACAGAAAGGAGAACACCATCCAGCAATTGCTTACATCATCCAGAACTTGGACATCAGACTGGAGATGGCAGTGAGATCTTTAGATGGAATCTGCAAACTTGGACTACTCTTGCTCTCTTTGGTGATGCTGTCCTACTTACCATTAAGCACACCAGTCAGTCTTGATTTAACCGAGCGACGAAACAAAGTTTCAAAAATAAAAGTAAATCCACGAGGGAATCTTTGGGCAACAGGTAGTACTCTTTTTTTTCTTTACAGCTTTTAAATTGTGGTAGCTAACATGGGGTGATAGAAGCGTCATCTGTGTCAGCATAAACCTGCATTGTGTTTAACAAGCCAAACTACTATCAATAGGGAATATGCATTTCATAATATTAGCTGAATAATAACTTTTGATATATAAGCTTACACTTAAATGCAAATGAAACATCTTCTTAAAATGTATGGATAATACAGTTGATTTATCCAAAACAAACTTAAAATATTAAAAAAGATATGCATATATATATATATATATATATATATATATATAGTTTATTTTTAACCAATATATTTCAGCAAATTTCAGTGTATGGTTTGTTATATGTGGGGGCAGCGGTGGCCTAGTGGGTAGGGTGTTGGCCACATGATCGGCGGATCGGGGGTTCGAACCCCTTCCCAATGGGTTGCCCTGAGGTACCCTTGAGCAAGGTGCCGTCCCCGTCCCGCTCCTCCCTGCGATGGGCTGGCGACCTGTCCAGGGTGCGTCCCCTGTCCTCGCCCTGTGTGCGCTGGGTTGGACACCAGCACCCCCCCGCGACCCCGTTTGGGACAAGCGGCAGATAATGGATGGATGGATGGATGGATGGATGGATGGTTTGTTATATAAGTTGCAGGAAAAATAAAATGCACTAGAAGAACACATTTAATGTTTTATTTTCCCAATGTGTTCAGTTCATGGCAGGCAAACAATAAATTTGCATTTTATTTATGGATTTATTAAATACTTAATGTTCTTATACTTAATGTTATATGATTAAAGACCTGCTGTTTCATAGTTTTAGTGTTGTCAAAAATAATAAACATATGCAGGATCTCTCCAGAAAGCATCTTCACGCCACTGATTGTATAAAAAGTGTATCAGCAACTGTATTGTGTATGAGTGTCTCTGGACTATATATTAGTTTTTGCTGCATATTCTAACAGGCTTGACTTACTACCCATCATCTCTTTTTCTTCATTTGTTGTCCTTTTCCAGGTCATTTTATGGGCAGGAAGAGCATTCCAGACAGCTGTGTAGACTCATCCGAGCTGAAACAGAAGTGGCGCTCCATTCAGCGTCCCCAGCAGAGAACAGATTCTGTCAGTCAGGTGATTTCAGTTGCTTCAGTGCCCCTTATTTTCAAACTGATTTCCATACCGTGTTCAGTAATCGTGTGGAATTGATTCTGAAAGATGTTTTAATAGTGTTGCTCTTGTCTTGTACCTTTCCCTTTTCTCAGGACACAGGTTTGGTGATAAAGCTTTTGAAAAGCTACAATGAAAAAAGGAAATGACAGAGGTACCAGGTCATTACAACAGATCTAACCCACATCCTCCACTGCATGACCAAGGAGCTGGGATCCACCTAAATGTTTAGCTTATTCATACTTAACATAAAAAATCTTATTTATTTGTATCTGATATTCTAAATGTATCTGATATTATTTTTAAAATGCATTAAGTCTAATGTCAAAATACTCAAAGATCAATTAAAAACATTAATTCAATGGAAAAACAACAATGTTTGTAAGCTACTGAATTGATGCTGCTCTTTTAAAAAACAATGTGAATGACCTTACTGGTTAATTTAGTGGATAAAATGGCAAAATTAAGAATCTGAATTTACAAACTTTACAAGAGATGCATGTGAAAACCTATTTCTGATTTATGTTAAGAATATTTTAAGGCCTGCACTGGAGAAATCTAATAACAGCTTTGCTGATTAAGTCTAATTTACAGACACCTATGCATTATCACAACAAAACAGTGTTTAAGGCTCTAAAGAGCTAAAACATCACCTGTTAATACTAAGTCTAATACAAAGTCTTTTGCAGTATTTTATTTCTTTGCTTTATTTATGATACCTGAAATTAATTCATGTTTGTCACCTTTTAAGAAGATTCCTTTATGTTTTTATGTGAAATTCTTCATTCCACAGACACCTGATAGAAGCTTGATGTCCAATGATTTTAAAAACTACTTCACAGAAAGTTACATTAAACTGATTTGTGTATGCTTTCTGCTTCCAGCCTTTTAAGATGGTGGAGCCTATAATACAAAATAATACATATTTATAACCTTTTTTTAAACACAATTTAGCATTTTCAACATAATTTATGAAACTCAGCAGATGTGTATATTCACTGGTCACTTTGCACACTTAATATATTGGTGTTTCTGTACAGTGTCACCAATTCAACTGGGGCAGCAGTGGCCTAATGGTTAGGGAGTTGCCCTGGATCTGAAGATTGTGGGTTCAATTCCCTCACCAGTAGGTTGCCCTGAGGTACCCTTGAGCAAAGTACTGTCCCTGTCACTGCTCCCCGGGTGCTTTCAATAGCTGCCCCCTGCTGCACATGTGTGTATGGGTGAAACGCAGAGGTTTAATGTCATTGTGTTGTGCTGTGCTGCGTTTCACAATGACTTTCACTTAAAAAATTCAGATCAAACCACTCTAAAAGACAGGCTCTACATTTTAATTACTGGTATAAAACAGCATATATTCTATAGATATACAGATCCATACCAGTCATATAAATAGATTATTTGTACATGCAAATGTCAGAAACTGACATAATCAAAGAAGTCTGATTATTTGAACAAATATATTCTAACAGTGAACACTGTCCAAGCCATCTTCTGCATCACTGCATGGGATTTGCTTTTGGTTGTTTACAGGCTCTTATAACTGGTCTAGGAATGTTTTAATGATATGTGCAGTGATTCAGTGCTTTAGAGGCACAGACAATACCTCTGATATACTCTGAAAAGTGAGATCAGCTTCTGATCATTCATATCAGTAACACATATTCATGTCGCCCACACTTTATCCTGCGCAAGGTGTGGATCAGAGCACGCACACTTCCCGCTCCAGTCTCTCATCTACCCGGTGATCTGAAGCCTCACGCACACTCTATGGTTTTAGTTGCAATAAAAAACACACGAAGTGAAATTAATCGGTATTACCGCACATAAATAAACGAACAAGCAATATTAATATTTCTTTACACTGAATGATTACGAGCATAGTAACCTGATGTCGGTACGCTCCTGCTGCTCCAATGAGAGGAAAGGTAGTTGGCGTTTAACCAATGAAATAACAGGACAGCCAATGGTTTGTGAGCATGCGCAACTACCAGAGGAGACCACGTTTCCCCAAATGCGTAGAATACCTTCCCTACTGTAAAAATGCCGCTGATTGTAATGTGTGGTTACCCTTGCAGTGGTAAAACTGGAAGGGCCCATGCATTAAGAGATTACTTTACCGAAAAAGCCGAGCGAAACGTTGTCATAGTGGGAGACGAAGGCCTGGGAGTGGATAGAAACTCTGTGTATGCAGGTGAGAAAAAAAAGCTGCTGCTGCTGCTAACAGAACGTCTGCAACCCTTTCTGCATTTACTGGAATCAGAACACACATTGCACCGTCACAACATACTTTTAAAACATTTAATTACCAAAACTTAAATTTCGATATGGCTCATAGTAAAGTCAGTGGTGGACCGAGTTTAGAAATATGATAAATGTTGCGTCTTCGGACCTTTGTTACAGAACAGGCCTCTTTAAAGCACAGTACGTCTGACAAAATTTTACATTTCCCGACAGCCCGCGCTGTAAATTCTTTAACCGCCGTTTATGGTAATGTACATTTAATTTACAAGTCATAAAGACGGTGTGATGTGAATATTTTTCCTTTCATTTTCATTGCTGCTTTTTGGAGAAAATCTTAACGGTCTCCTTTTGTTGGTCATGGAAATACAAGTCCACATACTTAAATTGGAGGTCGGTTTTGTAAATGTTAAAATGCGGTTCCAGTTTTCACCACATTTTAGCAATATTTAAACTGCAGCCAGTTTATATATATGTGTTATACAGTTTATATAACACACCTGATGATCTTAAACCAAGCCATTCATGAGTTGGAACAGGTGTTTTGGGGGAGGGTCTGTATGACCAGGTATTAATTGATGTTTACCTCTAAAATCTTTTTCTTTGGAAGCTGCATGTTTTTTCCCAAGAAATATACATACTTGTAAACAACTTTATTAGGCCCACCTACCTTTTATCTACTCTGTTTTATCAGCTCAGCTGACTTACAGAATGGACCATCGGTTCCTCTTAATCGTTTGTTAAAAAACCTTTTCAACAAGCATAAAGACCAAAACAGAAGACCTTTCATTTGGTAGGTTTACATTTTCTTTTCAAAGTGACAACCCTTGTCATTGCAAGGTCACAGCACAGCACACATGGCACAACGAAATTAGACCTCTGCATTTAACCCATGCAAACACCGTGCAGCAGTGGGCAGCTAATTGAAAGCGCCCGGGGTGCAGTGACAACCTACCTAAGGGAATCGAACCCACGATCTTCCGATGCGGGGGCAACGCCCTAACCACTAGGCCACCGCTGGCATAGGCATAGGAGTTAGTGGTGCGTGTGCGTCCTGCACAAACTGGAGCACATACTGCTTGGCTTGTCAAACACTTCAGAACTGGAGGTCCTGCTGAGTTCAGTTTAGATGTCTGTGTGTTAATAAATCTGAACTTTAAATTTACTTTAAATTTATAAAGTTTAAAAGTGGGGGGAGGGGGGGCAATGAAATCAATGCTTGGTTATCTGAGGATTATAGAAATTTAATATAAGAGGTAAATGCAACAGTGGCACTGCATTGCACTGCATTTTAATCAGTAAGTCTTTGTTGTGGCTTTAAATCAAGCAAGATCACATTGTTTACACTATTACCAATCTAATGAGCCTCTCTCTGAATAGACTCCCAAAGTGAGAAGAATTTGAGAGGAGCTTTGCGATCTGAGGTTGAGAGGTCAGTTCATGCTTGGTATCTAGCAGCCCAGTTTTTTTTTTAAGTGTTCTCTTTTTTCAAATCAATCTGTCCTCTGAAACAGGAAACTCAGCAAAGATGATATTGTAATTCTGGATTCCTTGAATTATATCAAAGGTAAGTTCTTGTCTTGGATATTGGGCATATGGTCACAATTGCATTCTCACTATACTTAGTTTTCAGGGTGTCACATCTGTTCCTTCCTGTTCATCCATAATGGTATTTGTCCTAAACATACACTTCATAAATAAAAACACAATTCATAAATTAAATTAAATTAAACAACTAATTTTGTTACTCCACCAATATGTAATTGGGTTTTTAATTTTTAAGTGAAAGTGACTACCCTTGTCATTGCAAGGTCACGGCACAGCACACATGAACCACAACGAAATTGGACCTCTGCATTTTACCCATGCACACTCAAACCCGTGCAGCAGTGGGCAGCTATTGAAAGCGCCCGGGGAGCAGTGATGGGGACGGTACCTTGCTCAAGGGTACCTCAGGGCAACCTATTGGGAAGGGGTTTGAAACAGAGTTTTAAATAACCGTGTAATATTGCATTGCAAAAAAAAAAGCAGTTGCAAAAAATGAGGACCAACAAATGACTGTGACGTAAGAGCTGATGAGTTGGAGTGTTTTTTCTTTTTGCCCCGGAAGAGACATCTTCAGAAACTTCAATATCAATGTTAAGAATGATGAGTGATATTGCTGACCTGATGGTCTTTGGTAACTGAGCAGAGCATTGCAGTAAAGAAGGTGAGCGATAACCATAGCCTGTACCAAGAATTGGATGGCATACTGAGTCAGGTACAGCCTGTTTTATGTTGTAAAGTGTCAAGAACAAAGCCTTAAAAGAACAACAGCTCATGGATAAGGACAATGAGGTTTTTCAGGGTTACTGGTGGCAACCCAGCCTTGGTTGCAGAATAATATGTTCAGGTGATTTTTTTTTTTGATTTTTTTTTATTTTATTATATTATATAAATATATATATATATATATATATATATTAGTAACAGACTGATTGCCTAGGATGATCTGCGGTTCAATCTTAGAGAGAAGATTGAAGAGTTGATGTTGCTGGTATTAGGGCTTTCTAATTGAAATGATCATTATAACTGGGTATTAACTGTGTGGCTGTGAAATAAGAAGCCATTCAAGCTAATATCCAGATCCAGGGAGGTGATGTAAATAGCAAAAAAAAAAGTGGGCGCTGAGCCTGTGGGTACCGCTGTGGAGAGGTTAAAGGTTGCTATGTCACTTTGATCACCCAATGAGGCAGGATTTAAGCCAAGTGCATCTCAGAAAAAACTGATAGGAGGACGCTATGGTTTCTGGATCCAATGCTGATGATGGATCTAGGAGAATAAATCGAAGACTGAATTGCAGCTTTACCCCTGCCCTTAGTTCATCTATCACAGACAGCATGGATCTTTGACAGGAATGGGATGATCTTTAATAGTAATTGTTCACTGTCTCACATCACTGCAAAAGCATTATTGTAAATTAGTGCAAAAGAATGAGATCTGGCAACACGTTTAGAATTTATTTGCTCTCTTGCAGGTTACCGATATGAGCTGTTTTGTCTCATTAAACATGCGCAGACACCACATTGTTTGGTATGTGTAACTGGGATATTTGAAAGTTAAACTAAAGTCATCCCCCAAAACTCTTCTGCAAACTTCAACATGTGCCTGCACTGTATGGCTATTTATTTATCCAGGTTTACTGTCTGACGTCAGGGGGCTTGAGCTCAGAGTGGAATAAGGAAAGAAAAGCAGATTGTCAGTATTCTCAAGAAGTGTAAGTATGGATTTATCATTTATTTCAAAATAAAGCTTTAAGAATATGGATGCATGTTTTTCTTAAACATGGGGAAACCCATGTGATTTCTCATTGCACCTTTCCTATATTGGTGTTGAGATTCCAAAATCACTGAAACGAGACGTATCCCTGTTCATGACACTAAACTTTGAGTGCACTGCAAGCCCTTTTAACCAGGAAAAGTTTGACTTTTTTGTGGTTCTAGTCTGGAAGCACTCATTTTAAGATTTGAAGCCCCTGATTCAAGAAACAGATGGGACAGCCCACTCTTTACCGTTCAGAAAGAGGACATTGTTCCATTTGAAGACATTTCTGATGCTATTTTGAAGAGAAAAGCACCACCTCCTAACCAGTCTACACAAAGTGTATGAAAATCCCAACTGTTTTGCACTTGAAAATCCTGATAATACACAATTATTGTTTAGAATAATCATGGAAATGTTTCACTCCCCTTATTTTTTGGGTTGCAGCAACCATTGTCATCTACCAACTTTTTATATGAGCTGGACAAAGTTACTCAGGATATCTTAATGGTAAAATTTTTACCTCAGTTCTGTGTTAAAATGTCAGTATTTTCTCAGACACGCATTCTGCTTGTATAATATGCATCCAGATATATTCCCTCTTGTTCTTTAAAAGTATCTAACGCAAATCTTAATACTGATTTTTATCTCCCTAGGCTGTGCTTGATTCACAGAAGACCAGTGTTCCAGGAGATCACATTGTAATACCTGGAGCAACAGAAAAGATATCCTTTTGTCATCAACATGCCTGTTTTTTTAAGCTAAACTCTTTCCTGGCTCTGGGCCATGTCCATGGGTGCACTGAACAGATGGCAAAGAATGAAAAGGCAAACTCAGACATTCATCCCATGAAACATTTACCTATTTAGCCACAACAAGGGCAGATACTGGAACCAAGAGGCTTCTTAATTGTTCATTCCCCTGGACTCCTTTTAAGCCAGTGGCAGTTGTGATGTTAAAATGAGCTTGCCGATTACCTAGAATTAATGTGGCCTTCAAAGAATCTAATTTCATCATGTTATACTTCTAGCTTGGTGACCATCCTGAATAGCTTTCTTGCAATGTGGACTTCATAGAAGTTCATTTGATCTCCTTTGTTGTTCCTCTGTCAGTCAGTTTTAAGTTTTTTGAAGGAAGGAATAACAATGTTTTTTCTTTTGATGCTGTTCCCCCCCCCAAAAAAGCTATAAAATAATTATTTAAATTAGACCACTAAGAGTTAAATAGATTTGTGTGTTTAAATGTGTCTCTTTAATGGTTTAGGAAGTTCTTTGAGTAGACTGAAATTTAATGCTGCTGTTGAATAGTTGCTATATAAATTTTATTTCCTCAACATTGCACCACATAGAACTAAGAAGAAGTCTGAACATGGCTGAACTGAGGAAGCTTCGACGACAGTTCATCAGTTATACAAAGATGCATCCAACCGAGAACATTGGACAAATAGCCAATATGTTTGTGCAGTACCTCAACAAGAGTATGCACTAATAAGCCCACTTTGCCATGGGTTTTTAAGGACTTGCACTATTCAAGCATTTTATTGTTTCTTAAGTGTATATATTAAAATGTCTTTCTTTTTCACCTGCTGTTGTATCTGTCCACATTTAAATGAATCATATTAAGCTTTTTCAGCTAAGGTAATAAGTGGACTTATTAATTATTAACAACTGGAAGGATGATGGGTAACCATCATCTTCATGGAAGAAATGTGGTTGGAAAAAAAATCTGGTGGTCCGTGTTGTATTGGGGAGAATGACCATGTAGGGCTCTGTAAGTGATAATGACATTTTTATAATATATCCTGTAATCTAACAGAAGCTAGTACAGTGAGTATAGGATGGGAGAGACATGAGTCCACTTTTGGGTGCAGGTGAAAAGCCGTACAGCCGCATTTTGTCTGCAGACGAGTTTATCTGGATTTACTGAGGCAAAAAGATAGTTACAAAAATCAATGCATGATGGTGAATAAGCATGAATTAGCATTTCCATCTCAGCCTTGGAGACAACAGTCCTTAACTTCGATAGGAACTTGGAAAGTGTTCTCAAATTTTTTGGGTAATTTGGATAATTGTGTATAGGTCAGGAGGGGCAAAAATGAAGAACTCTGTTTTCTGAGAGTTTAGCTTTAATCTGTTGGTTAAAAGCCATTTATTAATTGCCACCAGACAATCAACAAGCAGAGCAAACTTGTGTAAGTGCTCTGGCCTTAAACCAACAGTAGAGCTGGATATCATCTGCATAGAGATGATAGGAAATATCATTAAAATCATTGATAATATGAGGCAATGGTGGCATATGTAATGAAAAAAGGGTCAACCTGAGGATAGAACCCTGTGGCATCTTGCAGGAGAGTGAGGCTCTAGTTGAAGTGAACTCACCCAAATTTACTTAAAAGCTCCAATCAGCTAGGATTGAAAAAGGACGCTAGGATTCCAAGGTTAAACCTGTGATGTTCCATAAACAAATCTAACCATAACCAAATAAGCAAAACTAAGATCAAGCAGTCATGGTATAGCACAGAAATTTCAAGCCAATATTTAATGATGATAAAAGACTTAAACAAGATATACTAATATTCTTCAATAGCAAAATTAGAGTAGAGTGGAGAAGGGCAAGTGGTGGTAAGTACCTTTTGACATTTTATAAGAATAAAAAGCTTTTTGGGCATGTGATTTCCTAGCCATTTCCTACCTGCCTGTGGATGGGTGGACACTTTTTCTCTTCAACCTAGCTGCTGTTATGTGTTTTTCTGAGACTCCTTTTTGTTAGTTTTTTGGTTGTTTGTTTGTATTTAATAAGTAATTTGGGCTCATTCTATTATTTAACCCAGCCCCTAGGGATGCACAAGCCAGTATATTTCTTTGTGCCAATCCCAAACCTGGATAAATGAAAGGTTACATAAGGAAGGACATCTGATGTAAAACTTTTGCCAAATCAATTTGTGGACAACAAAACAGGCTTCATACAGGATCATTCGAGACCTGGGTTAGAAACGACCATCACCAGTGATGTTAGCTTACAGGGTGCTAGTGGAAATCGGGCTACTGTTGGCCAAAGGAAAAGAAGAGGGTGTCCAGAGACAGGAGGAAAAATGGGGGAGTGGAGGAGAATGGAAGTGAAGGTAGGAACTTTATGTTGGCAGCATGACTGGTAAAGGTAGAGAATCAGCTGATATAATGGAGAGAAAGGTTGAAATTTTGTGGGTGCAAGAGACTAGATGGAAGGGTAGTAAGGCCAGGTGTACTGGAGGTGGATTTTAAATAGTTTTTCTATGGTGTGGAATGGGAAGGAATGGGGTGGGTGTTATCCTGAAGAAGTATGTGAAGAGCGTTTTGGAAGAGGGTGTCGGATAGGGTGATGAGTTTGAAGCTGGAAATTAAAGGTGTGATAATGAATAATGTTAGTGCTTATGTATATCCATAAGTTTGTTGAGATGGAGGGAAAAGAAGAATTCTGTAATGAGTTAGATGAAGTGATGTGTACCCAGGGGAGAGAGTGATGATTGGTGCAAACTTTAATGGACATATTGAAGGGAACAGAGGTGATGAGGAGGTGTTGGGTAGATATAGTGTCAAGGAGAAGAATGCTGAAGGTCAGATGGTTGTAGATATTGCAAAAAGGATGGAAATACACAAAGAGGGAGGAGCACAGGGTGACGTATAAGAGAGGAAGTGGATTATATCCTTTGCAGGAGGGTCAGTCTGAAGGAGATTGGACCTCTGCAAAGTAGTGACAGGAGAGTGTAGCTAAACCGCACAGGATGGTGGTCTGTAGGATGACCTTGGAGGTCAAGAAGAGGAGGAAAGTGAGGGCAGAGTCGAGAATCAAGTGGTGGCATCTGAAGAAGGAGGACTGCAAGGTAGAATTCAGGCAGGAGTTGAAGAGCTACCGGATTGCTGGGAAACTACTGCAAAAGGCTGATGAATAGAGAGAGAGAGAAGATTGGATTGGATTGGACATACTGGTGGAAGCATGAAGGTGTTTAGGAGAGATGGCAGTTGAGTTTCTGTTCAGATTGCAATCTTAGAGGTTCTGACTTGGAGTTTCTGTTCAGTAACACAATCTTGGAAAGAGAGGATGCCTGAGGAGTGGAGATTAAGTGTTTTGGTAGTGATTTTCAAGAATAAGGGTGGTGCACAGAGCTGTAGTAACTAAAAATAGTGAAAGCTAAGAAAAGAGGTGATGATTAGTGAACAGCAGTATGGTTTCATGCGGAGAAAGAACATTACAGACGCAATGTTTGCTCTGAGGGTGTTGATGGATAAGTACACAGAAGGTCAGAAGAAGTTACAGAGAAGTATATGAGTGGTACAGGATATGTATGAAGGCAGTGTGACAGTGGTGAGTTTACAGTAGGAGTGATGGATGCATTTAAGGTAGGATGGATTACATCAAGATCAGCACTAAGCCCATTCTTGTTTGCAATGGTAATTGACAGGTTGACAGATGAGGTTAGACAGAGTCCCCATAGATGATGATGTTTGCTGATGATATTGTGATCTGTAGTAGCAGCTTGAGAAAAACATGGAGAGGTGGAGATATGCTCTAGAGAAGAGAGGAATTAAAGTGAGTAGGACAAAGATGGAATACATGAGTGTAAACAAAAGGGAGGAAAGTGGAGCAAGGAGTAGAGGTGACAATGGTGGAGAAATTTAAATGCTTGCTCAACAGAGTAACGGCGAGCGTGGAAGAGTGGTGAAGAAGAGAGTTCAGGCAGAATGGAATGGCGGAAGAATGCAAATAGCATCACTGCAAAGACAATATGTAAAGTGGAGCAGCGGTGGGCTAGTGGCTAGGGGTTAGGGAGTTGGCCCCAGGATCAGGTTTCTGACATCGAGGCACGATTGGACTCTTATTCCAGCAATGAAGTTCCTACCTTGGTTGTTCACGCTGGAACTAACGATATAAAGTCCCAACAATCCGAGGTATTAAAGAGGAACTTCATCTCTATGTGTTCAAAAGCTGAAACTAAATGTCAGAACTTAATTGTGTCTGGTCCTTTGCCAATTCTCTTTAGAGGAGATGTAACCTACAGTAGGCTGCTCTCTTTCAACCGCTGGCTAGAGGCTTGGTGTGCATCTAAAAGCATCGCCTTCATAAATAATTGGGACCTTTTTTGGGAACGGCCTGGCCTTTATAAAAGGGACGGTCTTCATCCTAACTGGAGAGGATCATATATGCTTTCCCAAAATATGGCAGCAAAATTGCCACTGTGACTCTTCAGAGCACCACCCAGGTCGCAGTCCTGTGATCTTAAATCACACTCTGGCTATTATCCCACTACCAGTACACTCTTGGCAGCAACCCAGGTTCCTTATAACACGGCATCCCCTATGTCACACATTATCTTAGAACCAGACTTCTCCCATCATTACCAGAGAACATCTATCCTTAGTACGATAAGGAAGCAGTATAGATGCCAATCTAGGGGCTCCTGCGCTGGTAACCTGCTCCCAGTACCCATCATAAAAACAAATAAAACACAGCGTCCGACTAAAATCAAATGTTCACTGCTGAATGTTCGCTCCTTAGGAAACAAGGCAGTGCTTATTAATGAGATGATACTCGACACAAAATCAGATATCTGTCTACTGACTGAAACTTGGCTTAGACCCACTGACACCATCCCCTTAGTGGAAGCCTCCCCTGATGGGTTCTCATACCTGCATAAATCACGCTCAGCAGGACGTGGTGGTGGCCTGGCTGCAATTTTTGATGAATCATTTAAGGTTGATTCAAAAACCACTGAGAGCTTCCATACATTTGAAGTGATGCTGCTAAGCATTAGGTCTGATTTAGCGGCCCATATCCTATTAATTTACAGACCTCCAGGACCATATGCTGCCTTTATTAATGAATTTGGCAATCTGCTCTCTGACTTGGTTGTTAGGTTTACTAGATTCGTGATGCTAGGCGATTTTAACATACATGTTGATACAGAGACGGATGCAGGTGCCAAAAGCTTCTTAACGCTCCTCGATTCTGTCGGTTGCACCCAGCATATATCAGGACCTACCCATGTATAAGGACACACGCTAGATCTAATTATCTCGTATGGACTTGACATTGATACTGTACTGGTCCACTCCTTAAATAAACTTTGTTCCGACCATTCTTTAATCACGTTTGAGATTAAAATGTCTCAACCATACCTCAGTGAACAGACTAGTACAACACGACACTTAAACAGGGCTAAATGTGTTCAGTTTATGGAGGCCGTAACGGGCTGCTAAACGGGAGTGCCGTAAGCTAGAACACAGATGGAAGACAACAGGTCTCCAAGCCTCTCAGGTTCTATGGTCTGCTAAATTAAAACAATATACGAAAGCTCTATATAGTGCTCGCACTGAGTACTATTCAAAACTTATTGAAAACAACAAGCATAACCCCCGCTATTTATTTCAGACACTAGCTCAGCTAACAGACAAAACTGATAAAAGGCCAGCATGTAGTGTTACTAACGATAGGTTTCTTAAGTTTTTTAATGATAAAATTAACAACATTAGGCTCCAAATGTGCCCTATTAGCCCTCAAATTAATCCATTACCAGAACAGTGCTCACAATATTTTAGTGATTTTAATCTCATTGATAACTCTGAGCTATTTTCTGTTATAACCAAGGCAAAGTCCACAACCTGTCGGTTAGATCCCATTCCAACCAAGCTCCTGAAGGAATCCTTAGGAATACTATCAACACCTATACTTGATATCATGAACGCATCCTTGACCTCAGGTGTAGTCCCCAATCAGTTTAAAACAGCCGTGGTTAGACCACAGCTTAAAAAACCTAACTTGGACCCTCGCTCACCAAGTAATTATAGACCTATCTCTAATGTCCCGTTTCTCTCTAAGATTCTAGAAAAACTAGTTGCCAGACAACTGCAGTCATATCTAGACACGCATAACCTCTTAGATAAATTCCAATCAGGCTTCCGGCTTGGCCATAGCACAGAAACCGCTCTAACTAGAGTGGTGAATGATATAATGGTCTCGAGTGATGCAGGAAACATCACTGTTCTTGTTCTCTTAGATCTTAGTGCTGCGTTCGACACGGTAGATCACTCCATTTTAGTAAATAGGCTTCACTCCACTGTCGGCATTAGCGGAACAGCCCTTAAATGGTTAAACTCCTATCTTACAAACCGTTATTACTTCATCCAAATGGATGATTATGGCACCCCCTCACCTATGTCACTAGTTAACTATGGAGTCCCACAAGGGTCGGTGTTAGGCCCAGTGCTCTTCTCCCTCTACATGCTCCCACTAAGCACTATTATACGGAAGCATGTTAGTTACCACTCTTACGCTGATGACACTCAGCTATACTTATCTTTTAAATCATGTGATAAAGCATCAACCGGCACTTTAATTAGCTGCCTCAGTGATATTAGGGATTGGATGAATAACAACTTCCTCTCACTAAACCCCGAAAAAACTGAGCTGCTCTTGTTTTGTAGTAGCGATGTAGACAGGGCCAACTTCATTTCGCATATCCGGGATGCAGGGTTGAAGTTTTCAGTTAGTACTCTGGCACGTAACCTTGGTGTTATTTTCGATTCAAATCTTTCATTTAATCCTCATGTTAATGCAGTTGCGAAGACATGCTTCCTGCACCTTCGGAACATTGCCAAACTACGGCGTTTTCTGTCAATGGAAGACACGGCAAAAGTAGTACATGCATTTGTATACAGTAGATTAGATTACTGTAACGTCTCACTTTCTGGGAAGCTCAGGCACATTACACCCACAGCGATTCCCAGAACACAGCCGCTAGGATTGTTAGCAGAGCAAGTACGGGACCACATAACCTCCCATACTCTCTCTTCGCTTCACTGGCTTCCTTGTTAGGTACAGGGCTTCAAGGTCCTCCTCAACTCTGCCAAAGCACTTAAAGGTCTTGCCCCAATATATCTAATATCTTAATACCTATACACCTAACCGCCCACTTAGATGCCAGAATAAAGATCTCCTAATTGTCCTTCGTGATAAATAAATGTATAGGACCACGAGCTTTCTGTAGTTACAGGGCCCCTAGATTGTGGAACAGCTTGCCTGTTCTGTACGGGATGCCGATTCAGTCTCAGTCTTTAAATCACGGCTGAAGTAATTTACTTCTTTAGTTTAGCTTTACTCCGCACTAAATCGCTCATAGCACCATTACTAATGTCGCTGGTGCTGTACATGCCACGCACTGTTGTTTCATTTTCTTGTGTCTGTCACTACTGATCTCTGCTCATTACTGACCTCTTCAGTCTCCATTTTCTCTTCCCACATGTCTGGGGCTCATGTCATCACCTGAGTCCAATGCCAAGCTGCTATCATCTGGTCTTGATGTATCTGATGCGCCATGAACTTGGCAGCTCATCATGTCAGTTAGAAACTTGGGACTCTCACTGATCCTGGAGTTTAAAACCAAACTAACTTTGTACTGTTAGTATACTCCATAAGCAGTAGCCGTTGACCTTGACCCCTCAGGGAGTTTTTCTCCACATAGTGGAGTTTTTGGTTCCTCTCCTCCGTAGTCGTCCGGCTTTAACTTCTATCACTGTAACCTGCTCCATCATCGACTCATCAATGTAGTTTTAAAGCAACTTTGTTGTAAAAAGGCTATACAAAGAATAAATTGAATTGAATTGAATTGAATCAGAAGATTGTGGCTTGAATCCCTTACCAGGAGGCTGCCTGAGGTACCCTTTGAGCAAAGGTATCATCCTTATCACTGCTCCATGGGTGCTTTCAGTAGCTGGGTTCAACTCCACAGCAAAGCAAGTGAAATTGACCATCAGAGCATGCACACAGCAACTACAACGAAAAGCACCCATAGTCACTGTGGCAGAACTATCCAGTGCCAAGAGCAGTTTCCCAACGTCTCCTACTAGTCAGAGATGAACCAGCAACCTTCCAATCCTGGGACCAAGTCTCTAACCACTAGGCTGCAGATAATCATCATCATAAGAAGAATTTGTTCCTTTTTTCAGGAAGCTGTACTGTGAACTGTGCTTTTGCACTCAGCTCTAACTATCCTTCTGTGCAGAATAATGCAGCCTCAGCACTGAAGAAACAGTAGATTACAGTTATACATGATTACACATATTTGCTGGCAAATAAAACAACAAAAATCGTATATTACATTTTGAAATAGGCATTACTCAATTATACATAATTTATTTTGATAAATAATTTTTAAAAAATGTATAATAGCATATGGATTTTTAATAAGGATTTGCTTTATTTATATTATATTAGTATATATTATATACATTATATTAACCATGTTCAGTGAAATAAAAAAATTTATACAATTAAAAAAATAAATATTAATTAAATAACAAATATTTAACTCTATCTCTTTACAACAGGTGTTTTTGTACACACAATTTTGGTTTTCTAAGCATCTCCCTCTTTCATATCGCTTTCTCAGTCCTTCACCAAACTGAAATGGTAGCCCTGTCCCAGTGACTAAAGAAAGTTGCTGCTGGGCTTGTGGTGAAGGTCATGAGCTATGCCTCCAAGCAGTCCAAATGGCATCAGGTATTTGGGGTCCAGGGCAGGCTCAGCCGACAGGTCTCCACAGACAACCAGATGCTTAAAATGGTGAGGGTCCATGTAGTCAGATGCGGTACTGAGAAGGAGAGGGTCCAAGTTGCTCCAGAAGCCTACAGTCATCAGCTCCGCAGCACTGAGGTGTTCAGTGGACCAGGAGAAGGGCGAGATGTAGTCGTGGTGGATAGCATGGACCCACTTGTACAGGAGGGCATTCTTGTGGTGAGCCATATGCCAGAAGAAGTATTGAGTGTCAAAGATGAGCAAGACACCGAGGCCTCCAGAGAAAAGCTCCCAGACTGTTGGAGCAAGAGCAGGCAGCTGAGCAGCTGGCATCACTGCACTGTTGATCAGGAACGATTATACCATAGACCAGGTGGTTGTACATCATGCCATGCCCAGACTCTCATCATCATGTTGATGGTGGTCGCCTCCTTCTGGAATCTTGTAGGTATAGAATGCAGGAGCCTGCTCTCCCAGGAGGTCCAGAATTGCAAAGGGGCAGCTGAAGATGAAATAGCTGGAGAAGGCAAGCATGACAGGGAAGAAAGGAGAGGAGACCAGGGAGTAATGGTGGAACACCAGGTAGTCCCACATGGGCTGGAGAAGCCGATCTGAAGCCCTGGAAGAAGGGAGCTGTGTTGTAACTTCACTGACATCTCCACATCTTGGTCTTTTGCTCTTCAGAGAGAGCTGCAGAACATAGTGAGGGGAAGCTCCTCAGCCTCATTATACCTTTGAGCCAGACATCTGACCTGCTTTAAAACTGTGTTACAGCTTTCCTGCCCACATGCACACACACACACATACACCAAACAGTTTTTAATTCTTTCTTTGGGGGGGTGGGAGGTGTGGAGGTGGGGGTGTTTTGGGTAGTTCCAGTTTGTTTAGGATTAGCTTTATTCCCTAATCTTGAGACTGAAACTAGAGATTTCCTCCTCCCAAATAACCTAATTTCTTTTCTTTTAGAATTCCACCTAACTGAGGATGATTGGTTAATGTTTTATGGTAAATTTATTTTCTTTTTTCTAGGTTAGGTTTAAGATTTATAACAATGAATTTTGTAATTATATGGTTAATGAATACTGAAAAAAACAATTTTCTAAAAAACAATATTTAGGTAAGTGTCCAACTTTCAGTAGAAAGCTAACAGAATGACTGGAAATCAGCTGGTATCTTTTTTTAAATGAACAGCAATAACATGGGGAAACCTATACAGACACAGCATGCAAATTTCACACAGAAAGGATCCAGGCCTTCTCATCTGGGAATTGAACCCAGAACATTCTTGCTGTGAGGCAACAGCACTACCCACTATGCTGCTGCCCTGGCTGCATATTGATTTGGTTTTACCTGGTATGCCCTTTCTGACATTTCCCTCCCCATTTATCCAGACTTGGGATCGGCACAAAGAAATACAAATTGGACTGTGTCATTTATTTTTTTTATCCTTTATTTTTTCTTTTCCAGGAATGGGTCATGGTGGTAGGCTGGCTGAGTAGGCCAGTCCAGACATTCTTTTAACCAGTCACTTCTTCCAGTTTCTTTGGCGTAACCACAGCCTCCCCAGCCAGCTGAGATAGATTTGGACTTTGGACTTTCCCATGGTTTTCTCCTAATTGTGGGTTGTTGCCCAGGAGGCATACTGGCTATATCTGTCTGTCTGTTCAAGGGCTTGGCAACCAGTGGCAGCTTCAGAGTGATTCTGAAGCCTAGGTGGCACTCGGCAAAGAACCGTGGGACAGTGTAATACCCTTCTGCAGTATCAGGGGACAGGCAGGCTGGCCCAGTTCCTTGACTGTACTACTATCTCAGGAAAGTCTCTGAAGATTATTCTCTAGTATCTGGTAGGCTTACTTGTTTTGACTTTTGCAATGAACTGACCAAATCTTGGTAGGAAACACTGCCATCCCAAAGTTGCTATAGTTCATGTAATCATTTGATGATAACTCTATCATGTCATAAACTAACCCTGGACCCTACAAGCGTGCGCTTAGGGATGGGGCTGTCAGCACTCCAACCAGATCCAGCTGGCTGCCTTGCCCTGCCCCTGGATTACTGGGCGGAGGCTATTGTTTTAATAGATATGAGAAAAAGGATGTTTACATTTTTCCATTTTCAAATCTTTTTGATAAATTTACCCTATATAAATAAAATCTATGAAGTAAATGTAGCATCTTTCTCATTCAGTTGTTTTGCTTATTTGTAAAATTTGCTGGGTGAACTTCATCTAAGTGTGGTGATGCCATCATTTTTGCCAACGGTTATAAAAGGAGGTGGCTTGCTCTCCCAGGAAGTACAGATACATGAGACAGCTGAATGTGTCATTGCCTTATACATTATTCCACAACATACACCCCACCCACTTATGTAATAATCATCACAGTGCACTGTGCTGTGATATGTCATGAATATATGAATCTCCTGAAGGAATCAAACAAATAACTAATTTCCTTTTTCATTTGGGTCGGAGGTGGGGCTGGGTGCTGATAAAAGTTTGCTACCCCTTACAAAAATAGTGTCATTCAAGATGGTGGCATCTTATACAGGTAAAGGTGAATCTTGAATGTTCCGTTTTTTGGAAATCACCTCTAAGGATCCTACTTGTATGTTCACTTCAGTGTGTCAAAGACCTAGCTCCTTTATCCAACTGACCAGACTAAATACCGCACATTAGAGCAGTAATGTGCCAAAAAGGACCTAGGTATTACAAACTGATCATAAAAACTGCTCCCAATTAATGGAGTCAAGCTACATATATTCACAAGCCTTGCAATGTAAAGTCTCCTTCAGTGTTCAAAAAAAGCTCAGGAAAATCCTAGTGCATACTCTGCCTCATCAGTCTGTGAAATGACTCTGATAATCCAGTCCAGTTGCTGCAATATTGCGGCACTACTGATCTTCTTTCTTTCGGGCTGCTCCCGTTTAGGGGTCGCCACAGCGGATCAACTGTCTCCATTTCTTCCTTTCTTTTGCATCTTCCTGCTTCAACCCCACCACCTGCATGTCTCTCTCACCACGTCCATAAACCTCCTCTTTGTCCTTCCTCTTCTCTCTTTCCTGGCAGCTCCATCTTCAACATCCTCCTTCCAATATAATCATCGCTCTCTCCTTCTGCACATGTCCAAACTAACGAACCTTTGCTTAACCTTGTCTCCTAAGACGCCTAACTTGAGCTTTCTCGTCCCTTCTAATATACTCATTTCCTCTGGTCTCTGTCCATCCTCGTCATCACACCCAACGAAAATCTCAGCATCTTTAACTTCTGACACCTCCAGCCCCGCTCCTGCCTCGTCAGTGCCACTGCCTCCAACCCATACAACATAGCTGGTCTCACTAATGTCCTGTAAACCTTCCTTTTACTTCTAGCTGGTACGGCTCGTCACAAATCACTCCAGCCACTCTTCTCCACCATTCCAACCAGCCTTTGCACTCTTCTTTCACCTCTCTTCCACACTCGCTGTTACACTGAACTGTTGATCCCAAGTATTTAAACTCCTCCACCTTTGTTACCTCCACTCCCTGCATCCTAACCACTCCACTTTCTCCTCCCTTTCATTCACACTCATATGTATTCTGTCTTTGCCCTACTCACTTTCATTCCTCTCCTCCAGAGCATGGCCCCATCTCTCCAGGTTCTCCCTGGGCTGCCCCCTACCTCACTACAGACTGGGCATCATCAGCAAACATCACCCCACGTGAGACCCTGTCTAACCTCATCCGCCACAACCTGTCCCACATTACTGCAACAAAAACGGGCTCAGTGCTGATCCTTGATGTAATCCAACCTCTACTTTGAATGCATCCGTCACTCCCACTGCAGATCTCACCACTGTTACACTGCCCTCATACATATCCTGAACTACTCTCACATACTTCTGCAATACCAGACTTCCTCATACAAAAACTCACAAACTCTCTCTAGGCACCCTGTCATATGCTTTCTCCAATCCACAAAGGCACAATGCAGCCTCTTCTGACCTTCTCTGCACTTCTCCATCAACACCTCAGAGCAACATTGCATCTGTGGTGCTCTTCGCATAAACCATACTGCTGTTCACTGATCTCACCTCTTTTAACCTAGCTTCTACTACTCTTTCCTTGATAACTTCATGTGTGGGCTGATCAACTTTATCCTCTATAGTTACTACAGCTCCAGGCATCACCCTTATTCTGAAGATCGGGCAACAGTACACTTCTGGTCTCCACTCCTCAGGCATCTTCCTCACTGCTGCATTTGTGTTAAAACAATTCAGCCAGAAACTCAACTGCCATCTCCCTAAACATCTCCATGCTTCCACTGGTATGTCATCCGGTCCAACAGCCTTCCATTCTTCATCCTCTATCGCTGCCCTTACTTCCATCTTGTTTATTTGCTGCACTTCCTGGTTAACTCTTCACATCATCCAGTCTTCTTCCCATTTTCTTCATTCATCAGCTCCTCAAAGTATTCCTTCCATCTGCTCAACACGCTCTGTTCATCTTTAATCGTCCTGACCTGTAGCACATCTTTCCCACATCTGTCTCTCTGTCTAGCCAATCGGTAAAGGTCCTTTTCTCCCTCTTTACTGTCCAACCTCTCATACAATTCACCAAACACTCCATCTTTTGGCCTTCACCACTGCTGTGCCCTGGCGGTTCATCTCCTTGTACACCTGTCTACTTCTTCATCTTCTGTATGTCCCATGTCTTCTTTGCCTCCTCTTTTGAATACACTCCCTGGACTTCTTGGTTCACCACCAGGTCTCCTTTATCCTCTTCTCCTTCCGGACGGGATGTCACACTGCTGGCATTTCTAGTCAGCTTGCCTGATCACTTCTCTGGGCAGTAGTTTCCCAGCAATCCGGTAGCTCTTCGACACCTCCCAGTGCCCGTGTTAACTCCTGCCTGAATTCCACCTTGCAGTCCTCCCCTCTTCAGCCTGCACCACTCTGGATCCTCGACTCTGCCCTCACTTCTTCTCCTGACCTCCAAGGTCATCCTACAGACCACCATCCATGCTGTTTAGCCACCCTCCTGTCACTACTTTGCAGTCTCTGATCTCTTCAAACTGACTCCCTCCTGCAAAGAATATAATCCACCTGTGAGCATCTTCTCCACTCTTTATACGTCACCCTGTGCTCCTCCCTCTCTTAAAAAAATAAGTATTAACTACAGCCATTTCCATCCTTTTTGCAAAATCAACAACCATCTGACCTTCAGCATTCCTCTCCTTGACACCATGCCTACCCATCACCTCCTCATCACCTCTGTTCCCTTCACCAACATGACCATTAAAATCTGCACCAATCACCACTCTCTCTCCCCTGGGTACACTCTCTATCACTTCATCTAACTCACTCCAGAATTTTTCCTTCACTTTCATCTTACAACCAACTTGTGGAGCATAAGCACTAACAACATTCATTATCACACCTTCAACTTCCAGCTTCAAACTCATCACCCTCCCTGACACCCTCTTCACTTCCAAAACACTCTCCACATACTCTTCCTTCAGGATAACACCTACTCCATTCCTCCTTCTATCCACACCATGGTAGAACAGTTTAAACCCCCCTCCAATACACCTGGCCTTACTACCCTTCCATCTAGTCTCTTGCACACACAAAATGTCAACCTTCTTTCTCTCCATCATATCAGCTAATTCTCTACCTTTACCAGTCATGCTGCCAACATTCAAAGTCCCTACCCTCACTTCCACTCTCCTCTCCTTTCTCTCCTTCTCCCTCTGGACATGCCTTCCTCCTCTTCTTCTTCTTCTTTGGCCAACAGTAGGCCAATTTCCACCAGCACCCTGTAGGCTAACAGCACTGATGGCGGTCGTTGTTAACCCGGGCCTCGACCGATCCGGTATGGAATTCTGTATCGTTGTCCGCATATTGATTTGGCAAAGTTTTACACCGGATGCCCTTCCTGACGTAACCCTCCCCATTTACCCGGGCTTGGGACCGGCACGAAGAAATACACTGGCTTGTGCATCCCTAGTGGCTGGGTTTTATGGTATTCACTGATGAAGGATTTAAATTACTGTAATATCTTTAAGCATTTATAAAGCCTGCAGTATTATGTGTAATAAGAACTGCCAGCTAACAATAAGAAGGTTGTAAAATGTATAGGTAGCTTATCAGTATTAAAGTTTTGGCAAGCTTGTTAATGTCACGGTGTGGTGTTGAGGACTGGACGCCAACGCAGAGCCGAGAGCTTCGTACTGGACTTTAATGACGGATAAAGTGCACAGAACTCAAACTAAACAACAAACATAACAAATGTAAAACAAAACCCAAATAAATTCACAGTGCGCACACAGGATGACCAGCGCCCTGCTCTGGTTCACTGGGGCTTATAACCCCAGCCCCAATGAGATACACGTGGCACCCAAGCCCAGGTGCGCACAATCAGAGCAGGGCGCCCTCTACTGGCACAGGACCGTTACAGTTAAGACTCTGAATTCAGAATGCAAACAGCAACACTGTTAAGGCAAAAAGTGAAATGAAAGTGACTATTTACCTTTGCGAGCACACAGCACAGCACTCGTGAATCACTATGAGAAGAATTTGTTCCTTTTTTCAGGAAGCTGTGCTGTGAACTGAGCTTAAGTACTAAGCTCTAGTTATCCTTCTGTGGCAAGTAAATAATGCAGCCTCAGCACTGAAGAACTAGTAGATATTCTGCCCTGCACAAATGTGATCTCTCCTTTTAATAAGAAATAGGTGATGTGCCCACTATTGAATCTTTCAGTCATAAATGATTACACATATTATTTGCCACAGAGTGCAAATACACAACAAAATCAGTATATTACAGTTTGAAATATGCATTACTCAATTATACTTAATTTATTTTGGATTGATTTTTTTTTTAAAAAGTTAAATAAAAATTTTTTTAAAAAGTTTTCAAAAAGGATTTTTAAAATGTATATAATTTATATAAATTTATATAATGTGCTCAATAAAATTAAGATCAAAATCAAATTAACAATGAAGAATGAATACAAAAACTTTAAATAATATTAAATAAATGACAAATCTCTTTACAACAGACATTTTTGTACATAAAATTTATAGCTGTGAAGTATGTTTCTAAGCATTTCTTTCTTTCATAATGCTTTTCTCAGTCCTCTTCACCAAACTGATTGAAGTACCAAAGAGTCTGTCCCAGTGACTGAAGAAAGGTGCAAAGTTGCTGCTGGGCTTCTGGTGGTGAAGGTCATGAGCTAGTGCTCCTCCAAGCAGTCCAAATGGCATCAGGCGGCTTGGGGTCCAGGGCATGTCATAGCCGATGTGGTCTTCCACAGACAACCAGATGCTGAAAATGGTGAGGGTCCATGTAGTCAGGGGATGGCACTGGAGAAGGAGAGGGTCCAAGTTGCTCCAGAAGCCTACAGTCATCAGCTCCGCAGCACTGAGGTGTTCAGTGGACCAGGAGAAGGGCGAGATGTAGTCATGGTGGATAGCATGGACCCATTTGTACAGGAGGGCATTCTTGTGGTGAGCCATATGCCAGAAGAAGTACTGAGTGTCAAAGATGAGCAAGACACCAAGGCCTCCAGAGAAAAGCTCCCAGACTGTTGGAGCAAGAGCAGGCAGCTGAGGAGCTGGCATCACTGCACTGCTGATCAGAATGATTGGTACCACATAGACCAGGTGGTTGTACACTGCCATGCCCAGACTCCTCATCATCATGCTGATGGTGGGTCGCCTCTCCTTCTGAATCTTGTAGGTGTAGAAGGCAGGAGCCTGCTCTCCCAGGAGGTCCAGAATTGCAAAGGGGCAGCTGAAGATGAAATAGCTGGAGAAGGCAAGCATGACAGGGAAGAAAGGAGAGGAGACCAGGGAGTAGTGGTGGAACACCAGGTAGTCCCACAGGCGCTGGAGAAGCCGGTCTGAAGCCCTGGAAGAAGGGAGCTGCAAGGCAACTTCACTGACATTCCACATCTTGCTGAGAGCTGTGGTGAGAACATAGTGAGGGGAAGCACTTAGTCTCATTTATACTTCTCAGCCAGACACTCCAACCTGCTACAAAGTCATGATTTAGCAGTTTTTCATTTTCCCTCTTTTTCCAAAAAAAAGGTTTGTTCAATGTGAGTTAGTATTTTGCAGGATTATCTTCAGTGCCAAGCCTCAAGTCTGAGACGGGAGATATTCTTACCCTCCACCCTCACTTTTTGCAGATTTGGATATTGTCTGGATTTAGTTTCTAGTCACACTTTGGGCAGGCTTCCCCTTACTTGCTTACTCACTTGGGGCTTGCACTTCTGTAAAGCTGCTTTGTGACAGCAACAGTTTTAGAAAGCGCTATAGAAAAAAAAAAAACTGACTTAAATGACTTTGTTCCATACATTGGTAAAAAATTTTAATCTGCTTCCAATAAACCTTGCCTTACTCCCCATCAAGTGCACACACAAAATATCAACCTTCCTTCTCCATCATAGTCATAAAAACTGAAAGTCAAAATGATCCAGTCTTAATCAATGCTGCTGTCTTCCTGTCCCGGGTGAGGTTTGTTTTGGGCACAGTAGAGGGCGCTCTGTTCTGACTGAGCACACCTGAGCTCATGAAGGCACAGGTGTGCTTCATTGGGGCTGCTATTTAACCCCCGATGAGTCAGAACAGAGTGTGATTCATTCATGAGGCGAAGCCTCACGTTAATGGTGGTTTCTGGTAATTTTGCTAACTTGTTTAAGTCAGATTGCAGCGACTGGAGGGTGAGGAGTGAGTGCGATGGATGCTGGCAGCCACAGCCAGGGAGCTTGAGCAACGTCTGACGCAGCTGACGTCGGACGCGAATCACACCGGGCAGACAGCGGTGAACACGCCCTGCACGATTCACAGTGGGCAGACAGCAGTGAATGCGCCCTGTATGAATCAATGTGGGAAAATGGCGGTGAACACGCCCTGTGTCATTCCAAGTGGGACGTTGGTAGTGAACGCCCCCTGTGCCATTCAACGCGGGAAGACAGTGGAAAATGCCCCTTGCATCATGCAACATTGGAAGATGACAAAGAAGTCCGCCCACAACATGGAGAGCAGGACACTGGCAAAGAAGGCTGCCCGTGACATGGAAAGCAAGAAGCCGGTGGAAAATGCCCCCTGCGCTGTGCAACGAGGGAGGTCGATCAAGAAGGCCCTTCGCAGCATGGAAAGCGGCATCAAGGAGTCGACCCCCAAACCCAGTATCACTAACCCATTTGTCAGGAAGGAGGCAGAGAAGGAGCAGCTCCAGGTTAGTGGAAATGATGTAAGAATCAGTGAACTGACGTTGCAAGTTCAAAGATTGGAACAAACGCTTCAGGAATCTGATAATGTGTGGCTGTCTGTTCTGGGCGCGGAAAGACAGGCCAAAATAGTTCTTGCCGAGCAGCTCCAGGAAATGGATGCTGAGCTCACCGCCAAGGATCAGGAAATTTGTGCACGGAACCAGGATCTTGATGTTTTGAATGCAAAGTGTAAGAGATTGGAAGATGACAATGTCTCTCTCCATGTCATGAATCACTAGCTGCAGGAGAGCAACCAGTCTGAGCTACGTTCCCTTGAGGAGCACCTAGCTAAAGTAAATAGGGAACTAGAGGAAAAGCAGGCTGTGTACCTAGAATGTGAGGAAGTCTGTAAGGACCTAGGTGAACAGATAGATATCTGACAGCTTGGGCAGTACCCAGGAGAACCTAAGGGCTGAATCAGAAAAACTCAGAGCCCAACAGAATACCAGCTGAACTCTTTCCACAAGGGGGTCATAAACACCCTACATTATGTTTTCCCTCACACTTCAGCAGACTCAGAACAGGGTTACTGTTTGAGGAGTCAATGCGGATCTTCTCTCCGTGGAACCAAGAGCGGGGCTCACGGTCTAAACTTCTGAGACTGCTCAGAGTCAGGAGCATCCTGAGAAAGGAGAAGGCATGACACACAGAGGAGACTGCAGTCACTGTGGAGATGGCAACAATGGCCGTGCAAACAACTCGCCCTTGTACCGCTCAGTACATTTCAATCCTTGCAGTGATGGTCTGTACACATCCCCTGTGGTCATGTGTCGGAGAAAGAGAAGAACAAGAAGAAGGGTGCCAAGGAAGATGCCTGTGGAAGCCAATGCAATGAGGAATGTCTCCAGAATGCCCAAGGTGAGAGATGTATTAGGCCAAAGATGGTGTGTGGTAACATGTTAATATATGCTCTGATGTAACAAACTGTGTTTGTGTCTGAGGAATACCCCCAGCACTGTGGCGACAGCAGACACTGGGGCCCTCCTGTGAGTGTGGCCAGTGATGGTAAGGGAGACTGCTGTGCTCCTAAGGGGAGGTCTCAAGGCACATTTACATTTGTGGCATTTAGCAGACGCTCTTATCCAGAGCGACTTCCATGTCCTAATTACAGGGACAGTCCCCCTGGAGCAATTTGGGGTAAAGGGTCTTGCTTATCTAAGTGGTGGTAGTGCCAGAGGTGGGATTCGAACCTGGGACCTCTTGAGTCACAGTTCCATAGGCAAGTATGCTACCACTAGACCAGCACATGTCGGTGAGGGTCCACTCTGAAGGCCCTATGGACTGCCAGAATCACTCGGAGGAGTGGCGGGCTCTGCATCAGAGCATCCAGCGCTGGAAGCGAGCACAGACAGAGACCAAGTCAGAGATCACACATTTTGTCTATGACCTATACTTCCCTGAGGAGAAGCAGGAGTGGTGGTGGTTTTCTGGTAATTTTGGTAACTTGTCAAGTCAGACTGCAGTTCCTTGTGTTGTGTTTTAGTCAGAACTGATGCCTAAAATATTAATTCCTTTCCATATTTCATTTTAAAAAGATCAATATCAATCACACTGTAGTTTACTTTATCACATTCAAATATAGACAATGAGAAATCTTCTGGATAACATTTGACATGCAGCTTGTAAGTTCTCATTCTGATAAAGAGACAAAAAATACATACAATAGATTATTTTAAGTGAAAGTGACAACCCTTGTCATTGCGAGGTCACAGCACAGCAAGCGTGAACCACAACTAAATTGGACCTTTGCATTTAACCCATGCACTCAAACACCGTGCAGCAGTGGGCAGCTATTGAAAGCGCCCGGGGAGCAGCGACGGGGATGGTACCTTGCTCAGGGGTACCTCAGGGCAACCTACTTGTGAGGGAATCGAACCCACAATCTTCCGATGTGGGGGGCCAAGTCCCTAACCACTAGGCCACCGCTGCCCCTAGTTAAGTAAGTTGTCCTTACAGATCTGTTGTATAAAAGGACACACAGGAGCTCACAGCTGTGTTGTTGTTTGGGTAAGCTTTAATAACTTAAGTTTAAATAAATAACTTAAAAATTGCTTTGTTCTTCTATAACAATAATTTACTTATTTACACAAAAAAAACTGTAGCTCTTGTTTTGGCTCTTGTAGATTTAGTCTGAAGCCTTGGAAGTATGGAGCTGGAAGGAGGTGGTAGTGGTCTAGTGGTAGGAGGTGCCTACTGACCTATGGACCAAGAGGTTGCAGGTTTATTGGGTTCTTGAGTTGCTCCAGGGGGACTGTCCCTGTAATCAGGAATTGGAAGTTGTCCTGGATAACAGCATTTGCTAAATGCAAATGTAAATGGAAGGAAACTTCACTGACATTCCTCATTATTCACTCAGTTTCTCCAGAAAGCTGTAGTGAGAATACAATGAGTGAGAACATACTGTCTAGCCAAACATGCCAAAACCTTGGCTCACAGCTACCAGACCCTTGACTGAGCAGTGTTTAACTGATTACTAGCTATCAACTTAGAGTTGCATGTGGGTGAGCCTTGAATTTTGAGCCAGACACTCTGATCTGCTATAAAACTGCAACAAAGCTGGCTTTTTTTGCACACTTTTTCTTTTTGTTTTGCTTGTTTAATGTAATTCCATAATGCACAGGATTATCTTCATTCCAAAACCCTATGACTGAGACAAGGCATACCCCTCCCAACCAGATAACCTAATTCAATCTATAATTTCAGCCAGAATTTCTTGTTCTAACTTTCTAAATGTGTATTCATTATTTTATTATTATTATGATTTATTTGTGTGTGTGTGTATATATATAATGCAATTATAATTATGCAAGCATTAATAGTAGCACAATATTAACAATAATAATAATCATTTTAAAAAAAATACAAATTTGTGGTACTTAGGTGCCTGCACAGTCCCATGTATTTCTATCCAATGCAAAAAAGACAATTAAGAAGAAATGCTGTTGACGTAAGCATATTCTTGTATATTGTCAATGAAACTACTTTTACAAACACAGCTTTTAAACAGCCTAATGTGAGCACATTCTAACTTTTTCATAATTTAAATGAATACAACTAAGATTTAAATGCACATATGATTGCAAGCAAAATCAGTAAAAGCCTCCAAAAAATGTGTAGAAAAAAACATTGACCTGCTTTAAAGCCACTATGCAGGGGGAAATTTTTCAGCATTTGTTTTTCATGTTCACTTTAAATCCAGTTTGTGAAGGATTACAGTCTTTACCAGACTGAGACAAGGGAGATTTTCTCTCCTCCAAAATAACCTAATTTTGTCAGTTTTTTCAGACTGAAATTCTTGTAACATACAGTCCTCTCTAATTGCACTAGAAAGGTAAGGCCAATACATAGATTTTTGCTACTTTGAGACCAAAACAAAAAAAAGCAAAACCTTTGGAGGGGAATGAAGAATAAAATGAATGAATGAAAATTAATTTTACTCATATACTTCTGAGTAGTTTTAATTAGGTTTTTATTTTTGTAGTAGCACTCATTAAATATAGCTTTTGACTTTTTTTTAGTCTGACTATAGGTCATTTCTGATGCATAAACAAAAAAAAGCTATATCAAAAAAAGTATTGCTGAGCATGGGAAAGTCTTGTCTCAGACTGTCAGGTTTAACAGTTAAAATATGCATTTGTCATTAGCAAATTTCAGTTTATGTAATGAATTAGCAAAGTGGTATAATTCATCATATGTTTGATTTTTGTCCGCATGCTCTTCCTCACACTGTTTGCCTTCTTTTATACTGAAAGATCCTGTTATGTAGTAGGCAGAAGAGCGGTATTAAAATGAAAGAGCACTTTTATAGTAACAAGAAGCCCAATCCTGCTTCTCTGGCAATAGTAAAGAAAGAAGAATTTGTCCTTTCCTCACCACCCAGGCTATCCAGCTGTTTGTCTAGTCCCTGGTCATCTCTTAACTGGACTACTGTAATTCTCTTCTGGCAGGTTTTCCACTGAAGGCAACAAGATCACTTCAACTGATTCAGAACGCTGCTGCAAGACTCGTCTTCAACCATCCCAAGTACTCTTCTACCATGCCTCTGCTACAGGACCTACACTGGCTCCCCTTGGCTGCCCATATTAGGTTTAAATCTCTAACTCTTGTACCCTTGTACCCTCTAACTCTTGTCTTGTACCCTCTTACTTAACTGCACTTATCAAACAATGTGTCTCTTCTATTCCTCTCAAACCATCAAGCACTGCTCGTCTGGAGCCTCCACTATTGAAGAGAAGAGGAAGACATGCATCGAGACTCTTCTCAGTCCTGGTTTCTCAGTGGTGGAATTAACTTCCTTGGAATTCCGGAACTGCTGAGTCCCTTGCTGTTCAAGCATTGATAAAAGACTCACCAAGTTCAAGGAATTTCTCAGGGAATAATCTTCCCAAACAGTTCTACTCTTTTTCATCTTTTACCTCTGCTCTTTCTTTCCCCTTCTATTAAAAAAAGCAATTTCTTTTGTTCTAGTTGCAGGGTTAATAAGTTTGTTACTTGGTTGTAATAGTTAGCTATTAGTAGCTACTAAAATTAGTTACTAAAATGAAGTTCAAGTGTGGAGACAAAGCACTGTTGGAAGTCACTCTGAATAAGAATAAGCTAAATGCTGTAAATGTGAAGGTAAAGTTCACAAGAGATTGTGAATGGGTCGCCCGTTACTGGCAGAATAGTACTGGGTAATTTGAGATTTTGCTGCTCCAAATAAAGAACAAAGCTGCTGGAGCAAAGCACCTTCCTTGATCTGAAGGAATATGATTAATAGGACTCCCGACTTAAATAATTATTTCATCAGTAGGAGCTGGGCTACAGTGGAAGCCTGATGATCATTTGTGGGAATAACCACAGTACATATACTAAATATGTTTGTCATTACAAGAACATTCTCTAGCCTCTAATTTGGCTGGCTGAAGATAACTAAATGCATTATTGTCAGTAAAATCACACACTTACTCACAATACTTTTAAGCAATGGCCCAATTAATTGCTACAAGTTCCAACATCATGAAACTATAATTGTGTGTATTACGCTCAGTGGGTTGAAACCTTGAGTAGCATAGGCCATTGGCCTAACAACCTGTTCCTGAGACAGGACAGCTCCCAAATCACTATGCCTGGCATCAATCACTAAAATAAAAGGACATGTCTGCATAGGCCAGTCCCAGGCATGTATTAATTTAGTCTTTAGGGCATAAAAAAATGTTCACATGAGGCTGTCAAGGCAGAACCAGTGGTTAGACCTGATTCTAATTTTGACTTAGTCCCTGAAAGCTCAGAGCTTATGCTATGCTTATACCGTCATCCAGCCAATATGGATGAATATTGAATCAATTCAATCAACTCCTCTGCAATCAATTAATAACATTCATCCCCAAAACAACAGCAACTGCAAATAAAGAACCAGAAGGGACCCATAGTACCAAGATGGCAAGATATCACTTTACCACACAAGGCAAACTTTAAAAAGTAAAAAGTTGTAATTGATCAAAACACTGTAGGTGATCATGACCACAAGGCATGAACTGATGAACAAAGAAACTCTCAGTTCCTGTAGACACCATAGACCCAAGGACTTACAAACAGGAGACATTTACAGTTACATTGACGGCATTTAGCAGACGCTCTTATCCAGAACGACTTACATGTCCTAATTACAGGGGTCAACTTGGGGTCAAGGGTCTTGCTCAGGGACCCAGTGATGATAGTGCTAGAGGTGGGATTTGAACCTGGGACCTATTGAACCATTAGTCCATAGGTGAGTACCCTACCTCTAGACCACCACCACCCCTAACAATGACACAATGAAACAATGACATCCCCAAATAAAACATCACAAAGACAAGACGTCTTTCACCTAGACATAGTATGTAACCTGGAGAGCAAAAACCATCCCAACTAAACAGTGGCTTTACAGTTCAGTGGGCATCAAAAGTAAAGGACTATTACAATGAGGAGACCTATTTAAACAAAGAAGGATGTAGAAACGCCATGAGAGCAGGTTAAGGTGTTCCTGCTAATGCTTCAGATGTTTTTTAACTCCATAAATTGGGAATCCTGTGCAGCAAAGAGTGACATTAGGTAGGCACTGTAAGCCATAAACTGATGGAAGAGTAATTATGTTCTCTGATGGCCCTTGAATTTGTCATAGAGCATTGAAGTGTCTAACTTTTCCAAGTCAGAAATCATCTGAAGTCAAAGAAATGCAGCAAACCACTATAATGACGAGTTCCAGCAGTCGTGGTCCAGTGGGAGCAGCGCCAATCCTGTTCATCCTTACCTCAGACTTTAAATATATTAAACATCTTTCTCCTCCTTTGAAATGTACATAAATCTGACCTATTATTGTTTCCCTGCCTTTACCACTCATAACAATCAACAAAATTCTTTTCAATAATGGCTTCCGAACTTATCTGTGTTTCAAGATCGCCTCCCTTCGAGTTTTCAATTAAAAATGTAACTGTCTGCAGGTGCAGCTGCGGGCCATCTTCAGGGGTCAGATTTAGATCAACAAACTCTGTGAACTTAGTAGTTTGAGACACTCTAAGACAAGGACAAAAGTAAAGGAATTTTTACTGTAAAGTCTGTCCATTTCCTACCAAATAGCTACCCTTCATTCCTTTACAATGTTGCAGAGGGCTAGCAGCAAACAAATTGCTTGAACCTTTTAAGAATGGCATTATCAAGAGCATGTTCTACAAACTGATCACAAAGCAAAACAACTGAGCCCAACCATTTTTTTATTTTATTATTATTTTATTTTAAAATAGACATACCCTTAGCAGGCTCTGCCTGTTCTGCATTAGTGCAGAGTATTTTATCCCCACTCTTGTCTCCCTTTTCAAATGATCAAAAATAAAGAAGACCTGGTCAGCAGCAAAAATGACACATACTGAATGACACACACACACCTCAATCTCTTTAACTCACTCTGCTAGACCTATATCATACCACCAAACAAACAACATTAGCAACCTCAAGGCACAACCACCAACTGCTCTATGTAACCACACTGGTACCTAAAGACAGGTCATTATTAGCCAGAGTCCAGAGCATCCATACTGGAACCTGCATGAGAGGTATCCCTTCCCTGAAGAAGACATGCATTACCTGCTTATTAGATTTAGCTTAGTCTCTAAGCTCATGCACTTCTTACAACATTTTACAAAGCAGAAACTACACCCCAAAACTCTGAGGACCAACCTCTAATTTTAGCTGAATCTTAACAAGAAATTCTGTTGTTTTGTCTCCACTGCCACCAATCTTCTTTTTCTTTCGGCTGCTCCCATTAAGGGGTTCCCACTGTGGATCAAACAACTCCATTTCTTCCGGTCCTCTGCATCTTCTTCCTTCAAACCAACCACCTGCATGTCCTTTCTCACCATGTCCATAAACCTCCTTTTTTCCTCTTTCCTGGCAGCTCCATCTTCAACATCCTTCTCCCAATATAATCCTCATCTCTCCTCTGGACATGTCCTAACCAACTCAACCTTGCTTCTCTAAATTTGTCTACAAAACATCTACCCTGAGCTGTCCCTCTAATATACTCATTTCTAATCCTGTTCCTCCTCATTACATCCAACGAAAATCTCAGCATCTTTAACTTGGACACCTCCAGCTCCGCTTCCTGCCTTTTTTTCAGTGCCACTGTCTCCAACCCATACAACATAGCTGGTCTCACTACTGTCCTGTAAACCTTCCCTTTTACTCTAGCTGGTACCTGTCTGTCACAAATCACTCCAGCCCCTCTTCTCCACCCATTCCAACCTGCATGTACTCTCTTCTTCACCTCTCTTCTGCACTCGCCGTTATTCTGAACTGTTGATCCCAAGTATTTAAACTCCTCCACTTCTACTCCCTGAAAACGATTCTGCTGTCATCCCTTTTATTCACACTCATGTTTTCTGTCTTTCTCCTACTGACTCTCATTTCCCTCCTCTCCAGGTTCTCCTTAAGCTGCTCCCTATTTTTGCTACAGACCACAATGTCATCTAAAAACATCATAGTCCACAGGGATTCCTGTCTAATCTCATCTGTCAACCTGTCAAACACCACTGCAAAAAAGAAAGGGTTTGGTGCTGATCCTTGATGTAATCCTACCTCTAAATGCATCTGTCACTCATACTGCAGAACTTACACTGCCCTTATACATATCCTGTAACATTCTGACATACTTCTCTGCCACTCCCAACTCCTCATATACCACAACTCCTCTCTATGCACCCTAACATATGCTTTCTCTAAGTCGACAAAGGCATAATAGAACTCTTTCTGGGCTTTTCCATATTTTTCCATTAACACCCTTAGAGTAAACTATAGTGTTCTTTTTTGGTCTGAAGCCAGACTGCTACTAACTTATCCTCACCTCTTTTCCTAACTTAGCTTCCACTACTAGCTCCATGCTGTGGCTAATCAACTTTATCTTTATCTTATTTACTCTCTGCATTTCCCATATTCTTGAAAAATGGTACCAGTGCACGCAATTCCTCAGGCATCTTCTTGTTTTCCAAGATTGTGTTAAACAATGTTATTAGAAACTACACTGTCATCTCTGCAAAACACCTTCATGCCTCCCAAGGTATGTTATCTGGACCTACAGCCTTTCCATTCTTAATACTCTTCATAGCTGCCCTTCCATCCTTCCTGCTAATTCAATGCACTTCCTAGTTTACTATCCTCAGATCATCCAACCTTCTCTCACTTTCATTCTCTTCATTCATCAGCCCCTCAGAGTAAGTCTGTTCAACACACTTTGCTCACTTGTGAGCATGTTTCCATCACTATCTTTTATTGCCGTAGTCTGCGTCACATCTCTCCCAGATCTGTCCATCTGTATAGCCAACTGATATAGCTCCCTCTAGTCCAGTCTCTCATACAACTGAACATATGCCAGATCTTTAGCCTTCACCACTTCTTTCTTTTCCCTGCATATCATCCTCTTGTACTCTTGTCTACTTGTATCATCTGTCTGATTATCTCACTTCTTCTTCGTCAGCCTGTTCCTCTATATACACTGCTGAACTTTATTTTTCCACCACCAGGTCCACATATCCTCCTTCTTCTATCCAGATGTTATACCAGTTCCTTTCTGGCTGTCTCCATTACCACTTCTGCCGAAAGTTTCCCACAATTATTTAGTTTCTCACTCTCCAGTGCCTGTCTTAACTTCTGCCCAATTTCATACTTACAGTCTTGCTTCTTCAAATTCCACCATTTGATTATCAGCTCTGCCCTCAACTTCCACCTCTTTTCCAAGGTTAGACAGGAGACCCCATGGACTATGATGCTTGCTGATGATATTGTAATCTGTAATCAGAGCAGGGAGCAGCTTGAGGATAACTTGGAGAGGTGGAGATATACACTACAGAGGAGAGGGATGAAAGTGAGCAGGACAAAGACACAATACATAAGTGTGAATATTCTAAATATTCATAAGTGTACATAAGAGAGGTGAAGAAGGGAGTTCAGGCACGTAGAGTGAAAGGAAAGGTTTACAGGAAGGTAGTGAGACCAGCTATGCTATATGGGTTGGAGACAGAGGCTTTGATAAAGGATAAAGATCCTTAGATTTTCATGTGACCAGGAAAAACAGGATTAGAAATGAATATATAAAGAGACAGCTCAGGTCAGACATTTTGGAGACAATACTAGAGAAGCAAGGTTGTGTTGGTTTGGACATGTACAGAGGAGAGACAAGGATTGTATTGGGAGAGGGATGCTGAAAATTGAGCTGCCTGGAAAGAGGAAAAAATGAAGACCAAAGAGGAGGTTTATGGATTTTGTGAGAGAAGACATGCAGGCAGCTGGTTTGAAGGAGGAAGATACACAGGACAGGAAGAAATGGAGATGTATCTGCATTCCAGTTCCTCACTATCAGGGGTTTCATCTCTGTTCTATTAATTATTCTACTACAAATTTAGTGCAAATGGATAAGCAGGCTAATTTGAAGAAAAAGTGCAAGTGCAAGTGACCAACTCCAATGAGAGAACCTTAAAACCTAAAAAAGAGCAGGTTATTGATTCATTTTATGTGTGCTCACTCATTTAAATTTGTGGCATTTAGCAGACACTCTTACCTAGAGTGACTTCCATGTCCTAATTACAGGGACAGTCCTCCCTGGAGCAACTCAGGGTTAAGGGTCTTGCTCAGGGACCCAGTGGTGGTGATGCCAGAGGTGGGATTTGAACCTGGGACCTCTTGAGCCATAGGTCCATAGGCAAGTACCCCACCACCCCCACAGTATAATGTTCACTGAAATACTTTGAAGGTTGCCAAAATGTGAGAGCACAGTTCCTAATTGCAACATGATTTCATTAATCTTGCAAACTAATCCAGTTAGTCAAAATATATATTTTCCAAAGGTGAATTACTACATTTAGAGAGAATTTGAGTTAACTAGTTCCAGTAAACACTTCAAAAGTACATTAATGGCATGCTAACATGTACTTTTGAAGTGTTTACTGGAACTAGTTAACTCAAATTATTCCATCTCCTTCTGAAACTAGCATATGCAGAAATACATTCTCCAAGGGGTTCCCTTTATTTACAATCTATTATTTGATTGTGCTAAAAAGCTTCAAATACAAAAATACTGCTGGTTTCGCAGGATCACTTTCAGCAATCCACAAACTTTTTCTTTTAGGCCTTTGTTACATATTTAGTGAAAATCCCTTTACTTTTGTCCCTGTCTCACAGTGCCTCACATTCCTGAGGTCACAGAGTTTGTTAGCCTAAATCTGACCCCAGGAGATAGTAAGTGGCTGAACCTGCACTTAGTTACATTCTTACTTACTTGCATCATCTCATGAGCCCCCAGAAAACATCCAGCAGGAAAGAGTTACAGCTTTGCTTAGGCAGCTGCACTCATAAAATAGGGGACCCATCTGTGAAAAAACACTTTTAAGTGGGGGCCTGGATGGGAGGATGCCTTGAAATATAGGTGGTAGACAAGGCAGGAAGGTGGACCATGAGAAGGCCTAAGTCTAATGGTGGGAAAGGGGCAAAGGTGGGGAACTGAGGTTTCAATCATGACAGCATTGAATATTATTGGTGGAAAACTAATAATGGGATGGATTTATGCAAATGTTAAAGGGGTTTGAAATGTATTTAAAGTCCAACGTTGGGATGGGCATTTGGAGCTGCTCCCACGGGACCACGCCGCTGAAACTCTTCAGTAAATTGGTTGTGCTGCATCTCTCTGACTTCGCTTGATTTTTGACTTTGTTTGTTTTTCTGACTTAGAAAAAGTTTCAGACTTAGGCTCACACCTCAATTTTCCACGACACATAAAAGCACAACATAAGAATTCTGAGTGCAGTTTCAAATTAGGGCTTCTAGATTAAACAAAACCACATATGTATGAAAATATTGTTTATTCATGTGAGCCATGCAAAATAAGAGACTAACCATAATATTTTTACTTTTTTGTAAGCGTAATGTAAAATAGAAGGAAGTGTAGCTGTGAAATAGTTGCATCTTTGGCACCTCCATCAGTTGAGTGAAGAGGGCTGAGAAAAGACTCTCTCAGTGACTGAAGATATGTGCAAAGTTGCTGCTGGGCTTCTGGGGGTGAAGATCATGAGCTAGTGCTCCTCCAAGCAGTCCAAATGGCATCAGACAGATTTGGGACCAGGGCAGGTTATAGCTGATGATGGTGAGGATCCATGTAGTCAGAGGATGGCACTAGAGAAGGAGAGGGTTCAGGTTGCTCCAGAAGCCTACAGTCATCTGCTCTACTGCACTGAGGTGTTCAGTGGACCAGGAGCAGCAGCAGGGCAACTTCATGACATTCAGTATGTTCATGTCATGACATTGACATTCCACATCTTGCTCTTTGTTTCTCCAGAGCTGTGATGAGAACATACTGAGGTGGAAGACCCCAGCCTTATTTATATTTATAAGGTACCTAGACCTGGTGCAAAGCCAAAGGAAGTTCATTGAATACAAGATCATGTGTGCAGGAATATCTTAGTCCACAACCCAACCCCAAATACTGCCCTTTCTCTTAACGCTTAAACATTATTAATGTAGCATATGTATCACATTTCCTTACAATGTCATCTATAAAATCTCACTTTCATTTTCATCAAGACCTTTTGCTAAAAAAAAGTGATTGCCTTCTCATATTTCCGCTTTTTGTTTAAAGCTGTTCTTTGTTAATTCTGCAATCTGGAGATTTATGTTCATTCTCAGTGCCACTTAATATGTACTGTATTTAAAGTTTTTTTTTTTATTGAAATAAATCATTTTGATTTAAAATAATTGTGATCAAAAATCACAGCTACTTGCATACTATGTAAAAATACATACAATAAGTCTTGTCCTATAAATTTGATGCATTTGTACTTTCTTGACAATTTTGTTGATTTATTGCTCTACTTCTTTTCACTGTTTGCTTTCCTTGATACAGTTTTACACATGTTGGCATGCTTCTGACGGTCATTCCTGCATAATTGAAAAGAATAAACCAAGATTAGTAGTATAGGGCAAGTAGCAAAAATAATTCATGGAAATTTTTACACATAGGTCATTCACAGCTAAGCAGATTTACAAGTGTAGAACTACAAAATGATACATAGCAAGAGCAACAGCTACCTGCTCATTTTAATCTTGCTCCTGCAACCCAGTCCTCCTTCCCAGTGACTTGTGTGAGCTCCTCTGGTCATCATACCTCCACATGCCACACATGGCTTGCCATTACTGTATGGCTATAGGACACCATTGTTCAATCATAAATTCATATTACACTGTAAGAAAAATGCATCAGAAATTCACACATCAATCAAACTTACCTGCTCTTTGGCACAATAACCGCAGATCATTCTGGTTGCAAGTTCCATGATATGATCCTGGTTCTCATCATGGCAGACATCACAAGGGTAAGCCTTGCCACAACAAGGAAACCTGGCAAAAGAAAGGATAAAGTGGCTTACCTAAAAAAAGAGCAAAGGGGTTGCCCTGTGTGGTTGCCAGTTTGGCATGACAGATGGTGCTCTGTTCTGACGGAGCACACCTGGGCTCATGGAGACACAGGTTGGCTTCATTGGGGCTGCTATTTAAGCCCCAATGAGTCAGAGCAGAGCGCGGTTCATTCACTGGGTGAAGCCTTAGGTTACAGGTGGTTTTTAGGGTCCTTGTTTGGTTTACATGCTTAGTTATGCCCTGGATCACTGGCTCTGCGCAGACGTCCTTCCAGCACCACACCACCGTTACAGAAATTAACCCGTCTGCCAGGAAGAGGGCAGAGAAGGAGCAGCTCCAGGTAAGTGAGAAAGATGGAAATAATCAGTGAACTGACGTTGAAGGTTCAAAGATTGGAACAAACGCTTCAGGAATCTGAAAGTGTGTGCCTGTCTGTTCTGGGCGAAGAAAGACAGGCCAAAATTGTTCTTGCCGAGCAGCTCCAGGAGATGGAGGCTGAACTCACCACCAAGGATCATGAAATTTGTGCACGGAACCAGGATCTTGATGTTTTGAATGTAAAATTAAGGGATGTTACACTGGTCAATTGTCAAGTCTCAGAGAAGCTTCAGGAGACAGAATTAGAGGCAAAAGAACTGGAGGCGAAGTGTAAGTGGTTGGAAGATGAAAACATCTCCCTCCAGGCCATGAATCACCAGCTGCAGGAAAGCAACCAGTCTGAGGTACGTTCTTTTCAGGAGGATTTGACTAAAGTTAGATGGGAACTTGAGGAGAAGCAGGCTGGGTGTCTAGAAGATGAAAAGAACCAGAGAGAACAGATTATGTGGTTAACTGAAAGCTTGAACAGTATCCAGGAGAACCTAAGGGCTGAATCAGAAAAGCTCAGTCAGGCCAATGTAAAGCATGGTGCACTCCTCATGGACATTCACCAAAGAGATGAACAGATCAGCTGCATGAACATTCAGATCACTCAACAGGAGGAGTTGTTGACAAGGCTCAACCAACAGCTGACAGAGAGAGAGTTTGTAGGTTTGTGGCATGGATTATGCGCCCAAGATGGAGAGTGGCGCTCATGTTCAGGATTATGCACTGATCTCGGAGATCGGAATTTCTGAGAATGCCCAAAGTGACGGAAAGGACCGCAAGAATGGTGCCAAGGAAGATGCTTGTGTATACCCAAGGTGAGAAGTGTATTAGCCAGAGGAAGGTGGGGGACGAAATCCCTTATGTTCAAGTTTGCAATATATTCAACATAACAAACTGCTTTTGTCTGTCAGAGGATTGTGATCAGCACAGTGGTGACAGCAGGAGCTGGTGCCGTCCCAGCACCACGTTTGTTTTGGCACCCCGGGAGTTGGGGCTGCGATTTAAGTCACAATGAGTCAGAACAGAGCGCGGTTCATTCACTGGGTGTAGCCTTAGGTTACGGGTGGTTTTTAGGGTCCTTGTGTTTTGTTTGGTTTGCAATTGTGAATAAAGTTATGTCCTGGATCACTGGCTCTGCGCAGATATCCTTCCCGCACAATGCCACCGTTACAGACTGAAAAGATTTACTAATATTTACACAAACTAAAAAGTCACTACCAAATTTCAGCACTAAAAAAGAACTCTAGTAGGAAACCGACTGGATAACCTGAGCGACATTCTCTCCCTCAAAAGAAAAGGGTTGACGACTAACTGCAAAATCATATTTGAGTACTTCTCAGAAAGAGATTATAAAATCTGAATCTCATAAAACTATAATCAAATATGAAAATGTAAAAAAATTTTCCTATTACAGTTGAGGCCAAAATTATTAGCCCTCCAGGAATTATGGATCATTTTTCTAAACTTCTTCCCAATGTTTGCAGCATTGATGAAACCTGATATAAGCAAACATTCACCAGTGCTATTTAGTAGCTTTTGGTACATTTTGTAATATAAAATAGTAAAAAATGGGGTGGTCAAATATATTAGCCCTATGTGAATGTTTGCTTTCAAATCACACCTACAGTAATTAACCAATCAGCTTTGAAACCACACCTGTGCACTCAATTGGCTTCCTAACAACACTTGCAGTCAATTGGCTTCTAACAACATTCAAACAGCATAAAAAGACTCCAAGGAACAGGGCACTAGAACACATGAGGGGGGACCACTGTTACTCACCATGCCAAAGACAAAGGAACTCAGTCTGGAGCTCAGAAAGAAGATAGTAGAGGCTCATGCTAAGGGGGAAGGCCACACTGCCATTTCCAAGCGATTCACAGTGTCTAGAACTGCTGTACGTTGCATCATTGCCAAGTACAAGGAGACAAATTCTGTAAGTAACAAACCTGGCCATGGCAGTAAGCCCAAGATTTCAAGAACTCTGGAGAGGAAAATAGTCAGAGATGTCAGCAAGGATCCCCAGACATCTGCCAAGATGATTGTTGCTGAACTGGCCTCTTCTGGAGTTGATGTTTCAAGGAACACAGTTGTGAGGGCTCTTCATCATGGTGGGCTTCAGGGTTGTCGTCCCAGAAGAACCCCTTTACTCGAAGAGTGGCACATCACAGCCCGACTGAGGTTTGCCCGTGAACATATGAAAGGTAAAGATGAGTTTTGGAAATCTGTGCTTTGGTCTGACGAGACCAAACTGGAACTGTTTGGGCACATGGATGTTGCTTATGTTTAGCGAAGAAAGGGAGAGGCCTTCAACCCTAGGTACACAGTTCCCAGTTAAACATGATAGTGGGTGTATCATGCAGTGGAGTTGTTTTGCAGCCTCAGGCACAGGGAACCTTGTTCAGGTGCATGGCATCATGAAAAAAGAAAATTATGTTGACATTTTGAGGGAGAATATGCAGAAATCTGCTCAAAGTTTAGGCTTAGGTCGTTGCTGTGTCTTCCAACAAAACAATGACCCAAAGTATACATCGAAATTAGTCCAACAGATCCTCAAGGATACCAAAACCAAGATTCTGGAGTGGCCTGCACAGAGCCCAGACCGCAATCCTATTGAGAATCTGTGGTGGGTGCGCAAAGTTAATGTCCATGTTCGGAAACCATGCAATTTGGACCAGCTAGAACAATTTGCAATGGAAGAATGGGCCAAAAATCCCTCAGGAGACCTATGCCAACCTAGTAAAGAACTACTCTAAGAGATTGTCAGTTGTGGCCCAGAAAGGGTATATTGACTATTGACTAATAGCCAGGGGGCTAATAATTTTGGATGTCTCATTTTTGCCCTTTCTTGTTTCAGCTAGGTATATGAATAAAATATCCTAATTAAACTTAGTGGACATTTATTTTGGAAACAAATACACTATAAAAACACTATTTTTGGTCAATTCATTTCAGGACTTCATCATTTGAAACACTGTAAAAATTAAGGGGAAAATAGTTTGAATGTTTATCACTACAGTTACCTTAGCCAGCGATGACTTTGTTTGAAGTGCTTGCAGGCACCTTTCTCAGGAAGGGGTTTCCCTTGCTGAATTGCTGGGTCTCTATGAGTACAAAATGAAGATTTCTGGCCTGTAACAACGGTAAGAAACAACATTGTAAAAACATCCAGCAAAACCTGTTTCACTTGTGTCTTGATGTGTATTTACCAATTCCAAACAATACACCTAAATGCAATCCTCTTGCATACTTCAAACAGATGAAGGAATTGGAAATGAAGCCTACCTGACTTGCAAATTGTAAGCCATAAAATTTACTACATTGATAACGCTGCACTTATTGGCCTAGCACTGAGCTTTTCTACCACACCCAAAGTGCTATGCTCTTCGTAATTTCATAAATAGGAAATAAAGTTGAAATCTGATCTCATTCATCTTTTGGTTTTTTTTTTTTTTTTTCCCCCCTGCATATTGAAAGCAAATTTAACTGGCCTTGATGTTCCAGTACTTTGTGTTGTGTGTCATGGAAAATAATGTCATCTGTGCTTAATGATCTATTCAGCAATACATTGCAGTGATTAAATGAAAGCGGCTCTACATGGACCAGGGTCTTCTGCTGAAATCTACTGCTTACTTACCACGCATAGTTTGGGACCTAAAGTTAGAGCATGCCCTTTTGGTGATCGTGAGTAATGAAACAGGATTGCATTTGATAGAATTCTCTGAGCTGCAAATGAAGATTTAAAGACTCGGACTGAACCTGTCCGATTACTCGTCTTAGGCTGGATGTACTGAAACCGTGTGGCCTCCACAAAGATGCTGAGTTTGCTGTGACAGTGCTGACAGTTTCCTTCCTTGCTCTGCCCATACGACAAACGCTTTTAAAAGCACAGAGAAAGAGATTAAGACAGCCAAAACTATGATCTTTAAAAAGTTAGAAAATGAAAACTTCTGTCATGAACAAAACTGGTCTTTAATAAAAATTATCCATGCAACATTCTTCTGCAAATTGACACCTAATGGCTTAGAAGAATTTACATTTACATTTATGGCACTTAGCAGACGCTCTTATCCAGAGCGACTTCCATGTCCTGATTACAGGGACAGTCCCCCTGGAGCAATTCAGGGTTAAGGGCCTTGCTCAGGGACCCAGTGGTGGTAGTGCTAGAGGTAGGACTCAAACCTGGGACCACTTTAGCCATAGGTCCATAGGCAAGAACCCTAACAATAGACTACTGCCACCCTGAATTACTGACAAAAGAATGACTGCACTGAAATGTGTGTTTGTTTGTTTTTTAAGGATAGGTATATGTATCTGTAACAGGCTGGAGAAAAAAAAAATCATAACTGTTTTGAAGGTTTTTAAGACCTGCATAGCATCTTCTTTGTTGCAGCTAAGACAGCCCACAATCAACTGGCAGTCTTGCAGTACCAGGTCCACAGGCACAGCAGCATCCAGGTCCAGATAGCCCAACACATCGCTGTAGCGGTGGAGCATGCTGGGTCTAAATGCTGCACTAATGCTTGCACCACATTTCATGCACTGAGCTGTGTAGGTTACCCGGCCACTCAGGGTAAGGTCAGAGGTCACCTTACACCTACCAAAAAGGATAAGGTTAAGTCTGCATTCCAAGATGAGCAAAATTGTTGCTCCAATTTCCTAAATAAAAAAAACAATTTTTTTAATGTTTACATCTGAATAAACTTGGTAGATATTTAGAAAAACAGGTTGAATTCCCTTTTAATGGAAAATACTGTGTCTATGCATATATATTTACAGCAGGGAAAATAAGTATTGCACATCAACATTTATCTTTCTGACAATTTTCACCAGAAGTCAGTAACAATCCAGGAAATTCACTCTCTCTATATATATATATATATATATATATATATATATATATGAAATCCAAACAAATAAGTCCATAAATTGTGGAAAAAAGTGCAATGACATTTTATGAATTACAGTAAATATTGACAAATATTTCATGTCAATACACCCATTAGAAATATATTTACTGACAAATGTTGACATGTTCCAATATTCATTCCCCCCCCCCCGCCCGTGTGTATGTGTGTGCAAGTCTACCTATAAGATTTGATGCTGGTTTGAAAGCAAAAGGTAGTAACACCAAATATTGATTTGATTTAGATTTTTCTTTTGTTTGCTCACTTTGCATTTTGTAAACTGAAAAATAAACAATCATGATTTATATTTCTGAAAGCATTCTTTGTTTACATTTTCATAACTGCCTAAAACTTTTTGATACAGTACTGTGTATATTATATCTCAGTATTTTGCAATGAAAAGGTGAAGCATACAATTACCTACTGCATTGTAGGGACAAAGTGATCTGTCTTGCCACAACAGTAGCTGTACCCGCGCCAAGCTTCAGACCCAGCAGTTTGACTTCAGTGCCTTTCCGTGGCTCACTGGTTTTAATGTTCTCAACCAGTTGATTCTCACTCTGCACTGTGCTGCCAATCTCAAACTGCTCCAATTCTTCCCCTTGTCCATCCATTTTTTCCACTTCCTTTTCCTCTTTTGACTCCACTGTCAGGGAATCCCCAGAGGTTGAGGCCTCAGAATGCTCAGCTGAAGTCCCAACATCAGTGCTCTTGCAAACAGCAGCTTTGAGTTGCTCATAGGGGACAAATTGTATTCCAGCTTTCTCCAGCTCAATGTCTTTTTTCAGCTGCATACAGAAGTCATAGTGGTTAGTGCTGGAGGCGGACTTCCTCTTGGCCTATTTATCTCCACTATAATAGATTTGGGATGGCCCTGTTCAAGGTATTGGAGTATTGTCATCAGCATCATATAAATATACAAAGTAGGATATACCACTAACAGGTAGGGTTTGTAGCTGAAGTTACAGAATTTATATTTAATGTTTGCAGCATCACCAGGGATTGAATATGCAATCTCCATATAAAGTGCTGATCATCATCTAAGGTCACTGTATTTAATACAGCCATATACTTATGTGGTTAAAAGGTGTGGTTTAGAAGAAGCAGCTAAATCTGATTCACTATAAAAAACATTACTATACTTTCTAGCTTCAATCATCAAAGTTCTCTCTGCTCTAGTTATCAGTACATTTGGATGAAACTCATACTGTTCATAGAACCTATTAAATTTGATGAGTTTTTGAAATGTTTCCATTCACCTGTCTAGCTCCCTCAGTGAAGAGTCTCTCCATGCTGCGATCCAACCAGCGCAGGAATGGCCGGAAGAGTAGTTCCACCTTCCCCATTAACTGACTGGTTGCGTGCTTGGCTTGCAGCCACTCTTGTGAGGCCAGCTGTATGTATCTCCATGCACAGATAAATCCATGTGAAAATTTAAGTCAGTTCAATCTGAACAGCTGAATACTTTTGCTATATTAGAAAACAAATCATACAGATCCCTTACCTCCCCATTACTGAGGGCAAGTACTGGTCCGATGGAACATCTACTGTAAATACCTATGTATATTTGAATAATAAGATTTGATTTAAAAGTTTTTTAGTTTAAACAAACATTGAAATTTACAAAAACAAGTAATTTTAGTCATTTTAAGAATAGAATGCACACCTCTTGAGGATAAGTTGCTGGGAAGCTGACCATGATGTCTATTTCTTTTAAGTCGTAAGGCTGCAAAAAAGCACAGCAGATCTTAAAACACAAACAGGGATAGTTTTTGCATTCACAACAGTAACAAAGTTCAAATGAGCGATAAAACAAGAGGTAGTAATTTACATTTAAGGAAGATCTGAATCATTGTAAATGCAAAGCATGACTGCAATTTTGATTACATGGCTCACTATTTAAAAAGGGAACTTGCTTTTCTTTTTCTTAATTGTTTTATTCCCAGACACCTCCCCCCATGTTTTCAAATATGTACTATTGCTGTAGTAGTCTTTAGTATTACTCATTCACAAATTTCATTCAAACTGGTCTGATGTAAAAAATGTCATTGGAAATAAAACTCTCATTATGATTTTCTTTAAAAATAGTGATAAAAGAATCCAGGAATTACAACACACATATGATGATGATCATGATCATAAAACAGTACTAAATAAAAAAATTCCCTGAGGAATTTGAGAAGCACTGCAGGCTAAAACCTTCTCATAACTCATCGTATGTGTAACCATTTCATTTTATGTCTTTCTGTGAAATGGCTTTTAAAGGATTAGGTTTTTCCAGACTGTTCCTTTTTTTTTTTTTGCCATTAGTGGTTTTTACTTTGTCTACATCTTCAGCATTTAATCATGTAACAATACTGAAACATTAATCAAAAACATCTGCTTTTAAAAGCTGAAAAGTCTAGTCCATTGAAAATTTTGAGAATGTAGGTAAAACATGAAATTTTAAGCTGTTTGAAATTTAATTCTCTAGCTAGAAGCTAAAAACTGCTGAGACTGTTGGACAAGTGTTCCACAGTGCAGCAGGAAAGGCTTTCAGACAACAATACCCTGATCTGAATATTAAGATTAAGAAAACACATTTTATTCCTTTTTCCTATGCCATTTACAAATGCTGTTTTTTTTTGTTTTTTTTTTAGATTTTAAATACCATTCTTTTACCCAGTCTGGATCTGAAGCTTCCACAGTGACTCTGTAATAAGTGAGATGGCCGTCCTCTTTCTCCTGCACAATGAGCTTGTCCTTGGGGAATCTTTTTACCAGCTGGAAGATCTCAGTTTCTCTGAGCTTCCTAGACATCTCTTCGGTTAGATCAGCCAGTCTGACCTGTTCCTGAACTAAAGGAGGCCGCATGGCCAGCGTTCTGGTCTCACTTCTCTCCCTGGGTCCCATAGATTGGTCCTCCACTAGAGGTAACTGCTGTTGATGCCAGAAGCGACAGTGATCTTCCATGGTGCAGAACCCTGACATGAAGTAGTGGCAAGGCCTCTGGGCTCCTGTCTGCTTGACCAGAGTCATCCTCGTGATGGAAGGGAACACAAGCTCCTCCTTCCCCAAATCACCACATGTATCTGACTGCAGCTGAGGAACTGAAGAACCCACATCGTTCTTGCTTTCCTCTTCTGCACCACCAGCACTGTGGTCTGTCCTACTTTCAAAGCCCCTCAGCACCTGCGAGGGTGCAACCTTCTGGTGAACAAAGTGGCACTTCTTCCCATAGTGGCAGTGGCGGCCCTGGGAGAAGAAACGACACAGCTGCTTTGCATGACGAGTAGCGTGTTGAGAGACCTGGGTCCTGCCCTCCTCTGTTTGATTCTTGTTCTCTTTCTCAGACTTTGTCCCTGCTGCAGAGGCCTCCCTACTTTCTTTATCATATGGCTGAGGGGAAAAAAAAAAAAGAAAAAAAAAAAAAAGGTGCCTGATTTCCATGTACTACTTCCAAAAATATTCAGACAATATATACATTAACACCAACAAGGCACAACATTAAAAGCAATGACAAGTAGTGAAAGTGACCTTCGAGCCCAAAGTCCAGTCCCTAACCACTAAGCCACCTTTGTCCCGGTAAATACAATGCAATGGCTGAATGTAATACGGTAACTAATACATACATCATTAAATACCTGATTTATTTCTAACATATTAATATTGAATACAGAATAATTATGTAAACCATATATTTATATCTTGAGGGACATGACTTATTTTGCACTTATCATACGCTCACTCGCCCTCTCCCTCTGTTTCTTTCCCCATACTCTCTCACACTCAGTCTTTCGCTCTCCCTCATTCCTCCTCCACCGTCTCTGTCTCTCTCTCAGCCCGCCCCATTAATTCTTGACACTTTTAAGTTGATTTTTGTTTAATAAAGTGAAAGCCCCGGCGTGTTGTCAGCTGATTCCACGTCTCCTCCAGTTACCGTTTCCTGAAGGTGTATGCTCGTTTATCAGCTTCGCATGCTAAAGCTAACTCGCTGACACCACTCTAGGCTGATAAGGAAACACTTTTTCTTTGTCAAACTACGACTCACTTACCTCCCCGGTACCGGCATCTGTCGACTCCATTTAATGTGACAAAACGCCTTCACTGTTTAACTCGTAACTGTGCAGTGTCTGTAGAAACACGAGTGTTTGAAAGCGACACGGGCAGTTACAGGTTAAGCTGTTCGGCTCTTTTCTCTCTCTCTCCTTCAGCCCCGCGGGTTTCAGTGCTGCCACCTCCTGGAGGCCCGAACACGCACCTTTCCCCAGAATAACCACACACCTATACTTTGGTCGCTGAAGCCAGTGTTGGAGATGAACTCAGAGCCGCGGGTGAACGCCTGTGTTTTGGGGCTGGCGCCAGCGCTCACTGAGGGTGTCGTATCAGACGAGCGCTCTTGTGTCGCGTTCAATAAGAGAAACGCTCCGAAACGCTGCGCAACGTTTTCTCCCTCACTGGGCAACTTGCTCCATGTCTGTCAGTATCGAAGACGCAACACAGCATCTCGGCATGCATATCCTTAAGTTGTTCTGTTTTGCATCATTGCTTGAAATATGAAATTGTTAAGGCGTTTGCACGACCAACAAGTAAAGTGGGAAAATGCATGCAACACTGAAAACCTACATATAATTTTCTCATGAGCTGTGCTTGGAAAAATTCAAAGAAATTGACAAATTGTGCATTGTATAGTCTACTCTTCTCATAGTGTAAGAGTCTTAGCCAATTCATTATTTACAGCAGGTAAATATTTTAGATCTCAATGTCACTTGATATACCTTGCCTTCAGAGCCATATGAAGCTCAGTGGATGGAGGAATCTTCAGTGACCTCTGCTCTGCACCTCTGAACATTTATGATTGCTTCTTACTGTGAACAGTGGACATACACTTGATACCATGCTCCTGATGCATCTTGGGGAGACTATATGGGAGTGCTACAGAGGAGAGTCTGTTTTGCAGCCTCTGTGGGACTATATGCGCCTGCATTACTTTGACACTCTGAGGTCTCCCCTCTTCCCTGTAATTCTGTCAGTGTCATCATACTTTGTCCTCTGCCTGCCTTACCTGTTCTGTGACATTATTGGAGAGAGGTGGCCTATGGTCCAGCAGTACAAGATCCAGCCAAGCAAGTTGCCCACCAGTTCAATGATTCTCCGCTGTGCTGGTATTACTCTTCGCAACCACATTTTTCTGGTATTCCCTGCTGCTGTTGCCCAGTGGGCCTGGAGACCTCCCATCCCTCTGCCTGAGCAAGCACCAACGCTGCTGGAGCTGGTTATTGGTGTGACTGGAAACCTCCTGCTCTTTGACTTGCAGTACTTCATCTGGCACCTGCTGCATCACAAGGTCCGCTGGCTGTACTTCACCTTCCACGCTGTCCATCACGAATACTCAGCACCCTTCACCTTGGCCACACAATGCCTTGGGGGCTGGGAACTGGTCACCGTAGGGTTCTGGACAACCCTCAACCCAGTGCTACTGAGGTGCCACTTACTCACCACTTGGGCCTTCATGGTGGTCCATGTGTATGTGTCTGTGGAAGATCACTGTGGGTATGACTTCCCATGGTCTACTTCTCGCTTAATTCCCTTTGGCATTTATGGAGGGCCGAGCAAGCATGATGTGCATCATCAGAAGCCCAATACAAATTTTGCCCCTCATTTTAGCCACTGGGATAAATTGTTCGGCACGCATGCTGATTTCAGTTTTGTTAAAGTTTAGTCAGTTCAGGCATTGTGGCATGTACATCTAGCATTACTTCTTAGGTTTCCTTCAAATATAGTTCATTAAAAATTATTTGATGTCAGTTCAGACCACCCTCAGAGTTGCTCACAATTCTTATATTAAGCACACAAGGAGTTGACAACATAATGCAAACACCTTCCAAAACATCTCATTAATAATGAGTCTGCTTTAGTTCACAGAAATCACAGAAACTGGAATTTCAATTGGGGAGTTGGATCAGCTCTTCTTAGAACAGAACCCAGACTGAACACACCATGGTGCTCTAAATTTGGTTAAACAAAATTAATTGTCCTCTCTGCACAGAGCAACATGCATTTGGTGTTCTTCAAATCTGATAATGAATTTGAATCCCACATCCGACATGGGTTAGGATCGAAAGGTTGTGGGTGCAAATCCCAGTCCAGTAAATTGCCCTGAGTTTCCCTTGAGCAAGGAACCATCCCCATCACTGCTTCCCAGGCACTGGATATGGCTGCCACTTGCTGCACATGTGTATGAATGAAAAACAGAGCTTGTGTTTCACTGTGTATTGTGCCGTGTTTTACAATGCCAAATAGTCACTTTCAATTAATTTGGTTACCAATAGTTTCCTCGTTGCTCTATCACAGTTTAGTGAGTTGTTCAGAACTTATGAAACACTGCAGTAGGGTTATTTTAATGTGTTTAAAATGCTTTAGGTATAATCTTCATGAAGAAAATCTTTCCTATTTTTCTACAGTTGTATGCCTTGGCTTAGGACTAGTTAACCATTGTGAATCTTGTACGTGTGTCTGGCCAATGCTAGAAATTTTGGGAAATCACCTTGCTTCTCCCTTTATTACTTCCAAGCATTTTAAAGGCAGTAAATGCCATACATTTAATTCAACATCAATATATAAAACAGTTAATTAAAAATCATCCTTTCAAAACTATATTTGCATCAGTGTTCTAGAACTTGTTGAATATAAAATGCAGAAACATATATTTAATATTTAAATATAAGAATATTTATATTCTTCTATGATCTTTAATAAACAGCCACTTAATAAATAGGAGCATTCAAATCAGTCAATTCTGAGTGTTTCTCCACCTTGCAAACTATGCACTGAGAGGCTTGAGCCCCCACAACTCTGGTTAGGGTATTTTTATTAGGGCAGATAGCCATCTGGCAACATCAGAGCATTAGTTCATCTCACCTTCAGTCTTCAATGAAGTCTGGACAGAAAAACATTTAAAAAGAGGATCCCTTATACATTTTTCATTCCTTTTCTCAAACTGATGTAGGATTCCTTTACTCATTGCTTACTGGAAAAATACTTGTATTACTTATGACTTTGTTACTCTCTAAAATGCATACATGTCTTAACCAACTAGAACACATTTACTGAGATCTAGTAGTTCCCTTCAAGTCTTGAAAGCAAAGCCACAGCAATTTGTAGCTGATACAATGATTAATTTCAATAAAGCTACCTACTCTGTTCAGTTAAGAACTCATATAAGTCTGATTGGGTCAGTTGGGTCTGATTGGGGGCTGTAGTATGGTACATGATACATGGTGGTAACACTGTAGTTGGCACTAAACTATATACAGAAATGAGTAGAGGGAGGGAGTATATATGGGTGCAGCATGCAGTATTCAGTATACAGTGTGCTATTTTGAACATCCACTGTAGAGAGTGCAGTGCTGTGTTGGTTTAAAATGTTCAGCCTCAAGCCAAGTGGAAAATGATGAACAGATGAAAATCTAATAATTTTTTTTGTTACGTGGTGTTTTCATTTTGTGTCTACCCCTGAATGACAGAGCGATGTAAAATTAGTTTTTAATTATGTGATCTGAATTAGTTATTTACAGGTAGTATGTGCTTGTGTGAAAAATGTAGAGCATGTACATTTTATTATTGTTTTATTCCTATTAATTTAGATGAATTATTTGTATTTATCTATCTATCTATCTATCTATCTATCTATCTGTATGCCTAGATGTATATTTAGTAAATCATTACTGGCTTAATTACTAGCTGCATAAGAGCATATTATGCATTTTATGGCAAATTGTGAAATGTGGGGCCCTTAAAACTCAAAAAATAGGCCTCTTTATAGTGTCCTTATGTACACTGTGTGCAATTTAGATTAGTGATTATTCGGTATTGTTAGACAATGTTATTTTCAAATGTTCAAATGGTGTGTGAGCCAGTAAAACAGACAAATTGTTTTAAGTGATGAGCAAAAAAAAAAAAAAAACAACCAAATAAATGAAAAGCTGTCCTCAATGTGTGTTTTATGTATTTTGAACATGTAGTTTTGAGTCTTAAGGTAGGTGTTGGAAAACGATTAGCTTTAATGAGAGACCGGCCCTGTCACCTCACAGCAAGCGGGACCTGTGTTTGATTCGGGCCCTTTCTGTTTGTGTGTGTCTCCATTGTGATGCACTCGTGACCTCTGTTTCCCCGCCCTCTGAGAACTGGAATAGAGTCCAACAACGCCCACGACCCCAGTCATGACAAGCGGCTCTGAAAATGAGTGAGATAGAATAATGAGTTTATTTTTAATATAGTCTATGTCACTCGTCTACCTAAAAAGGAGATGAGGTCACGGCGTCACGTGACTGAGTTCAGCGGGTTGCTGGAGTGGTGTTTGTTGGACGGGGCATGGACGCCACGAAATAGCTCGTAGCTCTGAAATAATTGCTTACAGTTGTACTTTTCTTCACCACAGTTCTACGATGAGTCAATGTGGTATAATCTCCTCAAAGACTGTTCTGGTCTTCCTCAACCTTATTTTCTGGGTAAGCCAAAACGAGCTCTGAAATTTGGATGCGTCACCGGGGTTAACATCGTCTAGCTAGCGACTACGCAGCAGTTTTTCCTCGACCGACGTTTGCACGCACAGGCTAAACTGATGGCATTGGGGTTATGACCTTTGGTGACCTTCGGTTATTTTGGTATATATTTGGTAACCACTGTAAACGGCATTGATGTTTAAGCACTGCTACATAGAACTTGTTTTGAAAACTTCGCTAACAGGCTAGCTTATGTTGCTAAGTATCGCAGCGAAGCGCTTCTGTTCTTTGTTGCCTGCAGGGCAGACGAAGAAACCGGTTTAAAGAAATAAAAGTGATAACATTTGTTAGAGATAATTGTTGCACTGAATTAACATTTAATGGTAAAGTTCTTGTGGTTATTCTAACACAGAAATGTCTACGGGTTGCAAAATATAAAGCAGATTAAACATTGTGGGTGGTGTAGTGGTAGGGTACCTGCCTATGGAGCAATGTCTCAAGAGGTTCTAGGTTCGAATCCCACCTACATAGTACTACCATCACTGGGTCCCTGAGCAAGACCCTTAACCCTGAGTTGCTCCAGGGGGACTGTCCCTGTAATTAGGACATGTAAGTCGCTCTGAATAAGAGCGTCTGCTAAATGCTGTAAATGTAATGTAATTGTGCTCGTGTCGGTTTAATAAGTGTAAACGAGCCGGAAATATAACATCAGCTTATTTAAGCAACGTAGCTCTCGGTGGTGCATCTTTTTTCGTTTGAACTGCACCCGATTTTTTGTATCTTTTCTTGAGCTGGGGTTGATTACAAAGTCTAATACATGTAAATAGCTTTAAAGAAAGGAACTTAAGTTCGTTTTGGTTAGTAAAATCACCCGATAAAGCCGTGAGCAGCAGAAAATGCGACTTTCTTTATGAAAAGTTTGTTTGGTATTCGCAGTGCTCATATTAAGTATTGTTTTTCATGACTGAAAAAAATGTAGATTGGTCGTATGTTTGCTTTTGGAGCTATATAAAGCATTCTGGCTGTAGAATCTCCTCTTTTCGTAAAACTGTTTAATTTATTTGTTAAATTATTTTTGCTTTTATTGGCTAAAGTCACATTTGCCTGTGTTATAGTACCTGATTTTATTCCATGATGCTGTGATTTTCAGCTTTTTTTTTTTTTAATCTTTGAATTTACATTTTTCCCATTTCCTTGGCTGCATTTTGGTCATAATTTGCACTGATAATCTTGAATGGGAAGCCGTAAAGTGTTACTACCATTTTATTTTATATATATAAATTAAATACATGTACCTATTGATTTGACTATCTACTTAGTCTTCTGTGACCATAAACACTGAGCTCTGAGTCTGGATTTAACATGTTCCTCCCTTTTGGAGCTGACATGTCGACTTTGCACAGGCTGCTGCTGGGATCCTATGTTATGTCGGTGCCTACGTGTTCATCACGTATGATGACTATGATCACTTTTTTGAGGATGTGTACACATTGATCCCAGCTGTTGTCATCATTGCTGTTGGCACTCTCCTCTTTATCATTGGCCTGATAGGATGCTGTGCAACAATTCGGGAGAGTCGTTGTGGGCTTGCCACAGTAAGTAAATCCAACACACTGGTTGTTTATATTTCACTCGTGCACTTTTTTTAAGCCTGATTTAACTTTAATTCATTGACTTAATACTGTGTTTTTTTTATTTATACTTTCCAGTTTGTCATTATCCTCATGCTGGTGTTTGTGACAGAAGTAGTTGTGGTTGTTCTTGGCTATATTTACAGAGCAAAGGTTAGTTCTACCTGAAGGCAAGTCAATATTTTCTAAATGTGGTGCACTGGTCTCTTTAGTGGATTTAATGCCAAAGCAATCGAAGCTATAGAGATAGAGTTCTATGAGTTCTAGGCTTATACTACATATTAAGTGCCACTAATACTGTTGTCTTATTTTTGATTAATGTTTACTAGACTTCCTAGTTCTGTCCAACCAAAAAAAAAAAAAGAAGTACAAAGAGACTTTAGGAACGCATCAGCACTAATGCAGAATATATGTATTGTAGAACATTTTCATTCAGGATAAAATAAGCCTAATAATTTGGAGATGATAATTTTCCTAGGTGGAAGAAGAAGTCAATCATTCAATCCAGAAGGTATACAATGAATACAATGGCACAAACACAGATGCCCCCAGTCGTGCAATTGACTATGTGCAGAGACAGGTGAGATTTTGATTATATAACCTTGAACAGACATCTGACTACCTCTTGCTTAAGTAATTGGGTTTTGTTTAAATATGTTTAACAAGTCAGTGGTATTCAGAGAGAAAGCTGTTTAGTTTTCATCCATTATATAATGTTTGTGGTTTTATGAAACCGTAACATCATGATGACTATTTATTAATTTCAAGCTCCATTGCTGTGGAATCGCCAACTACTCAGACTGGAAGAATACACGCTGGTTTAACGAGTCTCGGAACAACAGTGTACCCCTGAGCTGCTGCAAACCAAATGCGAGCAACTGTACAGGCTCTCTTTCCCGCTCTGGAGATCTCTACCCAGAGGTAAGAATGACAGAATCTGTAAGTTTGTGTCAGAAAGGTGATATATAAGAGCCATTTTTTGAAAGAGAATGTGTTTATATTAAATCTTTCAGGGATGTGAAGCTCTTGTTGTGAAGAAACTGAAGGAGATCATGATGTATGTCATCTGTGCTGCACTGACATTTGCTGCAATTCAGGTATGAATTGCTCTGATATAGGACTGAAAAAGTGGGGAAAATAAGTACATTGAGTTAGATTATTACAGTGTGGGTCATCTACCTTGGTATACTTGGTAGACTATTTCTCAGATACTTCTACCATAATTTGGAGTTAGAGGTTATCTAAGGTTTACTGTTATACATAATACATTATTAAAGCTTAGTATATATTCAAAGGCTACATTCTGCCTCGTGTAAACTGACTCGTCAGTGCTCAATAAATAACTTTTCACATTGGCTGGTCTTGCAGGCTTTTGGATTGCTTTGCTGTCCGAAAGCTTTTCTCACTAATAACTATGATTGTTTTATAATTTATTTTATATTTTGGCTTTTACATTTTTAAAAAGCTGCGTTGATTAAAAATTAATTAATTATCGCTATAATAGCCTGGTAAGGATATGTCTCTTTTTGGTTTCTTATACGTTTCCATCTGAGGTAGAATAGCTTAGATTTCTGACATCGTGACTTCAGAGGAATGTTATTCAGACAGAGCTAATTTCATTTTTTCTTTAGGAAACTTTTTTAAATGTTGCTGGCATTTGTTGCACATTCACATTGAAGGTTTCACTTCTTCTTTCAATAATGGAATTAGATAAAAGAGTAATAAGAGCTATTTCTAGCTTTTATTCTTACCTAAGCATAGCCTTGTCCTTAAGCTTCTATATTTTGAGTCACTGCCAAAAGTCCTGTGGGGAGATCTGGGCTTTTCTCTACAGTCCATTGCAGCTTTTCAGTATGTATGAATAAACTTGTTCTTTCTCCTCATTTTGTCCTAGATGCTTGGGATGCTGTGTGCCTGTGTGGTGCTGTGTCGTAGAGGTCGGGACCCTGCTTATGAGCTACTGATAACAGGAGGGACATATGCATAACTGAGGAACTACTCAGACCATAAACACACACACACACACACACACACACACACAGGGATTAGGGTACTATCAGTGTGTCATGGCACGTTGGTCATGCCCTTCTCTTTCAGCTAAATAACATAAACAGGGTTGCTCATGCTGTTCACTGGTGATGGGTGAAGCAGAATATTTTTATTTATTATAAGAATGGAACCGTTTATTTTACACGTGTTTTCCAAATGTTATGCTATAAGCCAAATCTAGAAATGGTGATCAACAAACTTTGTTTTCCTAAATGAGAGGACTGCTTACTACTTTTTAGTTGTATGGTTTCTGTAAGATGGCATTATGCTGTGGATAGAATATGTGGAATTTCTGCCTTCCTTATGTGTTTGTTTGCACTGCGTGTACAACTGTGTGTGTTTTGTTGAATAATGGAGCAACATTGAGGTTATAGTTATGAATATCTGGGATAAGTCAAGTCCTTTGATGTGCGAGTGGTTCAGCCTGTATTATAACTGTCTCAGCTGTGCTGCCCATTACCAAAAACTTTGTCAGCATTACACAGGGACTTGATTGCTTGCTAACATGAGTCAAATCTTAACAGCAGTCAGTAAAATCAGTACATTTACCCTGTAACACAAACTAATGTTTGTGAAAAATACTTCATGCACTACCTACCATATATTTTATTACTGTTTTAATTTTCTTCCCATGTTTGTGTGGAATTTATGATGGGAAGTAGATTTTAACATTGCTTTGGAGACTATAGCTATGTAGAAAGGCAACCATGTTAAGTGAATGTAAATACACTGCTCAAAAAAATTAAAGGAACAGTTTTTAATCAGAGTATAGTATTAAGTAATTTAAAAGTCTGGGATATTGATCTGGTCAGTTAAGTAACAGGCTTGTTCATCAGTGTCAGCTGTTTTGGTGTTGATTAAATTAACAGGTGCACTAAAGGGGCAACAATGAGATGGCCACAGACTTTTTTTTTTTCTTCTCTCTCCTCCCCCTCCTCATCTTTTTTTGACTGCTTTTCAGTAGTTTTGCATTTGACTAGGGTCAGAGTCACTACTGAGAGCATGAGGTTATACATGGACCCTACAGAGGCTACACAGGCAGGCCAGCGCCACAAGGATGGCACATAAATACTTGCTATTGCCAGGTTTGCTGTTTCAAGCAAGATCTTTGCTGTTTCAAGTTGGAAGATCTTTACAAGCAGTCTCAAGCGCATAGAGGACATTCCAGGGAATAGGCAGTTACTCTAGGAGAGCTGGACCGTCTCAATCAGCAGGACCGGAATCTGCTCTTTTGTGCAAGGAAAAACAGGATGAGTGCTGCCAGAGCCCTAAAAAGTGACTTCCAGCTGGCCACTGTTGTGAATGTCTGACCAAACCATTAGAAACAGATTTCATGAGGATGGCCTGAGGGCCTGACATCCTCTTGCTGGGCCCTGTGCTCACTGCCCAGCACCGTGGAGCTTGACTGGGATTTGCTAGAGCACACCAGAATTGGCTTTTCACAGATCAGAGCAGGTTAACTGAGTTCATGTGACCGATGTGAAAGGGTCTGGAGAAGCTGTGGTGAACATGCTGCCTGCAACATTGTTCAGTATACTTGGTTTGGTGGTGGGTCAGTGTTGGTCTGGGGAGGCATATTCACGGAGGGACGCAAAGACCTGTACAGGATAAACGATGGCACCCGGACTGCCATTAGGTAGCGGGATGAAATCCTTAGACCCATTGTTAAGACCTTTCGCTGGTGCAGTCGGTCCTCGCCTCTGACCTATATCCAATAGAACATCTCTGGGACATCATGTTTAGGTCCATCTGATGCCACCAGGATGCACCACAGACTGTCCAGGAGCTCAGTGATGCCCTGGTTAGGATCTGGGAGGAGATACTCCAGGACACCATTCGTCATCTCATGCAAGCACATCAGTCGGTCATAGCAATATTAGCGTTATTGGTTGCAGTATTCCTTAAACACTCATGTGTTAGAATCTGGCTGTTTGCCATGTCATGTCCAGGGCTTTATTCATGCTTTTCAGGAATTCTTTGGATCTCATAAGCCATTTAGACAAAGTACCATGACATTCAAAGACACATTGTGTGAGGTCTTTTGTCAGGACAGCAGGCTTTAAAAACTTACGTGCTACGTCTATGTATAACAGGGTTAAAGGCCAGGTGGTTCCCAGGGAGGAGGGGTGTAAAGCATGTCCCCCAAGCAAAGTATATCATAAAATTTAATTTCCAAATGCAAATGAGGCAGACACAGTGGGTTTGATGCAATTTGGGTAAATAACTACAGGCAGGGGCAGTGGTGGCCTAGTGGTTAGGGTGTTGGCCTCGGGATTGGAGGAACGGGGGTTCGAACCCTTTCCCAATAGGTTGCCCTGAGGTACCCTTGAGCAAGGTGCCATCCCCGTCATGCTCCTCCCTGCGATGGGCTGGCAACCTGTCCAGGGTGTGTCCCCCGTCCTTAGCCCTATGTGAGCTGGGTTGCACTCCTCCGCGACCCCACTTGGGACAAGCGGCAGAAAATGAATGAATGAATGAACTACAGGCAGGCATTTGTACACATGTACAAAGTAGGGTGTCGGGTCCAAATGATTCAAGTCTGGGGTATTTAAATTCTTTGTTGTTCCTCAAACCATTCATGAAGAGTTCTTGCAGTTTAAGGAGAATGTCTTGCTTGAAGCCACTGCCATTAGAGAATACTGTTGACACAAAGGGCTGTACATTTTCTGCAACATGTACGCATGCATTTGAATACCTTGAAACAAGGTTTTCCAGCAGAACATTGTTTAGAGCATCACACAGCCTCCCTGTTCACATTCATTGGAAACTTTGGTACGTTTTGGTAGTAGACCTCTGCAGCAACCCCAAATCTTAGCACTGGCCCCACAGGCTTGAACGGTAGGCACTAGGCATGACTTCATGCTCCATTCTTCTTATCCTGATGCGCCCATCACTTTGGAACAGGGTAAATCTGGACTCATCAGACCACATGACCTTCTTCCATTGCTCCAGAAACTGATGGTTCCCCACCATCCTTCCATTTTTTAATGAAGCGTTGGACAGTGCTTAAACCTCTTCTGACATGGTTGTTTAAGTAATGAGAAGCTACTCATTGCATCATAACTTGTTGCAGCTGAAACATAATCATCCATGCAGTAGTTATCCAATGTGAGGTGGTGACTTTCTTTCGATAGGCAGTGTATAATATATAAAATTATAAAAGTAAATGTAAAATATATAAGATACATACAATTCTTCTACACATTGTGCTCAATTATTAGGCAATTGACTATTTTTGTGGATATATTCCAACTAAAATTGAACGCTAATTTGATTTAAGCATGTCAGGTGAAGTGTATTTGTATAATGAGGGGAAGGTTTGGCCTAAGGAGCTCAACACCCTATGTCAAGGTGTGCATCATTTTTAGGCAGCTTCTTTTCCTCAGGCAAAATTGGCCAAAAAAGAGCTGTAACTGACTCTGAAAAGTGAAAATTGTAAAAAGTCTTTTAGAGATCACAGAACCATTAAGCGGTTTGTTGCAAATACTCAGCAGGGTCACAAGAAACGTGTTGAGGAAACGAGGTAAATTAACAGCCAAAGATTTGAGAAGAATCAAACATGAAGATACAAGGAACCCATGATCCTCCAGTGCTGTCATATTTTATAACAGCTATCTACCTGGAGTGCCCAGAAGTGCAACGTTTTCAGTGTTTAGAGACATGGCCAAGGGCTAAGGTAGGCAAGGCTAAAACCGACCACTACTGAACATGACACATAAGTTAAAACGTCAAGACTGGCCCAAGATATATCTCGACAGATTTTTCAAAGGTTTGATGGACTGATAAGATGAGAGTGACTCTTGACAGACCAAATGGATAGGCTCGTGTTTGGATCAGGCATAGAGCTCCTTTGACTCAAACTTTGACTCAAAATCAACTCACAAACCTACTGCCAGTTTTTAGAAGTGACTTTCTTCAAGCAGTGGTTCGGGAAAAAGTCTGCATCTTTCAAGAAGACCACTGTGTGGCTTACCAGTAACGGCTGTAAAGATGAAAGAATAATGATATGGCCCCCTTCCTCACCTGACGTAAACCCTATTGAGAGTTTGTGGGCACTTCTTAAACAGGAGATTTATGGGGAAGGAAACAGTCCTTCTCTCTGAACAGTGTCTGGGAGACTGTTGTTGCTGCCGCACAAAATATTTATCAACAGATCAAGAAACAGACAGTCTCCATAAATGGAAGGCTTATAACTAAGAAAAGATTGACCATTATTCACTTTTTCATGTCAGCTGTTTACTTGTCAAAAAGTTGCATGTTATTCTCATTTTAACAGAAACTTTTAGTTTTACTTTTAGTTGCATAATAATTCTACAAACTAACAGTTGTCTGTATTCCCCTGAGAATGTTCAAACTAACATTTCCTTTGTAAAACATGTTTCAAGGTTATTAATATTTTTTTTTGTGCACGCAGTGTATATAAGTATATAAAATTGACCTGAGTCAACATGTAGCATTTCCTAATAATAACCCCTTATTTAAACAAAAAAATCTCTTTTTGAGTGTGGTAGAGTCTTCCTTGCAAACCCACCACTGAAAAATATTAACTATATATGTAAGAGACTGAGAGGAAGTTCTTCTTGATTTTAATAGTGGAATATGGCACTTTGTACAGCATGCAGTATCGATTATATAACATCTTTGACAAGGTATTTCAAAATTTACCTTGAGATTTAAAGTTGTCTAGCTTACTTGTCTGTTAAAACATGTTTAACCAACAACATCCTCTATGACTGCATTACCCTGACATTGCAGCTCCCCAGAATTGTAGTGTGGGGAAAATCTGTAAAAAATTTGCTGTGGGATTTCTAAATATTACTCCATTAAACCATAATTTCTAATCAGATTAAGTCTGCTCATCTTTATTCTTGCATCCTCAATGACGGAGTTTTCTTTACCTTGAGTTAACAATAAATACATATTTTTAGTTAAGAAATATATTATCTCTCTTAACAAAATTGGTACAATGTTTTATTTACAAATGACTGTGGCAATGATCTTGCTGCAGGAATTAGATTCCTAAGAGATGTGTTCCTAATTACTTTTGTCACACTTCCCAGACATGATGAATATGGGCTTTTATAGCTAATCAAAGATGAAAACCATGGAAGATCTTTACATTGGGCTTTGACTCTTTTGATAGGCTCAAATCTTGACCAGGTAAGAGCCTGGTACAAGCCCACTTTGCCCATTCTTTTGCACTGTCCACCAGCCATCTTCCCCTTGCTCCTCCACTAGCAAAACATCTCCTGCTGAGATGGAAAGTTCATCAACACCCTGTAGAAAGACACAAAATTTAGCAGGTTGGATATTATTACAGGTCTTCATCAAAACACCAAACCTGACCTGAGCAGTGTAGTCATAAAGAGCCTGGTACTCCTCTCCTTGGTGTGGAGAAGCTGCAGGAACTGTGTTTGCAAAACCTGGAATGGAGGCATATACTCCATCTGAGTGGTCTCCTAGGAATTACAAAAGAGAAGTAATAAGATAGTATCTTTATCAAAAGGCAGTAACTCCATACTGGACAATGTGCCATCATAAGTTTAGCTGAAACACCGCCCTCCACTGGATGTAAGTGACTGTCACCTTTGGGGTGATACTGTTTTTCAGTTACAGAGTTGGAGTGTGTGTTTTTGTACAACACTGCAGGAAGTTGTTTAATAGAATTAAATCAAGGCCTATTCAATTTTGTTGACACAGCCTAATCGAAGTCTTTCAATAAGAGAAAATCCGCGAAATCTCTTTAAAAAACTGAAAATATATGTATTAATATATGGTGTGAAAACATGTATATATACAATTTTTATATTATCCCATTCTAATACAATGTAAAATTTGTCCCCCCTTTGGACCTATAACAAAAGTGTTTGATGGGGTTGAGATGTTGGCTCTGTGCATTCTAGTCAAATTCTTCCACACCAGTCTAACCTAACGATGTATTTATGGAGCTTGCTAAGTGCACAGGGGCATAGTTAGAGTTAAGGCCAAAATTATTAACCCCCCTTATAAAATTAGACAACACTTTTGATTTCTCCATGAAATCAAGTTCTCCATGGGGCAGCGGTGGCCTAGTGGTTAGGGTGTTAGCCGCATGATTGGAGGATCGGGGGTTCGAACCCCTTCCCAATAGGTTGCCCTGAGGTACCCTTGAGCAAGGTACCATCCCAGTCACTGCTCCCCGGGCACTTTCAATAGCTGCCCACTGATGCACAGGTTTGATTGTGCATGGGTTAAATGCAGAGGTCTAATTTTGTTGTGGTTCACTGTCTGCTGTGCTGTGACCTTGCAATGACAAAGGCTTTCACTTTATCTTTTTTCACTTTCAAATGACCATTAACAACAAGTGTTTATTATTTTGGAAACAAATACACTATAAAAAACAATGTCCACTAAGTTTAATTAGGATATTTTATTGATACACCGAATTAAAAAAGCAAGGGCAAAAATGAGACATCCAAAATTATTAGCCCCCTGGCCATTAATAGTCAATAGTGTACCCTTTCTGAGCCACAGCTGACAACAATCTCTTAGAGTAGTTATTTACTAGTTGGCACAGGTCTCCTGAGGGATTTTGGCCCATTCTACCATTGCAAATTGTTCTAGCTGGTCCAAATTGCATGGTTTCCGAGCATGGACTTTGAGCACCCCCCACAGATTCTCAATAGGATTGAGGTCTAGGCTCTGTGTGGGCCACTCCAGGATTTTGGTTTTGGTATCCTTGAGGAACTGTTGGACTAATTTCGATGTATGCTTTGGGTCATTGTTTTGTTGGACGACCCAGTGATGACCTAAGCCTAGACTACGAGCAGATTTCTGCATGTTCTCCCTCAAAATGTCAACATAATTTTCTTTTTTCATGATGCCATGCACCCGAACAAGGCTCCCTGTGCCTGAGGCTGCAAAACAGACCCACAGCATGATGCTCCCACCACCATTTTTAACTGTGGGAACTGTGCTCCTAGGGTTGAAGGCCTCTCCCTTTCTTCGCCAAACATAAGCAACATCCATGTGCCCAACCAGTTCCAGTTTAGTCTCATCAGACCAAAGCTTGGAAATGGCAGTGTAGCCTCTACTATCTTCTTTCTGAGCTCCAGACTGATTTCCTTTGTCTTTGGCATGGTGCGTAACAGTAGTCCCTCTCATGTGTTCAAGTGCCCTGTTCCTTGGAGTCTTTTAATGCTGATTGAATGTTGTTAGGAAGAATGTTGTTAGGAAGCACAGGTGTGGTTTCAAAGCTGATTGGTTAATTACTGTAGGTGTAGGTTTTGAAAGCAAACATTCACATGGGGCTAATATTTTTGACCACCCCATTTTTTACTATATTTGATATAAAGCAAGCCTAAAAATGTATTTTATATTACAAAATGTTCCAAAAGCTACTAAATAACACTGGTGAATGTTTGCTTATATCAAGTTTCATCAATGCTGCAAACATTGGGAAGAAGTTTAGAAAAGTGTACTATAGAATGTACTATGTACTGAATGTACTGTAGAATGTAGGAATCTATAATTCCTGGAGGGCTAATCATTTTGGCCTCAACTGTATGCTGGAACAGGAAAGGGCCTTCATCACCACAGCACACAGTGAACCACAACGAAATTGGACCTCTGCATTTAACCCATGCAAACACCATGCAGCAGTGGGCAGCTATTGAAAGTGCCCGGGGAGCAGTGACAGGGACGGTACCTTGCTCAAGGGTACCTCAGGGTAAACTACTGGTGAGGGAATCGAACCCACAATCTTTCGATGCAGGGGCAACTCCCCTAACAACTAGGCCACCGCTGCCCCTTGGCCTCTGCATTTAACCCATGCAAACACCATGCAGCAGTGGGTAGCTATGAAAGCTACCTGACCTGCTGCACATCTTTCCCAGCTCTGATTCTCTGTCTAGCCAATCGATATAGGTCCTTTTCTCCCTCTTTACTGTCCAACCTCTCATACAATTCACCAAACACCTTATCATTGGCCTTCGCTACTGCTTTCTTCACCCTGCTGTTCATCTCCTTGTATACCTGTTGACTTTCTTCATCTCTCTGACTGTCTCACTCCTTTTTTGCCTCCCTCTTCTTTTGTATACACTCCTGGACTTCTTGGTTCCACCATCAGTTTTCCTTATCCTCCTTCTTCCTTCCAGATGTCACACCAAGTACCTTGTTTGCTGTCTGCCTTATTACTTCTGCAGTAGTTTCCCAGCAATCCAGTAGCTCTTCAACACCTCCCAGTGCCCGTGTTAACTCTTGCCTGAATTCCACCTTGCAGTCCTCCTTCTTCAGCTTCCACCACTTGATCCTCAACTCTGCCCAAACTTTCCTCCTCTTCTTGACCTCCAAGGTCATCCTACAGACCACACCATCCTATGCTGTTTAGCTACACTCTCACCTGTCACTACTTTGCAGTCTCCAATCTCTTTCAGACTGACCCTCCTGCAAAGGATATAATCCACCTGTGAGCATCTTCCACCACTCTTATGCGTCACCCTCTGCTCCTCTCTCTTCTTATAATAAGTATTATCTACAGCCATTTCCATCCTTTTCACAAAATCTACAACCATCTGACCTTTCGTGTTCCTCTCCTTGATACCATACCTACCCATCACCCCCTCATCACCTCTGTTCCCTTCACCAACATGTCCATTAAAATCTGCACGAATCACCACTGTCTCTCCCCTGGGTACGCTCTCTATCACTTCATCTATTTCATTCCAGAATTCTTCTTTCTCTTCCTTCTCACAACCAACTTGTGGAACATCATCACACCTTCAACTTCCAACTTCAAACTCATCACCCTCCCTGACACCCTCTTCACCTCCTAAACACTCTTCACATACTCTTCCTTCAGGATAACACCTACTCCTTTCCTCCTTCCATCAACACCATGGTAAAAAATTTAAACCCTCCTCCAATACACCTGGCCTTACTGCCTTTCCATCTAGTCTCTTGCACACACAAAATGTCAGCCTTCCTTCTCTCCATCATATCAGCTAATTCTTTACCTTTACCAGTTATGCTGCCAACATTCAAAGTCCCTACCCTCACTTCCACTCTCCTGCACTTCTTTCTCTCCTCATCCCTCTGGACATGCTTTCCTCCTCTTCTTCTTTGGCCAACAGTAGTCCAGTTTCCACCAGCACCCTGTAGGCTAACAGCACTGGTGGTGGTCATTGTTAACCCTGGCCTTGACCGATCCAGTATGGAAGTTTTACTCCAGATGCCCTTCCTGACGTAACCCTCTCCATTTATCCAGGCTTGGGGCCGAAGAAATACACTGGCTTGTGCATCCCTAGTGGCTGGATTATATTTACATATACAATGCCTGTCCAAAAAAAAAAGTCACCATCTTGATTTAACAAAGTAAATAGGTAAGTGCCTCCCATTGGATAATTACTGCATGGATGATTATTTTTCAGCTGCAAAAAGTTATTTAACCCTAACCAATGCAGTGAGTAGCTTCTCATTACTTAAACAACTATCTCGGAAGACACATCCTGTGGTCGTGGGAAAGATTTCAGAAGATTTCAGAAGGGTCAAATTATTGGAATGCATCAAGCAAAGAACAGCTAAGAAGATTGCTGAAACTACTTAAATTGGGTTAAGAACTGTCCAACTCATTATTAAAAACTGAAAGGAGGGTGAGAAACCATCATCTTTGCGGAAGAAATGTGGTCTGAAAAAAATGACCATGATCATTGATCAAGCATTTAGTGAAATCCAATTGTAATAAAAAACAATAGCAGAACTCTGGCTATGTTCAGTAGTGAAAGTAAGAGCATTTCCACATGCACAATGCAAGGGGAACTCAAAGGAATGGGAGTAAACAGCTGTGTAGCCTTAAGAAAACCATTGACCTGTGAGGCTAATCACAAAAAGGTTTTAGTTTGCTACGGAGCATAAAGATTGGACTATGCATCAATGGAAGAAGGTCATGTGATGGTCTTCTGATGATTCCAGATTTAACCTTTTCCAGAGTGATGGAAAAGACCATGATCGCATGCATGGAAGTTCTCCACTGCGTGGCTCACCAGTGAAGGCCTTAAAGATGAAAGAATAATGATGGCCCCCTTCCTCACCTGACCTAAACCCTAATAAGGACTTGTTGGCCCTTCTTAAATGGGAGATTAAAATTGTTGACGTGTCTGGGAGGCTGTGGTTGCTGCTGCACAAAAAGTTGATTGTCAACAGATCAAGAAACTGACTCCATGAATGGAAGGCTTATGGCTGTTATTGAAAAGGAGAGTGACTATATTGGTCACATTTTTTTTTTTTTTAAATTCCAGATCCCTGCGATAGGCTGGCGACCTGTCCAGGGTGTGTCCCCATCCTTCGCCCTGTGTGAGCTGGGATGGACTCCAGCACCCCCCGCGACCCTAATTAGGACAAGCGGCCCAGAAATTGACTGATTGACTGAAATGTCAGAAATGTTTATCTTTAAATTTTGAGAGATCTGTCCATTTTTGTTTGCTAATTATTCTCACTTTAACAGAGGATAATAAACAGAGAATAAATAAAGTGACATGGGAAAATTTTCATTTTCAATTAGAGTAATAGTTAGTATAATAATTCTGCACACTAATAGTTGCCTAATAACTGTGCACACATTATGTATTCCTTTGAGAATGTTCACACGTACTCCCTTTGTAAAACATTCTGGATTTTGGGTTAACATTTTGGTTAACATTTTGGATTGACTGATAGCGCTGTATTTGTTCCATATTTAAATAATCCCTCAAAATACTCACTTGCATAATAATTGTGCACACAGAGTATATACAAGTTGAACTTGCTAATAAGGAGTGAACCAAAAAACATAACTTTACTGAATCAGATGACAAAATAAAACAGTCTAATGGTAGCATTTACTTCCCAACTTGGAAACAAATCTAACATACCAGAAGAGGGAGCTGATGACTGTGAGTGGTCACTGGTGCTTTTGGAACCACCAGCGCAGTTGCCTTGCAAGAGATTAGAAAACCTGAAAAACAATGTGATACAGTGCATTTGTAAATTTAAATATTGCTTGACACACAGCCCAGTAAGTGACATCTGAGGAAAGAGTTATCTGACAGGCTGACCAACATGTAAATTTTTTATTTTTTTTTTCGGAACATACCTCTTCATCACCCCTCCTCCAAAGCGGGCAGTACCATTGCTTTCACTTGTGGGCTCTCGGTTATAGTAATTTTCAAATGTAATAGGTTCTAGAGAAGCAATACAGGAATCTTTTAATGCTACATGGCTGGTAATCACTAATAACAAATTAATATCATAGGAAAATCATATTAAACTGATATTTTATTCCAGTGGTAATAGAAACAAGTTGCTTATATGTTGTTTATATGTCCCTGATTTAACATGATAAATTAACAAAATGAAAAAGTCAATGACACAGCCAGAGTCTATTGGACATCACTGACCTGGTGGAGTGCTTCCTGTTCTTTTCATTTCAATGAAGCTATTGATGTCTTCTGTGATATCACAACTTTCCAGAACGCTCCTCACTTCCTCATAACACTGCAGACAAAATTACACAGGAATCAACAGCCACTATTAGGTTAACTTTTTTCTGGTATGCATGAGTCTAAATAAGGAAGTTCAAAATACATGCTTATGTACCTCATCATCTTTGACACACTGCATAGAGAAGTAGTTACAGTGGACCCAAATAGCATTTCTTAAGATGTTAATGCGATCACCTTCTTGCTGCTGAAAAACCTGCAATAATGTGAAAAAAGGATCTTCAAATTTACAAGATCATTTGCATCTCTGCTGCTATGATCTTAATAGTAACTAGGTCATAGCACAAGGTTAACTAATAAGTTTTAATTAGTTCTTTAGTTCTTCCTGCTAACTTGTAATGTTAAACTTTTTAAGGCACTGTGTAAGGTACCAAACCTATTCTGGTTTTGATGAGAAGATGCCATCATAAAACATCAGTAGTACAGGGTAGATGTGCCAAGCTTGAATAAGGCTCATCAGTTTAGTATTCTAAATGTTTTAATCTTATATGTAAAGATGAGCTTTATAAACCTCAGCACAGTGAAATAGTTGTAAACCAGGTGTTGAATCTGTATAAAATAGTTTAAATAAAATCAGAATCTACTGTGGATTTGTTTAACATAGTTTAAATAAAACATTGATACAGCTTAATGAATGGCCTCAGCAAATAGCCCATAAAGTTGTCATCTATTGTAAGCCATTTCTTACAAGTGACTGTTGTAAGACTGACTGTACACACCTGAATAAACCCATCATCATTTTCAACAATATATTCACCCCTTTGTTTGGGCTCTTAGCTCTTTTGTTTATAATATACAGGACTGTGCAAAAGTTTTAGGCAGGTGTGGGAAAAAATGCTGTAAACAAAGAATGCTTTCAGAAATATAAATCACGATTGTTTATTTTTATCGATTTACAAAATGCAAAGTGAGCGAACAAAAGAAAAATCTAAATCAAATCAATATTTGGTGTTACTACCTTTTGCCTTCAAACCAGCATCAATTCTTATGGCCCTCACAGAACCCAGATCATTGTCACACGTGGAGTGTTTTGGGCATGCTAGAGGGCGCCCTCTGTCACCTGTGTTGTGTTTTGGGCACGCTAGAGGGCGCTCTCTATCACGTATAAGGTAATTGTCACAGGAGGTGTTTTGGGTATGCTTGAGGGCGCTCTGTTCTGACTGAGCACACCTGAGCAATGCAAACAGGTGTGCATCATTGGGGCTGACTATTTAAGCCGCGCCGCGCCGCGACTGCACGGCGTTCCCCGTGCCGCGACTGCACGGCGTTCCCCGCGCCGCGACTGCACGGCGTTCCCCGCGCCGCACCGCGAAAGCATGGCGTTCCCCGCGCCGCACCGCGAAAGCACGGCGCCCACCGAGAGGAATGCAAAGAAGGCCGCCCGCAACAAGAGAAGCGAGGCAGTGGCAAAGAAGGCAGTTCCTGACATAGAGAGCAGGAGGATGGTGGAGACCACTTCCTGCACCGTGCAACCGGGGAGGTCGACCAAGAAAGCCCTTTGCAGCAAGGAAAGCGGCATCAAGAAGTCGACCCCCAAACCCAGCACCACGAAGCCATCTGCTACACAGAAAGCAGAGAAGGAGCAGCTCCAGGTTAGTGGCAAGTTTAAAAGGAAAGTTCGGGTGCAAAGGAGAATTGAACATGAGGCTGCGGTAACCATTCAGGCACAGGTGAGGAATTGAGCAGAAAACACTACCTGAAGCTACTGTGGGCAGCCAGGACTGTTCAGCGATATTATAGAGCTAGCAAGAGTATGAGGCAAGAAATGAAGTCTTTGAAGGAGAAAAAAGGGGCTGTCGTTGTTCTACAAGCTGCATTCCAAGGGATGAAGACCAGACAGACTCTGAAACTGAAGCAGAGTCTCAGTTCAGAGGTCAGAGGGTCAGAAAGGCGGTGATCCTGCACCATCAGGCAGCTTCCCTGATTCAGGCTGCAGGTGGTCGTCAGAGGAGGTTCGGAAGGTGGAGACCGGGACTTCAACAAGGACAGAGGTGTCAGAGGTGTAAACATGCTGCGATGTGCTTGCAGAAGTCAGTCAGAGAGGAGCCGGTGAGGGATCGGGCCGTGTGGCACAGAGAGGCGAGGACAATCCAGTCCCACCTCGGAGGTGAGCTGATCAGCTGCAGCAGTGTTCGGTTTGCAGAACAGGAGGAGTTGCTGACAGGACTCTACCAGCAGCTGACCGAAAGAGCCTCCATGCCACAGGTGAACGCCGCGGTCTCGAAGGACAGGAAGAAGGAAAAAGAGGAGACTTTGGCTCAAGAAAAAGGTGAGCGTCATGGAAGGAGCAGCCAATTCAGAGAGGACAGAGAGGTCCCTAGATTAGAGATACACGCTGTGATGGTTTTCCAAAGAGAGGGACTGAGGAGAACACAGGAACAGAGAAACCAGATCGTAGGCCAGATCACACGGAGAGTTGAGACTCCAACCACTCGGAAGAAACTGGAGGCTAAAATAGCCACAATGGAGGGGCAGTTGCATCAGTGCCGGACAGAGCTGAGACGGGTGCAGGACCACAACATCGCGCTGCAGGCTGACCTGAGAGAGGCCCGTCATGAGGCCAGCAAGCTCACTGAGCTAGAAAAACAGGTCAGAGGTATGGAAGTGAAATGGGCCCTCATCGAATCTCAACTCACTTCTCCGACACCAGTGCCTGCTGGAACCCAGAGGGCAAAAGCCGAAACAGAGCATCCGGAGAACAGTCCAGCGGAGAAACGGGTAACGAATGCAGAGAGGGAGCAGCTGCCTTCAGACCCTCTAGCGTCGGCTCTCCCCCACAATTCAGCAAACCCAGAACAAGGTGACGTTTGGAGGAAGCCAAGGAGAACTCCTCAGAGTGAAACCAGAAGCTGGGACACTGCGTCGCCGGGCCCCAAGCGACCAGGAAGTATGACCCAGACAAGGAAAAGGGCAAAGGACACCAGCACGAATCAGTTCAGGGAGACGGACAAGAACTTCGGCACCAGAGATTCGGGGAGAAGCGACGCGCGGATCCCGGCTGACAGGGGTTGTAAGCAGAGTTTAGACTCATTGAAAAAGACTTCCTCTGTGAACCCTGTAACGTCTCTGTGTAGCTCCCTTTCAGGTCCTGTTGAGTCCAGGCGTTCCGTGGAATCAGGTGATTCCTCCAGTGACTCTAGGGTCGGGTTCAGGCACCAGTCGAAAAGATGGACTGAACTGCTGGGATTCCCCTCACCACCGCCAGCCGCCTGACATGGCTGGTCGGGGACCCCTTTTATGTTTTTGTGGACCTGACCGTATGTCCCGACCAGGGACTTTTGCTTTGTTGTTTTGGCCTCCCCCCAGGGGTTCGGCTCTGTTCTAGCGCTTCAGGAGCCGCGCCTTTGGGGGGGGGGGGGGGGTTCTGTCACACGTGGGGTGTTTTGGGCACGCTAGAGGGCGCCCTCTGTCACCTGTGTTGTGTTTTGGGCACGCTAGAGGGCGCTCTCTATCACGTATAAGGTAATTGTCACAGGAGGTGTTTTGGGTACGCTTGAGGGCGCTCTGTTCTGACTGAGCACACCTGAGCAATGCAAACAGGTGTGCATCATTGGGGCTGACTATTTAAGCCCCGATGAGTCAGAACAGAGCGCGGCTCATTAGGTAGGTTATGCGTAACGGGTGGTTTTTGTGTATGTACCTTAGTGTTTATAACTTGGTATATGTAACTTAGTCCATGTTCCTTGGTATCTAGGGTTAGACTGCAGTTCCCCAGTTCTAGGGTTTCAGGTTTAGAACTGCAGTCCCCGTTCCTTGTTTTTGTAAGTGTGACCAATAAAAGCATGTTCCTAACTCCTGGCTCCGAGCTGACGTCCCTCCGGTACCCCGCCACCGTTACAATCATTGAGTGTGTCTGGGATTACATGAAGAGACAGAAGGCTGTGAGGAAGCCTACATCCACAGAAGATCTGTGGTTAGATCTCCAAGATGTTTGGAACAACCTACCAGCCGAGTTTCTTAAAAAACTGTGTACAAGTGTACCTAGAAGAACTGATGCTGTTTTGAAGGCAAAGGGTGGTCACACCAAAAATTGATTTGATTTCGATTTCTCTTTTATTCATTCACTGCATTTTGTTGATTGATGAAAATAAATTATTAACACTTCCATTTTTGAAAGCATTCTTTGTTTACAGCATTTTTTCACACCTGCCTAAAACTTTTGCACAGTACTGTATATAATAAAAATGACTAAAAATGACAGTCATGCAATTTTTATTTCACAGAAATCTTTTTAATCCATGGAAAGACTTTCAAGAAGTTTAAGAAGGCCATGGTTCCCCTTCAACTCCCTGACGTTTCCTTTTGATGTTTACAAAAATATACTGATTCTGAGTAGGTTCTTTAAACATAAACCTGAACACACATACACACACTCACACAAATACACACACTGTCATCTATAAGTTGCATTAAATACCCCTCCCCCCCAAAAAATCTTTTATATCTTAATATGTGTAGTATGTGTAGATTCTCCTCAGAGAAAGAAAGATAATAGGGACATTTAAAAACGAAGTTAAAACATTCTGCTAACAATGGAATCCTTGAGCAGGACCTCAACGTCAACATCTGCCCTCTAGTACTGATTTTAGAATGTTCTCGTCATCTCGCCTTGGGGGAATTCCTGATACCTGTTCAAATGCTGTATAACTGTGATCCCTTGAAGGGAATTATCATGCACTTATAATGCTTCCACTAAACATAATGAAGAGTTTTAAAATATTGTTTGATATTACCAATGAACTTGTGTAATAATTGTATTGTAATACATGTAACAGTAACAACTTGCTTGGTTAGAATAGACTTAAAATTTACTTCCATACTCCCTGTAGCAGCAAAATTTCATTTCCGTTAGGTATTACATTTTTAGCATATTTTAGCCTGAAGTGGTGGGGGTTTTAAGGTATGGAAAAATATATCGTCAAGCAAGGGGCTGGGCAGGACATGGAAAATGAGTTTGGTGGGAGTGTGTGCGGGGATGGGGGATGATGCTAGGTTGTTACAAAGTTTGTCTGAGGTGGGTGCTTCGCTGTTGCTTGGCTGCTACTGTGTTATCCCAGGTAGGTACTATAACATTTTTAGGTAATTGTTCAGTATACCAGGATGTAGTTAAGGTGTTGCTAGGCCATTGCTGCAGTATCCTAGATGGCTGCTGTGTGATTATTATGGTATGTCACATGGTTTCTGTGGTGTTTCTATGTTATTTTAGATTGTCTCAACAATGTGTTATATAGTTGCTAGTGTATTGCATCTTATTGCTATGGTGTTGCTAAGTGGTAACCATATTTAGTGCATTTCTACTGAAAAATCTGTTCCTTGTATCCTATACCCCTAAAGCATTAAGTTAGGAATGCTTTCGTGTTAAGATTTGATGTGTCATAAATTAAAAGAACTGAGGGAATATAGTGACCTAGGAATGCTTACGAGTGAGATACCTACACATTTTGGTGTTTCTAAATTGTAGTGACTGTTTGTCATTGTGAAACAGCACACAGTGAAGTACAACAAAATGCAACCTCTGCTTTTCAACCATACACACCGTGCAGCAGCGAGCAGCTATTTAAAGCACCGGGGAGCAGTAAAAAGCTCTTGCTCACCGCTGCCCCATATAAAATGGGCTGCCATCTCTGGGTGGGTGGTTTAACATTTTCATTTCCAACTAACAATTTAGACAAACTATTTGAATAACTGTGTGTGGTTGTTGTGATCATGAAAAAAGACAAAAAAACAATGACATTCTGACCTTTGAAAGATTAAAAAATGTATTGTGCTGTTATAATAACAGAAGAAGGCTTGGGGCCTTTGACAGTTAATCAACACTACTCAGCTTTTTGTACCTCATCTATATTTACATTTACATTTGCTGCATTTAGCAGACGCTCTTATCCAGAGCGACTTCTATGTCCTGATCACAGGGACAGTCCCCCTGGAGCAACTCGGGGTTAAGGGTCTTGCTCAGGGATCCAGTGGTGGTAGTACCAGAGGTAGGCCTGGGACCTCTTGAGCATAGGTCTGAAGGCAAGTACCCTACCATTAGACCACCGCCACCATATTTATAAGAAAGATAACACCAGACCACAAAAATATTCCCCTGCAACATCTCTGCTTATCCTCTGCTTATTCATTTCCAGGCTCCGGATTTTGGGCCCTGCCAAGCTGCTATAATCAGATGATCAAAAACGTTTAGATGTTCACTGGCCAAATTGATAACAAAGGGTGAGATAGCTTCATCTGAGTATGTATATATAAAATGACACTTGATTAATGAGGAAATGTTGATAAAACACAGTTAAATAAAAAAACAAAGACTAAACTAATGATGAAAGGGCAAAAGACACAAAAGTATAGATGGTAAACATAGTTTAGAATTTGACCTTTTAAAGCCTGTTCTGCTTCCCCATTCAGGTCTCTGTACTTACTAACTAAATAACTGCTTTGTTTCTTTGTGGATATAGAATCCTTCTTACAATAAAGTATTCAAAGAAGAGTAATTTCTCCATGCTAAGTAACTACTCTCAGCATTCACTGCCGATCTTATCTTGTTGATTTACTGAAAACCTAATCTATTCTTCTCACAAGTTGCTGTATACTCCCACTAATTGGGTGTACACAGATGCATAATGCTCTGCACTGCACAGGACCAGATCCATGATTTACTGAAATGTTGCACAAACCAGAATGAATACCATGCTGGTGTATTAAACTTCCTTCTTATTCCATTGGTATAGAATAAAGAGAAGAATTAAGTAGTCACTACACATGAAAAAGTCTATACAGTCTTAGGTCTGCTACTGTACATTTTCCACACCACCACATATTGCAGACCATTTTGGGAGATTGGCAGAATTATTATCCCTTTTTTTGATCAGGGTTGAAGTTTCTCTTTAAGGCTGAATAGTTGTACTATGTCCTTTAGTATTTTGTACCTTTGCGCAAGTACTTCTATTCTAGGGTGTTATCTGTGGGGAACTGTCAGCTGTAAACTGTTTTCTTGGGCATAATTTATAGAATTCAATTATGTTTAGCTACTGCACTGGCCAATAAAATTTCCATGCAATATTTTTGTTGCTATTATAGAACTACATGACCTGGCTATGGGTAGAATGGCCAAACAGTAATATTTATGGCCTCGGTCAACTATTATTAGTGTGTGAAGTATGTGTTAGTATTAGTGTATGAAGCCAATTCATTATCAACAGCTTTATCTTTAACTTTTGAGAGTGTCTTTTGCAGGGACCATTTATTTGACTGAAGTGTAAGCAATGCATAGTTAGTAAAGATAGTACATAAAACTCCTTTCTTTCAGCCTCCAGTTAATAAATTTGTGGTTGTGCTAAAAAAACCTAATTAACACAATTGTTTTATTTTTAAGTAAGGGATATTTTTGTAAAGATATGTAAGAACAAAAAGATTTGGTTAGTAGAGAAACAATATAGTCCATTTTAAACCTTCATTGTCAGTCAGTTTGACATATTAATACTGGCAGCTGCTGTAGCTGTGGTTATTGAAAGAGCTAAAAAAAAAATCAGTTGTTTGTATGCTGTGGTTTGGTATATAGACCAGGGCTGCTAAAATGCTGTGAACTGAGACTTATAGTACTGTGAAGATGCCTTAAGTCATTCTTTATTTTTTAGAAATTATCTTATAATTTCTAAAAAATAAAGAATGACTTAATTATCTATAAATATGCATGTCGTTTTTTTGGGTTTTTTTTTTTTTTTTACCAAAAAATATAACAAAATCCTCTGAAACCACTCAGGTATAGAGTTCTGTCCTTCAGGAAGCCTTGGGAGCTATTCCTTATCAATAAATTAAAAATACAATTAAGTCTGACTCTTTGGAAGCAAATTAAGAAGAACTACCTCGCATGTACTCTGATGTGTAGTCTCCCATTCTTGTCGAATCTTTTCCAGTTGATCGATATTTGAACTGTACTGTTTCTCTGAGCAAAGAGATTACATTTTAAATTAGCATCTTTTAAATAAAGAAAAATTAAGTTTTTGTTAACCATTCAGTAAAGATAAGTTTACCTTCAGGAAGGGTGGTTGTGTCAACAGCTCTATTTTCAGAACAAATGATTTAAATTAGATGAACAATAAAGGGACTGTTCTCACCTGCCTCTCCTGCAGCTTCTCTGCACTGTTTGGCCTTGTTTTGTATCTGAGAAGTTACACATCACAAAGCAAATTATGATTTATTCAGAAAACCATTACATTTAGACAAATTTCCAAAAATGTATGGAAAAAGGTATTTGCCATTTTACTGATTTAATATGTTTTTGTTTATTCATAACACTTACTTGTTTCTGATCTTCCAAAAACAACACAAAGTTTTCAAATATATTTTATGTACTACTGAAGGACAAAAAGTCCCCATCACTTATTTCCTCCCCTCTTCCCAATTAACCCAATTTAAATATATTAAACACAAAAATAAATTGCTGCCAACCCTGTTACATCTAGACATAACTTAAATACAACTTTTCCAGTAATGTGAAGTTCTCTTAAAGGTCTCAGTTAACAACACATTATGCTTCTGTTAAAAGAAATTCCTTTAAAGGACCTTACAAAGAAAATTTGAAGAAAAAGTGCAAGTGCAAGTGACCTTAACTCCATTGAGAGGACCTTAAAACCTAAAAAAGGGCAGGTCACTGATTCATTTTATGTGTGCCCACACGGCATTTAGCAGACACTAGAGTGACTTCCATGTCCTAATTACAGGGACAGTCTCCCTGGAGCAATTCAAGGTTAAGGGTCTTGCTAAGGAACCCAATGGTGGTAGTGCTAGAGGTGGGATTCGAACCTGGGACTTCTTGATCCATAGGTCCATAGGCAAGTACCCTAACACTATTTCATTGCTGGATCTCAGAAACATGAACATGATGAATCTATTCCATCAGAGTGTGCATTTGTTGTCAGTTCTAAAAATATTCTTAACACAAGATGTGACAAGGTAGAATAATAACTAAAGATTTGTCATGTATCTAAATATATTCTACTTGGTTTTCACTTAAAGTTGTTTGTAACAGGTGTTTGAAAATGTATGAAAAATAAACTACAAGTAATTTACATTTAAAGCATTTACAGCATTTAGCTGATGCTCTTATCCAGAGCAATTTCCAATTCCTGATTAGAGGGACAGTCCCCCTGGAGCAACTTAGGGTTAAGGGTTTGCTAAGGAACCCAATGGTGGTAGGTAGGTCTGTAGGCAAGTGTCCTACCACTAGACCACAACCACCCTAATTTGTAGAACACGAAATAACAAAAAGTTATTATTTTACCTTTTCAGCTTGTTTGGGTGTGGTCATGCTGTTACTCTTTTCTGCAGCTTGTTCTGCCTCATCAGCTTCTCGACACCTTTGCTCATAAGACCTTTTAGACTATAAGAAAGGATGGATATTAGTTAAAAATGATACAGGCACGTCTCTGATTTAAATGCAAGAAATAAGATGGCTTTTTCAGGGCCAAGCATCATTGCTAATATTCAAATGAGTGAAATGATGGGGTGTTCATTTGAACAAACATGCTAACTGATTTTCATTAGGGCCCAGGGTGTTATAAACAATTGTTAATTCTGTTAAGAATTCTATGTGCATGTGGCCTGGGATATAAATAACCAAAACAAAAAGATCTTATATCCAAGAGCATAGCATGTTGGAGAACATATTGCTGGTTTTGAGGAAATTGCAAATATAGGAATAGGGAAGTATGGTATTGTGAAACACTGTGCATGTGCGCTACAGATATATGTGTGACTTCCTGAACTAATCATTTTGAAGACCCCCCCACCCCCACCCCTTCTCAGCGAAACAAAAAAAAATAGCGCACACACACATGCACGGAAATATACCCCGATTTAAATCAGCTTTGAATGCTCCTTCCTCTTCCTGTATGGTACCACACTCACTCACTCATTTTCATATATGTAGACTAGCAAATTCTTACAAATTTTAAAATCATGTTTGATTGAATGTAATACATTTGGGATCCATATGGCAAAAACCTAATAATCCTTTTTTAAGAATGGTCGTACTTTTGTGATTTATCAGAAAGCCTTAAGCTCACCTCCATTGTTTTCTTGTACAGTGAAACTTTGGTCTTCTGGACTTTCTCCATAATTCCCTCAAACTAAAAGAGGGTGAAAAAATGTAAGCATTTCAGACTTCTAAAAGCTGCATTATAATAATGATAATGTCATTTTAAGGTCATAAATGAAAATGTCATTTTAAAGCCATGAAGTTGGATAACCAGGGGTAAAAAAGAAAGTTACGTTAGAAAGTTAGAAAGTTAAGAGTGTTAAAGCATCAAGAATAGAATCTAGATCTAATAGATCTAGATCTAATAGAGTCCAGAAGACTGAGAGCTAGAAGGGGAAAAACGAATTGTAGTTTATTACTGTGGACTGCCATGACTCAAAAATAAAAAGGTATATATAGGAAACAAACCACCATGTCAAAAGCAGGTGAAGGTACACAGCTGTACATCTGACTGTGGATGGGTGTTACACTCATGGACAGCATTTACCTTTTTCCGCTGCTCTTTCTGACGCTCTCTGAACTGCTCCATACGCTTGACCTCTTCTTTTAACATCCCTGAAAGCTGAATATGTAGATTTCCAATGTTCTCAATTTCTATCATAAAAAAAAATCAGTGATATCAATTTCAATAGCCCAGGCGAAGCGAGCTCTAAGATAAAATAAAGATGTATATTTAAAAATGGACAAAACTAGCAATAAATGCTAATCCTGACTATCCTAACACTCACGTGCTTTAAGTTGGTCAAATGATTTCCTTAAAGTCCTGTAAGAACAATCACAAAAAAAAAAAGATATTACATTGATAAAAAATTCAGTTCACTTTCTTTCTATAGGGCTGCTGAGTAGACTGTGGACATCTCTGCTATTACAAATATTATGCTCATTGGACTGTAAGTGAGTTGTGACCTACCCTATTTCACTTTGGCCTCCAGCTTTTCGAGCAATAGTTACCAATTCTTTGCCATACTTATCTTCGGCCATCGCCCTAGGAAAATTGGATAACACCTTTGACCATACAACTTTCCAATAAGTTTATGCTTTGCTCTAGACAACGGGAATCATTTGAAATAATCACCTCATCTTTAAGAGTTCCTCGATGTCTTTGCAAGCACGTCGGCCCTCACAGAGTCTTTGGACAAGAGATTCATATCCAATATTGCTGGTAAATTCTGTGGCCTAAGTGCACAGAATGATGGAACTGTTATTTCAGCTCTTTCCAGCAATTGTTCTCTCACTTTTTCCTCTTAATAATACCTACATATTTAGCACATCCTGTTCTGTTTCCTGTGTTTTCCCATTATACTCATGCATCATTAAGTTACTCATCTTGAATTTTGGAACCAAGCCAAACAGGGGCAGTGGTATCCTAGTGGTTAAGAACTAGAACCCAGGATCGGAAGGTCATGGATTTGAATTGCAGACCAGTAGGTTGCCTTGAGGTACACTTGAGCAAGGTACCGTCCCATTCGCTGCTCCCCGGGTGCTGGACATACAGTCATGGAAAAAATGAGGACAACCTATGAAAGCCAGTGTGTTTTTGTAACATTCTTGGCCGTACGGATATTTATTCTCTATTTTAACAATACTGTGAGATTCAAGTAATACTACACAATTAAACAATTAAAACTGAAGAAAAGGCTTTTCAAAATCTTCTGTAAAATGTAATTCTACAAAAATTAGATTTTTCTGTTGAGGATAAATTAGGATACCTCCACCTTTATTCCCAATTAAAATGGCCCAAATCACACACAGGTATAGCACATTAGGTGTACATGATTAGCACATCATTACTCAGCATTTTGAAGGAGGTTGGCCCAATTTAAACCTCGGACATTTAGCTTGGCGTGCTCGTGACTGTTGAGGTGAGAGTGAACACCTTGGTGAGATCAAACAAGCTGTCTGAGGTCTTCAGAAAAAGATATAACAGTGTATAAATCTGGTAAGGAATTTTAAAAGATCTCAAAAGAATTTGCAATCAGCCATTCCACTGTCCGGAAAAAAGTTTACAAGTGGAGGACATGCCCAAACAACTGCCAACATGCCCAGGTCTGGCCAGCCAAGCAAACTCACTCCGAGAGCAGACTGCAAATGCTAAAAGAAGTCTCCAAAAGCCCTATAATGTCACCACAGGACCTACAGCAGGCTCTTGCTACTGTTGATGTGAACGACACAATCTTAAAGAGACTGCACAACTTTAACTTGAATGGGAGGTGTGGAAACCTTTGCTCTCTAAGAGAAACATTAAGACATAAGTTTTGTTTAAAACTGAATTATTTGGACACCAGAACAGAGGACATGTCTGGTGTAAAGCAAATACAGTATTCCAGGAAAAGAACCTCAAACCAACTGCATGGAGGTGAAAGTGTAATGATTTGGAGATGCTTTGCTGCAGCCGGACCTGGCCAGTTCACCATCATAGAATCTACCATGAATTCTACTGTGTATCAGCGGGTGCTTGAGGAATATGTGAGACCATCTGTAAGAATATTAAAGCTGAAGTGAACCATGCAACATGACAATGACCCAAAGCAAACCAGTAAATCCACTAAGGAGAGTCCTGGAGTGGCCAAGTCAAATCCCAGATCTTAATCCCATTGCTGTGGGGTGACCTGAAACGGCCTGTACATGCAAGAAACCCCTCAAACATCTCACAGCTTAAAGAATTCTGCATTGAGTAATGAGTTAAACTTTCCTCAGATCAATGTCTTTTCCAGAGATAAATAAAAAAAAGGTCAGACATCGATATGTGAAAATTTCTTCTGAATATTTAATGGGGTGTCCTAATTTTTTTACATGACTGTAGCTGCCCCCTGCTGCACAGTGTATATGGGTTAAATGCAGAGAATGCCTTTCATTGTGGTTCACTGTGTGTTATGCTGTTTCACAATGACAAATTGTCACTTCACTTCACTTCATATTCTAGGCATCACATTCTGGGCTCTGAAATAGTTCCAGTCACGTCTGCCGGTCATGTACTCAAACATTCCACTTCAGTCAAGGCAAAGTATTTCAACATGCACAAGCCAAAGCAGATTTATGAAGTGAGAGCAATGATGCAAATCAACCCAGAAGCTTTCCATGTTGCTTTGAAGATCGCTGATTTGACAGTGCAGTTCAGTCAGATCAAAGGTACATTTGTAACGGCTGAGGTAAGAGAGTACCGCACCACAAAAGCATGGAAGTGGTGTACTATTACAATACTATAACACTTTAACTGACATTCTATGTCTTTAACTGACATAGAAAGTCCCCACCATTAACTACCATGTCTGGTGAAACATTGTTCTCTAAATATACAAACTAGGTTATTATTCTTCAATGTCTTCTTCTTCCTCTTTCGGCTGCTACCGTTTAGGGATCACCACAGTGGGTCATCCATTTCTTGTCGTCTGCATCCTCCTCCTTCAAACCGACCACCAACCTCCTCTCTCACCACGTCCATAAACCTCCTCTTTGGTCTTCCTTGTTTCCTCTTTCCTGGCAGCTCCCTCTTCACCATCCTCCTCCCAATATAATCCTTGTTTCTCCCTTGGCCATGTCCAAACCAACGCAACCTTGCTCCTCTGACTTTGTCTCCAAAACATCTAACCTGAGCTGTCCCTGTAATATTCTCATTTCTAAAATGTTAGTTTGAAAGTAACTACCACAAATATTAACATATACATAAATTGTAGTATACCTTATACTTGATTATATATTCTACTGTCAGTAACCATGGAACATTGTTATTCTCAAAATGGACAAGGAATAGTCAAAGCTACAGTTAAAAACGGAAACAAAGTTGATTACACAAACCATTACACATAAAATATACTACTGCAGTGGACTCTTACTGAACTATCTCACCTACAATGATGGTATGCTTCACCAGCACTCATCAACTGAACAGTCAACAGCTAAGTTCACTTACCCAAAAAGATTCTTTGAAATGTAGAGGTGTCATCCCTACTAAGTATCAGGTGCTATTTCCCTTTTTACGCAACCGTGAGCGAAATAAAGCTTTAGTAAATTGCCCAAATGGAATTAAGTAAAAATTCAGTTAAGAAAAGGACGAGCAAAATACACACAGGAAACCAGAAACCTCACAGCAGTTCACTTGTGGTGCCTATGTTTGACTTAGATGAGGAAGAGCTTTTGTATTATGTCATTGACCACAGACTGCCTGAAAGATAACAGCTTGCTTGTAGTCTACATTTAAATGCTGCATAGAGCGAGCCAGCTAAAATAGTGGGGCTTTCAGATCTTTGCAACTGTCCAGAGGTGCCATTTCTGAAATCGACTATAAAATCAATGGGTTTTTTTAGGCTTTCTTTTTCCTCGTCTGCTGCTCTACTAAATTACTAAAAATTGCAGTTACAGTTGAGTTACATTCCAACATTGCATTCAGCATAAGGGAGGTCTGGTGCAAATTAATAATTTATTTAGAAAAATAATAAATAATGATATATATATATATATATATATATATATATATATCCATTTTTTCTTCCGCTTATCCGAGGTCGGGTCGCGGGGGCAGCAGCTCCAACAGGGATGCCCAGACTTCCCTCTCTCCGGCCACTTCTTCCAGCTCCTCCGGGCGGATCCCAAGGCGTTCCCAGGCCAGCCGAGAGACATAGTCTCTCCAGCGTGTCCTGGGTCTTCCCCGGGGTCTCTTTCCGGTGGGACGTGCCCGGAACACCTCACCAGGGAGGCGTCCAGGGGGCATCCTAATCAGATGCCCGAGCCACCTCATCTGACTCCTCTCGATGCGGAGGAGCAGCGGCTCTACTTTGAGCCCCTCCCGGATGGCTGAGCTTCTCACCCTATCTCTAAGGGAGAGTCCAGACACCCTGCGGAGGAAACTCATTTCGGCCGCTTGTATTCGCGAGGACCTCTTCAGAGGACCTCTTATGATGAATAAAAACTTTGGAAGATGTTCTCCCTCGCCCGGACGTGGGTCACCGGGGCCTCCCTCTGGAGCCAGGCCTGGAGGTGGGGCCCGCTGGCGAGCGCCTGGTGGTCGGGCCTTCACCCATGGGGCCCGGCTGGGCTCAGCCCGAAGAGGCAACGTGGGTCCCCCTTCCCATGGGCTCACCACCTGTGGGAGGGGCCAAAGAGGTCGGGTGCGATGTGAGCTGGGTGGTGGCCGAAAACGGGGGCCTTGGCGGTCCGATCCTCGGCTGCAGAAGCTGGCTCTAGGGACGTGGAACGTCACCTCTCTGGTGGGGAAGGAGCCTGAGCTAGTTGCGCGAGGTTGAGCAGTTCCAGCTAGATATAGTTGGACTCACCTCAACGCACAGCTTGGACTCTGGATCCAGTCTCCTTGAGAGGGGCTGGACTCTTTTCCACTCTGGAGTTGCCACCGGTGAGAGGCGCCGAGCAGGTGTGGGCATACTTATTGCCCCACGGCTTGGGGCCAGTACATTGGGGTTTACCCCGGTAGATGAGAGGGTGGCGGCCCTCCGCCTTCGGGTCGGGGGACGGGTCCTTAGTGTTGTCTGCGCTTATGCACCAAACAGCATTCTGGACTACCCACCCTTTCTGGGGTCTCTGGAGGGGGCGCTAGAGAGCGTCCCTCCTGGTGACTCCATCGTTCTGCTGGGGGACTTCAATGCTCACGTGGGTAATGACAGTGACACCTGGAAGGGCGTAATTGGGAGGAATGGCCCCCCCCGTTCTGAACCAGAGCGGTGTTTTGTTATTGGACTTTTGTGCTCGTCACGGATTGTCCATAACGAACATCATGTTCAGGCATAAGGATGTCCACATGTGCACCTGGCACCAGGACACCCTAGGCCGCAGTTCAATGATCGACTTTGTGGTCGTGTCATCGGACTTGCGGCCCCATGTCTTGGACACTCGGGTGAAGAGAGGGGCGGAGCTGTCAACCGACCATCACCTGGTGGTGAGTTCAATTCAATTCAATTCAATTTATTCTTGTATAGCGCCTTTTACAACAAAGTTGTCCCAAGGCACTTTACATTGATAACAGGTTACAGTAATAGATGTTTAAGATGTTTAAGCCGGACGACTACGGAGGAGAGGAACCAAAAACTCCACTATGTGGAGAAAAAAACCTCTGAGGGTCCAAGGTCAACCGGCTACCCAACCCCCTTGGGTATACTAACAGTACAGAGTTAGTTTGGTTTTAAACTCCAGGATCAGTGAGGAGTCCCAAGTTGCTTCCAGGTACCAATGAGCCGCCAGAGTCCCTTGGCGCATCAGATGCATCACACAGACCAGATGGTAGCTCGGCTACCATCAGTGCGATGGCATGTACAGCAGCACCAGCGACATTACTAGTGGTGCACTATGGTGATTGGTGCGGGTAAGCTAAACTAAAGAAGTAAGTCTTCAGCCGTGATTTAAAGACCGAGACTGAAGTTGGCTTCGTTGGTGGGGGAGGATGCCGGTCAGACCTGGTAGGCCCAAACGCATCGTGAGGGTCTGCTGGGAACGTCTGGCAGAGTCACCTGTCAGGACAAGCTTCAACTCCCACCTCCGTCAAAGCTTTAACCACGTCCCGGGGGAGGTGGGGGACATTGAGTCTGAATGAAATATATTCTGCGCCTCCATTGTCAAGGCGGCTGACCGGAGCTGTGGCCGGGAGGACTCTTCCATCTCTGGGGTCGAGGTTGCCAAGGTGGTCAAAAAGCTCCTTGGTGGCAGGGCTCCGGGAGTGGATGAGATCCGCCCAGAGTTCCTCAAGGCTCTGGATGTTGTAGGACTGTCATGGCTGACACGCCTCTGCAACATCGCATGGACATCGGGGACGGTGCCTCTGGATTGGCAAACCGGGGTGGTGGTCCCCCTCTTTAAGAAAGGGGACCGGAGGGTGTGTTCCAATTATTGAGGGATCACACTCAGCCTCCCGGGGAAAGTCTATTCAGGGGTCCTGGAAAGGAGGGTCCATCAGATAGTCGAACCTCAGATCCAGGAGGAGCAATGTGGTTTTTGTCCAGGTCGCGGAACAGTGGACCAGCTCTACACCCTTAGCAGGGTCCTGGAGGGTGCATGGGAGTTTGCCCAACCAGTTTACATGTGCTTTGTGGACTTGGAGAAGGCATTCGACCGTGTCCCTCGGGGGCTCCTGTGGGGGGTACTCCGGGAGTATGGGGTATCGGATTCCCTGTTAAGGGCTGTCTGGTCCCTGTACAACTGGTGTCAGAGCTTGGTCCGCATTGCCGGCAGTAAGTCGGACCTGTTCCCGGTGAGGGTTGGACTCCGCCAGGGCTGCCCTTTGTCACCGATCCTGTTCATAACTTTTATGGACAGGATTTCTAGGCGCAGCCAGGGCGTTGAGGGGGTCCGGTTTGGTGGGCTCAGGATTGGGTCTCTGCTTTTTGCAAATGACGTTGTCCTGTTGGCCTCATCATGCCGTGACCTTCAGCACTCTCTGGATCGGTTCGCAGCCGAGTGTGAAGCGGCTGGGATGAGAATCAGCACCTCTAAATCTGAGGCCATGGTCCTCAGTCGGAAAAGGGTGGAATGCCCTCTCAGGATTGGGAGTGAGACCTTGCCCCAAGTGGAGGAGTTTAAGTATATCTGGTGCACTTCCTGCCACCGTCATTAATAAGATGATAACATCCATCCATCCATTTTCTGCCGCTTGTCCCAAACTGGGTCACAGGGGAGTGTTGGAATCCAACCCAGTGCACACAGAGGCAAAGGACACAGGTCACCAGCCCATCGCAGGGAGGAGCGTGACAGGGATGGCACCTTGTTCAAGGGTACCTCAGGGCAACCCATTGTGGAGGAGTTCGAACCCCCGCTCCTCCGATCATGTGGCCAACGCCCTAACCACTAGGCCACCACTGCCCAGGTTCAGGTCACCAGGTCTCAGGTCATGTAGAGGACCTGTCCTTGGCAACAATTTCTTTAAATCCGTTGGGTGGGACAGAGCGAAGAATAGCAGACAACCAGCAACAATATTACAATATTTCCTCATCACAGTGTGTTGTTAAACTCGCTCCTGCCACTTTACCTTCATGTCCCATGCCAAAGTTCATAGGTTTACTAAACAAAATTCAAATAGGCTCAAACTATTCTGGCTCACCTGTGTTAGCCTCAGTAAAGTTCATAACATCCATCATTTACCATGTGTCATTGATACATAAAAGAATGGTCCTGTATATTGAGATACAACTGCATAGCTAACATCACTGCTTACTCAAAAAAGCAGACAACAATTGAGATAAAATTAAATTGTCAATTTACTTCTAATCTAAATAGCACTAAAATCATGTACCACTCCAAAAAGCATATCTGCAATCAGTGTGAGCAACAGTAACTGGTCTTAGTTAACTGTCAGTAATGCCAATTTACATGCTTCAGTCAGCCACAAATTCTGCTGCTTGAGCAGACAGAGAATCCATGAAGGCACCGCTGTGGAGAGTGCCGCTGGAGCAAAACTGCAAAGCCCACACGGCTTAGTCCTTTGTTGTCTCCCTCAGGCAGAGTCATCTGCAAAACACAAGATTAGAGTTAGATGAACTTCATGAAATTGTTCCACTGCTCTCCACACAGCCAAGGAGGTTCACTGTCTTCTGCAATGGCCAAATTGGAAGGTTAAGGTTAGTGCAATGTTGAATGGTGATTGGCGACATTATACCCAACGTGGTATAAATGTGTTCGTTGTGGTCCTGTAAGAGAAGAGAAACTGCATGTAGTACCAAAAGATAATCAGCATAGCCAACCAGACCCTGGAGGCCTCTCTATGGCCCTCTCTCTCTGCTGTAGCTACGTTTCTCAAATAAACAGGCAGACCTGCTGCCACTGGATCCAGCTTTGAAGAAAAATAGGCCACCAGCCTAAGCTTATCTCCATGTGAAAACAAAACTCATGTCATGTGTCCCTCCTGCTCATAGACTGTTTGAAATAAATGGTTAGGTGGGATCTGGGATGCCTAGAAAGTTGGAGGAGCACAAGTTAGGCTTGTTTCAAATTGATAAAGGCCTCAAGTTGTTTCATTTCAAGTGAGTTGACAGTTATTAGACAATCTCTGAGAGGTCATCGCCCGCAGTGGTGCTCCATCTCTAAATAGTTAGAATTAAACTTGCAATAGGAACACGTTCTCAGAAAAGATGCTAATGCTTTTAGTGACTGGATCAGTGGTAACGCGCTGGCCCTAGTGTACTTATTTGAAAGTGATTTACTTTGTGGTGAGAAAACATGGCCCAATTATGTCACTGTTTAACAAATTAAACTTTAGACATTCTCAGCCAAATGGTTGAGTAGAGACAGTGCATCTTTTCTTCACTGTGCTTGGCTGGGTGCTGTAGTCAGAAAATCATCAACATACTGCAAAAATGCAGTCCCCTGGGACTAAGGCAGCTAATGAATCACGTAGTGCACAGCTGTAAAACTAAACAACAAAGCAAACCAAAATTGAGTCAGGGTGTACATGCACACTGAAAAATGCATTGGCCAATTCAATCACAGAGAACCACATGGAATAGGACAGAATTTAAGGTTCAGAACGGATTTGAAAACTGAAGCACGCCTATACTGCAGCAATGACTGCTTGCAAAAATACATATTTCACAGTGTTGTGCAAAGGTTTTAGGGAGGTGTAAAAAAATGCTGTAAACAAAGAATGCTTTCAGAAATTGAAGTATTAATCATTTATTTTCATCAACTGTTAAAATGTAGGAATGAACAAAGAGAATTAATCCAATATTTATGTGACCACCCTTTGCCTTCAAAACAGCATCAGTTCTTCTAGGTACACTTGCACACAGTTTTTGAAGGAACTCAGCTGGTAGGTCGTTCCAAACATCTTGGAGAACTGAGAACCACAGAACTTCTGTGGATGTAGCTTCCTCACATCCTTCTGTCTCTTCATGTAATCCTAGACACACTGGATGATGTTGAGATCAGGGCTCTGTGGGGGCTAGAAGAACTGATGCTGGTTTGAAGGCAAAAGGTAGTAACACCAAATATTGATTTGATTTAGATTTGTCTTTTGTTCACTCACTTTGCATTTTGTATATTGATTAAAATAAACAATCATTATTTATATTTCTGAAAGCATTCTTTGTTTACAGCATTTTTTCACACCTGCCTAAATGTTTTGCACAGTACTGTATATATCCATTCAGGTTGGACCCACATGTCCTTGATTTTGACAGGAAATAACAGCGCATGGACTGAGAATTTGGGACACAGAACAATCACCCTGCCTTCCTCATGCTTCAGTGTTCAATACCTCAGTTCCTGTTTAAGTGGTTGTGGTTGACAAGGCCTGTATGTGGATTTAGGAAATATTATTACTATTATTATTATTATTATTATTAACAACCAGAGGACTACTGTTTATAAACCCAACATCATTTTTATCTTTCACCCACAAGTGATCTGGAAGATTTGACAGAGCTGGCCTTATCCAAATCCGGCTGTAGGTATGGTGGCTTAAAAATTATGTGCTCACAAGAGACTGTGCTCTCTGCTGCGCTGAAAGCCTGAACTTTGTCGCTGTATAAAACAGCATGATCGCAGACAGGAACCCGATCTTCTGCCTGTGTGCATACTGAAACGAATGAACGCACGTCCTGCCAACAATAGAGAAAAATAGTTTTTGCTGTTCTGTAAACAGCACTGAAACCCCAGCAGTGTGTCCATTCCAAAACAATTTATATAACTGAATGGTCTGGTGTGGGTGCACTCACTCTTCCACTGTCCCATTAAAACCAAGTCAGGATCAGCAGCAACACAAGCTGTAAAATGCAATGATCTGAAGACATAAAATCACCGCCTCTGGTCTCACCCCGTCCCAGCAGCAGATAAGAGCTTAGGCAATGTCTGTATCTGTGAGCCGTCACTCATGATATAACAAGGAGCTGCTTGTAAACAACTGGAAACATTTCCCCTCGGAAGTATCAATAACATCCCCTTTTCAGAACAATTCAGTTATAAACCCAAAAGACACATAAAATCCCAGCCTAATAAATTTAAGATGATGAAAAGGATGAAATTAGACATTGGTGTTGAAAAAGCATGCTGGCCTAGCTTCATTTGAGGGTACAGAAACGGCTCTATCATTTCGCACTAGATGTAATCCAGTTAGATGTACTAGATGTAAAATTCAGTGACCAAATGCAGTCCATTTCCTGCAACCTCATCATAAAACACAACAAATGTGCATGCAGGAGTTTCAGAAACTGTTTTATTAAGGATCTTATTAGAACAAACAGTTTTTGATTTGGTGTAACATCTGATATGTCTCTCTATTTCAACACAATCAAACTACTGTGTCTGTGTATCGCCATGTTTTGGGTGGAATGTTGTTTCGGATGATGATGTGGAGGCAGCTCCTGTAATCACTTATGTTAGATCATCAATATTGTCATTAATACACCGCGTTCCAAATTATTATGCAAATGATATTTCTCTCTGATTTTCCTAAATAGTCAATGCAAGTGACAGTCAGCATTATTTTCGAGTCATCAGCCATTAGAGTATATCATTGAACAAACCTCCCAATGATAACAGCATGTTTTTTCAAGAATAAAAAACTTAAAATGCACTGTTCCAAATTATTACGCACAACAGTGTTTCAACACATTTTAGAGGTTGTAAAGAACTGAAAATCGTCATTGGTTGAATTTGCAGCATTAGGAGGTCATATTAACTGAAATCAAAAGCTATTTCAATCAAAAACATTTTAACAGGTCCAGTTACAGATTAAAACTGGACTCCTTATTTGATAGCATTTCAATAAATTTTTGCATCCATTGAACTTGTGAGTTTTTGGAGAGTATTTGCTTGAATTTCTTTGCAGGGTGTCAGAAAAGCCTCCTAGAGCTGCTGTTTGGATGAACTGCCTCCACTCTCATAGATCTTTGCTTGAGATGCTCCAAAGGTTCTCAATAGGATTGAGGTCAGGGGAGAACAGGGGCCACACCATGAGTTTCTCTCCTTTTATGCTGATAGCAGCCAATGATGCAGAGGTATTCTTTGCAGCATGAAATGGTGCATTGTCATGCATGAAGACGTTTTGTTACGGAAAGCATGGTTCTTCTTTTTGTACCACGGAAGAAAGTAATGCTCTGGGGAAACTCCACAAACATAATTCGTGGGAGATAAAGGCATATGTTGGCTCCATGTCGGCCACAAATCTCTTAACAGTATGATGATCACACTTAGGTTTTTGTGAAATATCATTGTTTTTGATATCTTGTCCAAGGCATTCAGCTATTTCATGCTTTTTGGCAGTAGTGAGATCCTTTTCTTCCCATAATGTTTTTTCCTGAATTAGGCTCACCTAGCAAATTAACACACTGCATCCTAGATTGATTTCTCAGTGATACAAAGAGCCCTTTCATAGCAGGGACAGCAATCGCAGTCCAGGAAGAGCCGACTTTCATGGAGGATGCATAAACCACAGTCCAGGAAACCCTGCCTTCTGTGGTGGGCACAACCAGAAGTCCAGAAGTCCTGCCCTCCAAGGCACCTTCCTGAGTTAGGGCTGAAGATGGTTTCAAAGCCCTATTTCTGTGTGTTGGGGTTAAAGGAACTGGCGCAGCCTCGGCCAGTCTCAGGTGAGAAACCTGGGGCTATATGCCAGCAGGTCTAGGTATCGCCTCCATGTCTGTGAAAACCAGTGCTTGGAGGATATGGCTGTAAGAAATCAAGAATGGGGAGAAGTGGAAAAGCACAGATTGAAGAGATATGTCTTTAACTGAATTTTGAAGAGAGACTGAGAGGACATTAGGTGCAGGTTTTGCTGGAGGGAGTTACAGAGTTTGGGGTAGCAACATTAAATGATCTACCACCCATGGTAGCTAACCTGAGTTTAGTACCTGTAAGTAAACTGGTACTGGAGGAATGCAGTGAACGGGTGTGGTGTATGAATGGAGTAATTCAGTGAGGTATGGAGCGTCAGGTACTTGAAGAATGTGAACAATATTTACAATGAGAGGTAAAGCTGGAGATAGCAGACAAACAGTTTTAGGAAGAGTAGTAGGTGCTGGATGACTTGCGCCACATGTCTTGACACTGTGAAGAGGAGATGAGCTGTCAAACTGATCATCACCTGGTTGTATTGGTCTCGTTGGTGGGGAGGATGCCGGTCAGGCCTGGTAAACCCAAACGACAGAGGGTCTGCTAAACGTTTGGCAGAGTCCCCGTCAGCCTATTTCAACTCCCACCTCTGGCAAAGCTAACCATGTCCCAGGGAGGTGGGGACATTGAGTCCGGTCGAACTATGTTCCGCTACCCCATTGTCGAGGCAGCTGACCGAGTTGTGGCCAGAAGGGTGGTCGGTGCCTGTCCCGGTGGCAACCCGAACCCGCTTAGGTGAGGGAGGCCATCAAGCTGAAGAGAAGGAGGCTCACTCGGGCCTTTTTGGCCAGGAGTTCGGAGGCAGCTGATGGTACCGGCAGCCAAGTGGAATGTGGCTTTGTGGTTGCTGAGGCAAAAAACTCGGGCGTGGAGGAGTTTGGTGAGGCTACAGAAAAAGACTTGCGACAGCTTCAAGACTCCTAATTCCACCAACATGCCTTCGATGAGGAAGCAGAACCTGGGGACAATAGGAGGCACTTTCCATCTCTAAATGAGGTTGCCGCAGGTGGTCAAAAGCCCTCGGTGGCAGGGGCTCCGGGGGTGATGAGATCCGCCTGAGTTCCAAGGCTCTGGATGTTGTGAGACTGTCATGGCTGACACGCTCTACAACATTGCATGGACATCGTGGACGCCTCTGGATTGGCAAACTGGGTGTGGTCCTCTAGCGAAAGGGGACCGGAGGGTGTGTTCTTAACTATAGAGGGGACTGGCAATTTCTCACTCGGGAAAGTCTATTCAGGGTCCTGAAAGGAGGGTCCAAGTGGATAGTCGAACCTCGGATTCAGGGAAGAGGGTGTGGCTTCTCGGCCAGGCAGCGAACAGTGGACGAGCTCTACATCTCTGGCAGGTCCCGAGGCGCATGGAGCTTGGCTCCAACCAGCTCCGTGCGTGCTTGTGGACTGATGACGACCACCGTGTCCCTCGGGGTCCTGTGGTGGGTGCCCAGAGCATGGGGCACGGATTCCCTGTTAAGGGCTGTCCAGCCTGTACAATCGTGTCAGTGCTGGTCCGCATTGCCGGCGAGTGAAGTCAAACTGTTTCTGGTGAGAGTTGGACTCATCTGTGGCTGCTCCTTTGTCACCCATCCTGTCATAGCCTTACAGACAGGATTTCTAGGTGCAGCCAGGGCGTTGAGGGGATCCGGCTTGGTGGGTTTGTGATTTCAGTCACTGCTTTTAGTAGATGACGTTGTCCTGGTTGGTCCGACGTGTCGCGACCTTCACTCGATCGGCCAGAAGAGTGGTAGCAGTTGGACAGAGAATCAGCACCTCCAAATCTGAGCCATAGTCCTCAGTACAGTGCGTGGAGTGCCCTCCAGGCTGGGAGTGAGATCCCGCCTCAAGTGGAGGAGCTTAAGCATGTCGATCTTGTTCACGAGAAAGTGAGGGTGCAGAATGGAGCGGAGGTTGACAGGCGGATCGGGCAAAGGCCCACAGTGATGCTGGGCTCTGGCGTTGGTCCGTTATGAAGAAGGAGCTGAGCCAAAGGCTTAAGCTTCAATTTACTGGTCGATTTATGTTCCCACCTCACCCACGAGCTGTGGTGTAGTGACCGAAAGAACCAGATCGTTAATACAAGCGTCAAATGAGCTTCTCAGCAGTGTCTGGACTTCCCTAGAGATATGTGGGGTGAGAAGCTCAGTCATCCGGGAGGGCCTAGAGAGCCGCTGCTCCTCCGCATCGAGCCAGATGAGGTGGGCCTGGCATCTGGATTAGACGCCCTGACGCTCCCTGGTGAACCCACACGCCCACCGGAAAGAGACTTGGGAAGACCTAGACACGCTGGAGAGACTATGCCTCGGCTGGGCCTGGGAACGCCTCGATCCGCTCGTAGGAGCTGAAGAAGTGGCCGGAGAGGGAAGTCTGGGCATGCCTGTTGCAGCTGCTGCCCTCGCGACCACCGGATAAGCTGGAGGAGAATGGATGGATGGATGAAAAACTTGAAAAGTGTAAAACGGCTTACAAGATCATTTCTAGTTTTCTATCAGCATGATTTAAAAACCTTCTTCTTATTTTTTTTTCAGAAATCTCTCTCTAGATATGTTATATTTACTCTCTTTATAGACTATCTGGCTGTAGTCTTTGGGTAAAGGCATGTGAAAGTCTGGGAACAGTTTTAAACCTGGAAAACTCCCTGAAAGATATGGACCTCAGTAACAATGACCTGCAGGATTCAGGAGTGGAGTTGCTCTCCTGGACTGGAAGAGTTCACACTGTAAACTGGAGACTCTCAGGTGAGGATTCTGCCTCTTCATCACTGAGGATAAATATTAAAATCATACTGTAAACTGGAGACATTCTGTCAGATTTCTAACAGAAAGTTGTTCTCTGTACTGATAACAGCTCTGGTTGTGAATGATTAAAAGTCTTTCACCTGCAGCAGTCTCGCTCAGAAATACTTTTCAAATGAATTAAACTGTTCTCTTGATTCTCAGAATATGTTTTTATGTCATTATGGAAGATTTTTGTGTGGCTTTTAAGTTTTATTCAGTTTCAAGGAAAGTGTTTATAATATTTCATACAATTTGTTTTTGCTTGTCTTGTAAACTGATTTGTATACCTCAGCTTCTTTTGTGAAAGGCCAATCTCTCTCTCTCTCTCTCTCCCAGATTATCTGGTTAGAATGACCAGCTGAAGGCTGTTCTCTCTGATCCAGCCTCAGTTCAACCTCCCACCTGGAAAGAACTGATCTGACCTACAACCACCCAGGACGAGGAAGGCCTCTGCCTGACTGAGGATCTTGGCCACTGCTCACTCAGCCACCAGGTATCACACAGGGTGTGTGTGTACTGGACCAAATGAAACACCATGGAAATGAGAGAGAGAGAGAGAGAGAGAGAGAGAGATAAAGCAACTACTGAGAGATGTAACGCTTTGGCTTATTTGTAAACAACATGCATCTAGCAGATTTTGACACTAAACTGTTTCTCTCTGAACTTTCTTGTGAAACAATGTTCTGCCTCCGCATTTGTTAAAAAACTTTGGAATAAAACTGACAGTCAGATAAACACCTGGACATCAAGACTCCGAAGACAGTCCAACCTTTGTCCACAGGTTTATTGATGCTACAAGAAGAGTGAAACTTAAAGCTACAAAAGACAAATAAAGACGATGTGTGATTTAAATTCCATAAACACACAGTGTAAATATTTATGAACTCATCCTTTCACATTCAGCCTTCTTCTTACATTTGTATGAGCTTCAATGAGTCAACCATTTTATAAACAGTGTAAACGAATAGCAACAGTGACAGAGTTCTACTTAATAGTTCATTTCATACCCACCATGTTGTTAAAAGACAAAAGATGTGTGTAGATGTTGTTGGATTGTAGAAAAGACAACAGACACTTAAAACAGACAACACGCAAACTCAGTTCAACAAAACAAACTCAAACTCCTTCCATTCAATTCAATTCACTTTCGCTGATGCAAATGGTGTGTGTGTGTGTGTGTGTGTGTGTGTGTGTTTGTGTTTAGAGTGGAACATGGAGGGGAGATCCGAACCACACCAGGACTAAAAAAATTTAAGTTTACAAACACACACACACACACACACACACACACACACACACACACACACACACACACACACAGACACACACGCGTACACACACACACCCCACCATACACATATACAGTGGTGCCTTTACTTACGAGTTTAATCCGTTCCATGACGGAGCTCATAACTCAAATTACTCGTATGTCAGATCAGTTTTCCCCATTGTAATGAATCAAAATTCCATTAATCCGTTCCGGACCCCCCAAAAACACAGCATTTTTTTTATTAACTGGTTTTATTAAGTATAATGTACAGCATTGGCTTTGGAGATCTGATGACTTGAAGATGCAGATAAAGGTGGAGGAGAAAGGCTGAACTGAATAACTGAATCTTATTGGCTGATTTTTGCCCGTTTCGCCAGGCTTTCCTCACTTTCATAGGCGGGTTTTTGATAAAAAGGTTTCAGGTGATTGTAGAAGCGGCTGCACTCGCCCCGTTTCACAAGTCGACTACACGCATTAACTCGTCATGTTTTTCGATCATTTTTCTTTTAATTCAATGCACATCATCCGCTTTCTTCTTCAGCACTGTCCTTCGCACTCACTTTCTTCGAACACATGTTTGGGAAAATGAAGTTTTGCCAAATAACTGCGAGCACAACACTGACGCTTCCTCTGCGAGCTAACGCTTAAGAGACATGGGATGCTGTTGATGTTGTTCATCAATTCATCTAGCGGTGGGTATCTGAAGCAGGCTCGTAACTCCAATTTTAGCTCTAAACTCAAAACAAAAAAAACGTCCGAAAGACGGCCCGTATCTTAAAAACTCATTAGTTGGGGCACTCGTGAGTCAAGGTACCACTGTGTGTGTGTATACATGTGTGTGTGTGTGTGTGTATATATATATATATATATATATATATATATATATATATATATATATATATATATATATTATCTCACAAAAGTGAGTGCACCCCTTTAAATATTTTATTAAATCTTTTCATGGGACAACACTGAAGATATGACACTTTGGTAAAAAGTAAAGTAGTCAGTGTGTACAGCTTGTACACCAGTGTAAATTTGCTGCCCCCTCAAAATAACTCAACACACAGCCATTAATGCCTAAACCACAGGCAACAAAAGTGAGGACACCCTTAAGTGAAAAATGTTCACATTGTGCCCAAAGTGTTAATATTTTTAGTGGCCACCCTTATTTTCCAGCACTGCCTTAACTCTCTTGGGCATGGAGTTCACTAAAGCTTCACAGGTTGCCACTGGAATCCTCTTCCACTCTTCCAAGATGACATCACGGAGCTCATGAATGTTAGAGACTTTGTGCTCCTCCACCTTCTGTTTGAGGATGCCCCACAGATGCTCAATAGGGTTTAGGTCTGGAGACATGCTTAGCCAATGCTTTTAGCCTCAGTTTCTTTAGCAAGTCAGTGGTCGTCTTGGAGGTGTGTTTGTGGTCGTTACCATGTTGGATTACTGCCCTGCTGCCCAGTTTCCCTGCTGAGGATCATGCCTGCTTCAGTATTTCACAGTACATGTTGGCACTCACAGTTCCCTCACTGAACTGTAGCTCCTCAGTGCTGGCAGCACTTATGCAGCCCCAAACCATGACACTCTCACCACCATGCTTGACTGTAGGCAAGTGAAACACTTGTCTTTGTAATTCTCAACTGGTTGCCGCCACACAAACGTGACACCATCTGAAACAAATAAGTTCATCTTGGTCTCATCAGACCATAGAACATGGTTTGTGGGCTTTCTTGTGCATCATCTTTAGAAGAGGTTTCCTTCTGGGACGACAGCCATGCAGACCAGTTTGATGCAGTGTGTGGCGTGTGGTCTGAGCACTGACAGGCTGCAACCCTCCACCCCTTCAACCTCTGCAGCAATGCTGGCACTCATGTCTATTTTCAAAAGACAACTTCTGATATGACAATTGTACCTAACCCTCCTTGGTTCACCATGATGCAGGCCTGTTCTGAGTGGAACCTGTCCCGTTAAACCACTGTATGGTGTTGGCCACTGTGCTTCAGCTCAGTTTCAGAGTGTTGATCAATCTTCTTATAGCCTAGGCATCTTTATGTAGAGCAACAATTATTTTTTTCAGATCCTCAGAGAGTTTGCCATGAGGTGCCATGTTGAACTTCCAGTGACCAGTATGAGAGATTGTGAGAGCAATAACATCAAACGTTACACACCTGCTCCCAATTCACACCTGAGACCTTGTAACAGTAAAGAGTCACGTGACACCATGGAGGGAAAATGGCTAATTGGGCACACTATGTCCCGCCGGAACTCTGTCCTTCTACAGTGTCTCCTCTGATACACACACACTCACACACTTACATGACATTCACAATAATTCACTTTCACTGAACCACTCTTGCAGGACTGGTTTATTACAGTCACCTCAGTGTGTCTATGTAAGACAGACTAATCTGCTGTGTGTGTGTGTGTGTGTGTGTGTGTAGTTAGTGTGTGTAGTTATGATTTCCTCCATAAACACTAAGTTTATTACGTTGTTTGTTTGATGTCAGTATTTGATCATGAATAAATGATTCACCTAGCGTGTGGAATCATACATTATTATAATAATCATAAAGTGTATTTTGTCTGAATTTGAATCAGATTTCTGTTTTTTTGTCTGGATTTTGATTTTAAAAACACAAGTTAAAAAAGGTGTGTTTGGGTTCCATAGTGCTGTTTGACCAACGCAGAGACTCAAGAGGGCAGAATGTTGGGAAGATCAGAAAAATGTATAATCAACGACATGATCCAGTGTTTATCGCTCCAAAACCTGTATTTATTCACTGTTCATTAAAATACAATCATTTCATTTGATTCATTTGGTTCATCTCTGGATCGGTCCTCTACTTATAAACTGGGGAAAGAAGCTTTTTTTTTTTTTGTATGCTGCATATGTTCTACACTTCCCAATAACAATAAATGCCGTGTTTCTGAAAGAGTTTAATTTTTCTCATCAGACCCACAAATGTTTGTCCTCATGCTCACAGACTCCACTGAATACTGTCAGAAAAAACCCCAAACAGACTGTACTTCCATCAAACTGCTCTACTGTTGGATGGGAGGTTACTAAGATCATCATTCTGCTGCTTGGTTCTGCTGTCTCTGCAGAGGTCTTGTGAAGCTCTGTTAGTGAGCATTCAGGTTCTCCCTCTGACCAAGGTGCTTCTTGTCTGGATGCTCAGTTTTTTCACATAGCCGATGCTGGATAGTTCCAAATTTCTTCCATTTCACAATGAAAGCGGCTGCTGTGCTCCTGGAAACACTCACTTTTAGAAATGGGTTTAAAAATACAGTATGTTTAGTTTTTGTGTGTAGCTTGATGAACAATATTTGAATTAAATGCACAACAAAATGTGCAGAAAGAGTATCAGTGATTTGTGAAGTGCCCTTGATTTTTATATATTTTTTTGCCACAGTTTGGTTCATATCTCTTTTTCTTTTTTTATTATCTTTTTATGTTTATTTGGGTTCAGGGCTTTTGAAACACAACTGATCTACACTCTGTGTCCTTCAATGTCTCACACCACAGATGACCTGCCCCTCAACGCAGTACACCAAAATGTCTTCTGACAAAGAGCTCAAGCCACCCGGACATGATTTCAGTAAATGTCAGATTTCTGGAATATTGTTTCACCTATGCGCTCAGGGAGATGCTGTTAATATGTAGGACTTCACAGCAGAGATTTAGGCAAAGCCAATTCCCAGTGTTGGTTTCAAAATTGCCCAGTGTCCAAACTGTATAATGAAAAATTTCACTTTTTAATTTTTTTTATTGTTATTGTTGTTTTTCTAGGACTTCTTCTTCTTTTTCTTTCATTGCCCTGCTTAGGTTGTCGCCACAGCGGATCAACTGTCTCCATTTCTTCCTGTATTTTGCATCTTCCTGCTTCAAACCGACCACCTGCATGTCCTCTCTCACCACATCCATAAACCTCCTCTTTGGTCTTCCTCTTCTCCTCTTTCCTGGCAGCTCCATCTTCAACATCCTCCTTCCAATATATTCCTCATCTCTTCTCTGACATAACCAAACCAACGCAACCTTGCTTCTCTTAACCTTGTCTCTGCACGCCTAACCTGAGCTGTCCCTCTAATATACCACTTTCTCTAATCCTGTCCATCCCTCACCTAAATGAAATCTCAGCATCTTCATCTCTGACACCTCCAGCTCCGCTTCCTGCTTCTTTTTCGTCAGTGCCACTGTCTCCAACCCATACAACATAGTTGGTCTCACTACTGTCCTGTAAACCTTCCTTTACTTCTAGCTGGTACTGGCCTGTCACAAATCACTCCAGCCACTCTCTTCTCCACCCATTCCAACCAGCCTGCACTCTTCACCTCTCTCTTCCACACTCGCCATTACACTGGAACTGTTGATCCTGGGCATTAAACTCCCACCTTTGTTACCTCCACTCCTCGTATCCTAACCACGCCACTTTCTCCCTTCACTTGCCACACTCATGTATTCTGTCTTTGTTCTACTACCTCTTCATTCCTCTCCTCCTCAAGAGCATATCTCCATCTCTCCAGGTTCTCCTCAAGCTGCCCCTACTCACTACAGATCACAATATCATCAGTAAAACATCATCGCCCACGGAGACCTCTGTCTAACCTCGTCCGTCAACCTGTCCACACTATTGCAAACAAGAATGGGCTCAGTGCTGATCCTGATGTGTCCAACATCTACCTTAAATGCATCCGGGTCAATTCCCACTGCAGATCTCACCACTGTTACACTGTCATCATACATATCCTGAACTACTCTCACATACTTCTCTGTAACACCAGACTCCTCTCTAGGCACCCTGTCATATGCTTTCTCCAGATCCAGAAAGGCACAATGCAGCTCCTTCTGATCTTCTCTATACTTCTCCATCAACACCCTCAGAGCAAACATTGCATCTGTGGTGCACTTTCTTTGCATAAAACCATACTGCTGTTCACTGATCCTCACCTCTTTTCTTAACTCTAGCTTCCACTACTTTTTCTATAACTTCATACTCATTGGCTGGGATCAACTTTATCCCTCTGAGTAAATACTTACAGCTCTGCAATTTATTCTTGAAGATTGGTACTAGTACACTTGTCTCCACTCAGGCATCTTTCTCACTTGCTGAAGATTGTGTTAAACAATCTGGTCAGAAACCCAACTGCCATCTCCCCTAAACATCTCCATGCTTCCACTGGTATGTCATCCGGTCCAACAGCCTTTCCATCTTCATCCCTCTTCATCGCTGCCCTTACTTCCATCTTGTTTATTTGCTGCACTCCTGGTTAACTCTCTCACATCATCCAGTCTTCTCTCTCTCATTTTCATTCATCAGCTCCTCAGCATTCCTTCCATCTGCTCAACGCGCTCTGTTCACCTGTGAGTATCGCTACCATTTCTATCTTTAATCGCTCTGACCTGTAGCAATATTTTTCCTCTAGATCTGTCTCTCTTGGTTCAGCCAATCGTAAAGGGGTCCTTTTCTCCCTCTTTACTGTCCAACCTCTCATACAATTCACCAAACACCTTATCTTTGGCCTCTTCACCACTGCTTTCGCCCTGTGTTCATCTCTTGTACACCTGTCTACTTTCTTCATCTTCTCTGACTGTCCCACGTCTTTGCCTCTCTTTTGAATATACTCCTGACCCTGGTTCCACCACCAGGTTTCTTATCCTCCTTCTTCCTTCCAGATGTCACACCAAGTACATTTCTAGCTGTCTGCTCACTTCTTGCAGTAAGCCTCAGCAACTCGGTGGCTTCTTCAACACCTCTCCTAGTGCCCATGTTAACTCCTGCCTGAATTCCACCTTGCAGTCCTCCTCCTTCAGCTTCCACCACTTGATCCATCGACTCTGCCCTCACTTTCCTCCTCTTCTTGACCTCCAAGGTCATCCTACAGACCACCACCCCATGCTGTTTAGCTACGCTCTACCCTGTCACTACTTCGCAGTCTACAATCTCTTTCAGACTAACCCTCCTGCAAAGTTAAATAGGAATTCCACCTGTGAGCATCTTCCTCCACTCTTATACGTCACCCTGTGCTCCTCTCTCTTAAATAAGTATTAATCTACAGCTATTTCCATCCTTTTTGCAAAATTCAACCATCTTACCTCATGCATTCTCTTGACACCATGTCACCATCACCTCCTCTCATCACCTCTGTTCCTTCACCAACATGACCATTAAAATCTGCACCCACCATCACCCTGACACCTCTCTTCACTTCCAAAACACTCTCCACATACTCTTCCTTCAGGGATAACACCTTACTCCATTCCTCCTTCTCTATCCACACCATGGTAGAACAGTTAAACCTCCAATACATACACCTGGCCTTACTACCCTTCCATCTAGTCTCCTGCACACACAAATGTCAACTCCTTCTCTCTCCATCATATCGCCACTCCTCTACCTTTACTCAGTCATGCTGCCAACATTCAAAGTCCCTACCCTCACTTCCACTCTCCTCCTTTCTCTTTCTTCCTTTCCTCTCCCCTCTGACATGCTCTCCTCCCTCTTCTTCTTCTTTCTTGCCAACAGTAGTCCACCTCCCACTCAGCACCCTGTGTGCCAACAGCACTGATGGCGGTCACAGCAGTCCCGGCCTCAATCGATCCGTATGAATTCTGTATCATGTCCTATATTGACTTGGCAAAGTTTTACACCGATGCCCTTTTCCTGACGTGAATTCTCCTCTATTTACCCGGCTTGGGACCGGCACAAGAAATACACTGGCTTGTGCATCCCTAGTGGCTGGGTTTTGTTTTTCTAGGACAATCCTGTTATTCTTCAAGACTCATGCTGGAATGAAACATCATACATCCTCTATTTCTGTCTTGTGCATGATGTTTGGGAGCTATTATTGCTTCAACATACATTACATTACATTACATTACATGTATTACATCATTACATCATTATCAGAGCTCGCATCAACCTTGGAGTTTCTGCAGAGGTGTGTCTTTGTATTGTCTTTATCCAGCATGTTCACTTTATTCAGACTGAGACAGATCTGAAGAATTCTGTTGCACTGCTGTGTTACGTTATCTGTGTAATCCTGTTTCGACCAAGAGACATTTAAAGGGGAGACCACATTTTGCCCAGCACCTTCTAGAAGCTTCTTGTCATATAAATTGTGTTTTATGAACTCCCCTCTCCCCCAAAAAACATATGGAATAGTTTTTCCTGTCATGTAAATTGTGTTGTGGACTCTCTTTCCCCACTCCCTCAGGTACCACGTATCACAGAATGGTTTTACTCAGTCATGAATCTCAGACCCCCAACCTCTCTTTCACCTCCTAGCAGATTCCTCTCGTGGGAAAATTTTGGGGGCCGTGGGGAAAAGTTGGAGGACGGTGGAAAAAGTTGGAGGACGGTTTGGAAAAGTTGAGGACCGTGGGAGTTGGAGGACCATGGGAAAAGTTGGGGGCGTGGTGGAGACGTTATTTTTGTTTTTTTCAAGAGGGGGGTATTAACCAAAGCATGAACAAAGCATGAACCGCTGCCGCCGCTTTTGAGGTCATCCAGCTCCTTCCTGGCAGATGGATGGGTCAACAGAGAAGACGGAGCATTTATCTTGGTCAACATTTTTTAAAAATCAGACCAACCTTTGTTTTTGATTCGTGTGTTCGCCTCTTTCGGTCCAGGATTTTTAAAAAGCGGTCTAAACAAAACGGGTCTTTTGCCTGGAGCGCGGCGGCAGGTGCTCGACGATGCTTTGATTTAGTTCACTCTCGGGAGGGGTTGCGGTGTTACACGGTGTTCTGTGATCATCCAAGGTTATGACCTTAGGCTGCGCTGTTTGTTATATTTCTTCTGAAGGAGCCTGCAGAAACTCGTGTTACTTGTTTCAGCCTAAACCTGTTTCAGCTCCTGAAACACGACACCACTGTCAGCACAGTTTGAACCGATTTCAGTCAAACAGACTAAACTCTGAGAAGAGCTGACTCAAATCTGTTAGGCTTTTAATATATATATAATACTGTGCAAAGGTTTTAGGCAGGTGTGAAAAAATGCTTTAAACAAAGAATGCTTTCAAAAATGAAAGTGTTAATGATTAATTTTTATCAATCAACAAAATGCAGTGAATGAACAAAAGAGAAATCTAAATCAAATCAATATTTGGTGTGACCACCCTTTGCCTTCAAAACAGTATCAGTTCTTCTAGGTACACTTGCACACAGTTTTTGAAGGAACTCGGCTGGTAGGTTGTTCCAGACATGACTGTGTTTCAAAATACATGGGACATTGATGATCATTAGCACCTGTTGGGTAAAATTGGTTGATCACACACCTGACTATAATCCTACAAAATCCCTGACTTTACACTGGTTTGAAGGCAAAAGTTAGTAACACCAAATATTAATTTGATTTAGATTTTTCTTTTGTTTGCTCACTTTGCATTTTGTAAATTAATAAAAATAAACAATAATTTTTTATATTTCTGAAAGCATACTTTGTTTACAGCATTTTTTCACACACTGCCCATCCAAAAGAAAGTCACACGAATATTTTGTTGGACCACCTTTAGCTTTGATTACAGCACACATTCGCAAGAGCATTGTTTCATTCTGCATTATCACAACATATATTTCTGACCAGAGTTGCATTAATTTTTTGCCAGTATCTTGTAGAGATGATGGGAGAGTCAGACTGCTGTGTAAATTCTTCTCCAGCACATCCCAAACATTCTCAATATTAAGGTATGGACTCTGTGGTGGTCAATCCATGTTTGAAAAGGATGTCTCATGCTCCCTATACCACGCTTTCACAATCTGAGCCGATGAATCCCGGCATTGTGACCTTGGAATATGCCCGTGTCATCACAGAAGAAGAAATTCACTGATGGAATAACCTGGTCATTCACTATATTCAGGTAGTCAGCTGACCTCATGCTTTGGGCACAAAATGTTGCTCATAATCATGCTCCCTAGAAGACTGAAGCCTTTTATTGCGATTAGCCTCACAGATCAGTGGTTTTCTTTAGACTACACAGCTGTTTAGTCCTGATCCCTTGAGTTCCCTTCACATTGTGCATGTGGAAATGTTCTTACTTTCACTAATGAACATAGCCTAAGTTCTGCTATTGTTTTATTTTTTATTATTTGATTTCACCAAACGTTTAAGTGATCACCAATCACAGTCATTCAAGATTTATTTCTGACCACATTTCTTTCACAAAGATGATGGTTTCCCACTATCCTCGCAGTTTTTAATAATTCGTTACACAGTTCTTAATCCAAATTTGTAAATAAAAGTGACTAATTGTAATTGAAACACAGTACAGAGCACACGCTAAAACAACAAAATGCAACCATTGCTTTTCACCCATACACACCATGCAGCAGGGGGCAGATATTTAAAGCAACCTACTGTTCTGGAAATCAAACCCATGACCTGCTGATTTTGGGGCCTTTCCCCTAACCACTAGGCCACTGCTGTCCCACATTATACATATTGCTACAAAATCACCTTGTTGGTACAAAAATCCTATTTTATGCCTGTCACACTGCTTTGTGATGGACTGCAAAATGGCTAAATATAAAAGTTTTTTTGGTTGGATTACATCAGGGATCAGTGCTGAGCCCATTCTTGTTTGCAATAGTAATGGACAGGTTGATGGACGAGATTAGACAGGAGTCTCCGTGGACAATGATGTTTGCTGATGATATTGTGATCTGCAGTGAGAGTAGGCAGCAGCTTGAGGAGAACCTGGTGAGATGGAGATATGTTCTAGAGAGGAGAGGAATGAAAGACAGAATACATAAGTGTGAATGAAAGGGAGGAAAGTGGAGTGGTTAGGATAATAGAGGTAACAAAGGTAGAGGAGTTTAAATACTTGGGATCAACAGTTCAGAGTAACGGCGAGTGTGGAAGAGAGGTGAAGAAGAGAGTGTAGGCAGGTTGGAATGGGTGGAGAACAATGGCTGGAGTGATTTTTGACAGACAGTACCAGCAAGAGTAAAAGTGAAAGTGAAAAAGTGAAAGTGACAACCCTTGTCATTGCGAGGTCACGGCACAGCACACATGAACCACAACGAAATTGGACCTCTGCATCTAACCCATACACACACGTGCAGCAGTGGGCAGCTATTGAAAGCGCCCGGGGAGCAGTGATGGGGACGGTACCTTGCTCAAGGGTACCTCAGGGCAACCCACTGGGGTGGGAAGGGAAGGTTTACAGGACAGTAGTGAGAACGGCTATGTTGTTTGGGTTGGAGACGGTGGCACTGATGAAACGACAGGAGGCGGAGCTGGAGGTGTTAAAGATTCTGAGATTTTCGTTGGGTGTGATGAGGATGGACAGGGTTAGAAATGAATATATTAGAGGGTTAGACATAAACAAAACCTAAGACTGAAAAAAATACATGTTACACTCATCAGAGATTTACCACAAATTATTTACATTATCAAATCTCAAATGAACTTTTATCAGAAAATATATAATGATGAATAATTAGATCTTACATAAGAATGTATAAATCATTTATTGTAACAATTTCCTAGATTCCCATCAGTCTTTCACAGATTTGTTAAATTTATGTCATAAAACAATTTTTAAGATTTAAAAATCCATTCTCATTATGGACCATTCTCCATTCTCAAAAATCATTTAACACCATTGGTGTGTCACCAATCTATGAAAAATGATGCTGATGATAACAACGATGATGCTGATGATGATGATGTGAGTGGGTAAAGGTCCATTGTGCCCACTTTATAGTAGAAAAAAAGTAAACCAAATTTCATATATAATTAAAAAATGTACTATTATTTAAAAAAAAATGTTGGTTTAAAGTTTTTCAAAACACTTTTGACTCACTTCTCAATAATTAATAACACCTCAAAATTGTGGAACTGGTGGTGCAATCTGCTGATTAACTCTGGTAACAACATTTTCCTTTTTCTATCTCTTTTCAGCCTTAACAGAAAGACTGAGATGCATCAGAGAATGAAAAGTTAGACATGCATTGGGACATGCCTTCCTCCTTTCTTTCTTGATGCCATAAGTACTGTTGGTCAACAGGGTGCCAGTGAACACTATGATACTTTTAGGAAACCTCCTCTCAGGGGGCTGGTTTGTATGGCTGTTTAAACACAGATGTATTTTTTACACCCCCATCTCCATGCATACCTGTCCTCCCTCTCTTTTCCAAACCCTGATCCTCCATCTCCTTTTAGGCTCAGTGTGGAGGAGAGATTGGGCACCTTAATATTTGGCACCCTGACTGGTAAAGGGAGAGGGTGTGCTAATTTGATGTACATATTGAGCCATAAAGTGAAATGTGGAATGAAAGATAGTGGTGAATTGGGCCTAAAGGATTCCATTCTACTCCTTCATACTCTGATCATATCTTCCTTGTATCTTTTCCTCTTCCACCAGTATTGTTGGTCAGCATGGCTCCAGAGGACTGTTCTATGAGTGAAGTTTCTTCTTACAGTGCTGGTTTTTGCAGCTGTTTAAACACAGAAGTATATACTCCATTCATACCTCAGTCCTCCCTCTCTTTTCCAAACCCTGATCCTAACTCTCTCCTCTTTAATTTTTGAGGAAAATGCAGGTTTGTGTTTACTTCAGCTTCATGTCATAAGCATACCAGCTATCCCCCTGGTCGTGTACTTTTCCATTTCTTTTTAATTTCAATAGAATCTCATGGATGCATCAGAGTTGGAAAGGCAAGATTTAAGGCTGTTAAATAATAGCTCATTAGCATGCATGTGAAGGATGTGGGAATCTTAATAGTTGGCACCATGTCTGATATAAGATGAGAGCAGTATAACATGATGTACATGTCAGCCCAAAAAGAAGAATGTGGCAGGATAGATGGTAGATGGATTTAGCAAAAAGAAGGGAATTGGCTGCCTCCACACTCATTCCATTGTTCTCCAGGTTCCTCTGGACATGCATTCCTCTTTTCTTCTCCACCACCAGTATTGTTGGTCAGCAGGGTGCCAGTGGACTGCAGCATGAATGAAGCTTCCTCACATGGGGTTGGCTGTTGTTGTGTGTTAAAATATAGAAGGATTTTCTACCCCACCACATACCTCCATTCCCTCACAACTCCCTCTCCTCTACAATTGTTTAGGTAATTTAGGTTTGCATTTACTTTTAACCCAGCAACCAGGGATGCACAAGCCTGTGTATTTTTTCGTGCTGGTCCAAAGATCAGATAAATGGGGAGGGTTATGTCAGGAAGGGCATCTGGTGTAACCAAACCAACATGCAGACAACAAAACAGATTTCCATACCAAATTTGTCAATGCACGGTTTAACAATGAGCCACCAGTGCTATTAGCCTACAGGATGTGGCCTACAGAAGAAGTGGCTAGCAAAAAAGAAACGGACAGAGAGAAAGCTGACAAGAGTACAAGGGCATGAAGCTCAAGGGGGAAGAAAGCGGTGGCAAAGTGTAAAGATAAGGTGGACATTAAGGAGCTAGACATTACCAATTAGCTAGACAGAAAGAAAGAGCTGGGAAACGTGCAGCAAGTTAGAACAATAAAGGATACAAATGAGCACAGCGTGTTGCACAGATGGAAAAAGTTTTTCGAGTGGCTGATAAAGAGAACGAGAGAGAAGATTGGATGATGTGATGATAGTGAACCAGGAAGTGTAGAGAATTAGCAAAATGGAAGTAAGGGTAGTGATGAAAAGGATGAAGAATGGAAATGCTGTTTGTGCAGATGATATACCTGTGGAAGCATGGAGGTGTTTAGGAGAGAAGGCAGCAGTCTTGGGAAGTGAGAGGGATGCTGGAGGGGTGGAGAACAAGTGAAAGTGACCATTCTTGTCATTGTGAAACACAGCACAAGTGAGACACAATGAAATTACACCTCTGCATTTTACCCTCTGCAGCTATCGAAATCACCTGGAGAGCAGTGATGGGGACAGTACCTTTCTCAAGGGTACCTCAGAGCAACCTACTGATCTGGGATTTGAACCCACAACCGTCTGATCCTGGGGCCAACTCCCTAACCACGACACCACTGGCCCAAGTAAACAAGTTCCAATTTTCAAGAATAAGGGTGATGCACAGACTTGTAGTAAGTATAGAGGGATAAAGTTGATCAGCCACAGCATGAAATTATGGGAAAGAATAGTGGAAGCTAGGTTAAGAAAAGAGGTGATGAATAGTGAGCAGCAGTATGTTTTTATGCTAAAAAAGAGCACTACAGAGGCAGTAGTGAGATCCGCAATAGGAGTAATGGATGCATTTAAAACAGAGGTGGGATTACATTAAGGATCAGTGCTAACCCATTCTTGATTGCAAAGGACAGACGGATAGATGAGCTTAGACAGGAGCCCCCATGAACTATGATATGGACTATGTTTGCTGATGATATTGTGATCTGCAGCAAGAGTACGCAGCAGCTTTAGGAGAACCTGGAGAGGTGTAGATATGCTCTAGATAGGAGAGAACTGAAAGTGAGTAGGACAAAGACATAATACATGAGTGTGAATGAAAAGGGGGAAAGTGGAGTGGTTAAGATGTAGGGAGTAGAGGTTAAAAGGGTGAAGGAATTTAAATACTTGGGATTAACAATTAAGAGTTACGAGGAATGTGGAAGAAAGGTGAAGAAAAGAGTTTAGGCAAGTTGGAATGGGTGGAGTCAAATGGCAGGAATGATCTGTGACAGATGGGTACCAGCAAGAGTGAAAGGAAAGGTTTACAGCACAGTAGTGAGACCAACTATGCTATATGGATTGGAGACAGTGGTGCTGATGGAAAGACAGACAACAGGTCTGGTTGTCAGGTGCAGAATTGAAGATGTTAAGTTTTTTATTGGGTGTAACAAGAATAGGCAGGATTAGAAATTAGTGTATTAGGATGTTTTGGAGACAAAGTTAGAGTAGCAAGGTCAAGGTTCAAGGTCAAGAACCACTTTCAAGGTTGTGGCTACCTGTAGAGCAGCCAAAAAAAGAAGAAAAAGGTTTGCTTTTATTTTTGCATAATGTGATGCATGCGCAAGTTTTTCTGCTGGCACCATACTTTTCTTTTGCTGTTTTTACAATATTCATATTATTTTATGTTCCATATTATTATAATACTGGCATATTATTGTATAATATACAATATTGGTTTTTATTATTTTAAAACTGAGTTTTATTATTATAAAACTGGGAAAGGCAAGAAAGATTTAAGGCCATCAATAACTAGCTGTAGGAGTGTGGAGAGGAGAGGAGTGTGCACCTTAATATTTCACACCCTGACTGGTAAAAGAGGAGGACAAGCTAATTTGATGTACATATTGAGGCAAAAAGAGGAATGTGGAAGGAAAGATGGTGGTGGTATCGGTCCTGTTCCCTGGATTACTGACCAAGGACTTCAGCACACCTGGCCATCCAGGAATATATACAGTTAAGGCCAAATTTATTAGGCCCCCTTATGAAATTAGAAAACACTCTTGATTTCTCCATGAAAATGACCATTAACAACAAGTGTTTATTATTTTGGAAACAAATGCACTATAAAAAAACAATGTCCACTAAGTTTAATTAGGTTATTTTATTGATACATTTATTGAGCTGAAACAAGAAAGGGCAAAAATGAGACATCCAAAATTACTAGCCCCCTGGCCATTAATAGTCAATAGTGTACCCTTTCTGAGCCACAACTGACAACAATCTCTTAGAGTAGTTCTTTACTAGGTTGGCACAGGTCTCCTGAGGGATTTTGGCCCATTCTTCCATTGCAAATTGTTCTAGCTGGTCCAAATTGCATGGTTTTCGAGCATGGACATTCACTTTGAGCACCCGCCACAGATTCTCATTTAGGATTGAGGTCTAGGCTCAATCCAGGATCTTGGTTTTGGTATCCTTGAGGAACTGTTGGAGTAATTTCGATGTATGCTTTGGGTCATTGTTTTGTTGCAAGACCCAGCGAAGGCCTAAGCCTAGACTTCGAGCAGATTTCTGCATATTCTCCCTCAAAATGTCAACATAATTTTCTTTTTTCATGATGCCATGCACCTGAACAAGGTTCCCTGTGCCTGAGGCTGCAAAACAGCCCCACACCCTGATGCTCCCACCAGCATGTTTAACTGTGGGAACTGTGTTCCTAGACTTGAAGGCATCTCCCTTTCTTCGCCAAACATAAGCAACATCCATGTTCACGGGCAAACCTCAATTGGGCTGTGATGTGCCGCTCTTTGAGTAAAGGGGTTCTTCTGGGACAATGGCCCTGAAGCCCACCACGATGAAGAGCCCTCACAACTGTGTTCCTTGAAACATCAACTCCAGAAGAGGACAGGTCAGCAACAATCCTCTTGGCAGATGTCCGGGGCTCCTTGCTGACATCTCTGACTATTTTCCTCTCCAGAGTTCTTGAAATGTTGCGTTTACGGCCACGGCCAGGTTTGTTTCTGACAGAATTTGTCTCCTTGTACTTGGCAATGATGCAACGTACAGCAATTCTAGACACTGTGAATCGCTTGGAAATTCAGTGTGGCAGTGTGGCAGTGTGGCCTTCCCCCTTATCATGAGCCTCTACTAACTTCTTTCTGAGCTCCAGACGGATTTCCTTTGTCTTTTGCATGGTGAGTAACAGTGGTCCCTCTCATGTGTTCAAGTGCACAGTTCCTTGGAGTCTTTTTATGCTGATTGCATGTTGTTAGGAAGCGAATTGATTGCAGGTGTTGTTAGGAAGCCAATTGACTGCACAGGTTTTGAAAGCAAACATTCACATGGGGCTAATATTTTTGACCACCCCATTTTTTACTATATTTGATATAAAGCAAGCCTAAAAATTTATTTTATATTACAAAATGTATCAAAAGCTACTAAATAGCACTGGTGAATGTTTGCTTATATCATGTTTCATCAATGCTGCAAACAATGGGAAGAGGTTTAGAGAAATATTCCATAATTCCTGGGGGCTAATAATTTTGGCCTCAACCGTAAGGACTACCATGCCAACCCAACAATGCTCGTACTGGGGAACAGTGGTCTGGGAATATGGAGGTGAGCTTGTCCAGTTAATTTACATTTACAGCCTTTTAGTCAACCACCACAGCTTTCAAACGATATGTGGGCATCGACCCGCTGGCCTCGCTCAAAATATGTGTCACAAATGCCGTTATATGCCCACTAAACTGCCGTGCATTTATCAAGCTTTTCGACCCCAGGTAGGCTAAGCATGGATAAATATAAGAAAAGAAATATATCAGAAGAAAATAGAACATGTAACCTTCACAGATGGAGAATATATGAAAGAATCATTCATTAAAATTTCAGAACATCTATTTGCAGACAAACAAGAGTGAAATTGTGCAAAAATTAAAGATATGCCTCTCTCTGCGAAGACTTTCAAAGACAGAACCATAAAAATGGCAGAAAATATCACAAAACAACTAATTAAAGACATAAATTCGGCTGCAGCGTACTCAATTGTATGAGTCCAAAGACAAAACTGACATTTGAGCAAATAGCTCTTTTCTGCCGATATGTGAACTCTGCTAGACCACAGGAAGAATTGGTTGAGTTAATACAATTAAAAGGTCAAACATGGGGAGAGTACATCTGTGAGGCTGTACTGGATTGTTTGAGTCAAAGAAATAAAACCCATCCACCTGGTGTCAGTAGCTACTGATGGGGCACCGAGTATGACTGGAGTTCACAGGGGATTTGTGGCCTTACTGCATCCTGCACCAAGAGTCATTGTGCGCTTTCCTCCAGAATGTACAGAGGTAATGAATGTTGTAATTCAGATTGTCAATAAAATAATGGTAAAAGCTCATAATCACCGTCAGTTCCGTTCGTTACTGGACGAGGTGGAGTGCATGTACTCTGATCTCCTGCTGCATAACAGAGTCAGGTGGCTGTCCAGAGGAGAGGTGTTGAAACGCTTTGCCGTATGTCTGGAAGAGGTGAAAACGTTCCTGAGCAGCAAAGGGCTCACCTTTATGGAGCTGGAACAGCCAGAGTGGCTGGAAAAGCTGCACTTCATGGTAGACATGACAGTGCACTTAAACATGCTGAACACAACTCTTCAGGGGAGAGGAGGCACAGCTCTACACATGTTGGAGGGTGTGTTAGCATTTGAGTGCAAGTTGGCAGTATTTGGCAGAGATTTACAAAGAGGTTCATTGTCTCACTTCCCCTCTTTGAGAGAATTCAAACAACCTCATAAGGTGATAAATTTAGAGTATCTGCAGTCTGCAATCACCACAATGCAAACATCGTTTGGGAAACGATTCTGTGATTTCAGAGAGGAAAAAAAAACAACAAAAAAAAAACACACGGTCTTTCCCGGTCACTCCCCTGACCATCAATCTGTCCCTGCTGAATTTGACTGCGTTTGCAGGTGTAAGTCAACCTGATCTTGTGATGGAGCTGGCTGACATAGCCGACAAAGATATATGGGTGTCCAAGTTCAAACGCTTGACAGATGATCTTGAAGATGTTGCCCCTCAAAAGGCCACTCTTGCTCAAAATAACAAATGGAGTGTTATTGAGAACCTTCCAGGACCAGATAAACTTGTGTTTGAAACATGGAATGCCATCTCTAACACCTACATAAACATGAAGAAGCTTGCATTTAGAGTCCTGTCGATCTTTGGATCCACATACGCATGTGAGCAGGTCTTCTCCAGCATGAACTATGTTAAAAGCAAACACTGCTCACACCTCACAGAGGACAGTTTACAATCTTGCGTAAAGATGAAGGTGACATCTTACAGCCCGGATTTGAAGATGCTTTGCGCTGAGATTCAGGAGCAAAAGTTCCATTAACCAGGTAAAATAAATATTTTAATCAGATATTTAGCAAATATGTATTTTACATTGTTCAGTGAAATAGTGCATGTTTTTTGCAGTCTGGCTTTTTATTTAATTTGAAAGAGACTCAGCGTGTTTTTGTTTTTTTATTTTTTTTTACAAAGTTCTAAATAATGTTTTCTTTGCATAAATAAAATTCCACAAACAACATAATAGCCTATTTTTTTAATGTATAACATAAAAGTAATTATTATACCATAATTAGTGTTATGGTAGTATAGTGTTGCTTTATGGCAGCGTTGCTTGTTATAGTGAAACTAAACTACAGTAACAAACTCTGCTAGAACTCAAAATTCCAAAACGGTTTTTGAGTCTCTGCTCATGACACTACATGAACTTGGCATGCTGTTTAGGCCAGGCCATCATACTCAGTCCCAGAATACAGACCACTCATCAAGCATACCAAGGGCACTCTGAAGCAAGTAAAGAACTGGCCCCAATGAGCCATCTTTGCACTTCAGGACTGCCTTAAGCACACCGACTGGGACACGTTTAGGGAGGCTGTGACCTACGATTGACCTACGACTGCCTAGGTACATCAGCAAGTGTGTTGATAATCTAGCTGTCTCCAGTACCATCACCACACCCCAACCAGAAGTCATGAATGACTGCTGAAGAGTGCACCCTCATCAGAACTCAGGACATAGCCTTCAAGTCAGGTGGTGAGGCTGCCCTTAGACCACAAAGGCAAACCTGTCTCTGGCCATCAGAGCAGCAAAGTGTGCACATGCTCAGAGATACTAAGTAACACTGGCATGAATAATAGCTCGCCGTGATATTAAATAGAGGGGCAGTCAGTCATCTTAAAATGTGAGGCAGCGGTGGCCTAGTGGTTAGGGAGTCGGCCCCAGGATAAGAAGGTTGTGGGTTGGAATACCAGATTAGTAGGTTAACCTGAGGTACTCTTGAGCAAGATGCCATCCTTGTCACTGCTCCCTGGGCACTTTCAATAGCTGCCCCCTGCTGCACTGAACTTGCTATTTGCATGTTTTGAAAGAACTTTCAGTCTATACTGTCTAAAGGGCAGCTTTCCTGTTTGCTTTTCTTTTGGTTTTAGCCAGAATTTGTTGTGAGTTATGATCTTGGCTGAGTATTAAGTGATGTAGCCTTTGTTCCTGACTTTCCTGAGCCCTTTTCCTCCTCTCTGACACATTGTTTTTACTGGTTGGAGGGCAGCTCAATCATCTGCTGTTCTTGCAGTTTAGTGTTGTGAGCTTTGGATTTGGCTAACGTGATTACACAGGGTTCTGGTTCTTGCCTTCTCGTCTGTCCAGCAAACGATTGGGCCTCATACAGCATCAAAACACACATGAATTCTTTAAGTGGTTTTGGCACTCTGAGACTGTAGATTCATTTGCAATTCCATCAATATGTTCATACTGGCCAGGCCCCTGCTGGAGCTACGCTGCCATAGGCTGGGGAGTTGACATTAGCCTTTTAAGACCTCTGTGCCCTGTGCCTGAACCATCTGCCTTTTCTTCAGATACACTATCCATGCCTTATAACTAGAAAGGTGACCATCTTTAAGGAAGCAATAATTGGGTGCAATCATGAGTTCATGTACTTTGATCTGTTTCCGCATGTCAGTTTTTCTACACAAACTCATGGTCACATTTTGGGCTTAATCTGCATGACTGACATTACTATTGTAGCTGGAATTTAAGATCATAGTATAGTTAATTTCACCTTTGGTACAGGGCTACCCTCAAGACAGACTGTTCAGCAAAGTTAAAACACTTATTGAGACTGTTAATAAACTGACTAAGCATTTGGGGGCTTGTAATACTCTGCATCAACTGACCTGTGATTCTTTTCTGTCCTTCTTTCAGAACAAAACTGAACCCATTTATACTCAGTTTTCTGCACCAATTTTGTATCCAGTCAACTGACAAATTTCAAACCAGGTTCTACTTTGTTAACTTTTTCACCCATTTGTCCCTCTGGCTCCAAGTCCCTCATCAAGGTTTGTTGTGAGATCACAGCACAGCACACCACACTGAAATTGGACCTCTGCATTTAACCCATGCACACAAACACACACCGTGTAGCAGGGGAGCAGTGGTAACAACAATACCTTGCTCAAGGGTATTAACCCACAATTTTCCAATCCTATGGCCAACTCCCTAATCAATAGGCCACCGCTGCCCCATAAAATCTTGCTCAGTCCTTCTGATCTTTGCAAACTTTTGTCCACATATACACCAATCTATATCTTCTTCAGCAGGTCTTCTCTTTGTACCCAGTGTTACCAGCTAGATTAATCACCTTCTCTCCGGTTTCCCTGATTAACTTAATCTTTGTGCATGACTTTACCTTACTTAACTCTTGAGCTTTTTGCGTGTGTGTATGCACGCGCATGTGTGTATTTTGCTTTGTTATTTAACATTCTTAGTTAAGATAGCTTGGGTTTGAGAAAGGTGCTATATAAATGATACATATCATCATCATCATCATCATCCTTTCCTCTTTCCTCCAGACATGCCATCCTCCTCTTATACAGACAACAGCACCCCAACTTTTACCTGCACACTAACAGCACTGGTGGTGGTTTTTGTTAACCAGGGCCTCAATAGATAAAGAGTCCACATATTGATTTGGAAAGTTTTACACCAAATGTCTTTCCTCAATAACTTTCCCCATTTATCCAGGCTTGCGTACAGTAACAAAAGAAACTATAAATTCTTTTAATCAATACCTGCATGTCTACAATAACGGAGCTTCCCCCTGTAGGGCCTCTCCCCTCCCCCCAATCCCTGGAGTGTTGTGAGCAACAGATACATGCAGCAAGAATTTTGGCCCAATTCCCCTTAATCCAAAGCTTCTGATGGATTGTAGGTTGATTTTAGTCATTTATTTCTGTTATTTTCTCCATGGCCCTTTACCCTAAATCCCTTCCCTAGGTAGTATTCACATCCCTGTCACCTTTAACCTATATATTTTTAACTGCATCTCTATTTTTCTATGTTCTCTTCTGAGTAACACTTTCTTTGCACAAAAGCACCCAAACAAGGTCATAGTCTTAGATTAGGTGTCTCCAACGGAGGCCTTGGAGCTCCCGGAGACAAAAGAGATAAAAAGGCACACTCTGAATTGTGCAAGTTGGAGAGAGAAAGGATTCCACACAGAGAGGAACACTGACCGGCCTCTTGAACATCTTGTAAGAACTTCGCTATTTTTCCGTCAATAAACTTTGCTATATCTTAAAAAACTCTTTGCCTCATCACTGACTCCTCGAACCTCGGTTCTCAATCGGAGAATCCAACACTTCTTCACTGCGTCCATGGCAACTTTGGAACAGGAACCCCATAATTACCTGTGATCACTCAGAGATTTTACCACTGGGTTGGTGATCAAGTTAGTCTATTAACATGTAATTGGGGCAGGTGTCTTCAAGAGGATTGGCTCCACTGCAGCAGGAGAACTGGTGGTAGTACTCACCTGAAGGGTCTCAATAGTGTCCTCCAGTTGAGCTATTATTACATATGGTTTAGTTACTCTAGTCATTCCCTTTATCTATGACACCTTTTCAAGAAAATACAAACACATTCAGTGCAGAGAGCAGATTCTGTTCAGGTAAAACTACTACTAAATAAAAGCTTAGTGTATGACAAAAAATTCTGAGCAGGTTGCAAATTTCATTTTAACTATCTGTTCCGCCTTGCTCGTTTTTTATTTTATTACAGCATGATATATTTGAACTGTTTAAAGAAACAACCACAACACCAAACCAATACACATTGTGTTCTCAGAGAATTTTAGTGGCACCAAAAGATAAATATGCAACTAAAGTGTCTTCTGTAGAAACCCTGCTTTTACATAACTAGGCACAAAAACGATCCATGTCAAGGATATCAGCAATAAAGATTAATTTAAAATGAGGTTAAACAGATTTTTAAGGCCTTTACTTTCCTCAATCCAAGAAATGTAATAAACTACCAGTTGAGGCCAAAATTATTAGCCCCCCAGGAATTATGGAACATTTTTGTAAACTTCCCAATGTTTGCAGCATTGATGAAACCTGATATAAGCAAACATTCACCAGCGCTATTTAGTAGCTTTTGGTACATTTCGTAATAAAATACATTTTTAGGCTTGCTTTATATCAAATATAGTAAAAATGGGGTGGTCAGAAATATTAGCCCCATGTGAATGTTTGCTTTCAAAACACACCTACAGTAATTAACCAGTCAGCTTTGAAACCACACCTGTGGAGTCAATTGGCTTCCTAACAACACCTGCAGTCAATTGGCTTCTTAACAACATTCAATCAGCATTAAAAGACTCCAAGGAACAGGGCACTTGAACACATGAGAGGGACTACTGTTACTCACCATGCCAAAGACAAAGGAAATCAGTCTGGAGCTCATAAAGAAGATAGTAGAGGCTCATGATAAGGGGGGGAAGGCTACACTGCCATTTCCAAGCGATTCACAGTGTCTAGAACTGCTGTATGTTGCATCATTGCCAAGTACAAGGAGACAAATTCTGTCAGAAACAAACCTGGCTGTGGCAGTAAGCACAAGATTTCAAGAACTCTGGAGAGGAAAATAGTCAGAGATGTCAGCAAGGAGCCCCGGACATCTGCCAAGATGACTGTTGCTGACCTGGCCTCTTCTGGAGTTGTTTCAAGGAACACAGTTGTGAGGGCTCTTCATCGTGGTGGGCTTCAGGGCCATCATCCCAGAAGAACCCCCTTACTCAAAGAGCAGCACATCACAGCTTGACTGAGGTTTGCCCGTGAACATATGAAAGGTAAAGATGAGTTTTGGAAGTCTGTGCTTTGGTCTGATGAGACTAAACTGGAACTGTTTGGGCACATGTATGTTGCTTTTGTTTAGCGAAGAAAGGGTGAGGCCTTCAACCCTAGGAACACAGTTTCCACAGTTAAACATGGTGGTGGGAGCTTCATGCTGTGGGGCAGCCTCAGGCACAGGGAGCCTTTTTCGGGTGCATGGCATCATGAAAAAAGAAAATTATGTTGACATTTTGAGGGAGAATATGCAGAAATCTGCTCAAAGTTTAGGCTTAGGTCGTTGCTGTGTCTTCCAACAAAACAATGACCCAAAGCTTACATCGAAATTAGTCGAACAGTACCTTAAGGATACCAAAACCAAGATCCTGGAATGGCCTGCACAGAGCCCAGACCTCAATCCTAAATGAGAATCTGTGGCGGGTGCTCAAAATGAATGTCCATGCTTGGAAACCATGCAATTTGGACCAGCTAGAACAATTAGCAATGGAAGTATGGACCAAAATCCCTCAGGAGACCTGTGCCAACCTAGTAAAGAACTACTCTAAGAGATTGTTGTCAGTTGTGGCTCAGACAGGGTACACTATTGCCTATTAATGGCCAGGGGGCTAATAATTTTGGATGTCTCATTTTTGCTCTTTCTTGTTTCAGCTTCGTGTATCAATAAAATATCCTAATTAAACTTAGTGGACATTGGTTTTTTTATAGTGTATTTGTTTCCAAAATAAACACTTGTTGTTAATGGTCATTTTCATGGAGAAATCAAGGACAAGAGTGTTGTCTAATTTCATAAGGGGAGCTAATTTTGGCCTCAACTGTAGACAAAAACATTCCTTGAATGTAGAACTAACGTAGAACAAAAAAAAATTAAGAAAAATATAATATATAATCCTTTGATTAAAAACAGAAAATCTATAGCCTTCTTCAGACTTACATGTTTCTAACATGCAGGGCCTTCAGTACTCAAAACACACATAGGTTTCAAGATTAGTGTTCTATACAGTACAAAAATCCTTTTTCAGTAGAAAAATAAGATAAAACATTATTTATTTATATATATATATATATATATATATATATATATATATATATATATATATATATATATATATATATAATATATATATATATATGGAAAGAAAAAAAATTATAACTCATCATGTGGCACATGGAGCTGTCTGCCATAATCTGTCACTTCACTATTCATAAAAATGTCCTGGTTCTTCAAAATTTCTGCTTCTGAAAGCCTCTTATCTCCATCCTGATCCATTTCATTGATTAGATGAACAGCCTGTTTAACATAGGAAGTAAACATTTTTAAATTAAGGTTTTGTTAGATTTTGTAAGACAGCAAAACAAAGACCCAAAACAAACACACAAGAGTTCTTTATAGTGTCTCTCAAAAAACTGAAGACTGCCTTATATAAATGAACCTAGATTGAATGAAAAAAGTTGCTAAATAACTACTTTTCAGTAATAACAGTATTTTTTTCCTATTTCCATAATAATAACAAAGACCAAATACACTTTGTACATAAATCTGAAATGGATAAATGAAGTGAAGGTATATTAAATAAAAACAAAAGGTGTATGCTAATTTTCACCCTAGTTGCTGGGATGGGTTTTGTACACAAACCTCTTCTCGTGCTGAGCCATAGCTGTTTGGGGCAACCCAACGCAGCTGCTCGTCCTGGTTTAGCTTGCCATCTTTGTCCTGGTCATAAAGGTCTTTAAATCGAACTGTCTCCTCAATTTCCCACTGAGATGGCTCATCACCTTCTTTGAACAAAAGAATAGAAATAGGATATTTAGGAACAACTACTACTGAGGTACACTTTGTATTTTTAGTTACTGACCATGTCTCATCAGTACCAACCACCAACAGAAAAGGGCCACTATAAGGTCACCTCTGACCGGATGTGATTAGACATCAGCACAGTAGTGACACCAGCATGTAATGGCATATTAATGTGTGTTGTGCTGATACAGTCACACACATCAGTTTTGCTGCGGTTATAAACACCTCACTTTCACTGCTGCATTGAGACTTTTCCTCCTACCAAAAATATCTAGATAAAAGTGGTCCTGTGTTTAAAAACTGATTGTTGATAAAAGGCTGGGCAATGACTAACAATATTTGCACTATAAAAGATGAGCTACAGTCTCTAAATGTACATCTTTAGAGTATATCAAAATCAGTAATCACAAGGTTTCAATAAAAGGGGACAATAAATAGCTGACTGTATTTACATTAAGTTTCTTCAAGTCAATGTTAGAAAAGTTAATCAATTAAAATGATCAAATTCATTAAAGTACTACTGAAAAAGTAACGTGTCATATCTAAACTGTATTATTGTAAGATCAATAAAGAACACGTTTACTAAACTCATTTACCATTTGCTCTGAGATCTCCAATGAATTCGCTCAGACTGATTAATCTATCTTTGTCCAAGTCGTACTCACTCAACACATCTTCAATGGCAAAATCCTAAGAATACAAACAAAAAAAATTCAGCTGAAGACAAGCCATAAACAACAACTCTTACAAACCCAAATATGTCACATGACTAGAACTACCAATTCAAATCATAGCATCTTTAACTCTGACACCTCCATCTCTGTTGCCACCATCTCTCAATGAGCTCTTCTCCAACAGTATGTAACCTGGGCATTCTAATGTATTCCACGTTATCTTTCACCTCTCATGTTAATGTTGTTGTCAGAAACACTTCATAACTTAAGCAACACATTTACGTTTTTTTTTTTTACATCTCTCTCCTCTGTCGCAATGATGCTGAAATGCTATATCTTGTTTTAAGTTCTTATAGACTGGATTACAGTGAGCTCTTCATGGACTCCCTTGTAAAACCATGACTAGATTACAGTGTGTGCAAAACCTGGGAGCCAGAGAGTTCATACATGAAAAAGTTTGTTTGCATGGGCTACACTGGCCACCAGTCCCTCACTGGATTCAGAACAAAATCTTGGTAATTGCTTTTAAACCTTCGCATGGTCTTGCTCCTCATTATTTTTGCAAACTTATGTCTCTATATACATCATCTCACCCACTTAGATCCTCTTCAGCAGGTCATCTGTCCCCAAATTTAAGCTGGTCACGATGGATGGCAGAACATTTAGTGTCATGGCTTCCAAACTCTGAAATGCATTGCCAGCTGCCATCTGAGAGGATTTTTCCATTTCACTGTTTAAATCTTTAACAAAAACTCTTTACTAAATACATTTTCTCCCTTTTTCCCCTGATTAACTGTAGAGCTTAATTCTAGATTTTTTATTTTTTTTTTGTCCTTGTTGGTTATGCTTTGTTGTTGCACATTAACTTTATTAAGTGACCTTGGGTTTGTGAGTAAATATGATATATGATAAATATGATAAATTAAACATATTATGATTAAAGCCTTTCTAGTTTGTTCCAGGAATTCTATCACCTCATTTATACAAGCCACTGCAATTCCTTATGATGTTTGCATAACAGGATATATCACTTACAGCCATGTGATCTACTTCAGATGGATGTGTAAAGGAAAGGAATTCTGTCAAGTTCAGTCCAGGGATGCCATCTACATCAGCAAAGGCAAATCGCCTTTTCTCCTTCAAATGAAGCTGTTAATGGAATCATTATTTTGAATTATATAATTCAAATTTTGTCAAATAATGCAGTTTTTTTACTGATATCCAATAATTGATTTTCGCATACAAATCTGAGAGATTCTTCTTCAGGGTCCTCAAGAACAACATTTTCATCCACTTCAACAGTGTGCCCATGCATCACTATGTTGTATTCATCCCAAGAAACAAGACCATCATTATTTGTATCAAAGCCTGGGAAGCGCTCCTCTGCATCATCCATTGCATACCTTCTGTACACCTTCTGAATCCATAGCGTGATTTCCTCTGTCAATGCAAAGAGTTTTACAACATACTTTAATCACTTGTATTTTCTGCTCTTAATTTATACATATATCAATCAAGTAGTCTTCTTCTCACCTGGGGACAAGTACTTGTCTGAGTCAGTGTCGATTCTTTTTACTATCTCCACCATTTTCTTCTTCTGTTCAGAAGGGCTAAGTATCTTTATCTCATCTTTATCCTAAATAACAACACTGACTGTCAGATGGCATTGACAGATTGCGACTGATAATTGTTTAAATGAATGAAATCTTGCATGAAAATACAAACTTCTGTCATTTTGTTCATGTTAGTGTAGGGCTGGGAAATTTACACTTAATGGAAAAAATATTACTCTATAGCTTTACAGAATATGCTTTTAGGCTTTTTGAAGTTTTAAGTTGCAAGGATGTAATTATATAGTCAACTCCCAATATAGAGCACTCAGCACAGTTAAAATATATTTATGATATAGAATGATCTTTTTCCTACTTATTTTAGCAAATACTTAAGTATTTATTTTGGTTCTGAGCTGAAGATGTAGAAATTCACATGTATAAACACATTTACATTTACGGCATTTAGCAGACGCTCTTATCCAGAGCGACTTACATGTCCTAATTACAGGGACAGTCCCCCTGGAGCAACTCAGGGTTAAGGGTCTTGCTCAGGGACCCAGTGGTGGTAGTGCCAGAGGTGGGATTCGAACCAGGGACCTCTTGATTCAGAGGTCCGTAGCCAAGTACCCTACCAGTAGACCACCGCCACACCCTTATGAATCCCTTATGAAACACACTTATGAATGTGGAATCGGTCATAAAATACATGAATGATACCTTATTAAATTTATCACATTGACAGTTCTTTACACTTACAGCATTTAGCAGATGCTCTTATCCAAAACGACTTACATTTCTTAAATACAGGGACATTAGCAACTTGGGGTTAAGGGTTTTTTTTTTTGCTCAGGAACCCAATGATGGTAGTGCTGGAGGTGGGATTTGAACCTGCAACATTTTGGCCTGTGTCCAACCACTAGACCACCACCTGTGCCTCTTCTACTTAGAAAGCATGCTGTGACATAAGATTTGGCTAATTTCTGGACAAATGTCTGATAACCATGGTTTTTAATCGAATTCATTTCTCCTTGTAGATGTTTTTCTGAGCTTTTTCCCGTAGCAAGCAGGTTTTCCACTACATGAAATGCCGCAAATGTAAATGTAAACAAATAAATGATATGCGTCTGAGTGTTGATAATTTCCAAAACCTTGTTAATATAGGTTGGCCATCACGGTTCAGTCCTACCTCAGCTTCAAAGAATGTATTTGCACTGTGCTTGTGGTCGTGATCGTGCGAAATGTGGCGCTCCGCTTGCAACACTTTGTCGCCTTTGCTACAGCACAGCGCGAAAACCAGAAACAAGAGGAGGGATTTCATAATCAGCGTCTGTGAGACAAAAAGAGAAAGATTTCCAACCGCCCCCTGGTGGTTACCTACATGTTACTCAGGAATGTGAATGCAAAAACTGCCTTAACATGTAGAAAAACTGCACGAGCAACTATAGAGCTAAAATCTAAACCGGGAATGTAGATGTCTTGCGAGCCTGTACGGCGGCCCTTGAGGAACATAAACAAACTTGTGCTTATAGCTATTGTATCGGACTAGCCTGCTAAAAGCAACAAGTCAGCCAAAAAATGTGTGTACATTCCTGGGAAGACAGGAATATCTGCGCATCGAACCAAACATGAAGCTTACCTATATGCGACCTGAGGAAGTTTTGACTAGCGTTAACTGGAAGTACAGCGTTGCCATGGAGTTATTTGAATTGCGACGACACAAGTATTTAATTGGAAAAATCCAACTTGCGGGGGTGTATCTAATAAAATACTTTATGTATCATTGTTTTTTCATATTGAACAGTAACGCATTTAAAATATGGATATAGGTAGTACTCAAATAATTCTAATGATACTACAATTATAGTCATGTAAATACAAAAGGGTGCTAAACCCACCACTTGGTTTGGCCGCAGTGAAAACGCTGTATCGCCGGTGTTCGCGAGTGCCATGAAGGAGCAACAGCGCCATCAGCTGGGCTGGAGCGGAAACAATCGGGTTGCAAGAGCGCACTCTGTAGGTCATCGTATTTCTTCAGATAGCCTACATCACGGTTAAAAGGTAGGCCGAGCCAATTTTCTTTAAGTCTGATTTTTAGTTTTTATGAATATGATTCATGCTAAGAAAACATTGTTATGTAACTTTATTCATACATAAACAGGCCAAACGGATGACTGTTGATCACTTATAAAACCAGTTAACCCAATGTGACCAAATTCATTTATCAAGACACACATACTAATTTAATGAAACATTTATCATCACTCAAAAAGATGGAGTGCTATTTAAAATAATTATTTACCATAATGTGAAAAATGATTAAATATTAAGTTCTTTATTAAATGTTCACATATCAATGTCTAATATTGTTTTTATTAACCTTGATTTATTAATTATACAAAAATGTGCATTCTAAATGAGGAAAAATTAGGACACCCTACCCCCTAATAGCTAGTGTTGCCCCCTTTGGCTGAATAACCACAGTGAGTCGCTTCCTGTAGTCATGTTCCAGTCTCTGACATCGGTCTGAGGAAAGTTTGCCCCACTCCTTAATGCAGAATTCTTTAAGCTGTGAGATGTTTGAAGGGTTTCATTTCCTGGAATGCTGTATTTATTTCATGTCAGACATGTCCTCTGTTCTGGTATCCAAATAATTCCTGGACACCTAGATTTTGTCTACATTCTCTTGGGCAAACTTCTGGCCTTGTTGTTTCTCTTAGAGAGCGAATGTTTCCTCCTTGCACACCTCCATGCAAGTTAAAGTTGTGCAGTCACTTTCTGATTGTAGAGGCATATACTTTCACATCACGTTTGGAGACTTCTTTTAGCATCTTGTGGTCTGCTCTCGGGGTGAACTTGCTTGCTTGCTTACATTTTACAGAAGATTTGGAAAAGTCTTTTCTTCCATTTCAGTTGTTTAGTTATATTACTTAAATCTCCCAGTATTGTGAAAATTGTGATTTAACATCCATATGTTACATCCATATGTTACAAAAACACAGAGGCTTTCATTGGGTGTTCTAATTTTTTTCACATGACTGTAACTCCTTTAATATGAATTATCAGAAAATGTAATTATGGGAAAGCATGAAGTTATGGGAAAGGAAGGGTACGGGTAGTGGAAACTAGGTTAAGGAAAGAGGTGACAATAAGTGAGCAGCAGTACGGTTTTATGCTGAGAGTTATATATGCATTGTTTGTTCTGAGAGTGTTACTGGAGAAACATAGAGAAGTGGTGAGGTTTATTGTAGGAGTGACAGATGAATGTAAAGCAGAGGTGGGGTTATATCAAGGATCAAAGCTGACCACATTCTTGTTTGCCATGGTAATAGTAAGGTTGATGGATGAGGTTAGACAAGGAGTCTTTGTGGACTATGATTTTTGCTGATGATATTGTGATCTGTAGAAAGAGTAGGGAGCAGCTTGAGGAGAACCTGGAACGTGGAGATATGCTGTAGAGAGGAGAGGAATGAAAGTGAGTAAAACAAAGGCAGAATACATGAGTGTGAAAGAAAGGGAGAATGGTGGAATGGTTAGGATGCAAGGAGTAGAGGTGACAAAGGTAATTGGTTGGACATGTTTAGAGGAGAGATGAGGATTATATTGGGAAAAGGTTGCTGAGGATGACAGCTCCATAAAAGAGGAAAAGAGGAGGCCCAAAGAGTTGTGAGATGGATGTTGTAAGAGAGGACATGCAGGCAGTGGGCTTGAAGAAAGAAGATGCAGAGGACAGCAAAAATAGAGACGGCTGATACGATGTGGTGTCCCCTTACAGGAGTAGCCAGTGGAAGAAGAAAATTCTAATATCTTTCACAAATGATCTTGTTTATGTGCTTACATTCTCTTATGTCGCTCCTTTTTTTCTGGTCTGAAGTTATTTCATTTCTTACTGTTTTTCTGTCAGTTTTCAGATATATATATATTTAATCAATTCATTAAACACTTAAATGCTAATTAATTAACTCATGAATAATTATTAATTAATTGCCCCAATTGATGATAACAACAATAAGAAGAAGCCTGTCAACGCCGTGGCTCTTTGGCTGTGTTCTCAACTGGTCCTTCCGAGTCGGTCACATTCTAGCAGTGTTCCAAATCTCAGCGGTCCCTTGCTCCTAGTGACACATGGTATATTACAATACACATCCATATTTACACAGCAGTGTTTGAAAGACCCTACAGACCAAAGTCTTTAAATGGATTTAAAAGACAAAAAAGTTCATTCAGAAATTGATTTAGAAAAATAAACTTGCTAATCAACAAACGTGGTTTTAAACCTAGCGGCATAAGTGTCCTTTTTTTCAAACTTAAGTAAACAAATTCTCCCGCTCTTTTACTCGTTCCGGGCCTGCAGGCTGCACTGCAGGAAGCAAAGCGTTCCGCGCGAGAGCGCTGCTACACCGCCTTCTCGCCGCTCGAACCAGCAGGAACTGACGTTGCGTCTACGACTTGGATGAGCAAAAATGTTCTAGCCGTAGGAAAAATGCCCAGCCTGCAAGCTCATTTTGAAGGTATTTATAGCGTCTATTCACCGTTGTTGTTGGCATAGGCTAGTGAAAACGCTGGAGGATGTTTTATTCCTTGTCCGTCGTAAGTTTGTTGGCTCTTTTTCGTGTACCTGTCCGCTTTTCTTGTTGTGCTTTCACTTGGCTGGCGAGTTCCCAAACATTGCACAAACATCGCCTGTTTGGTAAAAAAGTTTGGGTAAAACTTTGTTTATGGGAGCGCGTAGTTTTTTCTTTAAACTACGATTATCAACAGCCACATATGTGAAGTATTACATGGTGGTGGAGCGGTAAGAATTTGTTTATTGTAAACTGCTACAATCCTGGCTTTGATATGAAATGTGGGGGTTTCAGGAAGCTTTCAAGCTACCAGGATAAATTAGTTCACAAAAACTTTTTGGCTCAAGATTTAGTTGTTTGCTACGCTGTTTTTGAGTTCTTGTGTGAGCTTTGAGTTTATGCCCTCTCTCCCTCTCTCCTTCACTTTGTGCTGAGACACATCTGGGCAGGGGAGTATTTCTGGGTATGTAGGTGTTTGGTTTTTAGGTGCAGGTGCTTGTCCAGTTGGACGTTTGGCACTGCAGATGGACGCATGGGGGTGAGGGAGTCAGTCACTGTGACGGATAGTGGGGAAAGTACTTAAGCTGATCTTCTGTATCCTTTTTCAGCGAAAGTTTACAGTAAGATTCCAAAGAGTCACAGTAGAATCAGGCCTGACTTCCCTGTTGCCTTTGTGCTGAATTTTCTACACTTTCACAGCTTGTAGAGTGTGGTGTTCATTATGTAATACAATATTATAGTTTATAACATTATTTACGTGTATGTGTGTATATATATATAAATTGTATCTCACAAAAGTGAGTAGACCCCTCACATTTTTGTAAATATTTTATTATACATTTTCTTGGCACAGCACTAAAGATATGATACTTTGATACAATGTAGTCAGTGTGCAGCTTGTATATTGTACATTTTCTATCCCTCCAAAATAACTCAACACAGCCTTTAATCTCTAAACCACTGGCAACAAAAGTGAGTATCCCCTATGTGAAAAATGTGCACATTGTGCCCAGTTAGCCATTTTCACTCCCTGGTGTCACGTGACTCATTAGTGTTACACGGTATCAGGTGTGAATGGGAAGCAGTTGTGTTAAATTTGGTGTTATCACTCACGCACTTTCTCATACTGGACACTGTACGTTCTACATGGCACCTCATGGCTAAGAGGATCTCTGAGAATCTGAAAAAGGATTTTTTGTTATGTAGTTGCTCTACATAAAGATGGCCTAGGCTATAAGAAGATTGACGAACACCCTGAAACTGAGCTTCAACATGGTGGCCAAGACCTTACAGTGGTTTAACAGAATAGGTTCCACTCAGAACAGGCCTCGCCATGGTCGACCAAAGAAGTTGAGCGCACATGCTCAGCGTCATATCCAGAGGTTGTCTTTTGAAAATGGATGTATGAGTGCTGCCAGCATTGCTGCAGAGGTTGTAGGGGTGGGGGGTCAGGCTGTCAGTGCTCAGAACATACGCTGCACACTGCATCAAATTGGCCTGCATGGCAGTCCTCCCAGAAGGAAGCCTTTTCAGGACAACCACTGCCTTGCTAAAGAAACTGAGGGTAAAGGTGCTGGACTGGCCAAGCATGTCTCCAGACTTAAACCCTGAGCATCTGTGGGGCTTCCTCAAACAGAAGATGGAGGAGCGCAAGGTCTCTAACATCCACCAGCTCTGTGATGTCATCATGGAGGAGTGGAAGAGGATTCCAGTGGCAACCTGTGAAGCTCTAGTGAACTCCATGCCCAAGAGAGTTAAGGCAGTGCTGTAAAGAAAATGGTGGCCACAGAAAATATCTACACTTTGGGCACAATGTGGACATTTTTCAGTTAAGGGTGTACTCACTTTTGTTGCCAGTGGTTTAGATAGTAATGGCTGTGTTATGAGTTATTTTCATGGGACAGCTAATTTAAACTGTAATACAAGCTGTACACTGACTACATTGTATCAAAGTGTCATATCTTCAGTGTTGTCCCATGAAAAGATACAATAAAATATTTACAAAAATGTGAGGGGTATACTCACTTTTGTGTGATGCTGTGTATATATACATGTATGTATAATCTCAAAACATGTGGACAATAATGAAACCTGCATCTATAGGAGGAATTAGGTAATCAGTCATAATAAAGGCAAAGTCACCATAGTGAAAGAATAACCGTAGAGATCCCAATAATGTATTTCCTGCTTTTTTTGCTCACTGATGGAAAAGGTGAAATGTTATGCATCAAATATTATGAACTTATAGAATCATAAGATTGTCAGTGTAAAAATGCTGCTAATTTTGCAGACTGTTCAATGTAAAGTATTGTTGCTTAAATGAAGTATATATGAGCAAAAGCTCAGCCATAAAACAAACATTAAAAGCATGGCTGAATGCAAAAGCACATATTTGCCAAAAATGACATCAGTCACTGCAGATTTTCAGACTACGAATGGAAGCAACATCAGCCAAGAACTGTGTCTGGAGGTTTTTGAAAAGAATTTTCACCGTGAAGCCCTGACCGTGGATTTGGCAATTGTCAGGAGAATGTTACATAATGTTAATAAAATGCATTGTCAAGTAATATTTGGTAGAGGAAGAATATGGGGCTGTTTATAAGACAGACCATTCTATAGAAATTGCAATTTTGGTTGTAACTAAAGAAGAAAGGGAGCTGGTAGAGGAGGTTTGAGAAATGATAAAGTTGCAAAAGTAGTGTGGATTGAATGCAGATTCTTCCAGCTTGGTTTTGAAGCAAGATCACTTTGCAGCAGCACATATTTCAGTAGCAAATTTGGATAGAATGGAACTGGAAGCTAGGAGATCTGTCAGTCTGGAATTTCCGTCATCTTGATTTTGCCCTCAGTTCCCTTTGGTTGTTATTTCTATTAAGCTATTAAAAGCTATTAGCTGGCTACACTGCAATTTTAACTTTATAAATTTAGCAAAAAATTGGTCTGTCTTTGAGGTCCATGCTAAATAGATTTAAGAAATAGAAAGAAACTAAATAAAAATATTGGCATTTGTTTGCCAAGATAAACACATTTTAATGTGACTAGCATGATCTGGTTATTTATTCTCATCTAAAGAGTTAGGTATTTTGAACCTTGTAATAGCATTTTAAGTTATTGTGTGTGCTAAAGACACAGGCTTTGCTTCTGTTATTAGTAGCTAAATCTATAAAGATGTAACGCATGTATCCAAAACACATAATATACAATTTTAGCCTGTCTAACTACAGAGAATAATCTGACAATATAAATTATTCTCATTATTGCTGAAATTTAAATACATTGGTTTTACGGTCTGGTTTCTGTGTTTGGAAGTGAGTGGGTTTTGAATCTTCACTGGTGACTGTGCTTTATCTTGTTAAAACATTGTAGTACATTTTTAAAATTAAGTTTTTAAGTTTTGATATACTAATTTTGAATTTATATTTTAACTTTTTAAAGTCTGACGTTCTTAGCTTAATTGCCATACGGTATTCTATTTTCTACCATAATTCTTAGAGAATTCCTTAATTTTTTGGACTTTCTTTACTAATTTATAACATTATCATTCGTTATGACTAAAATAAAAAAAAAAATACTTTTGCATTATTTACATTAGATGGCTTTTTTTTTTTAAATTGGTAGCATGCATATTTTCTTACTGTGGTAGCGTGATACTGATTTAAAAATTTAAATCATTATTAAAAATAAATAAAATCCTGCAAAAGACTGTAGTAAGTATTTCAGTAAATACCTTTTTTAGGAAATCATTCTATATGAAGTCTGAAAGGATTTAAATAAAAACTAAAGAACAAAAACAAGACGTTTGTAAGTTTGGCTTAGCATTCCTGAAAGACAAGTATTATCTACCATCTGAAAACAAAACATCCTCATTTATATTCTGGAGTAGTAAAAGTGGCTGCAAAGAGGACCTTTCTTTCCATGGCAACCTTCTGATAAACCAAACTACAACTACTGCCTGAGAATATGCACTGTTGCAACTATTTCTTCTCACTCTACAGTATGGGCTGCATCAGTTTTGTTTATTAGAGGTAATTACCAGTAGATTTGAAAAAAAATAAACCTTCAGTAGCTAAGGTGTTATACATTAGCTACCTGCAAAACCTCCTAGAATATAAGAAATGATAAACATTAGAAAAAAAACAAACAAACAAAAAAAAAAAACCTTTTCTTGTAAACCTGTTCAGACATGGCTGTGACAAGAAATGAAAAGACCATTTGATTGATTTTCCTGTTAAAATTTTAATGAGTAAACAATGCTGCAGCCTAAAATGCAGTGATATCCACTTGCCTAATCATCTGCTTCTCCTTTCTAGTAGCTCAAAATTATGAGTTAGGTTAAAATTGATATATTGTGCTGCTGTTGCTGTTGCAAAGCAGTTTTAGAATCTGAGTCCAAGCGATTAGTGAGCAACCCAAAAGTGAAGGAGACAAGCAACAGCTCCTTTAAAGCTGGATGAAGATTGTGAGCAATCTCCTTGGGAGCAACCAAGGCCTAGAAGGGGAGCTTGTCCTCCTCAGGCTGACACAAGAAACTGGAAAGCAGAATATTACTAAAAATGTTTAAGAATATATGAGTAGTAGAATAAAGAATCACTGGCCAGAACAGTCTGTAGTTTAATGTAGTAATGTAATGTTGTCTATTAGTCTGTAGTTAAATGTTAAAAGCAGCCTTTGATTTTGTGAAAGTCGATTTAGCTTTAGTTAGGTTTGATTATCTGGTCCCTGCTGATCCATGACCAGGACCGCGATGGTAGCTGGTCTAGAGCGCAGGCGAGAAGATGACTTTGAGCAAAATAAACTAATGGCAATCTAACTGGTCTGGAGTGCATCGAATCCCCAATGATGATTGATTGAGTTTGCAGTGTTTATTTATTTATTTATTTATTTATTTATTTATTTATTTTTCCTTTCAGAAAAATAGTAAGTAAGCAATCTTGGAAAAATGCGGGGAAAAAATCCTTTTGAGTTTACAGTGTACAAAAATATAAATGTGAGAGATGATGGCTGTGGAAGGTTTTTGTATAATGTGTAGCCCAGTACACCTTGGTTGGTCATTTTATTTTTTTTGTTGGTATCGCTCACAGAATTATTTTCCTCTTAAAATATTTTTGTTTGTAAGCAGATGGTGACTAAGAAAATAGTGCTACCCAGTTGGCATATGATTTTGTTAACTGAAATTTTTCATCTCTCTCTCTTTCTCTCTCGCTCTGTCTCTTTCTGTACTTGTAGGAAGGAGTTCCAATTAAGGTCTTTTCTATAACTTGAGTGCCCCCCCATGTACATGGCAAGACAAAGCTGACATCATGGCCCAGATTTCCAGTGACAATGGGTATAAGGTGGACAGGCCAGCCTCTCCATTAGGGGCTCGGCCCAAGGGAGTGGTAGGGAAGGAGGAAGCTTTGCGTATGGAAGCAGAGGCTTTAGCTAAACTGCAGCGAGAAAAGAGAAATGCACACTCAGCTCCTTCCTCCACTAAAGCATTTCCTAAAGCAGGAGCTTCTACAGCCTTTAGTAGCCGGGCAGAAAAAGATCTCATTGTCTTCCCTGAATCAGATGCAAAGAAGAAAGAGAAGGATTCTTTTGCAGACATAGACATAGAGAAGCTGACCAATGAGGAACTTGAAAAGCTGCTTCTAGATGACAGCTTTGGAGCAAGCAAATTGACCAGGCCCTCATCTCTGTTGGGCTGCAATTTAAGTGCATCATACCCAGGGGGGCAAGCAATCAGTGTCTCTCCTTTCCACTGGACACCCACCATGTCCACTCCATCAATTTCTGGTTTATCCATGCCGACACATCTACAGGCTAATGTGTTTCCTTGTGCACCTTTCCCCAAACCCTCCTGTTCATTTCAGAATGGCTTTACCTCAGCCATGCCTTTCATCCGCCTTCCTGCCCAGCAGTCCCCTTTCCTCTCTTTTACACCCATCCAGCCTACTGGACCTCTTGTCTTCCAACAGCCTGCAGTTACCCCAGAAATGGCTAAGCTTTTTGACCAGATTGCAAGCACGTCAGAATACTTGAGGAATGGCAGGTCTGCCAGCAATGACACAGACTCTACCAGTGTCAAGTCGCTGGAACCTGTGCCTCAGCCTCTCGAGCCTCCTAGCATTAGCTGCATTGACTGGCTGGATCTGGACCCTCTCAGCAAACGTCGAATAGGTGAAGAGACACACAGTGAGCATAGTGGGCCTATAACAGAAGAGTGTTCACCTGCAGGGGATCCCTGGGATGCTGTACTCCGAGATGAGACAGAAGTTACTGCTTGCAGCAGTCCTTCAGCACAAGTGAAAGACCAGTGTACTGTGACATCTCAGCAAAGGAGAGCATCTACAGGGACAGCGGTAACCAGGAGCCACTCTTTCAACATTTCCACTACCTCCTCTCAGCACAGCCAGAGTAAACAGGTAGGAGAATCACTCTTTCGGCAGGGCCTAATTTTCTTTATTATCACAATCATGTAATAGTCTAATCTACTTCCAGCTCTATTCCAATTGGTTGGTAACAGCATAAAGTAATAATCTTAAAAATATTGCTCAAATTATTTTGAGAATATTTTTTCCATTAAAGGTACACTTAGCATGGCATCATTGTTTTCATGTACAAAAATCTATATAACAAACTATGCAAAAGGCAAAACTCATGATAGCTTTCTTTCAGCATTCTGTACAGGTTTTGGTTTCAGATCTGAAGAATTCTTGAATGAAATAAATGTTATACCTTTGCTATTTGGCCAAAAATTTTTTATTTCTACAGAATAGTATAAGAATATTGTTTAAAATTTCTAGTCATTACATTAGAATCACTGGCAGAATAATTAAAGGATGTATTCGAAGTTTACTCATGGTAACCTAAAGGCAAATACATTGAACGGGCAAGCAAACACACACTATAAACACACAATATATTTTTTTCTGCATATATTAAGGATATCAACTGAAAAATGGTTTGTATCATAGAATGAGTCTGGCTATTTATTTTTGTGTCCTCCAGATTGTTTGTGTTATGGTGAAAGCTTTAGCTAGCTACTTTACTACCTACTATAGTGCCCACAACAGTTAGTGGCAATAAAATATTAGAAAAATCTGACCTTAATTTAATGTATTCAGAAACAAACAAATCCCTCATCTTCTGTGTCATTAATTATTGTTGTTGTTTTCTATGAAAAAGTGTTTCCCATTTAAATAGTTCATTTTATATTTGGCCATAGTGTTGGGAACTTCAAGCTTCCATTTGCTACTTACTCATCTGTGACCCCAAATTCTGTTTACACAAAAATTGACTAAAAAAGTGTTGCATGACTCTTTCCATCACCTACTTTGGCCTCTTTTGAGTTACACATTTTCATAGTAACCGTCTTTTTTTTCCCTTCTTTGCCTGAGCACCATATTTTAAGAGCAGCCCAGATTTGGCTTTGAGGAAACAATGTTTTCAGAATTACTTTAGCATTGCATGTCACCCATGCTGTAGTTTTAAGTTATAGTTCAGACACTGACAAGCTTTATTTCAACTTGAAACCTATATCACCTTTTTTATTATTTACTTTGCCCATTTATAGAATATAGTATGCGTTTTTATCAGCATATTTACATAAATGAAAAATGACTTCCTCAGGAATGCTAAGAATGAGTGAGTTTAATTCTATTCCAGGAGTGTGGGTACTTGGACTAGAATAGGCGTTATTTCACTAAAATCCTGCTTCCTGTTTCATTGTGTGAATTGGACAACTTGTCACATTTTTTCTGAGAGGTCTGAGCATTTATGCGCTCTAAGCAACTTCCTAGGAAGGAAATACTATCTCGTTCATGAATAAACCAGTGAACTTTTTAAACCATAGTGTTTTGACCCAGTATGGATTTTCCAGACTCATGCTGTGTTGTAGAAGAGTAGCACTCTATCAGTGTATAAGAGCCTGACTTATTTATCTTTTCCCCATTGGCTACTCTTTAATATGCCTGCAGCAGGGTTATGTTTCTACTTGTTGCCATGGCAGCTTTTTCTTACGTGGATGGTAAAAGAGGAGTAAGTAATCTTGGTTCTTCTGCAGCCATGGCTGCGGTTTTCAGTTACCTTAACACTCCGTGCACCTGATACCCTTTTCACTCCCAAGGCTGTGCTCCATGCTGCCCACCTTATCAAGTATACCAGTGTCAAAAGCTTGTTTGTTATTGTCAGTACTAACAGGCTGAGAACAGTTGAGTTGCTTTTGCCATTGCTGCACTGCTGAGTGTCTATGGAAGAGAATGAAGCAGAAGATTTTTTTTTTTTCTTTCTAGATTGGAGTTAAGTTAAATTAATTTGTTTTAAAACCCAATTAAGGACTTTTCAAGACTGTGATCATGCCTGAGAAATTCAGTATGGTATATCCTTTTTAAACAGAATCACTGATGGTGAATGTGCAGTTATTAACCCACCAGTGAGATGTCTGAAACTTGGTGGTGAAGCATTCAGAAGAAATTGTAGGCTATTAATGATGCATTTTTCAAAAGTCTTCATGGGCCCAATGCAAGTGAAGTCTTTTTAATATTTTCAAACTCAGTGATACATAAGGTCATGTATGCTGTGTAATCCCTAGGGATGCTTTGATTAATGTTTAAATAGAAACATCAAAATTCAAGGAATTATAGTTTATCGTAATTAATTATTAATATCGTAATTAATTAATTATAGTTTATAGTTGAAACTTTCAAGCCCTCACTGTAGGTTAAGATTGGGTAGGTGACCTTGATATTCTGCAGTACACTTAAATCTGTAAATTGGACAAGACACAAGCTAAAATAAAAGCACTTTTTACCATTTGCAAAAGCTGTTCACATATTTATTTGCAACATACAGGTAGGTTAAAGGAATAACCTGAACTATTCGGTGAGCAAAGATAGCAAGCAGATATTTTCAGAAAGGTGTACTACAAGATACAATAACATATTTAACATTTTCTGTACCAGTGTGTTTTTATTACCATTTTAACAGTAAAATCGCCAGTTCTTCTAATAATAATTCTGCTTCTAATAACACTGAGGTCACCTTTTTATATAAATATTTTAATTTATGTATGTATGTATGTATGTATGTATTTATTTATTTATTGGGAGTTCCATAGAATTTAAGCTTTCACTTTTGATCGTTAAGCAAATGTATGCTGTTTGTTGGGTTAGCTTTGGGTTAAGGTTAACTTTTTCAGTTTGAACCGGAGCAAGGCATTATCTAAGAAGAAAATAATGATGACAGCCCTCATAAAATAAGTTTAAATTATATTGAGCTTTATAAATATGGATCTAGGCTAATAGAGGAAGACTAAGTGAAAATGGCTTAGTTTACGTTGTTTCTGAATTTGACACTTGTGCAACATTTCCATAAACAAGGACTGGCCGTACCATCAAAACCACAGCAAGCTGTTGTGTGTGGGCATGTGAGAGAGAGAATATGTCTATGCAAGTGATTAATAACTAGACCTACCAGACTAGTGATGTAATTGGCATCACTAAACCCTTATTGCACAAGTGCCTGTATCTCTGCCCAAAGATAGTTGTTAATTACACTCTCCAACGTATTTCTATACATTATTACACTTTGAGTAATTTATGGACAGTACTTCCAGTGTTTAGCCATAGATCCAAATACAGACTTTCCTTTGTTTCTGGTCATGAATATCAGGTTTACTTTGCAAAGCTTGCATTTCAGAGGGATGCCTAAAAGATTAGGTAGATATGGATGTGCTTGACTTTGTGAACGCTAATGTTTCATTAATGCAACAGAAAGAATACATGACGGAATTACAATGTTTTGAAAGGTCAGCAATGTTATTTCCTTCTTTGGTAGTCAAAATGATATTATTAATTAACCAAGAAAGTATCTCCTTAGCAGAGGTAGCTTAAAATAGACATTTCCAGAATTTCCATTGGGAACAAAGCGACTCTATATAGGGCATTTGAACCATGGCTCAAAGCAAAAAGGATAAATAATTTGTTAATGTCTCAAGTCACAAGTTGTTTCTTCTTTCCTATTCTTAACAGCTGTCACTGCCTGTACAAACAGATTATAATTAGAGCTACATTGGCTAATTGACTAATTTTTGCTTTCATAATACCTTTTTGGGATCAGTGTTTACTGGTTGTTTTTCTTAGCTTTTTCATTCTTACAGCTGAATTAATACAAACCTTTTGAGTTTAAATCTAAGTAGATAAAGATGACTTATTGAAAGCTGGAATTAATAAAAAAATATTTTCCTTTATGCATCAGACCCTCATAATTTAAGGTACATAGTTTTGTTTCTTATTGGAGCTCAGATGAATAGTAGATATTTCTTTGTGCTCAAGAAATATATATATTTTCTTTTTTTTTTGAAAGAGGGTGGGGGGAGTTATTTCATTGATGAGGAAAATATGTCATAAAATGTGGTTATCAAAATTAAAAGTTCCAGAAAGTATGTTTTGTTCCTTGGACAAAAACAACTCAATGTGTTGCATTGGAATACCAATTTAAGCCTTTGTTAGTACAGCCAATTGCAAACAGCTGTGCTTCAGTTCTGACTCACTTGGCCTACTTACAGTAATTATTGGTATCAAAATAGTCTACTACCAAAATACCAGCTGGGAAGAAATCATTTTAATATCATTTTGATATAATTTTAATACTTGACAATTTTAAGTCTCTTCTACCATTAACTGATACAGTTTATTGTGGTTTCGAACCCTTCAGATGGTTAAGAAGGTAACATTGCACCTTGTATGCAAGTCAAGTAGGGCTCATATCATACCACTACTTACAGACCTCCAGTGGCTATACATGGCTGCCTGAATCAAATTCAAATCACTGATACTAATCTACAGAGTAACTTCTGGATCTGCCCCAAGCTGTTTTAATTTTATTAAGGCTTATTTACAGTATATTAAAAAACGTCATCTGACAGTGCCATCTGTTTTTGGTATCCCAATGTTGTCAGAGGAGGGGCATCCCTGTCTACCTTCAAGCAGCTCTTGAACTCCTGTCTTTCAGCTGCTCCTAACCAAGCACCTTTAACACTCCAACATCTCTTGCACTTGCACAATTAATTTAATCACCACTTATCTTGCTCAACCTTTACTTTAATAAATGTAATTTCATTTTACTTTAATTTCCATTATATTGGGTAGCATTTAATATTTGAGTTGTTTGAAGTTGCTTTAGATTAAATTGGCTGCTGAATGAGTAATTGTAATGTAAAGCAATGTATTTTATTGTAGTACTTTCTAGTCATTGAATGATTGTATTTGAATTCAGAAATATTGAAAACTCAGTGGGGCAAAGCCTTTGAAAGTAAAAATATGAGTGCTTTTTATAAATATTCTTAAGTATGATTCTAGTAGTGTTGATAACACTTAGTATGACTGTCAATGATAAATCAGACCATGTATTATTTATTTATTCTTTATAAATATAAAAATATATAAATATATTTTTTCCCAAAAAAAAAAAAAAAAAAAAAAAAAAACTTGATTTCTGACACTGGCTGGAAAGCTGAGATTCTTCCTTCCTAGAGGAAGGTTATTTGGTATTGTAGACATGCCTCTCATTCTCCATGTCCTCTGTCTATTCCAAGGCATTCTGCGTGCATACGCTGACTAACTACAGTTTTGATGTCATCATTTGCTAAATCATGTATAGATAAAGGAAAATTGCATAAATGTTCTACCATCCAAGATAGTTACCCATTCTTTGGTATTTTTGGTTGGAATAAAGGTGCAATAGTTATTCATAATGATCATCAAAAATTTCCATTGTTGAGTATCTTTCCTTCTTTCCATTCTAATGAACCAAAGTGTGACACATTTCAGATTGTACATTATTTATTCAGAAACAACTTTGGTGTTAATAACATTATTTGGTGACCTTTAGTGCTTTTGTAAGATTAACCAGTCAGTGTCAGTACTATAAGCAATGTTGGTTCTTTTCTTTAAAAGTATTTCCGAAAGTATATAAAAAATAATAAAACATTTTTTTGCATGTTTTATCACAACTGTAAATACATTAACGGGCTACTGGAAATTACATGAATAACTTAAAATATTACTATTTTGGGTTAACTCTGGGGACTCCTGAATTGGCTGAGAGGTATCAGCAGGCCAAAAAAAGCTGCAGCAATAGCGGTCAGGGAAGCTAGGAGTTTGGGGAGGCCATGGAAGAAGACCTTCGGTTTGTCTCAAAGTGGTTCTGGCAAACTGTCAGATAACTCAGGAGGGGGTAGATAGGGCCTAATCCAGGCTGTTCTAAGCAGGGATGGGGGAAGCTCTGACCTCAGCTGATGAGGTGGTCAGATGGTGGAAGGAACACTTTAGGATTTAGGATCTCCTAAACTCTATAGACAGGCCATCTATGGAGGAGGCAGGACAAGAGCTTTTAGGGGTGTCCACCCATTTCCCTGGCAGAGTTCACTGAGGCAGTCAGAAAGCTCCTCCGTGGCAAGGCGCCAGGGGTGGATGAGATACGTTTTGAAATGCTGAAGGCATCATGGCTGACATGCCTCTTCAATGTGGAATGGATGTTTGGGACAGAACCTTTGAAGTGTCAGACGGGGGTCTCTTTTTAAAAAGAGACCTGAGCGTGTGCTCCGATTATCAGGGTATCACACTACTCGGCCACCCTGGACAAGTTTATGCTAGAGTACTGGAAAGTAGGCCGTGTCCGATTGTCGAACTTTGGATGCAGGAGAAGCAATGCGGATTCCACCCTGGCCATGGAATAGCGGACCAGTTCTTCACCCTTGCACAGATACTGAAATGGCCATGGGAGTTTGATAAACTAGTCTACATGTGTTTTGTTTATCTGGAGAAGGCTTATGACCATATACCCTATGGGGTGTGCTGTGGGAGTATGGGTTACCAGGAATGCTTCTGCGATCTATTCCATCCCTATATAAGCACAGTGAGAGCTGTGTCGGTATGCTAGGCATTAAGTCAAGCTCTTTCTCAGTGGGTGTTGGACTCTGGCAGGGCTGCCCCTTGTCTCCGATCCTGTTTGTAATTTTCATAGACAGGATGAGTCAAGTCAAGAGCCTGAGGGTGTCTGGTATGGGGGCCTCAGCATCTTTTGCTTTTTGCGGATGATGTAGTTCTGTTCGCTTCATTGGCCTGTCACCTCCAGCATACATTGGGGCAGTTTGCAGCTGAGTGTGAAATGGTATGGTTGAGGATCAACACCTCAAAATTTGTGGACCACTGGCTTGCCGTCTCTGAGTGGGGAAGGAGTTACTGCCTCAAAATGGGGAGTTTAAGTATTTGGGATCTTGTTCATGAGTGAGGGTAAAAGCGAGAGATGGAATGGGTTAGCGGCAGCAATTATGCAATCATACCGTTGTGGTGAAGAAGTAGTTAAGCCAGAAGGCAAAGCTCTGTTTACCAGTCAATCTTTATTTCAAACAACACCTATGGTCATGAGCTCTGGGTAGTGACTGAATGAGATCGCAAATACAAGTGCTGGAAAGGAGTTTCCTCTGCAGAATGGCAGGGTACACCCTTAGAGAATGAGGATGAGGAGCTTAAACATCTGGGGGGAGCTTGGAGTAGAGCCATTACTCCTCCGTGTTGGAAGGGGCCAGATGAGGTGGTTTGCGCATTTGGTTAGGATGCCTCCTGGGATCTTTCCAGTGGAAGTGCTCCTGGCACGACCAACTGGAAAGGAAAGGACGTCTGGGCTAACAAGCTATCACTGTGACCCTGTCCCAGATAAGGGGTTTTGAAAATTAATGAATTAACTATTATTTTTGCAAACCTATCAGCTCATCTTGAGAAGTAAGAAAAAGATTAAAGCTCTCAGACTTTCAAAAAAACTTGTAATAAACAATTTGTAGATTAGCATTACAGCTTTCTAGACGACAACATTTAAGTTTGGTTTGACATCACTTGTTTTTACCTGCTTTGCATCAATATTTAAAAAAAAAAAAAAAAAAAGTTTTTTAATTTATTTATTTTTATTTTATATTGCAGGTCACTAAAGGTGATGGGAATGTGCTCACCAAGTATGCCATTTTACAAAAAAAGGAGGCCCAGAACCTAGAAGTCCTAGCTTTCTGTGAAGACATTGCAAAGTAAGCCATGTGACTGTCAACATTCAGGGCACTGATTCTGTATTTATCATGTGTGTGAATAATTATATGAATAATCTTAGCTATTCATATAAGTATATATAAGTATTTATCTTTTTAAATGTTGTCATCATTTTGCTTAATGTGTTAATATTCTGAATGTTTTTTTTATTCTGTAGTCTGTAAGGTACAATATGCTGACTGTAACCCTGCACGTTTATTTTCTTCTGTCCCTTTATAGACTGAGGTCAAAGTTTACTTATGACGAACTTTCTACCAATCCTGGATATGCTCTCAGCCCTGTTATCTCTCAGAGGGATGGTGGAGGCCACAACAATAGCAGTGTGAAGGTCTCAATTGAGATATCAGACTCCCAGCAGCCTGTAACTTTCACCTGTGATGGTAAAGAGTCTTCTTCAGATGTTTACTTAATATACTGCACCAGTGCCTTACAGACAAAATGTTTATTTACTTTTTACCATCAATTCTAGCCATTAATTTATACATTTGGTTAGCATTAGGAATATGAAGTTGCTAACATGCATAGGTTAAGCAGTATCATGTTTCTAAGAATGTGGCTTCTGAATGAGAACTCAAATGTGAAAGCTGTCTTTGAGCCAGGAAGCTTTTTTTATGCCTAAACCTATCCATATTCTGTTTAAATAGGTGTCACAGTGTCTGGTTCACTGATTAATGCTTCAGCCAGATTTCCTCTGGTGTTTGTCTCCTCAAATGTATTTAGATAGGATGTCTTCTTAGATGACCTGCCTGTAGAATCTTCATGTAAAGATCTTTTCTCTATCTGCATTGGCCCTGGTTTAATTCCATGTAAGGTGTAGGTTTTCTGGAGACCAAAGGGCATCCCTTTATGTGGCATCCCTGTTCACCTCATTCCTGAGTCAAGACTGGTCTTTTGTGTCAGGGAATTTGTCTTTAATTTTGCTGCTCATGCCCGTGTAGTTCTGTTAATCCAAGTTAAGCCTAGAAACCCATGCTGAAGGCGAAACTTGGTGGTAGACAAAATGTATTTCATGACCTAGACCTGCTGCACACAGCTAGTGTGTGTTATTCAAGGGGATCTCTAATACAGGAAATGTTTCAGATCTCCCCCTCCTGTGTAAACTGTGTAAACATGACTAAACCTTAGAGGAGGAAAACAACCACAAATTTCAAGAATCAAATCCAGAGGCAAGATGCATCTTTAGGGGTTATGAAGATTTGAAGGTGTTAAGATGCAAGCTTTTAAAATCTGGAAAGGACAAAACTAAAAGTCACCAAAACAAATGATCAAAATCAGATTTCCTAGATTTTTTTCATGACATCCCACAAGGCACTCCAGGCAGGAGCAATAGCAAACCCCACACCCATGGGTGGAATGAGCCATGCTTCAAGTTCTGTGCTTTTGGTTCGATTACAGTTGGGTAGCATAATCATTGCCTTAATATTTTCCTTTTCCTGCTCAATGAGAGGTCACGCCTCATTATTGTCTGCTCTAGAGTGGCATTTAAAACTTATGAGAAGCCAGTGAACACTATGCATGGGGTTTTTTTTCTTTTGTTTTTTTTTTTCTGAGACATGGCTCAGCGACAGCGTTCCGGACACAGCCATCCAGCTCGCCGGACTCTCCGCATTTCGCGCGGACAGAAATTCCGCTCTGTCCGGCAAGACTCGCGGAGGGGGGCTGTGTGTTTACGTAAACACACAATGGTGTACAAACGCTGTGCTGGTCTCTGCATACTGTTTGACACTGCTGGAGGTGATAACAGTCAGGTGCAGACCGTTTTATTTGCCCAGGGAGTTCTCTACAGTGTTTATTACGGCGGTATACATCCCACCCAACGCTAGTGTTAACAGCGCTAATGCTAACAGCGCGCTGGCTGAACTTTATGGAATTATCAGCGGACTGCAAAACTATCACCCAGATGGATTATTTATTGTTGCCGGAGATTTCAACCATGCAAATCTCAGGTCAGTTCTCCCTAAATTCCACCAACATGTGAACTTTGCAACGAGGGAGGAAAACACGCTGGACTGTGTTTACACAAACATGGCCGGCGCGTACAGAGCAGAGCCCCGCCCCCACCTCGGACACTCAGACCACATCTCTGTGCTGCTGATCCCAGCGTACAGACCCATCGTCAGGCGCGTGAGACCCACCCTGAAGCAGGTAAAGACCTGGCCCACAGGAGCCATCTCTGCTCTTCAGGACTGCTTTGAACGCACCGACTGGGACATGTTTAGGGAGGCTGCAACCTACGGTGACTCCATCAACCTGGAGGAGTACACAGCTTCAGTGACTGGCTACATCAGCAAGTGCATTGAGGATGTTACTGTCTCCAAGTTCATCATATCACGACCCAACCAGAAGCCATGGATGACTGCAGAGCTGCGCAGACTCCTGAGAACCCGGTACAAGGCCTTCAAGTCAGGGGACGAGGCCGCCCTAAGATAAGCGAGGGCAAACCTGTCTTGGGCCATCAGAGCGGCGAAGCGAGCTCACGCAGAGAGAATCCATGGCCACTTCAAAAACACTGGTGACACGCGGCGCATGTGGCAGGGCATCCAGGCCCTCACCAACTACAGGACCTCTCCACCTGCCTGTGACGGTGACCCCTCCCTCCCAGATGCGCCGAACCACTTCTACGCACGGTTTGATGCAGTGAACGACACGAGAATGAGGAAGACCACCCCTCCTCCGAACGACCAGATTCTCCGTCTGACCACAGCCGAGGTGAGAAGATCTCTTCTCAGAGTCAACCCACAGAAAGCTGCCGGTCCAGACAATATTCAAGGTCGTGTGCTCAGAGGATGTGCAGAACAGCTGGCAGATGTTCTCACTGACATCTTCAACACCTCTCTGAGCACCACTGTTGTTCCAAGGTGCTTCAAGACCACCAGCATCATTCCAGTGCCAAAGAAACCATCTATCTCCTGCCTCAACGACTATCGTCCCGTCGCACTCACACCCATCATCATGAAATGCTTCGAGAGGCTGGTCATGAGGCACATCAAGTCCCAGATCCCCTCCTCACTAGACCCCCTGCAGTTTGCGTATCGTCCCAACCGCTCAACGGACGATGCAATCTCCACCACCCTCCACCTGGCCCTTTCTCATCTAGACAGAAAGGACAGTTATGTCAGAATGCTGTTCATCGACTACAGTTCAGCATTCAACACCATCATCCCTCAGCACCTGAGTGAGAAGCTGAGGCTGCTGGGCCTGAACACCTCCCTCTGTAACTGGATCCTGGACTTCCTGACTGGGAGACCCCAGTCAGTCAGGATCAGTAGCAGCACCTCCAACACCATTACACTGAGCACAGGAGCCCCCCAGGGCTGTGTGCTCAGCCCACTGCTGTTCACGCTGATGACCCACGACTGTGCAGCCAAGCACAGCTCGAACCACATCATCAAATTTGCTGATGATACAACCGACGAGGCAGCCTACAGAGAGGAGATACAAGAGCTGACGGACTGGTGCAGAACCAACAACCTGTCTCTGAACGTCGACAAGACTAAAGAGATGGTTGTTGACTTCAGGAGATCACGTCGGGACCACACTCCACTTATCAACACCTCACCTGTGGAGATGGTCCAGAGCACCAAGTTTCTTGGTGTTCACATCACTGACAACCTCACGTGGTCCCTCAACACCAGCTCCATCACAAAGAAAGCCCAGCAGCGCCTCTACTTCCTGCGCAGACTGAGGAAAGCCCATCTCCCACCTTCCATCCTCACCATCTTTTACAGAGGAACCATTGAGAGCATCCTGAGCGGCTGCATTACTGCCTGGTATGGGAACTGCAACGTCTTAGACCGCAAGTCCCTACAACGGGTAGTGAGAACAGCTGAGAAGATCATCGGGATCTCTCTGCCCTCTGTACAGGACATTTTCACCACTCGCTGCATCCGCAAAGCAACCAGCATTGTGGATGATCCCTCCCACCCTTCCCACACTCTCTTCTCCCTCCTGCCATCCGGGAAAAGGTTCCGCAGCATACGGGCCTCCACTTCCAGGATGGGAAATAGTTTCTTCCCCCTGGCCATCAGACTGTTGAACTCTGAAACCACCAATATCTTGAACTCTTAAACCCAGTCCACTTTTCACCTGTATTTATTTATTTATTTCGTGTTGCACTCTGCACTTTAAATTCAGTAACGCTGCTCCACCACACTGTGATATACCTGGGCTGCTTTGTTCCACAACACTGCACTCCTCCACGGATGAATGTACTGTCTGTCGTGCTGTCTGTTGTTGTCTGTCTTGTCTGCACTTGTTGCCCAGTGTTGTCTTATGTTGTCTTCTGTCGTGTCTTGTGTGTAGCACCAGGGTCCTGGAGGAACGTTATTTCGTTTCACTGTGTACTGTGTATATGGCTGAAATGACAATAAAATCCTACTTGACTTGACTTGAAAAACAGTGGCCTAGGACAAGATCACTGGGAGGTGGGGAAAAAAATCACGTATCATGAACTGAGGCCTATTGTTACACACTTGGCTTTCCACATTGACTCTCAGGATCTAAACCAAACAAAGTGGGTCAGCACTTTGACAGCAGAGATAAACAAGAACAGTGTGAACATGACTAAACATTACAGAAGGAGAGCATCCACAAAATATTACTAGAAATTTCTGAAGATGCACTTTGCCTCCACATTTGTGTCTTTAGAATTTAAGGTTGATCAAGTGTATTTTTGTGACTCGGATGATCAGGATTTGAACCGAGATTAGCATTTGATAAGATCATCTCCAGTGTAATTGACCAATTTAACTCCCAAGCTTACATGTATGCTGTGTGGCTTGCATTTTATCATAAAACACCCAAATATATAGTGGCCAATTTTTTTCAGTTATATATCTGCCTATCAATTTGATTATTTTGAAAAGGATTATTCTATGATAGTTTTCATCCGATAAATAATGGCATTTTTCCCTTTTTGTCTGCTTTTCTACTTTTCATTCGCCTTTTTTTCTTCCTAAAACATCTGCCATTATCCATGATTGTCCTTAATTTCACACTGATTCTTTTTGCTCTTGTTTTTATTCTTATGTCTACTAATCTGTATGCATGCATGCATGAATTATAATATAATACTTTTCCCTTTTTTCCTGCCTCCTCTACTTTCCAGTGAGTTCTCCAGTGGAACTACTTATAATGCAAGCTCTCTGCTGGGTTCATGATGACCTGAGCCAAGTGGACATCGGCAGCTATATTCTCAAGGTCTGCGGGCAGGAGGAAGCCTTGCAGAAGTAAGTTCTTCCCATCTCATTCCCTATATCTCCTTTTTATAGACTTTGTGCAAGTGAGTGGCACCAAAAATATTTAGAAAAAACGCTATGTATTGACTGGGTGTTTTGCTAAATAAAAAAAAAAATTCAAAAGTGCAATTTTTCTCAGAAAAATGTGTTTGCAATATTAAATACAATTATTTTCTAGAAATTATTGTACACTTGGTTGCTGGTTTACATATTTCAAACACCTTTCCACATTTAACTTTCTACATGTAACTACAAAGCTAACTTTCTTCATACTTTAAATTTATATAATTAAGCTATTGGTAGGACCAATGTTTAATTTGAACAGTCCAAATGTAAACCATTAGAAATAGTGTTGTGAGAAATAAAAAACAAACAAAAAAAAAATTTCATAGAAATACCTGCTGCTGCATCCTCAGTTCACTTTAATTAATTTAATTCACTTTAAATTTAAAGGATAAAAACTAATACATGAATGAGTATTCATGTATTAGTTTTTATCCTTTAAATTTAAAATAGCCAGAATTGGACTTGTTCCATGTTATGTCTCAGGTGTTCATTTATTTACTGTCTGTAAGCTTTTCTTGTTTCTGCATTCCAGAAAATACAGAATGATACAAAAGACAACCCGAGTACACACAAAACAGTTTTCATCTTGTAACTTCTCAAAGAACTAAAACTCACCACCTTGTATCACTTGTGGAAAAATTCAAGCAGCCACACCCAGGATTGATTTCTACCAACCTTGTTGAATCTAGATATCACCCAAATACTACTAGTATTTGTGATGTGAAGTTCCCTAAAAGGTCTCAATATAACACATCAAGCACATAGTGTCTATCAAAAGAAAGTTTTTGAAATGCATACATTAAGAAAGGGTTATTAATACTTTTGGAAAAGAGCCTTGAACAATCATCAGAGAAGTCAAAGAAGAGCCCAGATGAACATATAGGCCTCTCTGAGGTTAATTTCAGCTTTAGAAAGACACTGGGCAAAATGGTATTCATGGGAGAGTTCCATGGCAAGAATCACTGCTAAGCAAGAAGGTCATCAGTTTGCAATTTGAAGCTCAAGGGCAGTTGAGTTATGTAGTAGGAAAGCATGAAACGGAGCATAAATGGAAGTGCGATTCTGAATGGCTGACAAAAAAAAATGATTTAGGAGTGACAAAGTTCCAACCTGAACCTCTTTTACATGTTGTGAAAATTTCATCACAGTGAAAGAATGATCACTTGTTACCTTTGATTACAGTTGTTGCCACTAAACATGTCCAAGCCAAATCTAAAGTTTATGGTTTGATTACTTTTTATGTGGGCGATTTAGAATTTTTGAGTTTTTAATCCTTCAAATTCACAAATGGGAGAACTGTGCATTTTGTTTACTCAGGTCATCTGCTCATGGAAATCAACTATTTAGTTTTATGAACAAATTATAAAAATCAGAAATGGTTTCTTAATTGCCTTAATTAGTTGTCCTTCTCTCAAATGTGTGCACATGTAAAAGGGGTTTTTGGTTCCACCTGAGCACAGAGGGTAAACCCTAGATGTTATCTCAAGTGTCTTTTTAAGGCTTCATCCAGGTTCTGTTTTACCTTCAGCCGTACCCTTACAAAGTACATTTGGGTACCCCAGCTTCTATACGTTCTATATATTTGAATAGATCTGTGAGATTATTCTTTTTCCATGCTTGCTTTTTAAGGTTATTTTGCAGGCTCTATGGTTACTTGTAAGAGATATTTATAATTTAATCTGTTATTTTCCTGTTTCTGATTGCTCTGCTTTATAAGCAGTGTGCCACTGGGTACCATAAAAAAAAAAATCTAAATATGTAAAGTGGTTTGGAGAAACAAGGACATTAATGAGACTGCTGGAAGTATGTTCAAATGTTGAGGAGTAACAGGAAGTAAATGCCTTGAGGTCATTTGGGGGACTTATGAAAGTCACTGCTTGTATTAAATCACTGATTATTGTTGTTGAAACATCGATCATTAGAGGCAAACAGGGGTTACTGTACATCTAATTTAAAGATTTTGGAACCATATTAAAAAAGCAGACAGCATGCTCATTAAGTGAGGTCCTAAACCTTACGGTCTTTCAAATTGAACGCGAAATACACTGCAGTGTCATATGGAATAGTAATTTAATGTTTAGGGCTCTGTTTTGTATCTTACTGCACAGTCTTTTTTTTTTTTATGTTTATTTTCATCACCCTGTCACATCTAAACATATAACTGAGCAAAACTCTTTTAATCCAGTATTTAGTGTTTAATAGACACATTTAGTGCCAATGCACTAACCTGATTTTGGGTATCTGGTCTCATGAAATCCTATGTGGGGAATTTTGATGTTCAATCTTCACTGAACATAACCAGGGTATACAAATATACACTTTTCTACTAGTTGTATTATAACATTTTTTCTTGCGAACAGTGATCACCCTTTAACTTTTAACTAATCTACAAACTATATATAGAAACAATTCCCAGCGTATTATTTTTTTAAATACTCCTACTGTAAAAATGTATGTTGTATGATGTAAAAGTATTTATTGACAATGTGGCTGGTAGAAAATTTGAAAATAATAATAATTTTTATTTATATAGCGCCTTTCTCGAACCCAAGGTCACTTTACAGAGCAGAGCAAGTAAAAAAAAAACCAAAAAAAACAGTTAATACAAACACAGACAGAAAACAAACAGCATGAAGGGCTTTAAATGTGATGAGAAGCAGCTTGTATTGAATACGATACGATATGGTCAGCCAGTGAAGTTTGTGGAGAATGGGGGTGATATGTTCAGATTTTTTGGAACACGTGAGAACACGAGCTGCAGAGTTTTGCACGTACTGGAGCCTGGCTAATGTTCTACTTGGGAGACCAAAGAGTAGAGCATTGCAGTCATCGAGACGGGACGTTATAAAAGCATGAACAAGTATTTCTGCATCCTTCAACGAAAGAGATGAGCGGAGACGTGAGATGTTTCTGAGGTGAAAGAAAGCATTTTTCACAACTGTATTAATGTGAGATTCAAATGACAGAGAGGGATCGAATATAACACCTAAATTCCGGACCGTGGGTGAGGGCGTAACGAGCGTAATAGATACACTGAAATTTTGTAATTTAGTGATGAGAAATTTGGAGCCAACTACTAAAAGTTCTGTTTTGTCAGTGTTGAGCTTGAGAAAGTTAGGTGAGCCATAGTTTTACGTCATGAATACACGCTGTGAGGGAAGGGGGCGGAGCGACTGAAATGGAGGTGGTAATGTAGATTTGGGTATCGTCAGCATAGCAGGGAGAACTGAGGCCATGGTTTCTAATAATATGACCGAGAGGGAGAATATAAATTATGAATAACATAGGTCCAAGAACAGATCCCTGAGGGACACCCTGTTTAACTGGAGCAGGAGATGATCTGCTGTTATGGAGGCGGATGAATTGCTGTCTATCAGTGAGAAGATGTGAACCAAGAAAGAATGACACCAGAGAGCCCAATGGCTGAAAGGCGGGAAAGAAGGATCTTATGATTGACAGTGTCAAAGGCAGAGCTTAGATCCAAGAGAAAACCATGACTAATGTTCATTTACCACACTACAAACAATTTAAGGACATATCCTGACCTTGTGTGACACAGATGGCATGCACTAGGCTTGCCTAGACTTTTTACATTTGTGACATTTAGCAGACGCCCTTATCCAGAGCAACTTCCATGTCCTAACTACAGGGATAGTCCCCCTGGAGCAATTCAGGGTTAAGGGTCTTGCTCAGGGACCCAGTGGTGGTAGTGCCTGAGGTGGGATTTGAACCTGGGACCTCTTGAGCCATAGGTCCATAGGCAAGTATCCTACCACTAGACCACCACCACCCTTTTTCTGAGAAACTTAAGAAAACTGAAGCTTATACAATCTGCATAATTCAAATGTTTGAAAATTGTGCTATAGTTGTGTTTTGCTGCTGACCCTGACTTAAAACTTTTCTCCCTCAGTAAGCACAGCCTGGGGAGCCACGAGTACGTGCAGACCTGCAGGAAGTGGGAGACCGAGATTAAGCTGCAGCTACTTGCCCAGACTACTATGAGGAGAGACCTAGCCCGAACGGTATGCTAGAGTTTTCAGTGATGTTATCTTACAGCATGGAAGGCCTGTGGGAATTAAGCATTGAATGTAAAAAAAATAATTCTGTTAGGGACTGTATGCATATTGAAGTCCATTAGCAGTTTTAAAGGTTTTGAACTAGGAGTGAATAATTTCTCCATATGACCAAACAGGCAGATGATGATGTATCTCCTATTGACTTGGAGAAATACCTGGGGCACATTGAGAGGCCGTTTAAGGAGACCGTCACAAGGTAGGAATGTCTCATGTCTTGTCTTCTGCCCTCCAAAAATTTTAGGTCAGTTAAGAATGGTCTTTGAAGTCACTGATCTTACCGGTTGACTTCACACATTCACAGATGAAGCTGTTTTATCTGTGTTAATGTTGTTCTTTTCCAGAGAAAGCCTTGCTGATTATTTAGAACGCTATAACAGTCAAGTCACTTTCTGCCTTCAGAATGAGGTATGCGGTTATGCTTAAAGCAACAGTAAGCCAACACTTTTGTAAGCACATCATGAATAACTTTGGCCAAAGTTGCTGTAAACACTTATTAATCAATTGGCCTATTATTTTTCACTGTTGAAGTGAAAGTGACTGGCATCGTGAGCACACTGCATAGCACTGTTGTGTTTTTATGATATAAATACTAAAAGCTGGTTTAGTGTCCTTGTACCTCTTTTTATGGACACTACTACTATGCATGACTCTAAATAGCCAATTGCCTTGTGTATAACTTTAATTTAAATGGGCAGCTGGTATTTTATGATTTTTTTTAAATGCCCCATTGCCATTCAAGAGCAAATTTTTTAACATCTGGTCAATAATCTGGAAATACTTTGACAGTACTGGGAATTTGCTAATCGCACATTTGATTATGATCAGAATCTATACTTCTCTCTCTCATTAGAGTACCCAGTACAAAACAATAGATCGAGTAATTCAAGCTGTTAAAAATCTGTGTTGTGTGCTGGATGAGGTGGAAACGCCAGCCATTACTGATGCTGTGAAGAGACTGAAGCATTCTATCAACCTCCCTAAATCCCGCTCTCCAGAGGTCAGAGGCCCTAAAAAATAACAGATCATAAGTTTTCATACACAATACATTCTAACAGTAAAAGACTGTTTATTCTTACCAATCTTTTATTTGACAGACTGGTGCCAAATCAGCAGTTTCAGCAAATGGTAAGTACCAAAAGAGGTAGTAGGTAAAATTGGAACTGGAAACACCTCCAACTCGAGGCGATATCTTTTCTGCCATTGTAATATCTCTCTCTGTCTTTAGGTTGCCGTAGCTTAGTGGAAGAGCACATGGAGGGATTAACAAATGCAGTGTATGACTTATGTAACCTCTACCTGCGCTCCTTTTGCCTGGCCTGTCCTGGTCATGTAGAAGAGGAGCCTGCAGAAGACAAGAGAGACAGTAGGGAGGCTTCTGGCACTACAGAGCATGTTCAGTTCACTGTCTATGCCATACATGGAATTTCTGCTGCATGGGTCAGCAGGTAAGAGAGGTGCTATTCCTTATACTTTCCTATACTAAGTTACAGTCCTTTTTTTTTTTGTTTGTTTGTTTGTTTTGTTTTTTTTTTTGTTTTTTTTAGATTAAGTTATTAATTAGTATAACCTTATTGTTATACTAACAATACTGTACTGTTGTCTTTGAAGTCCAGTGATATTGCAAAATTTCTATGCATGTCAGCTTTCAACAAAAGTTTGGGGATATGAATCATGGATCTCAATTTCTAAATATAAAATAGAAACATTTTACTTAATTTATAGATGATGGTTTGTTAAACCTTTATCAATTTGGGAAAAGTAAAAGGCTTTAGGTATTTAATTTTTAAACATTTTTTTCATGTAAAATATATTTGGACTAATTTATTAGAAAATCTGGCCCTCACACCTATAGGAATGTTTGACATCCCATTCCAAATCACATCCATTGGCATCAGTATTGAGTTTGTCCTTTTTGTAGCTAGGGCTGTCTCAAAATCTCTGCTAGTTCATGGAATATTTGGCAGGAATCAAAATTGCACAAACTCATTCATTACATAGGTGTAATTCAGAAACAGTACCACACTTGAATTCACTGAGCTCTTCAGAACAACGACTCCTTTGAAAAATTGTTTTTAAACCTGACAGTTTGTCTATTTTCGATATCTGTGGGAATGAGTGTGGCTTAACGTCCAGAATTTAACCATTTAAAAGGTTCAATACCGTTGCTCACACAGTGCAGCTTTTAGGTGTTGAATGCTTTGGATATCTGGTTCTTATTACCACTGCAGTAAGTTTCTTTAGAATAAAAAATTTCACATCAAACCATTCAGAAAAGTACTGAATAATGCAGAAAGAAAAAAAAAAAAGATCTTAACTAACTGGATTAATTGGCAAGGTTGATGGATATTGTATAAACATTTCTATAGCACTGCTGGTTCCTTCTTTTTCATTTAAATGTATCAAATGTTTCCAAAATAATTAATATTATGACATGAATGAGTGTGCATTTTTGTTGCAGGTCTAGTTGATTAACTGCAAACCCTTTAGAGGGTATCCTATCACCAGCTGATTTGATATCTCCAGTACACAGTAGCAACTGTCTGCTATGGTTGAAATAGGTTTGGCCACTGAATCTTCATTCAGACATGCAGAGTTAAAGGGGTGTGGCAAGTCGGACCTTGTGCAGGGTCATAATATCACTTTGCTTTTAGAGTTAGCCTTTTAGAGTTTTGGAGAGTCCAGCATCAATAGACTTATAAGGCTTTCTCCATTTGCTCCCACCCAGGGAGTTATTTATAGCACTGAGAAGAAATAAATAAACTCTTGTCCCTAATTACAGTGCTATGCATGCTACTAGATACATTCATGAGAAAGTCTGTGGAGATCTCTACAAATATATGGCAATGCTTTTCAGTGTGTGTGTGTGTGTGTGTGTGTGTGTGTGTGTGTGTGTGTGTGTGTGTGTGTGTGTGTGTGTGTGTGTGTGTGTGTGTGTGTGTGTGTGTGTGTGTGTGTGTGTGTGTGTGTGTGAGAAATCTTGTCCTCCTTGTTTCAGTTTGTACCAGTTATGTAACATTGTGCCTTGAGTTTTAAACATTTCATGCAGTGTCATTTATTTGTAATTTCACCCCATTTATTTTTTCAGCTTGCTATTTACTTATGAGCCACACAAACATGCTCTAATGGGTTTTTATGGGTATATGTGTAATTTTTACCTTTCTTTTACCTCTAGTTATGAAAAATACTACCTAATGTGTGCCCTGACCCACAATGGGCGGAATCTTTTTAAGCCTGTCCAGTCCAAGAAAGTTGGAACATACAAAAGTTTTTTTTTCCACATCAAATGGGATGAACTGTAAGTCAACCTTTAGCCCACCTACAAAAAATAAGCATTTCTTAAGCTTTGTGAATTTAGTAGAAGCTATGTGTAGTTAGCCAGAGGATTCCTACCTGTGTGTGTGTGTGTGTGTGTGTGTGTGTACGTTTTATTTTTTTATTAGGATAAACTTCCCCATCTCTGTGGCCTTGTTGCCCCTGGAGACCATGCTGAGTCTCTCTCTCTGTGGCATTCTTAACCAAAATGCTAGCAACTCCCCAGATTCTAACAAGCAGCACAAGGGACCAGAGCAGCTGGGCAAAGTGACCATGCCTCTCTTTGACTTCAGGAGGTAAGGCATGAAGGCTGTTCTGTTAAATATGTGGAGTTTTTTTTTTTTTTTTTTAACGTTATACTCGTTTATAAAAATGTTAAAATTCTGATGAGCTACTGAAGCAGAAAGTGGCATTTTCCAGGGTGTTATCTCGAGGAACTAAGCTGCTCAATCTGTGGTTATCTCCTCAATCCTCCTCATCTGGAGGTGCAGGAAAGAGGAAGAACCAAGCAGAGAGAATAATTTTACAGGTAGTATTTTACACATATTTTACCTCAGTCACAAAAACAGAAATGCATGATTTATTACTGGCATCCACTTAACTTCCACTGTGGCTTACACAGGTAGATTTTCCTGCTCCTGCAGTAGATGTGCTCTATGTGGGCCCTAACGAGACAAAGTGCCCAGACCCTCAGTATCTAGAATCACCAGATCCGGACATCAAGAGGAGGATAGAGAAGCTCTGTGCACGGGCATCAGCATTTGGGTATGAGTACAACCAGGGGTTTTGATTGATGGCCCCTGAACATAAATACAATCTTGGTTCAGTTTCAAGGACTGCAGAAACTGGAATTTACTTTTGTAGCTTGGGTGGGCAAAGGGGTTACTGATATTTGTGATTCCAGATTCCAGAAGTCATGCAACTATGTTAGTATTTCCTGGCATTTTTAACATATTACATTTCTTAAGATATTCAAATTGGTTTCCTTCAGTTTCAAGTTAAAAGGTCTTTTTTTTTTTTTTCCATCAGAGTCGGTAAACTTTCTGTTCAACCAGACATTTGTTTGCACTTAACACCAGAATATTTCGCCTTTTTAATGCAAGTTACCTTTTAGATCAAATTATTGAATAAATAATATACATAAACAATATACATAACAGCTATCAAAGCCCACCTGTAAAGTAAGCAGTTATTGGACATTGAATGATGTACTGGGTTTAAAAAGTATTAGTAGAATGTAGAACAAACAGCACAGTCAGCTTAATGGAGACTTTCAAACAAGGCTGGACCTTTATAGTGTGTGTGTGTAATTCAGCTGCCAGACACCCAACTTGGCAGCACATTTGCAAACTCATTTACAAGCTGCGACTGTTTTTGGCCCTGGATCAGTTTTACCTTTTTGATTAATAAGCTCAATATGTTTGAGATCATTCATTTTTTTTATGTTGACAGACTTACACGAGCAGATAAGCAGCTGCTTTGGGACCACCGGCTTCACTGCTTTGGCTATGAACACAGCCTGCCGAAGATCTTGGCCAGTGCACCCAGCTGGGACTGGGGCAGCATGGCTGAGATCCAAGCACTCCTGCACCAATGGAACCCACTCTCTCCTGTCTCTGCCCTTGAGCTGCTTGACTCAAGGTATGCTTCTCAGAATTAAAATTGAGGCTGGGATCAAACCAAAAGTTCCTCATATCTGCCATTACTAATGGGTCACAGAAAGCAGAAAGTTACAAGTCCTACATTTCTCTAAGGTCTGCTTCTGTTGCATATGCAGGTTTGCAGATACAGAGGTTAGGAGCATGGCTGTAAGCTGGGTACAGACCTGTAGTGATGATGAACTAACTGACTACTTGCCTCAGTTTGTGCAGGTACTCACCTGCACACAAAAATCCCAGTCTTTATATGATGACATTTTATGCGTTTTTGCACATTTCCCCCAAATCGACTAAGTTTGATGGTTGTTACCTTTTTAAGGCTTTAATAGCATTTCTGTTCCTGCAGGCGCTAAAGTTTGAATGCCACCTAAAAAACTCTTTGGTGACGTTTCTATTGTCTCGAGCACAAGGAAACATCAACATTGCTCACTATCTTTATTGGTTGGTACTTTGTTTTGCTTTGTTTGACTGCACTGTTTCAAATACAGCCACGCATTTTATAAAAACACATTTTTTTTATATTTGAGATACATTATGACTACTTTTGTTTGCTTTCAGGCTGCTGAAGGATGCAGTGCAGGACCCTGCATTTGGCCAGCGCTACATATATATAATGGGGGCGCTGCTTTGTTTGTGTGGTGCCAGTCTGAGGACTGAACTGGGGAAGCAGACACAACTGGTACAGCTGCTAGGATCCCTGGCTGAAAAGGTGCGGCAGGCTGGCAGCTCCAACCGACAGGTATGTAGCAAAATGCTGAGGTTAGAACTGCTGGACTTTTTGTTAATATGAAACCAAGTCATAACTAAAAGTTGTATATGAAGTGCTTCACTTTAGAGGAAGCTATCACAATTTAACAGCATTGTGATTTGACCTCTATAGAGTTAAATGGCATCACAACTTTGTTACATGCAATGATATGAATTTATATGTATATACTGTCTGATTTCTAAGACTTGCAGTCTTGAAGGTTTTGGAGTAAAGTGTTTTTAAAGAATTTTATAGCAGAGAGGAACAGTGTGTGTGTTTTAAAACCAGTGATTTATCAACATTACTTACAGAATCATAAAATAATAATTTTATTGAAATTACTTTCAGTGACATTTTTAAACAATCTTTTTAATTAAATTAATAAAATAAGTTAAAGGCTGCAGCATTTCTTCTTAATATAGCTGCTCCCATTTAGGGGTCTCAAAAGCGAATCACTCATTTCCATTATTTACGGGCATCTGCATCTTCCTCTTTTACTCCAGCTACCTGCCTGTCTTCTCACCATATCCATAAACCTCCTCTTTGGTCTTCCTCTTCTCCTCTTGCCTGGCAACTCCTTCCTTTACATCCTTCTCCCAATATGCTCCTGGTCTTTCCTCTGTACATGTCCAAACCAGTGCAATTTTGCTTTTTTGACTTTGTCTCTAAATCTTACAACCAGAGTTATCCCTCTAATATACTCATTTCTAATCCTGTCTATCCTTGTCACTCCCAATGCAAAACTCAGCATCTTTAACTCTACCGCCTCCAGCGCTGTAGCCGGTCTTATTGTCAGCGCAGCCATCTTCAATACCATATAGCAGAGTTGGTCTCACTTCCATCATGAAAACTTTTACTTTCACTGCCACAGAACACTCCTGCCACTCTTCTCCCACCCATTCCAACCTCCCTGCACTCTCTTACACAATTGCAATTAACCTGAACTGAGCCCAAGCATTTACAATTCTCCACCCCTGCAACCTCTGCTCCCTTCATCTTAAACATTCCACTGCTCTCCCTTTCATTTACACTCATGTTTTCAGTTTTTGTCCTGCTGACTTTCCTTCCTTTCCTCTCTAGAGCACCTCTATAGGGCCTCAATGTGTTGACCTTGTGATCTGTAGTGAGAATAGGGAGCAAACATCATAGTCTGTCAACCTGCCCATCACAATTACAAATGAGAATTTGCTCATTACCACAACTCCTCTCTAGACCCCCTGTCGCATTCTATTCTCCAAGTCTACAAATACACAATACAACTCCTCCAGATCTTCTCTATACTTCTCCATTAACACTCTCAGAGCAAACATCACAACTGTAGTGCTCTGTCTCTACATGAAAACATACTGCTGAAGCCTTACTTTCTTAATTTCCCTGACTATCCCACTTCTTTCAGCTTCTTCCTCTGTATACACTTCTAAACTCTTAAGGATCCACTACCAGGTTTCCTTTTCCTGTTTATTCTGTCCACCAAGTACCTTTCTAGCCGTCTCCCTTACCACTTTTGCAGTAGTTGACCAGCAATCTGGTAGCTCTTGCAGGTTTTTATATTTACATTTACATTTATGCTCTTATCCAGACCGACTTCCATGTCCTAATTTCAGGGACAGTCCCCTTGGAGCAGTTTGGGGTTAAGGGTCTTGCTCAGGAACCCAATGTTGGTAGTGCTAGAGGTAGAATTCGAACCTGGGACCTCGTGATCCAAAGGTCTGTAGGGAAGTACCCTACCACTAGACCACCGCCACCAGTTTTCCTTCTCACTCCAGAATTTCTCCTATATCTCACAACCTACTTACAGGGCATGTGCATTAACATTCACTGCCACACCTTCGATTGCCAGGTTCATATTAATCACTCTATCGGACACTGTCTTGACCTCCAAAACATTCTTGATGTACTCTTCCTTCAGGGTAACACCTACCCCTTTTCTTTCCCCATCCACACTATGGTAAAACAATTTGAAGCCACCTCCGATACACCTGACCTTACTACCCTTTCTGTCTAGTCTCTTACAGACAAAACTTCAGCCTTCTTTCTTTCCATCATATCAGTCAATTCTCTACATTTACCAGTCAGGCTGTCAACAAAGTTCTTACCCTCACTTCCACTCTCCTACTCTTCCTTTTCTCCTCATGCCTCTGCCAGCCATGCCTTCCTCCTCATTATCTTCTTCAGCCAACAGTAGCTCAATTTCTACCTGCACCTTGTTGGCTAACAATACTGGTGGCGGTCGTTGTTAACCTGGGCCTCGACAAATCTGGTTTGGAAATTTGTTTCAATGCCCACATACTGATTTGGCAAAACAATGGATGGCATTCATGATGTAATCCTCCATATTTATCCAGATTTGGGTCTGCAACAGTGAAATACACTGGCTTGAGTATCCCCAGTGGCTGGGCTTTTTTGCCTCCCCTTCCTCATCTTTTCTCTTCCCCTACAGTTTTTGCTTCTCTAGACAGAACTTCTGAGGAAAGTTAAGTCAGACTTGTGCTATGCTACTGTGCTCTTTTTTTTTTTTTAATAAGAAACTACTTACAGTTGTTTTTAAACTGGCAAATTAACCAAATAAATATTTGAATACCATTTTATTGATGATGCTGGTTTCAGGACTGCATCCAAACAAACTAACTTAAAAAATCTAAAATAAATTATGCAGTTTAAAAATTTGGCTCAATAGCACTTTTAATAGAACCTGTATACCTGTGGTAATACACATTCCAGTAGACCATTTTAAAAGGTTTATAAAAGCTTTGTCTGAACGTAAACCGAAAGCTATCATATTTAATGTCCTTGGTTACATGTATATATTTTGCTGAAGGTGGTGCTCCAGGAGGGCCTAGAAAGAGTGCAGTCATTCTTCCAGAGAAACAGCTGCAGACTACCCCTTAGCCCCAGCTTAGTCGCCAAGGAACTCAATGTAAAGGTGGGTTGTTACCTTTACTACAGTAACTGCAATGATGGTGTTGAATGAGTGGTTAATGTCCTTTGTGCATAAGGAAATGTTGCATTTACAGATAGAGAAGCTACAAAATGTATATTTTAAAGCTTGTGACAGCTTTGTGCAAGCAGCTGTGTGATTAATTACTTCGCCCTGCCTACATTTCTGTCTGTGTGCAAGCACATGCACTAAACAAGTATATAATTTTCCTCAAACAACTGACTTTGTTTTTTTTCCATTCAAACTCCCCTTTAGTTCATCCTTGCTAAGTTGTATAAGTTAGCAAAAATAATTTGGTTAATGCCACAGTTTTGCATTTACATTTACGGCATTTAGCAGATGGCTCTTATCTAGACCGACTTCAAGTTTCAGCTTTCAGGGACACTTCCCTGGAGCAACTAGGGTTAAGGGTTTTGCTTAGGAACCCATGGGTGGAAGTATTTGAGATTGGATTCAAGCCTGCTACCTCGAGCCACTCCATAGGCGAGTGTCCTAGCACCAGACCACCACCCCAGTAATAGTCAATTTTTCATGTACAAATGATTCCCCCCCCCCCCCTCTTTCAAAAATAGGCCTGCTCTTTTTTCAACTCCAATGCTGTGCCATTGAAGCTTGCCCTCGTCAATGCAGACCCATTGGGAGAAGAGATCAATGTCATGTTTAAGGTACGGAACAGCAAAGATACAAGATGAGCTTGATTGTCCCTGTCTGCTTTTATAGTTGTGGAATTAAATTAGGGGAAAAAAAAAAAAAAGAAAATTAAATAAATAAACACACACTAATATATATATATATATATATATATATATATATATATATATATATATATATAAATAAATTGAAATCTCACAAAAATGAGTACGTCCTTCACATTTTTGTAAATATTTATTATATCTTTTAATGGGACAACACTGAAGATATGACACTTTGATACAATGTAAAGTAGTCAGTGTACGGCTTGTATAACAGTGTAAATTTGCTGTACCCTCAACTCAACACACTCCCATTAATGTTCAAACCACTGGCAACAAAATTGAGTACACCCCTAAGTGAAAAATGTCCACATTGTGACAAAGTGTCAATATTTTGTGTGGCCACCATTATTTTCCAGCACTGTTTTAACTCTCTTGAGCATGGAGTTCACTAGAGGTTCACAGGTTGACACTGGAATCCTGTTCCACTCCTCCATGACGACATCACAAAGCTGGTGGATGTTAGAGACCTTGCGCTCCTCCACCTTCCGTTTGAGGAAGCCCCATAGATGTTCAATAGGATTTAAGTCTGGAGACATGCTTGGCCAGTCCAGCACCTTTACCCTCAGTTTCTTTAGCAAGGCAGTGGTTATCTTGGAAGTGTGTTTGATGTTATGTACTGCCCTGCGGCCTAGTTTCCAAAGGGAGTTGATCATGCTCTGCTTCGGTATGTCACAGTACATGTTGGCATTTATGGTTCCCTCAATGAACTGTAGCTCCCCAGTGCCGGCAGCACTCATACAGCCCCAAACATGACACTCCCACCACCATGCTTTACAGTAGGCAAGACACACTTGTCTTTGTATTCCTCACTTGGTTGCCGCCACACATGCTTGACACCATCTGAACCAAATAAGTTCATCTTGGTCTCATCAGACCACTGGACATGGTTCCAGTAATCCATGTCCTCAGTCTGCTTGTCTTCAACAAACTATTTGCAGGCTTTCTTGTGCATCACCTTTAGAAGAGGCTTCCTTCTGGGACGACAGCCATGCAGATCATTTTGAGGCAATGTGCGGCATCTGGTCTGAGCACTGACAGGCTGATCCCTGTATGAGAGCGTGTGAGAGCGTTAACACCAAATTTAACACACCTGCTCCTCATTCACACCCGAAACCTTGTAATACTAACGAGTCACATGACACCGTGGAGGGAAAATGGCTAATTGGGCACAATGTGCACATTTTTCACTTAGGGGTGTACTCACTTTTGTTGCCAGTGGTTTAGACATTAATGGCTGTGTGCTGAGTTATTTTGAGGGGACAGCAAATTGACACTGTTATACAAGCTCTACACTGACTACTTTACATTGCATCACAGTGTCATATCTTCAATGTTGTCCCATCAAAAGATATTTAAAAAAAAATGAGGGGTGTACTCACTTTTGTGAGATGTTGTCAGTGTTTTATTAAACTGTTAGTAAACCATGCATTCATGAAACCATTACAGGTAGGAGAGGACTTGAGACAAGATATGCTAGCATTACAGCTGATACGAATCATGGATCGGATCTGGCTTCAGGAAGGACTGGACCTCCGCATTGTCAACTTCAAATGCATTTCAACTGGAAAAGACAAAGGTGTGTTTAATCAATTAATGCTGAAGATCATTGATCTCTTAAATGTTAAACCATAGTTTTTAGCATTTAATTTGATCTAAAATTATCCTACCTCTGCAATTTTAAATAAAAATTCAGGAGACTCAAATTATACACTGACGAATAATTTAACAACCATGTCAGTCATGTATTTACTGATTAGTATTTTCTTACTTAGGGATGGTGGAACTGGTATCATCCTCTGAAACATTAAGGAAGATTCAGGTGGAGTATGGGGTCACAGGCTCCTTTAAAGACAAGCCTCTGGCAGAATGGCTACGAAAGTACAACCCTGCTGAAGATGAGTATGAGAAGGTAACTGAAGATCTTTCAGTACTTGTTAACTCCTTTTGACAACCTCTGTAGTAAAGAGACTACAAAAGTCTTAAATGTTGTATATATTTTTACATTTTTAAGTTGTTGCATTAAAAAAATAGGTTTTGAGAGGGGGGTGTGGGGAATGTGATTTCAGCCATATTTCACAATGACTTTAACCTGGCTATAATGGACTGTGGACATGAAGCTTTATATAACATATCTGTATGTAGTTTATCTGTCCTGACTTTTTGCAGGCCTCTGAGAACTTCATCTACTCATGTGCAGGCTGTTGTGTAGCTACCTACCTGCTGGGCATCTGCGACCGCCACAATGACAACATTATGCTGCGGACGACAGGCCACATGTTCCACATTGACTTTGGCAAATTTCTTGGCCATGCGCAGATGATTGGAAGTTTTAAAAGGTGAATGAGAAACAATTGAACTATTTACAAACTTTATTTATTAATTTTTTTGTTAAATGACTTTCCATTTCAATTGAATGAGCTTTTGGATCAGTGGCTTGAAGAGACTTTTTTATGTCTAGGGACCGGGCTCCATTTGTCCTAACTTCTGACATGGCCTATGTCATAAACGGTGGCGAGAAGCCAACTAGCCGTTTCCAGCTTTTTATCGACCTTTGTTCCCAGGCCTACAACCTTATCCGCAAACACTCCAACCTCTTCCTTAACCTGCTCTCTCTGGTAATTTTATCTGGAATTGTATGACAGGGAAAGAAAACAATTTTGTCAAAAGGTGTCATTCTTGTATACTATCCAAGTAATTATGGTACATGCACTTATTCACGTATTAATGTTTTAATATGGTCAATGACATCAGGAATATATATTGCATAACACTTTAATATGTAGTTTAACAGATTATTGATACTGCTTTTTTTTCTTTGTGATTGGCAGATGACTCACTCAGGTTTACCTGAGCTCACTGGGCCTCAGGACCTGAAGTATGTATATGATGCTCTGCAGCCTCAGACTACTGAAGCAGAAGCCACAATTTTCTTCACAAGGTATATGTTGGTACATGCAAATTTAATTTCACTGTTTTTGTTTAAAAGTCAGTCTCCAACATTAATTCTAACATTCTGGTTCCTTATTTATCAGGTTGATTGAGTCCAGTCTTGGCAGTGTAGCTACCAAATTTAATTTCTTTATCCACAATCTGGCCCAGCTACGTTTTTCTGGCCTCCCATCAAATGATGAACCAATCCTGTCCTTTTCTCCTCGCACATACACGCTAAAGCAGGATGGACGAATCAGAGATGCGTCCATCTTCTCCTTCCAGAAACGATACAACCCTGACAAGCATTATGTGAGTCAAGCTTTCCATGGATGTTGTTGAGCCGTTCTCTATGCTGCTCTTTAAATTAAATAATTAGTTTAAATAATTGAACATGATTAATGAATACATTTAAATATAGATTCAAACACTAAAGATTACATTTTAAAAACAAAATGTGTGCATACAATTAACTAAGCTTAATGAATAATAAAATCAGACTTTCACCAGTATAACATTTTCAGATAGAAGTGTCAAAGACAGGAAAAAAACACCTAAAAGAATGGCTTACAACTTCTAACCTAATATCCAGTGCATTGTTATTTTTCTACTTAGACATACGTAGTACGGGTACTGAGGGAGGGCCAGACTGAGCCCCAGTTTGTCTTCCGCACTTTTGATGAGTTCCAGGAATTACATAACAAGCTTACTATCCTCTTCCCCCTGTGGAAGCTGCCAGGGTATGTCAAACCTTTATTTCCCATGACTCACCACATCATTCCTGTGTTCCTTTTAGATCCATTCCTAGGCTATATTTCAGTTTTACCACACAATGTTGTTACATTTTAGGTTTCCCAACAAGATGGTGTTAGGACGCACACACATCAAGGATGTAGCATCCAAGCGGAAGGTGGAGCTGAACAGTTATGTCCATAGCCTGATGAGGAATTCACCTGAGGTCGCCCAGGTCAGCCTTTGAGCCTCAATACAATTCTGTGCGGTCTTGTTCACTGCATACATACGTTAACATACTACTGAGGAAAAATAAAGGAAGCATTTTGCTGATTTTTATTTATGAAAGGGTATCAAGTTTCAAAATAAACTAAATGTTATGCCATTTATCTAAGCAACACTGAGTTCTATATTGTATTGTTTCACCAGTGTGATCTCATCTACACATTTTTTCATCCCATTTCAAGAGATGACAAAATGGAGGGATTAGATGGACTGCCTAAAATACCAGGTGTGTTCAGCTGACCTTGAATTACACTCATTTTAAAGTGGCTTACACTGACTTCAAATGCCTTTGACTCAACTATCTCGATTCTAAGCTTCCTCTTGAGTTCACAGGCAACTGTTTGTCACATCTTTTGTTGTTTTACACTCCTAAACAAGGAATAGTGAATGGGTCTTTACGCCTTTTAGTATTGTGCCATACAAAAAGATTGAATCTGACATTTTTGCAGATGGGCCTACTGGCTACAATAATTAATAAAATACTCTAAAAAATTATCAACTGCGCTGGTTCTGCACATAAAATACTAGACAATGCATTTTAGTCATTGTATATGCAATAACCTGCAACTCTAATATAATGAGGAGCAAACAGTGGAGCGTTTCCTTTAGTAGTGCCATTTTAACAGCAGTTTTTTTACATGAATGCAGTTTCCTTGTACAGCTTGACTATTTAATTTGATAGCCACCATTAACATTTTTAACCAAAGACTCATAATACATTTTAGGCCCAGGACAGAACTGCCAGACTGCTGGTGAGTGGCAGTCTTTTGCCATCACCTGTATGCAGTGTGTGCAACGTGGTCATTTTAACCAGTTTGTTAAATCAGTGCCTGTGGCCGTGAGAACAAACAGTAAGAACAATTAAAGTATCTGGCATATGTTTAAATATGTTTAGCTAAAATGTGGTGTTTACTGTTTTAACACGCTCAAAATTCTAATGTACTTAATATTCTAGAAAGTCTTTACCTTGACAACTGTTTTCTTAGCCCTAACATAACACATGCTCACCCAGTATACTACAATTGCTAAACAGTAGTTGTGCTAAAATTATTAAGTAATGTTTGTTTACACAATTGTTACAGAAGTGTCACCAGTCAGTCCTATCGCAGGCCTTGTGGGGGGTGAAGTGAAGTTATCTGTGTCTTATCGAAACAGCACCCTCTTCATCATGGTTATGCACATCAAAGACTTGGTAAGTTTGGTGATCAGCTCTTGAACTTGCAGTATGTAAAATCACAGACTTTTAGAACACCTTTAAATATATCATATCTTATTTTCCCCCAAACATGTACAAAGGTATCAGATGATGACCCCAACCCATATGTGAAAACATACCTGCTTCCAGACACCCACAAAACCTCAAAGCGCAAAACGAAGATCTCCAGGAAAACTCGGAATCCCACATTTAATGAAATGGTAAAATTAATTTCATAAGTTATCATAATAGTCAAGATCAAATTATCTAGTTAATTACCTTAAGTCAAATTTAAATTAACGTTGTCAGTTTTGCCATAACAAACCATCCATTACAGTGCATTAAGTTCTCACAGACATATTAACTTCACTTTTCCATTGCCAGGAGAGTACATTGTGAATCACTTTTTGTTTATACAGAACAGCGGTACATGGTAAATAAATAACTCAAACATAGGCCACCTCTCTAATATTGTTCAGGTCTACGTTGTGCAGCAAGTTAGACGGGCCTTCCATCAATCAGACTAGTTTGTCCAAATTGGAGAGATTCTCAATTGAACTGAGCTCTGGAAAACTGAGTTCAATGCTTTGAACTTTTTGTCATGTTCAAACAAATATCATTTTTACTGTGGGGCAGGGGCATTATCTTGAAAGAAGGACACGGACATAACTGAATACTTTTATGCAGAACAAGTACACCCTTTAATGGCATATAATGTAAAGCTAGGATGCACCTTTCACTGTAACATCAAGACTGTTTTAAAGAATTAAATTTTGCATCTCCCAATAACAAGCCAACTAGAAACACACTTAGACTAATTTGCTGCAGTCTGGATAAATAGACAAAACCAGGCTGTTTTTCCCCCCCCAGATACAAACACAGGAAGTGAACATTTTAAAACTAACACTTTACATAGAACACATTTTAATTTTTGATACTGCAGGTTAGTGCTTCCTTTAATCCTGTGCAAACCAATGTACACATTTTCTGTACTAAATAATTGTTATATAGGCTGTAGCCACCTGTCTGTAGTATTGAAGTAGGAGTATACACTATTTAATAAACTTGTCAATGAAAACTCAAATTTATGCTAATCAGTGTATACATCTTGTTGTTTATTTATTAATTTAACTGTGCAATATTCTCTGCCCACAGTTGGTGTACAGCAGCTACAGTAAGGAGACCCTGAAGCAGAGAGAGTTGCAATTGAGCGTGCTCAGTGCTGAGTCGTTGCGAGAGAACTGCTACCTAGGTGGCGTCATGCTCAGCCTCAAAGACTTTGACCTGAGCCAAGAGACTGTCAAGTGGTACAAGTTAACAGCGGTACCCTACTTTTAGGATTAATTCCTCCCAAGTGTTTCTTCTACAGATTCAGTCCAGAATCTTTAGAGGGCAACTTCTATGCCTTACAATTCCACAAATTTCACACCCCATGCTCCTCCAAACTCCTGGAATTGCACATTTTGTTGTCATGTAAAGGACCAAACTGGCTTACTTTAATTAAGAGTTTATATTATTAAATATCTATATATAGAGAGAGAGCAAAAGAAACAATGTGTATTTAAAAGGCTTGTTTTTACACTCTTCTTTACTTTTCTATAAAGTTAAATAGGAAGCACTATTAGCCTCTAAGGCTTTACCTCTTGTTAGGCAAAGGGTTCCCTGAGCATGTGCCAAATGAACTGAAAATAACTTGACCACTCATCTCCTCCCTAGGAAACAAAACAGGGTGTCTTGGTTGGATTCACTATGTCTCTCAAGTTTTTTAATGTTTTAATATTCCTGGTATCCCTGTTCTGTTTATATTAAAAAAAAAAAAAAAAAAAAAAGTAATAACAAGTGTTCTTCTGTCTTGCATGGGGTTCTGAACTAATTGATTTGCTCTTATTCAGACCATGAAATCTTCTAGTCTAACTTGGTCCTCTTTATCACAACTTTGAGATTGTTGAATGAATAACATTTCAATGTGTTTTTTTTTTTTTTTTTTCTCTCTCCTCCCTTTTCCCCCCTTCAAAAAGCTGCTGGAATCAAAAGCTGACCTGAAAATACTTTTAAATGTAAAGTATTTAGAAAGCCAGCATCACATCACAACAGGACTTGATTTGTTTTTAGTGATTTATTTTAAGAAGAATCATGAGATTGGTTTAACAAGGCCAGTTATTTATTGTTAATTGGTTATTTTTAACCTGGACAAAATCAGCGTGTACTGTCATCTTTTTTTTCCACATAAGCTGAATTAAATATCTTGAACAGCTTCTTGTATTTTTGGTTCAGTATGATCAATGAGCCATGTCCTTATAGATCAGAAATGATCTGTATAGAATTACTGCTTAGTAAAAATGGTATATAGGGTTTTGAGAAATTAGACTGAAAAAGGTTTCAATTAAATTTCATGTTCCATTTAAATACTACAGTTATCCATGACAATCTGGCACCCTATGATTTCACAGGTGGCGGTTAATCTTTATCATTACTTGGATTTGTTACTAGTTACCGTGCAAACAGCACTTCCAAAAAGCTCAAACACAGAGTCTAACCGCATCTCCATGTGCTGAAATGAAAGCGGAGCAGTGGGCATCTATATCTAGTACCTGCAAGCAGGAATGGAGACAGTACTTTACTCAAGAGTACCTCAGCTCAACCTACCTTTTACCAGAATGGAAACCACAACCCTCTAATTATGGGGCCCAGCATGTCACCAGTAGGCTACCACTGCCTGGCTAAACTTCATGTGGTTCAATAGGGTGGTGGTGGTCTAGTGGTCTAGTGGTAGGGTACTTGCCTATGGACCTATGGCTCAAGAGGTCCCAGATCTAATCCCACCTCTGGCACTACCACCACTGGGTCCATGAGCAAGACCCTTAACCCTGAATTGCTCCAGGGGGACTGTCCCTGTAATTAGGACATGGAAGTCGCTCTGGATAAGAGCGTCTGCTAAATGCTGTAAATGTCATAGGTAAATTAATAAATTAAATTTGTTTTCTGGTTTAGTGAATTTCCCAAATCTGGCAGAAGCTATCAACTACTTTAAGAAAATAAAAAAGTATTTTTATTATTGCTTTTCCTTCAGTATTTTCTTATTTTGCATTAACTCTACTGTTAACTTTAGGTTTTGCTGTGAGAAATGCAGTTCTGAGATGACAGATGTACTTGTTTTCCTGTGAATTAATCCACTTCAGTGTTACATAAATGTAATTTTTGTTTTGTAAGTACCAAATCAAATGTGTATTCACAAGCATAAACATAGATTTCAAAAATAAAACTGAAAGGCAGATGGCAGTCTGGAGGTTAGTTACAGATGCTAACCACACTGATGCTCACTAACAGTCACCCCTTCTTCACTGAGTTTCCTCTACTTTTTCCCATAACTTTGTGCTGGGGCTGATGAACTTATCCCTCTATGGTTACTACAGCTCTGCCCATCACCCTTATTTTTGAAAATCCGTACCAGTAATTCTCCACTCCTCAGGCATCTTCTCACTTTCCAAGATTGTGTTCATACTAGTTAGAAACTACTGCCAGCTGTCTAGATACACTTACTAATGATTGACGATCTAGATGGATAGCAGATATAAAGTGAAAATATAAGAGAGCTTTAACTACCATAATCGCGAGCAATTTTCACATTTAATCATTTGTGTATAAAGTTCAGACTAAAAATTTAACTACTGAAAATCATTATGGCTTTATCACCATGAATGTGCAACACAGCATCTCCCTAAAGCTATTAAAAAAATGAGGTTGTTTCACACCTTAATATATTTTATGGAAGCCATTAAAGAAAGTGAATTACCATTAACGGCTCAATTATAGGTTAATTTCATAGTATGCTATAAATGGAGCAGCGGTGGCCTAGAGAGGATAAGGATAAGAATGTCATGGGTTCGAATACTAGAACGGTAGGTTGCCATGTGGTACCCATGATCAAAGCACTGTCCCAGTCATTGCTCTCTGGGTGCTTTAAATAGCTGGACCCTGCTGCATGGTGTATATGGGTGAAAAGCAGAAGCAGCATTTTGTTGTGTTTCACAGTGACAAATAGTCACTTTCATGTCACTTCAGGTATAAGGAATAATTTGAGACGCCAAGTGGCAGCACTGAGATTTCTGTATATTTTTTCTTGTCTCCCTGTCGAACCTAAAACATTTGCAGTTTTTCCATCATTTTAAAAATCTTTTTTATTATTTGAAAATAATCAGGCTTTTCAAAACAAATAAGGTGAAAAACCTGGAATCCTCTGGACACAAAATCTTGAAACTCATTTAGCCGCTAATCAGTTCTTGTCTCTAATCTCAATACCGCCTGGAAACGTGCACTTGAGCCTAAATCAGGCTCAGCCTACTTCTTTAGTTAAGATTAACACTATTTTAATTTGTTCGTTAAGTTTTAGGGAGAGTTCGAATTACTTCCCTTACAATCTAGATTGAGCTCAGCGTCGAGTCTGCAAGTCGAGAAAAAACCACGGCCACCTAATTAAACTTAATTTAAACCACGCCCACCTGGACTTTCTTGGCGAAGTGCCAGGTTAGACATCACGTTAATCAAGTTTGAAAGACCAATAAATGCCATTCACGAGCGCTCGGAGGCCAATTAAACACATTAGCGCAGAAACTCAGGTCAGGTAGGGCTGTTATTGCAGTTTTTTAGTTGGGCACGATATTGGAGATTCTGGCTGCAGAATTCTGATTCAAAAGGCAAGTGGTGAGACTTTTTGTGAGGCAGTGCAAATAACTTTAGGATAATCTTGGTAGGCTTTAAAAACATTTAACTATTCTGACATGATTTTTAGACCGATATTGTGACCTTGACAACGGGACAAGCAGAAGGTCTGTCCCAAAACACACAATTACATTTCTCGTGAATGTTGTTGAAGACGAGTGATTGTAGTCTAATGTTGATGGAAGGAATCTTGGCTAACGTAGCAGTCTAGAACTGGAACTCAGCTGAACCGCTTCCAAAAAGTCTCCCTGTCACCCACAGGTCTTTCTTCTGTGACGTGAATAACATGCTTGATTTACATTTACGGCATTTAGCAGACGCTCTTATCCAGAGCGACTTGCATGTCCTAATCACAGGGACAGTCCCCCTGGAGCAACTCAAGAGTTAAGGGTCTTGCTCAGGGACCCAGTGGTGGTAGTGCTAGAGGTGGGATTCAAACCTGGGACCTCTTGTTCCATAGGTCCGTAGGCAGGTACCCTAACACTAGACCTGGTTAACACCAATTAACAAATACTGCATATTGACATGCATCTAAATAGCTTCCTGCCAAGCATTTTGGCAGAAAAACAATTTACTCTGATTAGTTATTACCTGTATCTCACACCATAAGCTGTGTAATGGCACACTTTACATTCTGCTTGCATGCGCAGATTTGGACTTCAGGACCAATTCAGGACCAATTGCACCTTTTGGGACTGGGCTCTGGATTTCAGACTAGCTGTGAGAAGAGAATCATTTTAGAATTAAGTGTTTGAGCATCACACAGCTGTAAATATTAGCAGTTTGGGAGGAAAAATTAGATAAATCTTTGTCAATGATAGCGTTGGTCGTTACTCAAAGTACTCCATTATAAATGAGAAATTATTTATTTTAGTTTGAAATGGTGTTTGTGCTTTAAAAAAAAAACAATCACATACATAATGCAGGAATAGCCAGTCACAGTAAACATCAGCATGTTACTTCTGCAAAAAAAAAAAAATTGATCAAATGATTTGCCAGTATGCTGCAGTGGAGACACAAGTAGGAAGGATGTATACATGTAAAACCCTAATAAAGTGTGTGTATATATATATATATATATACATATATATACACACAGACACGCACTCAATTTGTGACTTAAAAAAAATGATGCAATTATTTAAATATTAAAGTGGAGAACAAGCCAGTAATGTATACTTGGTTGTATGCACTACTTGAGTGTATGCAGGTTTTTTTTTTTTTTTACTACAAACATGGCATACAAACGTACGTTAATATTAATGAATTAGATATTATAATTCATTATTAACGTGTGTATATATAATTATAACATTCTTACTGTATTTGCATCAAAATTCATATAGTAAACAATGGCTAGAGACTCAAATTTCATATGTTTAAAAAAAAAAAAATCTTTTACATTAGTGACACCTGCTGGATAAAAAGACATGTCTGTAGATGTGGGTCCTATTTCTCAAAAACACTCAACACACACTTTTTTTAAATGGTTGGTTTGTTTGTTTGTTTTTTGTGCTATAACACTTTTCACAGTATGCCTTTAGACTATACTATAGTCTGGATGAACTTTGTGACAGGTTTAGGGTAGTTTGTTGGCTTACATGAGCACATTAACTATATTTTCGAATAACTACAATACAAAAAAAATATTTCAGAGCTCAGTCAAGCATTAATTAAGGCTTGACTAACAAATTCGATTTTTTACATGAGCTAGTGATGCATGCCGTTTAGCTGTGCTAGACTCCTGATTTCTCATTTAATAAAAAAATTAATACAATTCTAGTTTGACCACTTGGCTGACCAGGGCACATTTTTCTCTCACAGAAAGTTCCCTGTGACAATTATGCCAAAACCTTAATGTAGGGAGCAGTGTAGAGTGGCATTTTAGTCATAAATTAATTAGCTTTTTAGAGTAAGGGCTTCTACAAATGTGTAATTATTTCCAAGATTCATTTTCAGTAAGTTTTCCTGCCATGGAAAATGGGAGCGGGTTTGTATCTTTTACCTGGAAGTTGATAAACCCATTAAAAATGCATCTGCTGATGGCTTTGAATAAACTGCAGTTTGTCAAGGGCATTTAGGAACCTTAATCCAGATTCTTATTTCTAGTATTAAAACATTAATTACTTTTAAAAACTAAAATTACTAAGCTTAAATGCCATTTATGAGCAAAAGCAATAACTGGCCAGATAAACATCTATATTTCCTTGTTGTGGTTAAGGCTTTTACACAGAACAGTGGTTAAAGATGGTTAATTCTCTCTGGTTAACTGCTACACCTGTGAAGCTGCACCTTTTAAAGTGCATTTATACTGTTTTTTTTTTTTTTTTTTTTTTTTAGTATTGGCATCTTTTGACTTTGAGATGAATGTTCAGTGTTTTTTTTTTTTATTGGAAGACTATATGAAGCACATCTGTAAAAATCACCTCAGAGGAATATTTCAATTCCTGCAAGATTTCTCTCATACAGAGCATTTCACATATTTATTTATTTATTTATTTATTTATTTATTTATTTAATATAGATATAATGATATTTTCATACCTTTTGGACCTAAGAGAACTGATTGCAAATCGATTAGTATTTTATAAACCATTATTGAATTAGTATAACCACTTTTAATCTTGTTTTATTTTTACAACACTCTTGCTGTAGGTTACAAGAGGATAAAATGAACAAGCCAGACCACGCTTGGTTTTCCAGCACCTCTCTCCTCAAACTGGCATATGCCTTTTATCTGTGCCTGTTTGTTGTGCCTGGTCTGCAAAGCACAAACCTGCTATGCTACTATTTTCCCCTGCACCCAGTCAACGTGGCGTGGAAGCAGATCTTGACTGAATGTTTACCAGGGCAGAAGTGCTTCATTGCAACCGGGCGCTATGGAGCTTACGTTGCAGTATTCTCCAAGGGCTGCATGTTTGAGAACAAGTGCCTCAGGACAAGCAGTCAGTTCTTGCAAGGAAGCAACATATCCTTAAGTTACTCCTGCTGCAGTCATAACTATTGTAACTCCGGCCACCACTGGACTTGCAACCACAGTCTGCTTGGGTTCTTTGCCATTGCTCTGACTGTTTTTTATTCTTGGTGAAAATTAGATTATGTAAGGGACTGACATGAGACATTTGTTCATGTTTACATGGCTATCTCAGCAGTTCTCAAACTAGACCTTTGAGATTCCAAGACTGTCCATACTTGTTTCCTACATATTGAGTTAGGTAATACCTTGAACACTGGTTTAAAAAATACTGTCACAAAGATAGTTTTTATCTAAAAATACCTTTAGGCAAAAGAGCAAATACACAACTGCAGCATGCATGCCACACTGGTCTTGTAATTAAGTAATTAAATAAAACATGTATAATTTAAAAAATAAAGCTGTAAGATTGAACTTGAAGCTGGAAGTCATGGCCAGAGCAAGAAAAAGATGGTAATATAAATTTCTTAAATTAACCATACGTGCACGATAAACACATTAACAGAAATCTTTATTTGTAGAGGTTTGGACAGTTCTTTATTTTCCTTATATAAGGCTGCTTTGTCTCTCCATACGTGGATAAAGATATATGAACACACAAATACTTTTCTATGTGTGTGTTTATATGCAAGAGACTGATATATTGTACTGTAGCTACACCGAGAAGGTGGAAAGAATATATATTACACAGACTTACAAAAACGAACACTGATGGGAAATCTTCATCTGTGATGAAAAGGGGATGATGGGGGGGCATCACAAGGGGAGGAGGTGGGTAGGAGAGTTTTCATTGCAGTCTCAGATTCTGAACTGACTGCCTAATAACTTAACACCAGAAAACAGCTTACAGACTTCACACACAGTGCATTTTAAATATGTTATGGGGAGAATGATATACCATAAATATCTGCATTTTGGGAATTAACATATAAAAATTATGAAACATGGAAAAAAAAAATCATCTTTTTGTTGCTTTTTTTTCCCTCCTTTTCAACTTCTGCTTTTTTTCTTTCCATCTCTGAAACTGGCATATACACAGTATCTCCTCCATCCTCACAATAATAATTTAACAAAAAAAAAACCTCAAAAGAAAGGAATTAGTACAAAACTAACAAAACAGAACTTCACAATCAGCTCACCACAAAAATAAACCACAGACACAGAACAGCTAAAACACACAACTCTTAGCATCACTGTTAACCCAATCTTTCATTGACTGTTTAATTGTTGTCAGTTTCTTCCTGGGAACAGTAACAGGTTGTGTATTCCTGTCTCTGTTGGCCCGCTGTACTCTGCAGCTAATTTCATTTCATCACAACATCAGCATCATCATGATTTTCTTCTTTATCATCAGTGATTTGGTAGATCTTCACAGTGTGGTAAGAGGAAGGGTTAAAGGGGAGTGGAGAGGACTGAGAGAAATTATAACAATGGAAAGATATACAATAACAAACCTGAAAGTTCATGGAAAGTAAACAAAATGGCTGCCTTTTGTTTCTCTTTTCCTTCCCATCACTCTTCTCTGGGAAGGCCTTGGTTGGCTGCAGTCAGAGGGCTTTGAGATGGTCTAAGGCTGAAAGGATTCCACTGGTGGTGTTTTGTCATCAGGGAGAGGACGTTTTCATGTGTGATAGCCAGGGTCTCCTTTACAGTAGGCTAGGCATGCTGCTGCAATGCCCTTTTTTTCCTATTGTAGTAATGACGTAGCCCAGTCTGTCTGGCAAAGTTCATCATGTAGTTTTGTTTACGGGTGCTGGGGAGAGTGACAGTAAGAAAAGAAAAGGAGGAGTGGAAAAGAAAATCCAGAGTAATCATCAACAATATAAATACAATTTTATTTTTTCCTACATATGCACCCTTTCTTTGTTACCTTAGGAGAGTAGCTTACAACTGAAAAGGAAATTAACACTAATTAAAAAATGCAGTCAGCTTGAAAATCACATGTAACCTCAAACACCATGAGAGACCTGTTGATTTTACTTAAATAGGATCTTGCAAGTTATTTTGTGTTGCTCCTTATGAAAGTGACTGTTCTATCATTGTGCAGCACAGCACATAGTGAGACACAGCAAAATTCAACATCTGCATTTTACCCATAAACACACAAAGCAGGGGGCAGCTATTGAAAGGGAGCAGTGATGGGGAAGGTACCTTGCTCAAGAGTGCGTATTTCAACTCCTTAACCACCAGGCCACTGCTGCCCTTTAAATAGTTCACCTGTGCTTCATATATCCACCATTGTAATGGTTCTTTAAAAATATATTCTAGCACATACTGGAGTGACCTAGGTACCGTCCCCAATACTCCCCGGGTGCTGGATGTATGGCTATCCACAGCTGCACAGTGTGCATGTTAAATACAGAGAAGGCATTTTGATGAGGTTCATTGTATGCAGAGCTGTGTATTCACAATAACTTTCACTGCACCTTTTTCACTGTTATCTATAACTCCACAGAATTACTTAAAGTGACCCGGTTACTTGTCTTTACATTTGATTACTTGTTTCAAAGCCAATTCCAATAAAGACAAGAAGATACCATTTAAACAATCAATTACACATTGAGGAAACTAAATGAGAACATAAAGTGATGTGCAAACAATGAACAAATGTTTTCTTTTTAAATTAGTTGGACAGATCTGGGGCCAATTTTAAATCAAGTGTATGAATATGCCTGATACATAACACTTACTCGAGTCAGACCAGTTTAAAGTGTTTATACTGGAAGCTAGACCTTGTCATGAAAATATGAGTATTGGCTAACCATGCGTCTGGTAAAGGTGAAATTTTGTTGTCTTACTGTAGCTGTGCTGTGTTTCACAATAACAAGAATAATCACTTTCACTTTGACCTAAACAAGCATGAACTTGAACTAGATGGTTGATGCAGTGTTCCAGAGTTTTTCTAAGAAGTTACTATGTCTCCTCTTGTTCCTTTGTCCTATTGATACAGTGTCTCTAAAAGTTCCTTTCTTAATTAGCACCCTGCTGCTTTTTTGGGCATCCAAACTGCAGTGGAAAAGTTAAATAGTCCACATATAATGAGGTCTCATATAATAATGTTAAAATAAAATCTTTAAATTTTCATTGAAGACGTGTAGTCCTATTTAAACATGAATTATGTTGTGTAACATTCAGGTTTTAGCACATGTTATGTTGAACCTGGCATTGTAAGTGTTTAAAATTAAAATGACCACATTTTACCCTTTCAAAGTGTAGTAGTCAAAGACAGAATGCATAAACATGAGTGTGAATTAAAGGGAGAAAAGTGGATAGGTTAGGATGCAGGGAGTAGAGGTAACAAAGGTATAACAGAGGAATCTAAATACGTGCGATCACGTGTTCAGAGTAATCGGGAATGTGGAATAGAGGTGAAGAAGAGCTTTCAGGCAGGATGGAATAGGTGGAGATGAATGACAGCAGTGATTTGTGACAGATAGGTACCAGCAAGAGGAGAGACAAGGATTATATTGGGAGAAGGGTGTTGAGGATGAAGCTATCAAAAAAGGGAATAAAAGGCCAAAGAGGAGATTTATGGATGTTGTGTGAGAGGATATGCAGGCAGTTGGTTTGAAGGAAGAAAATGCAGTGGACAGGATGAAATAGAGATGGATAATCTGCTGTGTTGACCACTAATGGGAGTAGCTGAAAGAAGTAGTTGTTTCTCCTAGCAATATCCATTCATCAAAGATGTCAAATATTCCCCCAGTGCTAAATGGTAGGTGCATTATGAATTGCATGACACAAAATAAAATTTCCATGCCAAATTAATATGCTGCCATTGTCCGATTTAGTGATTTTTTTTTTTTTTTTTTTTTTAGTGATACATTTTATAGATAAAATATCAAAATAGCTGCAATTTATTTTTAGTTTGTTTTATGTTTGTGCTTCATACTCATGGTATATAAGCACTGACAGCAATTATGTTAGTCATTTGCTTAAAATTCATAAAGAATATTAGTAATTCACAGCATTATGAATCTTCTGTCTTGTGCCTTTTTGTCTCATGGCGTTTACAGTACAAGTCAAGTTATGTCACTTTTTTGTTAGCTCTTTTTTCAACTTGTCACAAAGCAGCTATACAGAATCTGGGTCCAAGCCCTTAGTGAGCAGGCTTTAATCTAAAAAATAAATATCCCTAGGTAGAAGGAAAACATCTTTACAGGGACCAACACTCAAAAGGGGAACCTGTCTTTTGGCTGATACTGATTAATATTTATATGTGAGATTAAACCACTGATGCCCAGTACAGTCTATGAGTACATCAGAGTCTGTACCTACTCACATACATTGTGAGCTTTTCATCTGTGCAATTAAAAAAACAAACAAAAAAAAATTGTCCAAGCCAATCCAAATGTATTTTAGGCCTTCTTCCAATTGCTGCATGGATCAGTTCTGATACTCATATACCCAAGGGTCCAGCAAGTGGTCTCTAAGCCCTCTTTGTACATGCAGTCCCATATGCAGTGAGCTGAGATGCAGTGTGTCTGACACAGTTCTATTATTGCCAGCATTACCCTTTTCAACAATGTGTCTATTTTTTGTGACATGATATGGTGTGCTTGACTCCCATGGCACATCAGTGACCATTTGTGCCCGGTCACTGGTGTATCCTTAAACCTGCCCATTTTTCCTGGATCCAAATCACCAACTTAAACCACTGAATATTCCCTTATTACTGAATATATCTTGCTCCTTTACAGGTGCCATTTGCAATGAGAAAGCAATTTTACTTGGTTTTAATTTTGTGATCAGAATTTGTTACTTTCTTCTCTTTCAATATATACATACTAGCTTTCTCATGATTTCTCACTTCTTTGTATTGGCTATACTTTCTGTTAAAGTATTGGAACAGTGTATCCAACTTGGATTAAACAAATGTGGGAGATCAAAAGATGAATATGAGATATTAAGCTTATTTTCTGGCATTTACATCTAGATATGTTATTACATACACTGCTCAAATAAATTAAAGGAACACAATAATTAGAGTATAGTATCAAGTCAGTTAAACTTATGGGATATTGATCTGGTCGGTTAAGTAGCAGAGGGGCTTGTTAATCAGTGCCAGCTGTTTTAGTGTTAATGAAGTTAACAACAGCTGCACTAAAGGGGCAACAATGAGATGACCTCAAAAACAGGAATGATTTTTCACTGGTGTGAATGTCTCTGACCAAACCATTAGAAACAGACTACATGAGATGGCTGAGAACCTGATGTCCTCTAGTGGAGCGATGTCCATGGTGCTCACTGCTTGGCACCATGGAGCTTGCCTGGCATTTGTCAGAGAACATCAGAATTGGCAGGTCCTGCACTGGCGCCCTGTGGTTTTCACAGATGAGAGCAGGTTTACTCAGAGCTCATGTGACAGATGTGAACATTATGCTGCTTGCAACATTGTTCAGCATGATCAGTTTGGTGATGGGTCAGTGTTTGTCTGGGGAGGCATATTCATGGAGGGATGCAGACCTGTACAGGATAAATGACGACACCCTGACTGCCATTTGGTATTGGGATGAAATCCTTAGACCTATTGTTAGATCCTTTGCTGTTGTAGTGGGTCCTGGGTTCCTCCTGGTGCATGATAATGCCCGGCCTCATGTCACAAGAGTATGCAGGCAGTTCCTGGAGGGTGAAGGAATTGATACCATTGACTGTCCTCCATGCTCGCCTGACCTAAAGCCAATAGAACATCTCTGGGACATCATATTTAGATCCATCTGACGCTGCCAGTTTGCACTTCAGACTGTTCAGCACAGTGATGGCCTGGTCAAGATCTGGGAGGAGATACCCCAGAGATGATACCCCATCCATCATCTCATAAGAAGCAGGCCCTGATGTTGTCAGGCATGCATACAAGTACGTGGGGGCCATTCTGAGTTGCTGCAATGACATTTCAGCAAATTGGACTAGCCTGCCGCATCAGTTTTTCAGTTAAAATTTTTTGGTGACTTTTTGAATTAAGCCATCTGTAGGTTGATCATTTTAATTTTCATCAAATGATTAGGCATCCTTTTGTTCTTAACACATTACCCATTCCATATCAGTGTGGATATCCAGAATGATTTTTTTTTTTTTTTTTACCAATTGAGATCTGATGTTTTCAAAAAGCGTTCCTCTACTTTTTTGAGCAGTGTATAACAAAGCAGCTTTTGTGTAAGACCACCTAAATTTTCAAGTGAACATAGCTAACAAAGTTCTAAAATAAACTACATAAATGACTCAATAATTGCAACAAGCCTGCAAACTTCTGACTTCTGTGATTATGGTTTTCAAGGCTTTGCCACAGGGGTTTTCAGTTGTTATTTTTCCTGGGGGTTTCTTTTCAGTCTTCCCTTTGGGAGATAAAATACATGTTCAGTTTGGTTTAGAATTTTTGACATGGCCATTCCATAATTTCCATAACCTGATGTCCTTTCTTTACTTACCAATGTGTTTTGTATCGTTATTTCGTTGTCATCCTTACCTTAGTATGGATGCATTTTTCTGTATATTGTTTCTGTAGACGAGCTGCACCATGGTACATCATCACTAAAGATGATTGTGCCTCTTACTAAAGCCGCCATGCAAGCCAGAGGCATGATATTACCTCCATTACTTTGGCAGAGATTAGTCTTTATCTCATTAGTCCATGAACTTAACTTGAAAGGACACATATGTTACAATAAAAACCAGTTTGCGTCAAATATTCCAACTTTTGTTTACTTGAAAAACTGAGTGGTCTTGAGTGCATAGCAAAAGCAATTATATTAGCTTTGCTCATCCAATACTTTTGGAGTTAAATGTTGATTAATATGTAGTTCTACACTTGCAGCTTCTTGTCCCTTTTTTTTTTTTTTTTTCTTTCCCCTGCATAATCTTGTTCACAAATGATCAGGAAACATTTGGACGATGGTTAATTCTCAGCATTGCAATGACATCAGATGTTTTCCAACCCTGTATCTGGGCAAGTACAGTTAGAAATGGTAGTTGATTTGTTGTTGAACAATTTGCTTTAGTAATCTTGTGTGATCAGTTTCTGTTTTGGTGGTGGTGGTGGTGACTCTCCTACAGACCAAGAGGTTGCAGGTTCAAATCCCACCTCCAGCACTACCACCATTTGGTCCCTGAGCAAAACCCTTAACCCTAATTTGCTACAGGTTGGTTCATGTAATCAGGAATTACAGGTCGCTCTGGATAAATACACTGTTGTTTTTACATTTCTTTTGCAGTGCAGTAAACATAACTGATCATTGACCCTCCATACCACCACATACACATACTCTAACATGCCACCACATGTCACATCATGTCATTGTCACTACTCTGTGCTAATGATCTACCACAAAAATAATAAACAATAATATGCCTTTATAACTTGAGTGATCAGGTAGGCAAAACAAAGACATCTGTGACAGAAGGTTTATTATTGTGCATGGAATAGTGTATGAATTTGTGTATATAAATTACAATGACATGTATCTGTTTCTTTGGGATTTCATCATTAAATAGTGCTGGAAATTATGACTAAAGCTAAATTATTACCGCAATCAAAAAAAACACAAGTGTTATTACATAGGACTGGTGTCTCATATCAGTCGCACTGTGTGTCTATATTAAATTTTATTGCAATACTGTGAGTCTTCACCTTATTTTAAAATGTATTTTAGCTTGCATGTTTTTTGTCTGAAACTGTAATAAACTTTTCAGTTTGTACTTTGTAAACATTTGTTTTACATTCCCAGTTCAGCTTCTCTCATCCTGAACATGGACGTCATGTCAAGTAAAGCTTCATCTAATCACTGTTCTTTCAGGGTGCTTGGGGTTAAAAAACCAGTGAGGATAAAAGAAAAAGAGTTAAAATTATAAACAGCATAAACAATAATAAAGCTGTTGAGGTTGTGGAGGAAAAGGACAGACTGTCCAACAACATAAATCGGTCAAGACTCTTGTGCTTGCTTAGCCTGTCATTGCCTCTTCCATCCAGCAGGTGCCAGTGAGTCGGGAATGCAGCCAGGGCAGACAGAGACCTCTGCAAAGCGGAGGGGAGGGAGGGAGTGGAGGGCGGGAGGCTGACTGAATGGAGTCTGTGATTCCATTCGTTATCAAATAAGTGAATAACTTTTTGGACTCTCCCAGTGTGATCATGGACAAACGGCTATGACAACTACCACGAATGATGAGAAATGTATTGCTACAAAGATGTCTTGAGCCATGCAAATGATGCGTGGAAGGAGGGAGAGGTTGTTTTATTCATGTGCTGGCTGTGCTTGTGTTTTCTATGGATTTGCTTAATGCCACCAATCACGACACAAATCAATGAATCGTAATTCACTTTGTATCTGAACTGATGTGATTTGTTTTTACTACAGTAGGATGAGGACAGAATCAATATTTGTCCATTTTAAATTAAAAACATCTATACTGGTCAAAACAGGGCCATGTCACAAAGACCTATGACATATTAAACAAAGCTCATTGTAATCTTTATTTAACTGATTGTTACTACAAAATAACACTGGTGTTGTAATTGTTAATCTTCAGACACTGAAAACAAGATACAATTGTATATATACAATACATATGAAAATACAAAGGCAGTTAAATGGTAGCAGAAATATTAAGATCCACAAATGGCCATGAGCTAACTTATAAAGCTTATAAAACTTCAGCTAAACTCACATTATGTCCTTAAAACTTTGAATATGTAGTGCCTTTAATCAAATGAAGTTAACCTTTGAGGTGGGTGACCTACAACTCCATTAGTGTCAGTGGGTTGGGTAAATTAAAAGGACAAATACATGAATAATGATCATGAAATTTGAAGGGGAAATGAAGGGCTGCATTTCAGGATGGATGGAAAACTTACCTCACTCTACAGCCATGTCAGGGGGAGCAAAATATAGAAGAGAGCAGAGATTAGAGCGCGAGAGGGGAAGGACGTAGGAGGGCTGCTGCTGGCATGCAGAAAGATCTGAGAGGGCATTTGCCCTGCCCTGGGAAGGCAGGACCACACAGGAGAAAGAATGCAAGAGACACAGTACCAAACAAGGAGAGAGGCAGAGAGAAAGAAAGGGTAGTGTGAGATAGGGAAAGAAGGAGGGAAAAGGGGGAAGCAGGTAGATTGGGCAATGTGGGAGATTTGAGGAATGGAAGACATGGAAGATAAAGTGTGGGAAGACAAGAATAATTTTGTGTTGTGAAATTAATGTATGAAGAGTGGCAACATGAATTAGTAAAGGTATGATAGAGCAGTGGAGAAAGAAATAAACAAATAATGCAAAGAAAATCCAGTCATGGTAATAAAAAAGGAGGGAACAGTAGGGAGGGAGAGAGAAAGAGAGAATGACTGATGAGGAGAGAAACAAAACAGTGGGAAGACCCATTTGTATAGTCAACATTTCATTATCAGAAGTGCAAAAGGGCACTGTGTGACATGATTATGTGTTAGGGGTGTGACAAATCATCGAAACATTGTGATGTTGCAGTGCAAAAAAGTGATAAAACACTGCAGGAGCTTGACCATTCTAACAATTATGAAATCTGATGAAAATGCAGTGTGTGAATACCAAAGTTTATAAACAGCCAACACTGAACAACAACCTCATCCATGTCACATATACTCCACTTGTCTTACTAGTTCAAGTAAGTCACAACTGAACACAGTCATCACTTTTTAATCTTTCTCAAAACCCTCAAATTGAATCCTGAGCTGAGTGTATAATTTCACTGATGGTGTTTATGTATGGATATGTGGTTCATTATTAACTTTAAATTTGTCCATTAATGTCAGGGGTACATTTGCATCTTTCACAGTGAATAACTCCAAATAGCACAATAACCCTCTTATACATAAATGCAGATTATTGTTTTTTCAACTTTATTATGGCTTTTATTTGGTGGTTGATGATTATCAAAGCATTGACATTAGAATGCTTTTAGCATGTTGGTGTATGTATGTATATGTGTAACTGTAGATCAGACTACAGTTTTTAAACACGTGTCACTGCTAGACTGAAACTGTCAATAGCTATATAGAATAAACTATCATAAATAAGTTTGTATCTGAAGAAATGATTTGTTTAGAAGTATTTAAAAGCTGTTGCAGCTATGTCTGATAAACTCTGTGCAATATATATATACAAGCCATTGTATATTGATGACAGGGAGCAAATAAACAATGCAGAAAATTGGATAGATAACAAAATGCATTTATATGAAAAGTGGAGCAGAATGTATGAACGCTGAGTTAGATGAAAGGTAAGTGTAACTTATCAAGGAAGCTATATGTATAAATTGAGAATATATACTTATATAGCAAGGAAAACTTTTTGTGTGTATTGACACACCTACACAGCACAAAAGAGAATATTTTATGAAAAATGTTAATCTGAGCTATATGCATTTATTTGTAAAAAAAAATTATGTGAGAATAAATACAAACAGCATTATCTGTACAAACATTTCAAAAGAAGCGATTCAAAACTAAAAGTTTGGGATCACTGTTTTCAGTAAAATAATTCAAATTATATGATTCAATTAAGATTCAATTTCCTACTATGTAAGAAGCTGTGGAAAAAGAGAACATTTTAGATTGGTCCAGAATGATCAACAGAGCAATGATTCAATGTCAATGATTCCTTGATGACAAAGAAAGCTGTGAAAAATTGAGAATGAAGTTATACTAAAATTAACATTAAGAATGTCTCATAATTGGAATGTGGTCATCAGATCTCAGACAGATAACAGACTAAGATATTACCTTTAACAAATTATTACAGTATATTATTTATCATTTATTATGTTCTTAATGTTCTGAAAAAGCATATATATAAGTTTGGAATCACTTATGTTCTGTTTTCACTAGGTACTAAATACATTTGGGTTTGAGAAAAAAAAAAATAAATAAATAAATAATAATAATTATGACTTAAAAGATCAGATTGTCAGCTTTAATTGCCTGGTATTTATATATGGATGCTATACTAAGCATAACATAGCAAATTTTGCATTTGACCACAGTTTCATAAACAAAGGTATTGGAATAGAAAAGTAACTTAAATATTTGGTTGCATATGCCATGCTTGCAATAAGTGCATCAAGCCTGTCATAGATGCACCACATGACATCATATTTTGATTGCTGTTTAATCCCCAGTGGTTTCTCTCTTCAGTCTACTCAGGAGATGAAATGCATGTTCTATTAGGATAAGAAATGGGGACTGAATGGTCAGTCCACACGTTCCACTATTCCCCCTTTGTTAACTTGGTAGAGTGTTTTGAGTAACTTTCTTGCTGCATGATAAAATTCCTTCCAATTTTTATGGATACACTTCTCTGTAAAGTGGCAGACAAAATGTTTGTGTAGACTTTAGAATTTATTCAGCTTCTGTGAGGTTTATCATCAAGAAAGATAACTTCCAGAAATAGGTCTATAAGCCCAAGCCATGACACTACTTCCACTAAATCATATCTTTTATTTCTCCACACAATGGCCTTGCCATCACATTTGTGAGATCAAAAGTTGAATTTGAGATGAGATATCAGATTTTCAGTTTTTATGTCCTAGTATAAATGTCTAGATAAATGTCCAGCACATTAGTTTCACATGCTCTCAGTAGAGACACCAGTGTCTGAAAAATTATGTCCTAAGTGTTATGTTTTATGTAAAAACTAAATAAAAAATGAAAATCTGATCCATCATCCAATACATCTTATGATCTCAAACTAAAATGTCTTCAGTGCATCGCAAAAACTAAATAAATTGGATTTGGTGTGTCCAAGGCCTATGTGTTAGAGCAGACTATATATACATTACATTGTTTCAGATGTTAAGTTTTACAACAACCATATCATCCACTTTAAGTAGTAAGCCACTTTTTAGTAGCAACTACAGCACACAGTTGTTGCGTGAGAGGGAGCCCATACTCACAGAACTACTTCCACATGGTCTAGAGCCCACTGATCATGTCCTGCACCACCATGAAAAGGCTGCCACCATCGCAGCTGTACCCCCTTCACTCGTGCTTCACTAAAATCAAAAGAAAAAATAACATCAGTTGCATCTATGGGCACACCATTCTGTATCAGTTCAGCTGTTTGCAACTAGAAAATTGTTTTTCTACTGTGAATACAATATTGAACCTAATCCTTTTATAGTGATCTGTTCAGACTACCATCACAGAGGTTTTGGTGACTTACAGTGGAATGTTATATGATACTCTTTGAGCCTTGATGAAGTCCTTGGGCTGGTGCTGAGCAATTACATGCCAGCTGACTCCATTGTTGACACTGTATTGTAGCAGCACAGCCCGATCCACAGTATCGACCTGGTCCAGAGCTGAGTTACAACTGTCTGTCTGAGATACGCTGCCAATCTGTAGCACAAACATGATCTTGCTACAAGAGAGAAAAAGAAAATCCTTTAGAGACTTAAGGCTAACATACACAACTACACAAATAAAATTACATTATCCAGTGACTTTACCCAAAACTGTACCTGGCCCTGGTAAGATCCAGAGGCTTGGTGATGGCCTGTCTCATCTTGCAACCACTAAAATAGAGGGAGTCTCCATGAGCATGTGGAGAAAGTTGGCCACAGCCACTGCCAACACCTCCACCCTGAATTACACTCCAGCTCTCTTCAGACACGGAACCTGACTCAAAGTTGTCCTTAATAGAATTGGGAAGGTCAGTGCTGAACAAGGAGCAATCATCACCTGAGAAAGTCATAAAAATGTGATGAAGAAAATGAAAAGAGAGTGAGAGAGAGAAACAACTTGTAGTATGTTTTAAAGTTTTAGTTAAGAGCTCTAAAGGCTAATTTAACAAAAAATGTAGGTTTGTTTAAAGCCTTGTAGGCTGCTTTTCCAAAACACATTGTACACTGAACAAAAAAGATAAACTTTTAGTGCCAACCATGATGTCCTTCATCACAGATGCAAACTGCTCCAGTGGTGCAGTAACCATGACCACTACACAGACCTGGACAGGCTTCGCCAATATAGACATGATCAACTCCCCAGCCATGTCGCTCACCAGCACCTTCCTTTTGAATCCAGCGGAACTGCGTAGCACTACACACCAGGACATTTCTTTTTTAGCTAACCAGTATAAAAAAGTAGATAAAAATAGTCCTCCAAATATTGTACTTACCCAGAAGAGACATGGTCAGGCAACTGCACAGTAACTCTGGTCCATATTGAGCTGTTGGCAGGACTGTAGATACTGGCTTCATGGAACTGGAAAGGTGAGCAGCCCACGTTGCTCACTGAGGAGGGGAGGCATGCAGACTGTACCTGTTGCCATGAATCTGACCTGTATGAAAAAGGGACCTACTGTGATCAGCCATTTAGATATGTACAGTACTGTGCAAAAGTTTTATGCAGGTGTGAAAAAATGCTGTAAACAAAGAATTCTTTCAAAAATTGAAGTGTTAATCATTTATTTTCATCAATCAACAAAATGCAGTGAATGAACAAAAGAGAAATCTAAATCAAATCAATATTTGGTGTGACCACCCTTTGCCTTCAAAACAGCATCAATTCTTCTAGGTACACTTGCTCACAGTTTTTGAAGGAACTCGGCTGGTAGGTTGTTCCAAACATGACTGTGTTTCAACCTACGTGTGACACTGATGATCATTAGCACCTGTTTGGTAAAATTGGTTGATCATACACCTGACTATAATCCTATAAAATCCCTGACTGTACCTATTGATGCTGGTGTGAAGGCAAAAGGTAGTAACACCAAATATTGATTTGATTTAGACTTTTCTTTTGTTCGCTCACTTTGCATTTAGTAAATTGATAAAAATAAACAATCATTATTTATATTTCTGAAAGCATTCTTTGTTTACAGCATTTTTTCACACCTGCCTAAAACCTTTGCACAGTACTGTATGCCTCTCCCTTGTCTAGCTCTCCATATGATTGTATTTCAATCCATGATGGTCTTTTGCTCACTCACCTGGCATCCTTTCTGTATTGTAAAAGCACTGAATGATGATCCTCACAGCTGTCTGCTTCACAGCCAACCACAATCTGTAGTATTTAACAAAGTGATAAATTAAAACTTATAAATAGACCATATAATAAAATTGCAAGCTGTGAGTTAAATTTAAATTCCTTTAAGTTAACTGGAAAAAACAAAACAAAAAACAAAATACAAAAAGCACATTATACATGTATGACATTATACAGTGTCATACAGTTGATATAAAAACAGGCAGTGTTGACCTTGAATTGTAAGATGTATCCTGGTTGGACAATAAGCTCCCTAGTAGCCAGAATGTTGTGAGTTTTATCCTGTTTTTTGTTGGGCCAGTAGAGATGGAAGGATGGGTTGCCACAAAAACCAGCCGTTCGCACAGCATTTGGATAGAAACTCCAACTTTCTTCATGAGATGTACCTTCTGAGGGATTGAGGTAGGTGAGTGGAAGGGAAGAAAGACAGAATAAGATAGGTAGTTGCACTTTAACGTTAATTCATTTATATCACAAAGATATCTCTGAGCTTGTTAATACAGAAAATTAAAACCAAATAAGATCTATTTCTTTTTAGCACCAACATATATTTAAAGCTATATAACTTTGTTTAAAAGGTTCTCTCTTTCATAAACTATGTAAAAAAATAAAGCAGAAGTATTAGAAAAAAGGGAATATGACTCTATATAGTATACTACACAGTAATAAATATCTCCGTACCATCATCAAAAGTGTCCAGGAGTGTGCTTGGATTGATGTCAGAGCCTCCAACCAGGATGTTATCTAAAGCCCACTGAGCACGCTCAAGGTTAGGGGTTGCCAGGCCTGACGAAACCGTGAATGGCTGCCACCACCGCAGTCTTGTAGCATTGGTCAGAGCTCCCTCCGGTAACACAATGTAGTCTCTTCTTACTGAGACATACTTTAGATAGTCCATTTCATGAAGCAATGTCCAAGTAACACCTTAGAGAAAGAGACAGACAGACAGACAGAGAGAGTGGGGGGGGGGGGAGAGAGAAAGAGAGTTAGCCCATCTCCATGAAAATTAATCTTAAGACCTGCAAATGTCCTACTGTCAGACTGAGAACTGAACATGACCAAACACACCTCCATCAGTGGAATAATCCAGTAATACACCCTCTTTTCTACAGGTTGGACGATGACAAAGAGTCATATTATCCTCACTCCCAATTCTGGCCCAGTACTCCACAAACCTGGAACATATCAACATAAAAAGGATAGGCAATGATTTTAGGAGTTTTAAGCTTTAACTGAGCCAACCCCTACAATCTGATATGGAGTTATAAATGGAATAATACACTGCACATAATTATTAGGCAGGTGAGTATTTTGAGGATTAATTTTAATATGAAAAAAAAAAATCAGTGACCAGTAAAGCCACCCTTCTATTCAATAACAGTCATAAACCTTCAATTCATGAAGTTTGTCAGTTTCTTGATGTGACACTGTTCAGAGAGGGGTACTGTTTTCCTTCTCCGTAAATCTCCTGTTTAAGAAGGGCCCATAAGCTCTTAAAAGGGTTTAGGTCAGGTGAGGAAAGGGGCCATATCATTCTTTAATTTTTAAGGCCTTTATTGCCCATGCAGTGGTGTACTTTTTTGCATGCGATGGAGCATTGTCCTGCATAAAAATAATGGTCTTTTGGAAAGATGTAGAAGATAAGAAGTGGAGCTCGGTGCCCATTAATCTTTCTGCCATGGGCACATCCATCTGATCTGTCAAGAGTTACTCTTATCTCATCAGACCATAAAACCTTTGAAAAATCTGTCTTGGGATATTTTTGGCCCAGTCTTAACAATTTCAAGATTGCTGCATCCTTCTGAAAGACGTTTTACTAGAATCAGTTATATCTATTTTTTGGCCAATTTTGCCTGAGGAAAAGAAGCTGCCTAATAATTATGTATACCTTGATATAGGGTGTTGACCTCCTTAGGCCACACCCTCCCTCTTTACACAAATGCACATCATCAGGTACGCTTAAATCCAATTAGCATTTAAGTTTATTCAGCTTGGAGTTGGAATATATGCATAAAAATCATGACATGGTCAAAATACTTACTTGCCTAATAATTGTGCACACAGTGTAATAAACAAACAGTTGTTTTGTTGTTAGCCAAATATTACCTGTTTTACAGGCAATGCTAAATTGTAAAATGACTTTAATACTGACTTGGCTCCTCGCAAATCCAGGTCAGTAGTGACAGCCTGCCTGGCATCAGCTCCATTAAAGTACAAGGCTGTCCCCTCGACCAGTACTCCACAATCAGTACATGGGTGACCCCCTTCTAAAACATGCCACTGTGGTCCATGGGTTCCTTGCCAGTCAAAACGTTCTTTCAAAGATGCCTATAAGAGACCACCATAAGATATATCAGTTACAACATTAAAATCACTAATACAACATCAAGTGGATTGATCAGGTGTGATCTATCACACATTTAATTTTATTGATTTATTTCAGTGTATGTTTACATTGTTGTTCAGCTATACACTGTGGGTGTTATATGCATGTGTTCACACAGTGAACAGCCAGGGGCAGTGGTGGCCTAGTGGTTAGGGCGTTGGCCCTGGATTGGAAGCTTGTGGGTTTGATTCCCCCCCAGTAGGTTGCCCTGAGGTACCCTTGAGCAAGGTAGCATCCCCATCACTGCTCCCCGGGCACTTTCATAGCTGCCCACTGCTGCACGGTGTTTGCATGGGTTAAATGCAGAGGTCCAATTTCAGTGTGGTTCACTGTGTGCTGTGCAATGACAAGAATACTCACTTTTTTTTTTTTTTTTTTTTTAAAAAAAACAAAATTAGCTCTAAATTTTGTATTTAAGAATTTTGTTGTACCTTCAGTACTGAGCTGGCATAGCAATTAGGTCCAGAAAACCCTGGGTCACAGAGGCAGTGCTGATCCAGACAGTCACCATGGCCTCTGCAGTGGTTCTCACAAGCAGGTCCAATGTAGAAGTTCTCAACTGCCCACTGCATGTCTGAGTGCTGCTGGTAGAATCGGAACCGAACCGCTCTGTAGAGAACCACATGCAAGAACAATGTGAAATTAGTCCTAAATAGTCCTAATAGTCCTAGATGACTGATGTGACATGAAAAGTCCTCCATTCTTCTACATCCACCTTCTTCACACTGATGTCCTCTCTCACGGCATCCATAAACTTCCTCTTTCCTTTGTCATCTCCCCCTAACAGGCAACTTCATCCTTAAAATTCTTCACCAGATATACAGTACTGTGCAAAAGTTTTAGGCAGATGTGAAAAAATGCTATAAACAAAGAATTATTTAAAAAATGGAAATGTCATCAGTCAACAAAATGCAGTGAATGAACAAAAGAGAAATCTAAATCAAATCAATATTTGGTGTGACCACCCTTTGCCTTCAAAACAGCATCAATTCTTCTAGGTACACTTGCACACAGTTTTTGAAGGAACTCGGCTGGTAGGTTGTTCCAAACAAGACTGTGATTCAACCTACGTGTGACATTGATGATCATTAGCACCTGTTTGGTAAAATTGGTTGATCATAAACCTGGTTATAATCCTACAAAATCCCTGACTTTGTTCAAATGTACCTATAAGAATTGATGCTGGTTTGAAGACAAAAGGTAGTAACACCAAATATTGATTTGATTTAGATTTTTTTTTTTGTTCGCTCACTTTGCATTTTGTAAATTGATAAAAATAAACAATCATTATTTATATTTCTGAAAGCATTCTTTGTTTACAGCATTTTTTCACACCTGCCTAAAACTTTTGCACAGGACTGTACTCTCCACCTTTTCTCTGCACATGGCCAAAGCTTTGTTAACTTTGTCTCCAAACCATCCAACCTCATCAGCTAATCTAATCAACTTGTTCGTTATCCAGTCCATCCTCTTCATTCCCAGAACAAATCTCAGCATCTTTAACTCTGCCACCTCCAGCCCTGCTGCCTGTCTTTTTGTCAGTGTAACAGTGTCTCCAACCAGTATAATATTGCTGGTCTTACTGTTATCCTTTCACTTTTCACTGATCACTTCTTCCACTTATCTCCCATTCCCATTCCCATTCCCATTCCCATTAAAACCTGGCTGCACTCACTTCTTCACCTCTTTTCCACATTGCTGACACATTGCTGAAGTTAAACTTCACCACCTTTTCCATCTGCGCTCCTTGCATACCCAGGGAGTACATCCCATTACACTGTCCTCCCTTTACACTAGTGTTTTTTGGTTTTTGTCCAGCTTCTTCTGAACTTCTCTATACTTCATGAACACCATCAGAGTAAACGATGCATCTGTACTCTTCATAGCTTAATTTGACCTTGTTAATATGCTGGACGTCCTGCTTTACTATACTACTATTTTCTTCATTCAACAGTCCCTTAGAGTATTCCTGCTCAAAACACTCACTTTTCAAAAATGCTCACTTTTAACTATGTTTCCAGTATTAACCTTTGCCATAACCTGCTGCATATCTTTTCCAGCTCCTTCCCTCCCTCCCTCTCAGTCCTTTTTCTCCCTCTTTTGTCCCTAATATCTCTTTCAACTCACTATACTCCTTATCTTTAGCCTTTGCCATCTCGTTCTCTACCCTGGACCTCATCTCTTTGCACTCCTGTTTTTTTCTCTTCATCTCTCTGAATATACCACATCTTTTCCAGCCTCTTCCTTTGTATACACTGCAACTTCCATGTTCCACCACCAGGTTTCCTTATCCTCCCTCTTCTGTCCAGGTGTCACACCAAGCACCTTTCAAGCAGTCTCCCATACCACTTATTTGGTAATTGACCAGCAAACCGGTAACTTCACCTTCTCTCAGTACTCACCTTAAACAATGCCTGAAATCCATCTTACAGTCTTCCTTGTTCAACTTCAACCTTTAACTTTGACTATGCCCTCTTCTTCCACCTCTTCTTGATCACCAAGGTCATCCTACAGATCCCAGTTCTATACTCTTCTGTTCCCTCTGTACCAGTATTCTAATCAAAGTCAGCACTAATCACCACTTTCTCTCACCTGGGTACACTCTCCATCACTTCATCTAACTTGCTCCAGAATTTTTCTTTTTCCTCCATCTCACAACCAGCTTGTAGGGCACATGTAATAATAACATCCATTATCACTCCATTATCTCTAGTGGCTGGGCTGAACAGCAGTAGGTCTATCATTCGTAATATAAATTAGTGTGATAACATGTACTTACGTGTCTGCAAGGCTGTCAGGCAATGGATAGACAGCTCTTTTCCATCCCTCTGCAGGGAAGAAGACAGAAGGTTGGGACACCTGTCCTCCACAGCGAGGGTTAGCAGGCAGACACTGCGGCATTAGGTACTTCCAAGACACACCAAAGTCCACTGAATACTGGACATGAACCTGATGCTCTGCATGTCTCTCTGGCACAGTGCAACCAACAGCAATCTGCACACACGCACACAGTGCATTTCTGACTATAGAATCTATATAGATACTTATTCTGATTATAGAGACATTGAACAAAAACCTTACTTCTAAATATCAGAAAATAATTTAATTTTGGTAACTTTATCTGTGAAAAAGTATGGCGCAAAGGTAATGTAAAATGATGGTTAAAAAGAACACTGACCTTAAACTGCATGACCCAACCTTTGTCAGGGATTATGTCATGTGTGACAGCATACACCTCTCTGCCATCAACATTGCCACACACCATTACACCATCTGGAGAATTGCAGAACCGCTGAACCGAACAGTCCTCAGAGAACAACCAGTGCTCCCTCACTATAGGGCCAGGTAAAAAGGGGGTTATCAGTGATATGTTAACTCAACAGTTCAGCGGTGCCAGGTTCAGAAACCATGTCCTATAAAGGGTTCTAGAGACATTATACCCCACAATGAAGCATTGTGGTGCTCTATACACACTGTAAATGAGGCCTCAATGTATGAGTTTAATGAGTTTATATAATGGTTGATTGATTAACAAATTTATTTTAAGGAGAGTCTGTTGCATGAAAGTTAAATCACTTTTTGACTGATGTTAACAATGTTATCTTTAACTCAAGTTTAGATACTGTAACAAAACCTTGTGCATGTGCACACAAAGATGTATCTGAGTCCTAAAAAACATTCTGTTACTGAACAAGTAGGTGTGTAGCATGAAGTCATACCACATTACACCGTCATTCTCAGCTAACACTGTCCCCTCCTCTAATGAAGATGAATCATCTACGCTATTAAAAATATCCAGAAAAATCTGTAGAAAATAAATAATCTAAAACTATATGTTACGGTGTGACCCGCTCTTAACACAGAGAGCCACACTGGGTTAGGACCCAAAAGCAGCACCTGAAGCTGCCAGCACCCGAAATACTCAAGGAAACCCGAGATACCGCAGTACCCGAAATGGGTGGAAAACAAAGCGCTTAAAACGGGTAGTTTCTATTATCACATGTTTGAGCTTGAGACTTTTTTTTTCCTTTAGCACCTGACCTTATCGCTTCGCGCCCGCTTTTTTTCTTTAGCACGTGAGCTTATCGCTTCGTGCCACTTTTTCTCTTTTTCCTTTGAGTGAAGTGTGAGCGGGAAGCTCGAGAAACTCGGAGGGGGTGTAACGTCAGTCAGCACAACAAGCCGAAGCTCGAGGGCGTCAATCTGACACAAACACAAAGAGAGAGAAAGGGAGACCCGAGAGTAAACCAAAGGATCTTTACCAAATTACCGGCAGTGTCGTTAAAACGTCCCAGCAAGTCTTCACTACAAGTGGCAAAGTGTAACATTACTGGAATGACATGATCACGACAAAGAAGCTCAAATTCCTCTTCTAACCATTCTACTGCTTATATAGTGTAGGTGCTTGTGCTGTAGTGCTTTAGTGCTGTTCTGTATACATTTCTTCTGCTGTATGCGATATGAAGCATACACCTAAACATATAAACCTACATAGTTGTAAAACTGATTAAATGTATAAGCTATGATAATTATTTATACTTTTAGCGTATTTTATTTGCTGTTAATGTAGAAATCACTCACATTACATCTGCATTAAATACGTCTAAAATGATAAACATGACCATTCACAGATGAAGCATAAATTACTGCACATGTCAAGGTCTGGAATATATCTAGCAGTAAGCAAACAGAATGCTCTGTTCGTTCTAATGAAGGAAGTTAAGGTAGATTTCATCACTATATTAGGCAGTCTCCTGTTTTCTATTTTTTGTTTTCTATTCCTAATTTCTGTTTCTATTATCTTCAGTTATCTTATTATATTGTTATCCTATATTATGCATGACCATGACCAGACAGGACCACACAGAACTGGGCGTAACCTGACCAAGTCTAGTCAGTTTTATTTATATAGCGCTTTTTGTCACAATGCAGCTTTACAGAATCCGGGTTTGAGCCCCAGTTGGGTAAGCCGAGGACAACAGAGGCAAGGAAAAACTCCCCAAAACAGGAGGAAGAACCAAGACTAAGAAAGGGAACTTTTTACATTTGTAGACCATAGTGTGCATGTAGGTTTGTGAGTTGTTACCAACCTGTGCTGCTTTCCTCATCTTCACTCATTGTGCGGGAAGTGGGTGTTCCATCAGCTGGAGCTCTCTCATGATTGGGCAATGCAATGCCACCAAAAGTGTCAGAGATTTGAGCATGGGTGTCTGATCCAGAGATGAGCACATTATCTAGTGCCCAGTCTCCATGATCTGCTCCATCGTGCTGTGGTTGCCACCAGCGCACTCGCACTCCCACTGCCTGAGCAAAGGGAGGCAGAAGCACATTCACAAACCTGTGAAGATATTAAATGTAAGAATGAATATTGCAACCTAACTAGCAATGCTATACAACAGAACTACCATGCCAGTCTAAAAAAGAACCCTGCTCTTATTTTTTCAGCATTTCAGTATTATACAGAATATGAGGAAAAGTTAGGCAGGTTTTGATTTACATTTACGGCATTTAGCATTAGCATTTTGATATTTGCAGATGTACATAGTCATAGCTATACCCTGGCTTGCTGTATTGGTCATAGAATATCTCTGTCAACAAGTTCCAGGTAATGCCACCATTAAGGCTGTATTCCAGCAAGACATCTTGGTTTCGATTGGTTGGGGGGACCATGCAGCCATACATGAAGTAGAACTGTATGAACTCAGCGTTGATTAAGTTCATATCTATGGTCACCAACTGACGAGTACAGCTCTGTACAAAAAGAAATTAGTGAATTATGCGGAGTACATTCTTTTAAAAATGTTAATAATTTTATGTCATGAATAAACTCAAAATACACTAAACCAGAAAGGGGGCAAATATTTTCTACTCAGGTTACAAAAGTGCAGGAAACAGAAAAACAGAAAAACTAAATAAACTGCAATTACAGTTGTGTTAATTACATATGCATACAATAACTAAATGCATAAAATCCTACCCCACTAAAGTGCAAGGCTGCTCCGGAAGCTACAGCTCCACATACATTACTCAGTTTTCCACCAGTGAGCAGATGCCAGTGATTAAGTGAAGGTGCACGACTGAAACTGTCCTTTAGCTGGACTGGGAGGGATACCATGGCTTCATCACAATACTCACCTCCCCACTCAGGGTCACATCTAAATGTCATAAAGACAAAAACATTAAAAAATACAATAACAACAAAAATGTAACTACAGAGATTATGCTATGCAACTAAAACTGAAAAATAAACTCCATGGATGAACAGAAAAACATTGGAATGGATGGATGGTATTTACTTTATGACAACACCACACAACAAAAGCTTCCAAAAGCATTGTAACAGCAAGGCCAACTAATGTCTTTGCTATGCACATTTAGGTTTGATTACAAAGATGTTTAAGAGATGAGGGTTCGCCTGCAACCCCATGATGAGGGTGGGGGGGTGTTTTTTTTTCTCTCTCACAAAAGCCTGTCAATCAGCTGTTTTGTCATGCTTAGCACACAGGTTTGATTACAAAGATGTTTAAGAGATGAGGGTTCGCCTGCAACCCCATGATGAGGGTGGGGGGATGTTTATTTTCACTCACACAAAAGCCTGTCAATCAGCTATTTTGTCATGCTTAGCACACCACTGGTTGCCTTCTTTTTCCAGAATGTTCCAAAAAATCTTTACTGGCTATGCTCAATGTTTGTGAAATGCTCCTAATGGGTACTTCCTCTTGTCCTTTTTTCTCAGGCATGTTTTTCCCAATAGACAGCTCTCTGGTTGTCATGTTATTTCTTTCCTTTTAAAAAGCAAATGCCATTTAAAACAGTTTAATAACCAAAAAATATTAACCTACAATACCTAAAAATATTTACTACATTGTGGTTAAACACAAACCTTTTTTCTACTCAAATACATATAGTAGGTTTTATAGGTTTTAGGCAGGTGTGAAAAAATGCTGTAAACAGAATGCTTTCAGAAATATAAATAATGATTGTTTATTTTTATCAGTTTACAAAATGCAAAGTGAGCGAACAAAAGAAAAATCTAAATCAAATCAATATTTGGTGTTACTACCTTTTGCCTTCAAACCAGCATCAATTCTTATAGGTACACTTGCACAAAGTCAGCGATTTTGTAGGATTATAGTCAGGTGTATGATCAACCAATTTTACCAAACAGGTGCTAATGATCATCAATGTCACACGTACGTTGAAACACAGTCATGTTTGGAACAACCTACCAGCCGAGTTCCTTCAAAAACTGTGTGCAAGTGTACCTAGAAGAATTGATGCTGTTTTGAAGGCAAAGGGTGGTCACACCAAATATTGATTTGATTTGATTTAGATTTCTCTTTTGTTCATTCACTGCATTTTGTTGATTGATGAATTGATTGATGATTAACACTTCAATTTTTGAAAGCATTCTTTGTTTACAGCATTTTTTCACACCTGCGTAAAACTTTTGCACAGTACTGTACATTCACTTTAACCTAACACCTTCACTTAGTACTTGAACATATCTAAACATATCAAACATATTAAACATATATAACATATCTAACAGAGAGGCCAATTTCTGGCTGATGGTATCCCCAGCAGTAGAAAATGTATGTTCTAAGGTGGTAGATGATGTTGCTTGCACACAGATACCTGATTGCCAATTCTGAATGGGCAGAGTGTACTTCATGTTCCACCACCATGTCATTGGACACACTTATTATAGAAAAAAAACTTTACTTTTTCCTGCAGCTTTACTGTAGTGCTGACAGTTATCTCAGCTCTCACTTCAGTTACCATGTCTTCCTCAGCAAATTGCTCTTGAAGGGCAGAAAGTTTTACTCCCTCTCTTTCACTCACTCATTTTCTTAGCTGCTTGCCTTGAGTAGGGTCATGGGCAATGATGCAACCTATCCCAGCTCTCTCAGGTCACCAGTCTATCAAAATGCAGACACACATACAAACACAATCACACCTAGGGAGCAATTTAGCATCTCCAATCCACCTGAGTTGTATCTCTTTTGACAGTGGCATGGAACATGCAAACTCCACACAGAAAGGACCCGATCCGCCCCCACTAGTTTATCAAACCCAGGACTTTCTCACTGCAAGGCTATAGAAAGTCCAACTGCACCACTGTGCCAACCCAGACTGTGCGGCTTATTCAGCTGATTTAACAGACAATCTTTGGCACTGCTCTCATTAAACTCAGTTGCCTAAAGAAATGTAAACATTAGCTGAACTTGTGTTTGATAAATGTTAGCTTAATTTTGTAATGTCGGCAGAATCCAATGATGATGCTGAAAGGGGCAGACTCGACTGAGAGGAAGAAGTAGACTGAGGTTTGTTCTTCTCAGAGCAGAGTAGAGTAACTTTCTGTTTTAAAATGGATTCCTTTTGTCATAGCTGCTTGCCCTAATTAGGGTTGTGGGGGTGCTGGAGCCTTGTGGGTGGCGGTGGTCTAGTGGTAGGGTACTTGCCTACGGCCCTCTGGATCAAGAGGTCCCCGGTTCGAATCCCACCTCTGGCACTACCCTGAGCAAGACCCTTAACCCTGAGTTGCTCCAGGGGGACTGTCCCTGTAATTAGGACATGTAAGTCGCTCTGGATAAGAGTGTAAATGTAAATGTATCCTAGCTCAGACTGGGTCAAAGGCAGGGAAACACCCTGGATAGGTCAAAAGTCCATCACAGGGCAGACACACAACAGACAAACACACTCACACACACACACACTCATACAATTTTATGCAATTTAACATCTCCAATCCACCTGATGTGCATGTCTCTGAACGGTGGGAGGAAACCGGAGCTTCTGGAGGAACATATAATTTTTTATTTATTTTTTGGACATGTTTTTTCCATCACAATGATGTGTTTGGGTATGTGACATTAGACTGTCATTTTAGCAGTGATTTTAGATCTTTACATAGCATATGCTGCACGTTTACGAGCTCTCAGAGATTCATTTTTTGAATATTGGAATCTGGTACCAGATGTAATAAGTTTTAATAAGGATCAAAACATTTTGGTTGGTACCACATAAGTGCCAAAGTTCAGTTCCCAGTCCTAGATATCAAGAGCTGTTAATAGTTTACACAATTAATGTAACAGGATGCACTTTTGTAACAGCAAACCCCTATCAGCCTCAAATTTTTTGCTAACTTGATAAAGCTGAAAAAGTGGACAGATGCAAAAGGTGCTGTTTCTTGTAATTTTGCATATCTTCAAGTTAATGTCAAGAAATAAAAAGTGAAAATCTAATCTCTCATCTCATTTTAATTCTTTAATCTCAGTCCCAAATTTCTGCATTGTACAGCAAAAACAAACAATTTGGCCTTACTGTTCCAATAATATATATGGGAATTAACTTATGACTTGGGAAAGTGCAAGTTCACTCACATGCAGGAATTTTGCTTGCATCGACCATGGCCAGAGCACATTTCGGGGCAGCCATCTCCAATGTAAAGATTGTCCAAAGCCCAGGTCTGCTGCTTATCAAAGGGAGCCTTTTGGAACCAGCGGAATCGTGTAGCTGGGGACCTGAAGAGCCAATCCAATGAAAAACAGAATTAGCCATTTTCTCTGCATGCTGTTTATACTTTGCAACAAATTGTATCATGTGGCTGTACTTCACTTACCAAATATATAAAACATGAATGAAGTGTAAGCAATAATATGTGTTTTTACCTTGCATAGGGTGGAATGGGCAAAGTAACTCGTCCCCATTTGTTGTAGGTGTCTGAAACTAACAGCCTTTGCAGTGTGTAAGAAGAGCAGTCTGGACTAGTAGGTAAGCAGTCCCTCACAAGGGGCTGCCAGATCAGCCCAAGGTCTAGAGAGTATTCCAGCTCCACAGCTGTAAACACATATATATGCTGGTAATGACATAATTCAGATTCAACAAGATACGATTATGTATCAGATATGCAGAATAAAATAAAATAAAAAAGTAAAACAGTGAAAAGAAAAATTAAATTATATGAAAAGTATATACATCCTGGCTTCATCTCTTCTTTGTGACTTACAGTAGCAGGAGGCAGTGACAGAACAGGATGCAGAGAAGTCAAACTGGATGAAGGCATCCTGGCCCACGCTGATATCAGTAGTCACACCATACCGAGTGTTAGACTTCTCAATAAAGGCAAAAGCCTCACCATCTGACCCACACACAGGCATGCGTGTGCCACCAGGGTGAAGCAACCAAGAACGTGCATCTGTGGAAGAAAAGTCATCCTCCAGAGGGCCCCAGCCACTGGCACTACCACCCACCACAACCTAATGACACCAGAGTAAGTAAGGAAAGAAAGTAAGGAATCAGGTTACTGAGACTAAAGCGGTTTTCCAACACCTTCCTTATACCATTTTTCATAGCCAAGATCCTGCACATATATATGAGCTGGTGATAAGAAATAGCTCAAATAAGTGATTAAACAACTAATACACAGATTAGCTCTGGAGCTCATTAGCCACTTCATCATTTAATTGGGTTAAAATTTTGACACATCAGTCTGGTTGCATTTTTAACAAAATTTATGCTTAGAGAAATAATAACTATTTATCATTTTTCACAATCTACTAACAAGACTAGAGATGGAAAGAAGGAGCTGCATACTACAATGTTAAGAGTAGCTATTCATCAGTGAATACCAAAGAATCTACCAAAGGCTCAAAATCATGTATCTGTTATAGGGGGTGTGGCAGATGAAGCTTCGATTTGAGAATTGTATCATTTTGCTGAAAATCATATGACTGATGTTAAAGGAGGACTCCAACAGCCCCCCCCCCCCACAACCCACCCCTCCTTCTGAGCATTTTATCCATTTTATCCATTTACACTCAGAATTAAATGCTGACAAGCAACAGAAAAGGCCAAAACAATGTAACTTTGTTTACTAACTGAAAACCCGTATTCTCTTGTTGAACTGAACAAACACCGCTTGAGATCCTTACCTTATCAATTACCCAAGGGCTGTGGAAATGTCCATTTTCAGATGGCTGCCACCAGCGTAGGCGAGTTTTTGTGGTGCGAGCTCTTAGAGGGATCTCCAGGGCGACCAGATGAGCCTGGTTACTGCTGTTGCTGTACAGAAATACCTGCAGAAGGCTCCAGGATAATCCTCCATTCACTGAGAACTGCAGCAGCACAGGCTGGGACCGTGGGTCAGGGGCAGCTTTCCCACATCCCAACCTCAGGAAAAACTGTACAAACCTGCACATAACAGAACATTTCTGCTGATACTGGTACATTGCTTGTCTAATTTGCAGTATCCTATGAAGATATTCATTTAACCCTCATAGTAGCAAAGATTAGTTCTAGAATTTTAATAATTAAACTAAAGAATCATATCAGAATCGGAAGACCTTTTTTGAGCAAAGTTGTGCTTTGTGTGTGTCTGTAATAGGATTTTTGTGTATGTGTAGTAACCTTGCATTAGAGAGATCCATGTCTGTAGTCTCCAACATTCGTAATCCATCCTCACTGAAGAATAAGTGGTTCCCACTTGTCATGATACCACACTTTCTGGAAGGTTTTCCTCCACTGACCAGCTTGAAATGCTCAAAATCCAAAGCACTACCTTTAAATTTACAAAAAAGCAAACAGACAACTATGAAGACCATAATCTTTTTTTTGTTTTAAATAAATGCTGTTATTTTTTAACTTAAAACAAACTGAGGTTAAAAAATGATAATAATTCAAGATAAAATTAAAGTGTAATTTAATATTACAGTTCAAAATACTGAAATTATAATGGATATCACTAAGAAACATAAAAAACCTTAAACAGCCTGTTTAATTGCAAACAATTTGGAAGTAGTCCTAATAAATTGACTGTATACAGTTGAGGCCAAAATTATTAGCCCCCCAGGAATTATGGAACATTTTTCTAAACTTCTTCCCAATGTTTGCAGCATTGATGAAAGCAAACATTCACCAGTGCTACTTAGTAGCTTTTGGTACATTTTGTAATATAAAATACATTTTTAGGCTTGTTTTATATCAAATATAGTAAAAAATGGGGTGGTCAAAAATATTAGCCCCATGTGAATGTTTGCTTTCAAAACACACCTACGGTAATTAACCAATCAGCTTTGAAACCACACCTGTGCAGTCATTTGGCTGCAGTCAATTGGCTTCCTAACAACATTGAATCAGCATAAAAAGACTCCAAGGAACTTTGCACTTGAACACATGAGAGGGACCACTGTTACTCACCATGCAAAAGACAAAGGAAATCAGTCTGGAGCTCAGAAAGAAGACAATAGAGGCTCATGATAAGGGGGAAGGCTACACTGCCATTTCCAAGTGATTCACAGTGTCTAGAACTGCTGCACATTGCATCATTGCCAAGTACAAGGAGACAAATTCTGTCAGAAACAAACCTGGCCATGGCCGTAAGCGCAAGATTTCAAGAACTCTGGAGAGGAAAATAGTCAGAGATGTCAGCAAGGAGCCCCGGGCATCTGCCAAGATGATTGTTGCTGACCTGGCCTCTTCTGGAGTTGATGTTTCAAGGAACACAGTTGTGAGGGCTCTTCATCATGGTGGGCTTCAGGGTCATCGTCCCAGAAGAACCCCTTTACTTAAAGAGCGGCACATCACAGCCCAACTGAGATTTGCCCGTGAACATGGATGTTGCTTATGTTTGGCGAAGAAAGGGAGAGGCCTTCAATACTAGGAACACAGTTCCCACAGTTAAACATGCGGTGGGAGCATCATGGTGTGGGGCTGTTTTGCAGCCTCAGGCACAGGGAACCTTGTTCAGGTGCATGGCATCAGGAAAAAAGAAAATTATGTTGACATTTTGAGGGAGAATATGCAGAAATCTGCTTGAAGTCTAGGCTTAGGTCGTCGCTGTGTCTTCCAACAAAACAATGACCCAAAGCATACATTGAAATTAGTCCAACAGTTTCTCAAGGATACCAAAACCAAGATCCTGGAGTGGCCCGCACAGAGCCCAGACCTCAATTCTATTGATTATCTGTAGCGGGTGCTCAAAGTGAATGTCCATGCTCGGAAACCATGCAATTTGGACCAGCTAGAACAATTTGAAGCTAGAAGAATGGGCTAGAAGAATGGGCCAGAATCCCTCAGGAGACCTGTGCCAACCTAGTAAAGAACTACTCTAAGAGATTGCTGTCAGTTGTGGCTCAGAAAGGGTACACAGAGACTATTAATGGCCAGGGGGCTAATAATTTTGGATGTCTCATTTTTGCCCTTTCTTGTTTTGACTCTGTGTATCAATAAAAAATCCTCATTAAATTTAGTGGACATAGTTTTTTATAGTGTATTTGTTACCAAAATAACAAACACTTGTTGTTAATGGTCATTTTCATGGAGAAATCAAGAGTGTTTGTCTAATTTCATAAGGGGGGCTAATAATTGTGGCCTCAACTGTATAAACAGTATATATTCATATGCGTTTTTGATAATATTACTATTTGTCTCCGCAAACTTATCAGATGTCCGTAAAAACTAAAGTGTTCCTGAATTTGGTATAGAATCATAATTGTTTTTAATGCTGAGCTGCCTGAGGGCCTGAAGATCATAGGTAACCTAAATCAATTTTCAGCATAGTTCCTTTTGAGCACAGGTTTTTTTTTTTTTTGTGGATTGCTGAAGCTCTACCCATATTTCTTTCTGAGACATACTTCTCTTCTCTGCTTCTCTATGATTATGTATTTATAACCATTCATGTTGCTAATGTTTTACCAAGTTACCTAATTATTTTGTTTTACTACCACTTATTTTTCCAGCCTTTTGTTGCCCCATCTCACCTTTTTTGAGACATGTTGCTTCCATTAAATGTAAGCTTATGAAATTAGCAAATCATTTGTATAATTGTTTTATTTACATTTAACACAACATGCCAAAATTTTTGGAAATGGGGTTGTATTTTTGTCACATCACTCCATCTCAACATTAGAATCATGGAACCAGGCATGCCTTTACGTACATATGGTGCGGTATCCCAAACATATACAAAGCCAGTATTACAATATTACTGTTTTTTGCAAATATTTTTAATACCTTCAAAGTCCTCTTTTAAGAAATCTGGATTTGGAGCATCTGGACTAGAGCAGTCAGGGCCAGAATAACCAGGGTCACATTCACAGTGGGTGCTCCTCACACATGAACCATGACCACTGCACATGTCCTGACATTGGGGTCCAATGTAAATGTTATCCAAAGCCCAAGTTGGTGTTGCCATGCCAGATGAATAGAACCCCTGGTACCAACGGAAACGCACTGACCTGCAAGTTTGTAGAACACTTTAGTCACTTTCATTTTTCTATACCAAGTAAGAAGAGACTGCTCTAGCTGCTCTAGTTACTTTTACTTACCCACATAAACGTAGCTTGCCAAAGTGAATGACTTCTCTCCTCCAGCCTTGAGTTGTGCCAGGGTAGTAGATGCTAGCAGGGTGCAGTTCAGTGGAGCAGAGAGAGCTTGGTGTTGGGCCACCTGCACACAGAGGAACCAAGAGATGCCATGTAGCTCCAAAGTCCCGAGAGAACTCCAGACGCACAGGGTTTGATGAAGAGCTCTCTGCTGTGCAACCCACGTTGATCTGGATTAAATTTGAAATAACAATTAAAAAAATAATAATAAAGGGAATCACATGTACCAAAACTTTGTCAAAATGTGTTAACTGGTCTGGTACCAAATTATGAAATAAAACTATTAAAAATTATTATACTGTTTTTCTGAGTCAACTCAAGAATTTTTTTTACCTCAAACTGGATAATAGTGTTCTCACTGACATCAATATCTCTAGTGGTAATTGAATGTTCTCCAAGCTCACTGGACACAAACACCATGGCTGAATCATCCTCCCTGCAGAAACAATGAATACCAAACTCTGTAATAAACTAATAAACCTGAGAGATCTTCTTAAAATACGTAAAAAGTTTAATTTAATTAAAAAAACTCTATTTCTCACAACAATAGGGTTACTCACATTCCTGCTTTCTGGTATGGACAGTAGAGGCCAATATTGCCACCAGGGTAAAATAACCAGTTCAAATCTCGAGGCTGACCTTCAAAATTCTCAGACAGAATTGGTGGGTTGTTCAAAGAGCTGCCATCAATTATAAGATCATCAATGACCCATACCTCCTCTTTCTTGCCTGAGAAATTAAATAAATCCACACGAGTTTTTAAAAGATGACTTAAATAAACAATTTCATTTGAAGAGTAGAAATGTGCAGTGCTAACAAAGGGGCAGGGCAGCGCATTGACTAGGATAAAAATGGAGACAATAGAGGTAAGTAAGCCACGTTTCAGGTTCTGTCTTTCTATACGTTGTATTAATTAATTAGCTACTTTATTAAAAACCAATAGCTATAATGTATTATACTCTAGAATTTTCATCAACTGACAATGCCTAATCAAAATTCCTGAACTGCTTAATGGGTTAGGTTAATTGATCTCAGAGACTTCACAATTGGAATGGTGTCCAAACTTTGTTTTTAAGGGAAAAAAAACTGAACATAAAAATACTGTACAGAAGTCACCAGAGCCACCCTCACTTCTTCATATTTTACTTCCAAATAATCAGAATTCTTGCACTTTTTTTTTTTTTTTTTTTTGTGACGAGGTCACGGCACAGCACACATGAACCACAACGAAATTGGACCTCTGCATTTTACCCATGCACACTCAACACCCGTGCAGCAGTGGGCAGCTATTGAAAGCGCCCGGGGAGCAGTGATGGGGACGATACCTTGCTCAAGGGTACCTCAGGGCAACCTATTGGGAAGGGGTTTGAACCCCTGATCCTCCGATCATGTGCCTGACACCCTAACCGCTAGGCCACCGCTGCCCTACCTCTGCATTTAACCCATGCACACTCAAACCCGTGCAGCAGTGGGCAGCTATTGAAAGCGCCCGGGGAGCAGTGATGGGGACGGTACCTTGCTCAAGGGTACCTCAGGGCAACCTATTGGGAAGGGGTTTGAACCCCTGATCCTCCGATCATGCGGCTAACGCCCTAACCGCTAGGCCACCGCTGCCCCTTAAAATTTTTTATGTATTGTTGAGGAATAGTTCTCCTAGCTTCCTGAGGGACATTCAAGTTTTTGGTGCTCATTTTCACCCTGGTCCATGTTTTTTTCAGTGACCCTGTAGGAAATTTTCAAGCATAACAATTCATCTAACTTAAGGCATGAATAAATGAAGTGAATTGAAAGTAACACTTCCAGTGCCTTAGGGGCAGTGTTGAGGATGATACCTTCCTCAAGTGTAGCCTCATGTGTAGCTTCAGGGTTACCTACTGGTCTGGGACTCAAACCACTATACGTTCTGATTATGAGGTCTATTCCCTAAGCACTGGACAACCACTGCTGCCATTTACCCTGAGAAGAAATGGGCAGCCATACATCCAGCACCCGGGAAGCAGTGCAGGGGACAATGTCTCAGGTTAGCCTAATGATCTGGGACTCAGACCCACAAAATTCCAATAATGGGGAACACCAAAGAAACTTTTGCAAATGATTACAGATTATCAGGCTGGTGCTAAGTATACTGATGATCCTAAATGCTGAGAGAACATAACATCTCTGTCTAGGTACCTTGTGTCTTTAGGCACTTTGCAACCTGTAGCAGAAAAACATCTGCATTCTTTTCTTTAAAGTAATCTACTTGATATGCCAAAGATATGATAGTTTAAGAAGCATACAATTTTTGCATTTACCACAAAATCATGTAATTTTTAATAATGTACATTTCATTTTGAAAAGCTAAACTAATACGTATACTTACTGAGGATTTCTGTGTTACTGTGAAAAATTAAACAACCGATTGCTCAACCTACTAGGCATGCAAGATCATCTTAGATTATAGCAGAATCTAAATATAAAACTGGCTAGATTAAGATTGATTAATGAAGAAATAAGTTAACATAGTTAAATGGGTCTCGCCCTGTGTGCGCTGGGTTGGACGCCAGCACTCCCCCGCGACCCCGTTTGGGACAAGCGGCAGATAATGGATGGATGGATAGTTAAATGGGTTTCCATTAAAATTCTTAAAATAAAGTAGGTAGTAAATGGCTGAATGTCATATAAGTGTGGTAATATGAACACTCCTTAAAATATTAAAATATACCAAACAAATTATGATTAGTAATTTTTTCATGAACATTATAAAATCAACATTTCCTGTAATAGAAAGTGATCTGCAGTGCAGAAACAGGAAAAATTTACTGAGATGGTATGTTGTATTCTCACCATTATTGTAGGGCTGCCAAAGTCTGAAGCGTGTAGCATTGGTCTGTGCACTAGAGGGCAGTGGTAAGTGTATAAACAATGTGTCAGTGGAGGTGGGAAAATAGAATTCATCCAGCAGCAGCCAACTGATCCCTCCATTCACTGAATACTGCAGCAGTACGGAATGAGAACGTTCTGGAACTCCTGCATTTTCCCAAAACAGGCACAATTTCATACCTCCATTCAGACAGAAAAAACATGCCTACTGTATAGCTCCAACATTCACAGTGCATTCTAGCAGTTTCTTTTTAAGATACTTCCCTTAGCACACTTACACACTTACCTTTTGTGATAAATTTAAATGAAAATTGGATGTACAGAGTGCTTGTACAGTCCAGATCCTGTGAAACCAGCATACGCAGTCCCTCCTAAATACAAAGAAAAGTTTTGTTTTTTTTTGTTTAGTTTTTTTGTTTTTTTGTTTTTTTGTGCTAGTAACATAGGAAAAGTTCCCAAAACTAATGTAACATATTTTACAGTGCCGGACAGTATGCTGTTTTTTAGCGGGCATGCTGTGTGTAAATGTTAAAAATCAAGGACTAGAGTATCAAAAATATATTTTGCTTAGTATGCAAATTTGCTCAAAATAAAATGGTTGGAGCTTAATTCTACTTAAATATTTCATACTGGAGGCAAAGCATAACTTAAAAAGTATTGGCTTAAGCCAAAAACATTGGCTTAAGAACTAGATGGTTAAGAAGTTTAAGGCCAAAAGGCAAAATGCTGTGCTGTTTTCCTTTCTTATTTTTATAGCAATTAATTATTGCTAAACCTGTCAAATCCTGCTGAGGCTGTTTTTCTACCATCTAGCATTTATTTAACTAATTGTCTTTATTCAATCATAAATGCAACTACTACTACTACTACTACTAATAATAATAAGAACAATAAGAAGAATTCTAATTAGTTCAATAAGCTTTCAGTGACTTGCTTGCTTAAACCCCTAAATACTACCCATGAGTTATTATTACCAGTCACAAGCCACAATAACACTAAAACTAAACTAAAACTAAAAAACAAATAATTTTATCCCCCTTTCCCCCATATCTTCCATCCTTGGAAGATATAATCTACCAAACCACAAAAAGCCAAACAAGAAAAAAAGTCTTGTAACACTAGCATTAGACTAGCAGCCCTCTGGTACTACAGGCAAATGTCTTTTCACTTTTTGAGAGCACTGCTACAAAACTATATATCATGTGATCACAGCATTCCAACAAATTTATTTTTGTCCAAATTGAAATTTAACTAAATATATTTTTGTAATTATATACGAACAAGTGTGAACCTTTACTTTATATACTCTTTGAAATATACTATGGAATTTATAGCAGAAAAAAATAGGTTTTTCTATTATTGCAGTATTTTGTTTTTAATTTTCTTAAAGATTAAAATCATGTTTATTTGATATAGCCTCTTTGAAGCAGAGCAGTATATGGATTAGCAATTTATAATCATAAGTAATAAATTATCAAGTAAAGCAAGTAAATTATCTATATATAATTTAACAATAGTTATTCCATTTAGAAAATGGTGCATATATTCATTTGTTGACTTTGCCCATTGCAGCTTGCTAAATTTGCATCTAGAAGTTCAGAGGCTCATTTAAATTCACAACAACAGTAATGGACTAGTAAGGAAGCAATAATGTTATGAACATCTCAGACTGCTGATCTACCACATACCAAATGCTAAACTGTTATCAGATCTTAAGAAAGTCAGCTGCTCACCCCTTTAAAAATAAGTGCTGTGCCTGATTTCAAAGGCTCTCCACTCAGTGTGCCCCTTTCTGCCCCATACACCTCAGGCCAGGTCTCTGCATGTAGGATCTCATTAAAATCCTCCCTGAGAACTGAGGCCAGGGGAGCCATGGGCACACAATGGGCACCACCGTAACCTCTGTCACACCTAATTATTAAGCAGAGAAAAAGGAAATCAGAAAAAGACATATACACATCAATATACAGAGCTTGAATAAATGGATAATTTGCTTGCAGTATACATGAATTTAAAATCTTAGTTGCTTACACACAGTGACCATTGTCACAGAGGCCATGTCCAGAACACATCCAGGGGCAACCCGGAGCCAACAGCACATTATCCAAAGCCCAGCTATCTGCTCCAGGAGTGAAGTGAGGTTGGATCCAGCGAAACCTTGTTCTGGCAGAACTACACAAAAAATCATAATGCTGAATTAACTGATGCTGATCTGAATTAACCAAACACACAACTGTAGAATCTATTAATTAACCAAAAAACAAAGTATGTTCAGTTCTTGTAAAGTAATACAGACTGAATTATAAAATGCAAGATTTTTATGTTAGAACTAGCACAAGGACACACACTAATTATATTCAAAAGCTATTCAAAAGTATTAAAACTGTACTTGGCATACTTTGATGCACTGGGCAGATAGACAGTGATCCTCCTCCAGTGGGAGTATTGGGGAGCCCTGTAAATGGAGCTCTGAGTGTATTCAGCACAGCCAATAGCAGGGGGGACACACTCAGAAGTAAGCAGTGTCCAGTGATGACCACAGTCAACAGAAAACTCCAGGTGCACACCATGTGCTGGATTCCCAGCCTTACTGCAGCCCATACTGAGTTCAAACTGAAGAAACGATGATCCCGAAACCTCAAAATCCCAGCTTTCTGCATAGCGTGGCCGCTCTGTTAGAAAGCATTGAGAAGTGCTTTTGGATTATATTATATAGTATTTAGATGTCTGTGAAATGATCATATCTCAACAAGCTAAGAATAAACTGAGAACAAAATAACTGTCATGAACTACATAGTTTTTACACAGCATGCCATATTTTTGTCATTTTCTAAGCTGATAATTTGAAAGTTGAAAATTTTCATCCTCCAAACTGCCCTTGCAGGGCCAGCAAAGTTGATTAGTTTTGCACAAACTAACCTCGCTCTGATTAATGTCAATGTGAAAAATGGGTTTGTATCAATAGTGCAGTTTTTCTCTGAAGACATCAACCGAAAATACCCAATTTCAAAGCCTGTATAATGTTTTTTTCATCAAGATGGAAATTTTCATGGTGTCATATATGGCAAGGAGGGTCATGTTTATATATTCCAATGAAACATTTTACAGATTTGCTCTTAACACATATCACACATTAACACAACAATATAATACAAATTTAGGCTGTAAGTTGTTACAGTTGGTAGAAGTACATAACATGACAGATGCTACAAAATAGCTAGTACATGGAGACAAAAGAAGCATTACATTGTTGTAAACATCTGTACTGGTAGACTAGAAATAGATCTTACTAATCTAATGTAAAATGAAATGTGCAAACGACTATTTTGAAAGTAATAAATAGAAAGTACATCTTTCCCCTCCATGGGACTTTAATACTGATAAATTGTGGTAGTCAGTGCTGACTCACTGTCTCCTGAATCAGACTGGAAAGTTAGGGCAGTGTCCAGGGACAGACAGTCGACTGTCACCTCACCACCCACCACTCTGAACCAGTTGTGTCTTAATGGTGATGTTCCATCAAACCTATCATGGAAGCCGGTTCTGGAGCTATCATTTATACCAATCAAAACATCATCAAGTGCCCATTGAGCGGAGTGTTTTCCTGTAATGGGAGAAAAAAGAAAATTACTGGTAACTAATATATGTCTATATTAAAAGTACTTCTTCTAAAAGTATTGAATCTTTCACTGGTCCATTCTATGCCAACAATAGTCATATTACTAGCAGGGGCAGTGGTGGCCTAGTGGTTAGGGCGTCAGCCACATGATCGGAGGATCGGGGGTTCAAACCCCTTCCCAATGGGTTGCCCTGAGGTACCCTTGAGCAAGGTGCCGTCCCCGTCCCGCTCCTCCCTGCGATGGGCTGGTGACCTGTCCAGGATGAGTCCCCCGTCCTCGCCCTGTGTGCGCTGGGTTGGACGCCAGCACTCCCCCGCGACCCCGTTTGGGACAAGCGGCAGATAATGAATGAATGAATATTACTAGCAATAGAATCATTTTCTTGCCTTGTTGAGGCTGCCACCAGCGAAACACAGTATAGGGTGTCTTTGCATGAGGGGGTAGCTCAATAGTCACCACCTGTGGCTCCAAAAAGGAGCCAAAATCCAATTCTCGTAGAAAGTGCCACTGCACACCATTGTTGGTAGAGCACTGCACAATAAGCCCTGAAATGAAATAAAAAGGGCTGAGTAGGACTATAACTGTAAGTAGTATTCAGTTAAGTTTTAACAAGACTTATCAAAACAATAACAAACCTTGAGTCTTTAAAAAAAAATGCAAAATTAAGGAAACCTTTAAAAAATCTAACTAAATAAATAACAGTATGTGGCAATAATGGCATATTTTAAGATATAAAAAATTGAGAGTTAATAATTTAATTGATTGTTTAATCAACTAAAGGAGTTTAATTAAGCAATCATGACAGTCCTACTGAGTGTGTAGTCATGGGGAGTCATGGGCTGGATGTTAATGCAGAGCTGAGAGCTTTGTACTGAACTTTAATAACTGATAATGGACACAGAACTCAAAAATTAAACACAGTGAAAATGACGTGTGTAAAGCATAACTAAACACAAAAGTAAGTGCACAGAATGACAAGCACCCTGCTCTGATTCATTGGGGCTTATAACGCCAACCCCTGATGGCACAGGTATGCACAATCAGAGCAGGGCACCTTCTACTGTCACAGAACCAACACAGAGTGACATTTGCTAATTTTTTCAACACTGATGTAGGAGTAATGATGAATCTTGCTCATGGTCAGTAAATGTAGAGGTTGCAGAAAATTATTCAGCAGTATTAAGAGCAGTCCAAGAACAAGATATACCTTCATTGCGGGAGCGAGGCCTGGTGCAGGTTGGGCCCATGTTCTTCCCACCAATTCGAATGAAAAACTGAACTAGTCTATTGGAAAGAGAATGTGGTTATAAATTAAATAGGAACAGTTATTCACCAACAACTATGACTGCAATTGATAAACCTATATTATATGTTTCAGATTTTTCCAACTAAATTAAAAACATGTATTAGGCAAGCATAGGCAAAAGATTGTTTGTAACTATATTGTGTGTTTTCATTTCAATATTACTTGTAGATTTAGTTAGATAGATGTATTTTGTTTCTTAAATCCTTTACTTATATTCCTCTGCAAACAATTTTTTATTGTGTAACTATTGAAAGGATATATAATAGCGAGGATTTGTTATTAGTCTATAGAGGGTTGTTAGAGTTAAAGTGTCTGTTAGCTTAGGACTCTAGATTACTTTCTGAAAAATCAGCAGAGCACTCACCGGGTATTGGTGGTGTCTAGCGGTACAGTGCGAGCCTCTCGTTGGCCAGAGCTGCTGAAGTAGAGGCTCTTTCCCTCACTGATGGTACCACAGCCGCCCCCTATCTGTCCTCCGCTAATTTTTTGCCAAAGCGGGCTCAGCTTCCCTTCAAAGCCCTCCGACAACTCTGTGGGACTGGGGGCAGAGGGCACACAGCTGTCCTGTTTCACTAATTAACACACACACACACACACGATTTGCTGACCATGTCCATGTAATCTGAAAAGGAATGAACATTTTACACTACTCTGAACAATACATTACCTGTATATCCCATGTCACAGAAGCAAACTCCTGAGATACAGTCCCCATGACCACCACAGTGGTTAGGACAAGGCTCAGAGATGTAAACGCCATCAAGGGCAAATGCAGGTGCATCTGGGTGAACACTGCTCTCTTGGAACCAGCGAAACCGAGTTTTACTTAAGAGAGGAGAAAGAAAGGAAATTTCTTGCAGGCACACCTAACTCAGTGGAAAATGGAAAAATATAAAACTTTCCTTAATGACAAATTCATCCAATATATATATATATATATATATATATATATATATATATATATATATATATATATATATACATATATATCCTTGTATTGTAACATGAGCTCAAATACAATGCATAAAGTAAAGACACATGTGCAATTCTACAAGAAGAATGTGTTTGAAGCACTTGCCAGTGGAGTAATATTTAGGTACCTTGCAGCCACATTGCGTGGAATTACAACGGTAACCCTGGTCCAGCGCTCATAGTCTCCTATGTTGTATATAGAAGGCTCTCTGAGTTCCCGCCCACTACCTTCACAGCCTGCAGTGCCAGTAGAGCCTGGGAAACAGCCCTCTCGCACCAGAGCCCAGGTCCGCCCAGCATCATGAGAAAACTGGAGCAGTACAGGAGCTGAAGCGCTGAACTCTGACTCACATCCAATGTTTAGCTAGACATTAAAATAAAATAAGCAGAGTAAAGGCAAAACTTCTGTGTTTGAAAAAATGTTCAAAGAGGAATCATTTAGATTTTGAAATATCTTTTGCCTCGTGGCCTTAAGGGAATGGCTGTAAAATCACTGCAGAAGAAGTTCACTTTATACCCAACAGTTAGTACACTTGCATAAGTCATCAAACTCAGTTAGGAATGGTTTTGTTACCTTAATTTGTGTGTATTGTTCACCATATGTAGAGAAGAGTTGGTTTGCAGGCTAACCCCAAGTCACCCATGAGGTAATACTACCAATGGTACCATTCACAGTGGCAAGTACCAGAATTCCAGTCCCACCAATTACTAATATCTACTGGATTAGGGTTTTTTTTTTTTTGCTTTATCTTCTTCTTTCAGCTGCACCTGTAAGGGGTTGCCACAGTGGATCAGCTGTCAACTTCATCTCTCTTCATGATCATCCCATTTCTTCTTCAATAGCCTCTTCATCTGCATGCTCTCCTGAACTTCTGTGTTCCACCAACAGATTTCCTTTTCCTCCTTCTTCCTTCCAGATGTCACACCTAATACAATTTTCTAACTTGTCTCCCTTACCACTTTTGCAGTAGTGGTCCAATCTGGTAAATCTTCTCTACCGCCCAGCACATATGTTAACTCCTGCCTGAATTCTACCTTGCAGTCTTCTTTCTTCAGCTTCCACCATTTGATCTTTGGCTCTGCCCTTCTCTCCCCTGGATACACTCTCTATTACTTCATCTAACTCACTCCAGAATTCTTCTTTCTCCTCCATCTCACAACCAACTTGCGGGGGATAAGCACTAACAGCATTCATTATCAGATCTTCAACTTTCTAGCTTCAAAACTCATCACCATGACACTCTCTTCACCTCCAAAACCCTTTTCTGACATACTTTTCTTCTAGGATAACACCTACTCCATCTCTCCTTCCATCCACACCATGGAAAAACAATTTAAAAAAACCTGGTCTTACTACCCTTCCATCTAGTCACTTATACACACAAAATATTAACCTTTCTTCTCTCCATAATATCAGCTAATTTTCTTTCTTTGCCAGTCGTGCTGCCAACATTCAAAGTACCTACACTCACTTCCACTCTCCAACACTTCCTTCTCTCCTCTGGCTCCTGACATGACTATTTTCTCCTTTGGTCAACAGTAGCCCAATTTCCACCCTCACCCTGTGGGCAGCACTGGTGGCAATCTTTATTAACTCGAGCCTCGACTGATCTGGTATGGAAGTCCATTTCGTTGTCCACATATTTGATTTGGCAAAACTTTTACACTGGATACCCTTCCTAATGTAACCCCCCCCATTTATCTGGGCTTGGGACAGGCCCAAAGAAATACACTTATTTGTAAGTAATAATAATAATAACCCTAGTAGCTGAGTTGAAGGTGTGCTTTATATTTAATCTTTTTTGGTAAATAAACACAAAAAGTCCCCTAAACCTTTAGCATTAGGGGTCTGCACTTGACGGCCTTTCAAAGACCTGTAAAAAAACTTATCCCTACAGGAATTTTCTGCACATTTTCAACAGGAATCCTGTGTGACATTTTATAAGGGTATGCTGGCAACCCTGACAGTAATTCCTGTCATAATACAGATCAAGAGTATAGTACTATGGAAAGGCTGGTATATCATTTAATGGTAAAATTACAATCATGTTTATGTTTTTCACTGATGAAGACAAGTTATCCAACTAACTGCTATGAGCTCTTTGTAGAATTGTGGCTGCACATAAGTTACCCTATTGCTACTGTTTTTCTTCATTTTTAGTTACAGATCAATATGCAGCACTCCACTCACATACGCATATATTAATCTGATATATTTATGTTCATTTCTGATTCAGTACTGTCAATAAAGCTTAAAAAATAGAGGATTTATTTAATTGCATCCAAAAACTTTCACACATTACACAGCCTTATTTTTAGTATTTTTTGTACTTAATGTAACAGCTTAACATCAGGTTAAAAGAACAAAGGCTGCCATTAAAACAGAATAAAATGCATACTTGTTATTTAAGTTTTTTTTTTTTTTGAAGAACTAAACAGATTTTTAATCTGTCATTTTTATTTGTCAAAACATTGGTCAAAACATAACAGCATTTGGTTAAGGTATGTGTGTTGATGGAAACCAAAGCTGATATTCTTTATCAAGACTTATTAGTGTTTTTTTTTTATGTTTTCTTGTCTTTTACGAGTCTCCACAAAGACATTTTGTGATCATATGTGAATCTTCAGTTCAGATATTTTTGCAGAAAATAAACTCAGTGTGTAAGTAAGTGTCTACAAATTACAGTTTACAGGAATAAAGCTTTGTAAGTGTGCGGTGTTACTATGTGGAGAAACATCTGTGACTAGGAAGACAAATAGAAGAAAAACCAGATTGTAATTGAATGGGCAGAACCTTGAACTGCAATGTATATCCAGGTCGGAGGGCAAGGTCCCGTGTCACAGCCACCCTGTCTCCATCAGATCTTCCAAATACCATGGCTGAAGGTATGGGAGCACAAAAACTACCATTCCGTTCCTTGTCCATTCCTTCGTTGCCCAACATTAGCCATACACTCATTTGGTTTAGTGGATAATCAAATGCTGGCTTCTCATAAAAGTTCTATGGACAGAAGAGTAAAGGTATATTAACATATGCCAAATATCTTAATTCTTTGGGCCAGATTCTTTCATCAGCACTAAACACACTACACAACAGGAAGTGTACAGCAAAGACATTTCAATGGGGATCTCCTTACTATTCAGATATGTTTAAGAATATATCTAGATAAAAGCTAATCAGTTTTGACATGTTACTTAGGTAATGCATATTAATAAATAACTAATATTCTATACTATATACATACAGTACTGTGCAAAAGTTTTAGGCAGGTATGAAAAAAGGCTGTAAACAAAGAATGCTTTCAAAAATTGAAGTGTTAATCATTTATTTTCATCAATCAACAAAATACAGTGAATGAACAAAAGAGAAATCTAATCAAATCAATATTTGGTGTGACCACCCTTTGCCTTCAAAACAGCAGCAGTTCTTCTAGGTATACTGCACACATTTTTTGAAGGAATTCGGCTGGTAGGTTGTTCCAAACATGACTGTGTTTCAACCTACGTGTGACATTGATGATCATTAGCACCTGTTTGGTAAAATTGGTTGCTCATACACCTGACTATAATCCTACAAAATCCCTGACTTTGTGCAAGTGTACCTATAAGAACTGATGCTGGTTTGAAGGCAAAAAGTAAACACCAAATATTGATTTGATTTAGATTTTTCTTTTGTTTGCTCACTTTGCGTTTTGTAAATTGCTAAAAATAAACAATCATTATTCATATTTCTGAAAGCATTCTTTGTTTACAGCATTTTTTCACACCTGCCTAAAACTTTTGCACAGTACTGTATATATACAAACATAAGGATGACACTTGTTTTCTTACTTTGAAGTTTCATTAGTTTTCTCAAATAACATGCAGATGCAACTGCAGATGCAAATTTAGCAGGTGGACCTACCAATTACTGATTTTTGCCAATGAATGTGTGGATAGAAATAGACTTAATAATCCATTGTACCTGAGGAAGAGTTGGATTAGCCATTGGAATAACATGCTTTTCCCTCTCAGAAAGAATGATGATATCATCAATAGCCCACTGGTCATAACCCTCACCAGAATTGAGGGGCTGCCACCAACGGAACCGAGTACATGGAGTCTTAGCAGCCAGTGGTAACTCATAATGAACAAACCTGTAGCCACAAAGAAAAGTAGACTTTCATTATTTTGCCGAAAGAGCTACCATTATTCATACTAAAGGCCCAAGAGCACTAGTTTCTCACCGAGGTTTGGTAAAGTCAGTAAAGTACATCTCTGCAATCAGACCCCAGCTAATACCACCATCATTACTGTATTGCAGAAGAACTCCCTCCTCTCTGCTGTCAGCTTGGTTACACTCCACCCAGTCTCCTCCCACACGCAGATAGAACTGCACAAATTCTGCCCATTCAGTGTCCAAGTCCCAGCTCACTAGTTGTCTCAATCCAGCCTGAATATGTATGAGAAAAGCCATTTTTAGAAAGCAGGAATTTAATAAATGAACATTCTATAATTTATGCATTAAATTATAACCTAGCAATTTAGAAGCATTTATGTACCTTGTTAAAGTACAAAGAAGATCCAGATGACACAACACCGCAGCCCTGGTCAGGGGTCACAACCTCTCCACCAATAACCTCTTGCCATGTAACTGTTAGTGCTTCCTGGGATTCAAAGTCTGAGAGTACACTGGAGGATAATACAGAGGTGGGCTGACAGTTTATGCCAGAAAAGCCCTCGTCACACCTGAAGAGAGGCAGAGAAAATAAAAATGATTATGTGACACTGAAAGAAAGACTAAGACAAGGGGCAGCAGTGGCCTAGTGGTTAGGGAGTTGGCCCCGCATTGGAAGATTGTGGGTTTGATTCCCACCCTAGTGGGTTGGCCTGAGGTACCCTTGAGCAAGGTACCGTCCCCATCACTGCTCCCCGGGCGCTTTCAATAGCTGCCCACTGCTGCACGTGTGTGTATGGGTTAAATGCAGAGGTCGCGGGGCAGCGGTGGCCTAGTGGTTAGGGAGTTGGCCCTGCATCGGAAGATTGTGGGTTCGATTCCCACCCCAGTGGGTTACCCTGAGGTACCCTTGAGCAAGGTACTGTCCCCATCACTGCTCCCCGGGCGCTTTCAATAGCTGCCCACTGCTGCACGTGTGTATGGGTTAAATGCAGAGGTCCAATTTCGTTGTGGTTCATGTGTGCTGTGCCATGACCTTGCAATGACAAGGGTTGTCACTTTCACAAGCTTTTATTTCATCACGCTGTGCTTTTTTTTCAGAGTTTTTTTTGCAGGTCCCAGGCTGGAATTTTCCCTGAAAATGTTCTTGCTTTTAACTGTAATTAAAAATACATTGGAAAAAAGAGAAAAAGACAGCAGAGCAGGTGGGGAGATGCATTTTGTTGTGCTTGTTTAGGCCAATAGAGGGGGCCTGATGCTCACTATTGTGGATTAATTTCCTTCTTTAATTTATTACTATTTATATAATTGACCGCCTATCTGGAAATGTCTAAATGTCTGATCAATTTATTTCAATATCCGTTTGTCATTAAAGGAAAGGTTAATTTAAAAAAAATCACCTGCAGTGACCATGGTCACACCAGCCATGTCCATGGCACATTTGAGGACACTGCTGCCCGATGTAGATGTCATCTAGTGCCCACTCATCCTGCTCACTGTAGTAGTTCTGGATCCAACGGAATCGTGTGGCACTGGACCTAATGGTGTCAATCAAAGTGTCAATCATATCACAGAAAATGAAACTGTCATCTGTCATTCTGAGTCATGAAACAATACAGTATCAAGTTCCATGTATAAAGGGATGCTGATAATCCTCCGGAATGAAAAACAATACAATATTTAACACAGTGCTAATGATAACTACTACTACTATTACTACTACTACTACTACTACTACTACTAATAATAATAATAATATGCAAATATACATATAGGATGCATACATATAGAATACATAGATACATATAGAATATGCCCAGTACATGCGTTTCAAGCAAAAATGTCTGTCAGAGTTCAATTCAGTGCTGGCCCTGAAGTCACTTGTTGCGACCATGCAAAGTCTGAAAAAATGCTCAGTAGCAGAAGTCAAAACATAAAAGAGTACACATTTAAATGTTTAAAACTGAGGAAATATTAATGTAGATCAGTATTAAAAGTGATTCTGCAAGCAATGTTTACTCAATAAAACTAAATAAATCTTTGTCATTGCTGGTTAAAGCAACAAGTTTTTATTTTGAATATGACAAGGCACGTTTTTTAATAAAATCTTTAGCAGACCTCACTGACAGCGGTGCAAAGGATGGCATGCCTACAGTAGTGAACCATGGCATAGGCAATATAAGCAATTTAATAGGGCAGCAATATTGCATGGGCAGAAGAAGGACATGTTAAATCATCGGGCACGCAATAAACCACCGTTATGTTAACACCTGCTGCCCTGACTTCTCACTAGCATGTGTTCTGAAATTTTTTTTTTAAATAAAGTGTGCAAAATTTCAAAAGTTCTACTCCAAATACATTTTAGTTATAAATTAAATTAAGTTAAATGGAAACTTTATTGCCATTCTTTTAATTTGCACAATAAGAAAAAAATATGAAAAGTCAATTTGTTTAATTTAAAATGTATTGCACATAAAGTAAATGAAATATTTAACCCTGAATTCAGCAATATTTTTTAACTGAATAAAAAATTTAACTGAAAATGTTTTTTTAATCAGATTTTTGGCAAAAACATCCATGAACCCTATTTTGTGTATTTAAGTTTAAAATAGCAATTTCTAACCTTCAGACATCACTGTATTAATAAGATATTCAGTGTTTCATAGGCTGATGTCATACCGCAGGGACGCCTAACCCTTTTCTCTAGAACACATAATTTGTAAAAATAGAATGCAGAATTTATGATTTAGAATTTGTGATCTGTGAATATAGGTTTATGAAGGTTGACAACATGGGTGTAATGAGGTCCAGGGATGGTTAGGTACATGTCACCGCATGTGTGAAGGCAATAAATAGCAAAGTAGAGAACGAGCCACCCTGTTTATGAGGGTGAAAGGAAAGGTCAGTTTCCTAATCCAATGACCCAGGATGCAATCACCTGATGACCTTAATCACGGAGGTGTGGGAGAGGAATCTATAAACCTGAAACAGCCATGACCCATCAATCTTTACTCACAGTGTAAATAAGACTGGGGACTTTTTTGAACCACACAAAGCAAGACTGCTAGAAACAAATCACATATACTGCAGCATGGAGTGTTCTGCAAGTGAACAATCTTTATTTGCTGTCTTTCTACATTTATCTGTTATCTCTCAGTGTTAAATATATTTAAGCTCTTCTGCTTGTACAAATGCAAGTGCCTTTGTGCATCATCACATGTATACATATCTTAGGATATATACTGCAGTTTTTGTTTGCATAGAGTGATTTTCAAACCAACTTATTGCCAGTGCTTAGAAAAATTTACAGGGCAACAGGGCTGTACAGAGATTGTAGATATGTAGGCATTTAATTAAAAATATTTTAATAAAAAATAAATGAAAAGGAGTTAATTTAATCATGATTTTAAAACTACATCAACTACGCCATACATTGCTAAACTTCAGCAATGACCAATATGTTACCAGAGCATTGCATGGAATCCTACAAAAACATAGTGTTAAACAATAAAACTGGTATTTTTTTCAAGGTGCTATGTCAAATATACAATATCAGCAACAATATTGTCAGATCAAAATGTTGTCATACTTCACAGCCATTCACACCCAACCAAGTGATGGTCAGTGAAAAGGGATTAGACAGACCAGACAACTTGCTAGCAGTTCTTGTCACAGGTGAGGTTCGTTTTGGGCACGGTAGAGGGTGCACTGTTCTGACTGAGCACACCTGAGCTCATTAAGGCACATGCTTCATTGAAGCTGCTATTTAAGCCCCGATGAATCAGAACAGAGTGCGGCTCATTCACTAGGTGAGGCCTACAATTAATGATGGTTTTGATAATTCGGTATATTCAGACAGCAGTTCCTTGGATCTTGGTTTAAGTTAGAACTGCAACCATGGTCAGAAAGACGTTGCAGCTCATTGAAACCTGGGAGATGAAGGTGACAGCGCGTGTTGCGTCTGCGGACCGCAGTGATCGACTGGAGGGCGAGGAGTGGTTGCGACGGACGCCGGCGGCCACAGCCAGGGAGCTCAAGACAATGGTGAGCTTCAAGGAGAGGTCAGTAAACTCCTGCAAGAGAGAGAGGTCCTGAGGAAAGAACTGCAAGCTGCGAATGTTGTCCAAAGGGAATGGCTGAAGAGAACAGAGGAATAGGAGATGCTGGAAACTAAAGTGGGCACTATGGAAGAACAGCTGAATAGGACCAGAACAGAGCTGAAGCAGGTGCAAGACAACAGCACCGCTCTGCAGGCTGAACTAGAAAAAACCCGGAGACAGGCCAGTAAGTACACAGAGCTGCAAGAGCTTGTCAGAGGTATTGAAGCTGAATGGAAGATCTCAAAATCTCAACTCACTCAGCAGACCCCAGTGCATGTTGGGACCCTGGTGGAGCGCTTCAAAGAGGAGCAGCTGAGGAACAGTCCGATGGAGAACGAGAGGCAGGTAAAGATTCCAGTGACTGAGCAGCCATGTGAGAGCTCAGAGAAGGGTGCTCAGAGTACAGTCAGAGACACCCTACCTTCTGTTTTCCCTCACAATTCAGCAGACTCAGAACAGGGTAAGCAGTTGAGGAGTCTATGTGGAATTTCTCGCAGTGGAACCAAGAGCAGGGACTCTGCCACACTGAGCTCCAAGCAGCAGAAAGACACAGACAAGGTCAAAAAAAGGAGGAAGAAGAAGCCAAAAAAAATCAGCAAGGAAGTGTGCTTCAATAAAGTGAACAACAAATTCTGCACCTCAGATTCTGAGACAGGAGACATGGAGAGCGAGGATGACAGGGGTTTGATGCCGAGCTCAAACTGTTTGAAAGGCTCTTCCTCTTTGATCCTTAAGGAATTCTGTGTTTAGCTCTCTGTCTGCGTCCTCTTCGCACGGGAGCCTGGGCTCACAAAAGCTCACACAGTCTTTGGCAGAGCAGCACCCAAAGCAGTGGAGGAAAAGTCTGACAGATGAGGAGAGCAAAGAGAAGATGATCAACACTGAACTTGAGCCGTTCCACCCCATTGATACCTCACTCTATCTCCGTAATAACTTTCACACTGAGGCTCCTACAGTAGTGTTGTCTAATAGCAAGTTCAGCTTCATCGTGATTGATGGTAGCAGTGTACAATATGGGACCTCACAGGGCAACACTAGAGAAGTGCTACATAAGATTACAGTGGACCCTCCCAAAGAGCATGGTCGAGGAGTCAAGTCAAGTCAAGTCAAGTCAAGAAGGATTTTATTGTCATTTCAGCCATATACACAGTACACAGTGAAACGAAATAACATTCCTCCAGGACCCTGGTGCTACACACAAGACAAGACATAAGACACAAGACAACATAAGACACAACATAATACACAAAACGGGGCAACAAGTGCAGACAAGACAGACAAGACAGACAACAACAGACGGCACGACGGACAGTGCATTCATCCGTAGAGGGCCGCAGTGTTGTGGAACAAAGCAGGTGAAAATGTCCTGTACAAAGGGCAGAGAGATCCCGATGATCTTCTCAGCTGTTCTCACTACCCGTTGTAAGGACTTGCGGTCTAAGACGCTGCAGTTCCCGTACCAGGCAGTGATGCAGCCACTCAGGATGCTCTCAATGGTTCCTCTGTAAAAGATGGTGAGGATGGAAGGTGGGAGATGGGCTTTCCTCAGTCTGCGCAGGAAGTAGAGGCGCTGCTGGGCTTTCTTTGTGATGGAGTTGGTGTTGAGGGTCCACGTGAGGTTGTCAGTGATGTGAACACCAACAAACTTGGTGCTCTGCACCATCTCCACAGGTGAGGTGTTGATAATAAGTGGAGTGTGGTCCCGACGTGGTCTCCTGAAGTCAACAACCATCTCTTTAGTCTTGTCGACGTTCAGAGACAGGTTGTAGGTTCTGCACCAGTCCGTCAGCTCTTGTATCTCCTCTCTTTAAGCTGCCTCGTCTCCACCGCTGATCAGACCCACCACAGTTGTATCATCAGCGAATTTGATGATGTTGTTCGAGCTGTGCATGGCTGCACAGTCGTGGGTCATCAGTGTGAACAGCAGTGTGAACAGCAGTGTGATGGTGTTGGAGGTGCTGCTACAGATCCTGACTGACTGGGGTCTCCCAGTCAGGAAGTCCAGGATTCAGTAACAGTGGGAGGTGTTCGGGCCCAGCCGCCTCAGCTTCTCACTCAGGTGCTGAGGGATGATGGTGTTGAATGCTGAACTGTAGTCGATGAACAGCATTCTGACATAACTGTCCTTTCAGTCCAGATGAGAAAGGGCCAGGTGGAGGGTGGTGGAGATTGCATCATCCGTTGAGTGGTTGGGACGATACGCAAACTGCAGGGGGTGCAGTGATGAAGGGATCTGGGACTTGATGTGCCATAACCAGCCTCTCGAAGCACTTCATGATGATGGGTGTGAGTGTGACGGGACGATAGTCATTGAGGCAGGAGATAGATGGTTTCTTTGGCACTGGAATGATGCTGGTGGTCTTGAAGCACCTTGGAACAACAGTGGTGCTCAGAGAGATGTTGAAGATGTCAGTGAGAACATCAGCCAGCTGTTCTGCACATCCTCTGTGCACACGACCTTGAATATTGTCAGGACCGGCAGCTTTCCGTGGGTTGACTCTGAGAAGAGATCTTCTCACCTCGGCTGTGGTCAGACAGAGAATCTGGTCGTTCGGAGGAGGGGTGGTCTTCCTCATTATCGTGTTGTTCACTGCATCAAACCGTGCGTAGAAGTGGTTCACCACATCTGGGAGGGCAGGTGGAGATGTCCTGTAGTTGGTGAGGGCCTGGATGCCCTGCCACATGCGCCGTGTGTCACCAGTGTTTTTGAAGTGGCTATGGATTCTCTCTGCGTGAGCTCGCTTCGCCGCTCTGATGGCCCGAGACAGGTATGCCCTCGCTTTTCTTAGGGCGGCCTCGTCCCCTGACTTGAAGGCCTTGTCCCGGGTTCTCAGGAGTCTGCGCAGCTCCGCAGTCATCCATGGCTTCTGGTTGGGTCGTGTTATGATGAACTTGGAGACAGTAACATCCTCAATGCACTTGGTGATGTAGCCAGTCACTGAAGCTGTGTACTCCTCCAGGTTGATGGAGTCACCGTAGGTTGCAGCTTCCCTAAACATGTCCCAGTCGGTGCGTTCAAAGCAGTCCTGAAGAGCAGAGATGGCTCCTGTGGCAATGGGTCTGTACGCTGGGATCAGCAGCACAGAGATGTGGTCTGAGTGTCCGAGGTGGGGGCGGGGCTCCGCTCTGTACGTGCCAGCCATGTTTGTGTAAACACAATCCAGCGTGTTTTCCCCCCTCGTTGCAAAGTTCACATGTTGATGGAATTTAGGGAAAACTGACCTGAGATTTGCATGGTTGAAATCTCCGGCAACAATAAACAATCCGTCTGGGTGGTGGATCTGGAGCCCGCTGATAACTCCATAAAGTTCAGCCAGTGCGTTGTTAGCATTAGCGCTGTTAGCGCTAGCGCTGGGTGGGATGTAGACCGCCGTAATAAATACTGTAGAGAACTCCCTGGGCAAATAAAATGGTCTGCACCTGACTGTCAGCACCTCCAGCAGTATCGAACAGTGTGTAGAGACCAGCACAGCGTTTGTACACCATTGTGTGTTTACGTAAACACACAGCCCCCCTCCGCGAGTCTTGCCGACAGAGCGGAGTTTCTGTCCAAATGAAACACGGAAAGTCCGGAAAGTTGGATGGCGGTGCCCGGAACGCTGTCGCTGAGCCATGTTAAAAACAAAAACACAGCAGTCTCTGTACTCACGCTGGGTGTTCAGCTGGAGTCGTATACAGTCCAGTATTATCATTGGCGAGGAGGACGGACAGGATAGCCGGTCAGCTAGCGTTAGCCTTGAGCTGAGCCCGGACCCCAGCACGCTTGCCGTGCTTCTGTTTCCTCTCACACCGCTTCCGATGTCGTCTCAGTCTTCCAGGTACAGCAGGCAATCTCGGGGACTGAAGGCCTGGTCTTCTCAGTACGCCGAGCTCCCGTAGCGTTGTTCGGAGAGTTGCTGGAAGACTGTATCCTGGCTGATTTCTGAGCTCCAGCAGTGTTTGGCGGTTAAATTTAAGAGCATTCACAGATGTGACGCTCATGTGCAAGTCTTATGGTGAGAAGTAGTCGGATGAAAGACTTTTTACAGACTTAGCACCAAAGTTTGGACCCCAGAGCGGCCGCTGCGTGTTACCGCGCCGCCATCTTGGATCATATCCAGTTTGCGCACCATTTTGCATGTTTGAATATGGAAAGGAAGCTAAAAAGTCACTATTTTTCTGAGAACCTGGACACCAGGAGATTAATCCTGCAGGTAGATGGGGCAGATAGCCACAGGGCAGAAAGGGGCAAGATCATTTGTATGACATCCAAGCAGGAGATGGATAGTCATCGCTTTGCAGGCAAGGATACAGGACACAAGTATGAACTGAGTAAGTGTATGCCTATATTGAAATGCTTTGCTAAGAACTATCAGAAATTTGGTGCCCCTCTGGAGATCGTCATCAACAAAAGTGGGAGAGGTCGCCCTTATGACCTTGGGGTCCCACTATGGACTGAGACTTTGGGATACCCCTCACCACCGCCAGCAGCCCTGGACATGGTGGCGGCTGGTCAGGGGCCCCTTTTGTTGAAGTTGGTTTTGTTTTATGGACCTGGCCATGTGCCCCATAAAGGGTTTTTGAAGGTTTTTGTTCTTGGCCTCCCCCCAGAGGCTCAGCTCGGGGCGAGGCTATGTGTTGGTGCCCGGGTAGTTGCGCCTTTGGGGGGGGGGTTCTGTCATGGGTGAGGTTCATTTTGGGTATGGTAGAGTGCGCTCTGTTCTGACTGAGCACACCTGAGCTCATGAAGGCACAGGTGTGCTACATTGGGGCTGCTATTTAAGCCCCGATGAGTCAGAACAGAGCGCGGCTCATTCACTAAGCGAGGCCTACAATTAATGGTGGTTTTGATAATTTGGTATAGTCAGACTGCAGTTCCTTGGATCTTGGTTTTAGTTAGAACTGCAGTCCTTGGATCTTGTTTTGGTTAATATAAATGAAGAATAAAGCTATGTTCCGGACTCCTGGCTCTGCACTGATGTCCTTCCAGCACCCCGCCACCGTTACAGTTCTTTTCCAAGAATTAAGTAAAGTTTTAAGAGGAAATTTACAGCACGGTCTTCAGTATGAATTAGAATGACACATAAATGCTCGTAAATTATGTTAACAAAACTATAATGGCAAAATAAAAATAATAAAGACAACAAAGTATTTATATATAAATTTTGATTCAGTCAAACTAACTCTACTGAAGCAGTTAATTAAATTACCTCATAGCAAACGGGTGTAGCTGATTATAATCACCATTCAGGACTCACCATGTTTTCTGGGGAAGGGGAAGAGTGATCCTTCGCCAGGCAGTGAACTCAGATGGATGGTAAACACTAGGAGCAGTGAACTCAGAACAACTAGGCATGCCTGGAAGGCAGGGCTGTGGAAAACACAGAGGGGTGACTGATCATTTTCTGTGTAACTGTTGCTTAACTTAGCTTATTTATTCCTGAATCAAAAAACACATTATTCAGTTACAATATTCCTAAAGACTGAGATATTTTAAGACTAATTGTGACTAATGTACTAGATTTACATTCTAGAATGTACATTAGAAGAGAATGATCTTTTTATGTTTTCCAAGACAGCACATTATTTACCTCTCCAGGAACAGAATGATCAATAGTCACTGTATTCTTCTTCTTCTTCTTCTTCTTCTTCTTCTTCTTCTTCTTCTTCTTCTTCTTCCTCTTCTTCTTCTTCTTCTTCTTCTTCTTATTATTATTATTATCATTATTATCAGTATTATTATCATTATATATTGAACGCTTTGCTTTTTATGGAGGCCTAAAGTTCGCTGATTGTGTATTTTCTGAGTAAAAGAAAAAACTAATAATCAGAAAGAATAAACTACAAGCAGCAAAGCAAATTAATTAATAATTGGGTTATAATTAATATGGTAATAACTGTATATACAGTACTGTTCAAAGGTTTTAGGCAGATGTGAAAAAATTCTGTAAACAAAGAATGCTTTGAAAAATGGAAGTGTTAATCATTTATTTTCATCAATCAACAAAATGCAGTGAATGAACAAAAGAGAAATCTAAATCAAATCAATATTTGGTGTGAGCACCCTTTGCCTTCAAAACAGCATCAATTCTTCTAGGTACACTTGCACACAGTTTTTGAAGGAACTCAGCTGGTAGGTTGTTCCAAACATGACTGTGTTTCAACCTACGTAGGACATTTATGATCATTAGCACCTGTTTGGTAAAACTGGTTGATCGTTCTATAATCCTACAAAATCCTGGACTTTGTGCAAGTGTACCTATAAGAATTGATGCCACACTTCTCCACCCATTTCAACCAGCCTGCACTCTCTTCTTCACCGGTCTTCCACACCTGCCGTTACACTGAGCTGTTGATCCCAAGTATTTAAACTCCTCCACCTTTGTGACCTCTGCTCCCTGCATCCTAACCACTCCACTTTCCTCCCTTTTGTTCACACTCATTTATTCTGCCTGTGACCTGCTCACTTTCATTCCTTTCCTCTCTAGAGCATATCTCCATCTCTCCAGGTTTTCCTCAAGCTGCTCCCTACTCTCACTGCAGATTACAATATCATCAGCAAACATCATCATCCACAGAGACTCCTGTCTAACCTCGTCCATCAACCTGTCCATTACCATTGCAAACAAGAATGGGTTCAGCGCTGATCTTTAATGTAATCCAACTTCTACCATAAATGCATCCGTCACTCCCACTGCAGATCTCACCACTATTACACTGCATACATATCATACATATCCTGAACTACTCTCACATACTTCTCTGTAACACCTGACTTCCTCATACTCCTCTCTAGGCGCTCTGTCATATGCTTGCTCCAAGTCCACAAAGGCACAATACAACTCCTTATGATCTTCTCTGTACTTCTCCATCAACACCCTCAGAACAAACATTGCATCTGTAGTGCTCTTTCTTGGCAGAAAACCATACTGCTGTTCAATAATCTTCATCTCTTTCCTTAACCTAGCTTCCACAACTCTTTCCCATAACTTCATGCTGTGGCTGATCAACTTTATCCCTCTATAGTCACCACAGCTCTGTGCATCACCCTAATTCTTGAAAATCAGTACCAGTACACTTCGTCTTCACATACTCTGTTCACCAGTGAATACACTCCTGGACTTCTCAGGTCCACCACCAGGTTTCCTTATCCTCCTTCTTCCTTCCAGATGTCACACCTAGTACCTTCCTAGATGTCTGCCTTACCACTTCTACAGTAGTTTCCCAGCAATCTGGTAGCTCTTCAACACCTCCCAGTGCCTGTGTTAACTCCTGCCTGAATTCTACCTTGCAGTCCTCCTTCTTCAACTTCCACCACTTGATCCTCGACTCTGTCCTCACTTTCCTCCTCTTCTCTACAGACCACACCATCCTATGCTGTTTAGCTACACTCTCCCCGTCACTACTTTGCAGTCTCCAGTCTCCTTCAGACTGACCCTCCTGCAATGGATATAAACCACCTGTGAGCATCTTCCTCCACTCTTATACATCACCCTGTGCTCCTCCCTCTTCTTAAGAGAAGTATTAACTACAGCCATTTCCATCCTTTTCGCAAAATCTACAACCATCTGACCATCAGCATTCCTCTCCTTGATACCATATCTACCAATCACCTCCTCATCACCCCTGTTCCCTTCACAAACATGTCCATTAAAATCTGCACCAACCACCACTCTCTCTCTCCTGGGTACACTCTATATCACTTCATCTAACTCACTCCAGAATTCTTCTTTCTCTTCCATCTCACAACCAACTTGTGGGGCATAAGCACTTCCTATTTCAAACTGACACCTTCTTCACCTCCAAAACACTCATCACATATTCTTCCTTCAGGATAACACCTACCCCTTTACTCCTTCCATCCACACCTCGGTCAAGCAATTTAAACCCTCCTCCAATACACCTGACCTTACTACCCTTCCATCTATTCTCTTGCACACACAAAATGTCAAGCTTCCTTCTCTCCATCATATCAGCTAATTCTCTACCTTTACCAGTCATGCTGCCAACTTTCCCTACCCTCACTTCCACTCTCCTGCACTTCTTTCTCTCATCATCCCTCCGGATATGCTTTTCTCCTCTTCTTCTTTTTTGGCCAACAGTAGTCCAATTTCCACCAGCACCCTGTAGGCTAACAGCACTAGTGGCAGTCATTGTTAACCCAGGCCGTGACCGATCCTATATGGAATTCTGTTTCATTGTTCGCATATTGATTTGGCAGTTTTACACCAGATGCCCTTCCTGACGTAACCCTCCACATTTATCCGGGCTTGGGACCGACACGAAGAAATACACTGGCTTGTGCATCCCTAGTGGCTGGGTTTTGGAATTATGGTAACTATGTATTATTATTGTAATAATTGGGTAATAATTGGGTGGCGATGGTCTAGTGGCATATGATACTAGCCTATGGACTAAGAGGTTGCAGGTTCTAATCCTACCTCCAGCACTACTGCCATGCACTTTTCTGAGCAAAAACCTTAACCCCAAGTTTCTACAGGGGCAATGTCCCTGTAATCAGGAACTGTCGCTCTGGATAAGAGTCCATCCATCCATTATCTGCCGCTTGTCCCAAACGGGGTCGCGGGGGAGTGCCGGTGTCCAACCCAGCGCAAACAGGGCGAGGACGGGGGACGCACCCTGGACAGGTCACCAGCCCATCGCAGGGAGGAGAAGGACAGGGACGGCACCTTGCTCAAGGGTACCTCAGGGCAACCCACTGGGAAGGGGTTCGAGCCCCCGATCCGCCGATCATGTGGCCAACACCCTAACCACTAGGCCACCGCTGCCCCTCTGGATAAGAGTGTCTGATAAATTCTGTAAATGTAATAAATTTAAAAGGTTACATGAAGCAAGACACCTCCCAGGGTAAGGTTTTTGTCAGTTAAGAGGATCTGAATGTTCTCTTACATTTACATCATCTTGTCCAGAGCGACTTCCATGTCCTAATTACAGGGACAGTTCCCCTGGAGCAATTCAGGGTTAAGGGTCTTGCTCAGGGACCCAGTGGTGGTAGTGCCAGTGGGGGGATTTGAACCTTGGACCTCTTGAGCGATAGGCAAGCACTCTACCACTAGACCACCACCACCACCCACCCAGAAAAGGCCAATTATGCTCCTTGCCATAGCAACCAAAACATAATTTAGTTGCTTACTTATATTTGCACTGACACAAATTTTTATTTTTGAATTAAATATTTAAGTACAGTTGCAAAATATATCCTAACATATCACTGAAAGTGATTGTGAATACTCAGCATAGCATAACACACAGTAAACCTCAACAAACAAAATGTTTCTTCATTTAATCCATACATATCCATATATCCTTCCACTAGACCACTATGTCTACAAAGTTTGTTTTCCTCTTGCTGGAATTTTGCAGTAAACCATGGATAATATTTAATTGGGCAAGTGAATTATTAATTTTATAAAAATAATGTGAATTGTCCCTCTGAAGCATGTTTCCTCAAAAGGGAGTCACATTGCCTGCTCCAGAATTTGGGCCCTTTATAAAAAAGTTTATAATCCTATGTGTCAGTTCAGTTCAGTAACCCTAACCCAGATTACAATCTTAATGACAATGTTTCCCCCATCTTCTATGTAGTTTCAATAGTGTTTGGGTATGTAATGTTATATCTCACCTCCTCACACATTCATAGCTTGCATATATTTCAATGCTATTGATATATGCCAACTGGGTCAAAAAAGATTTTTTTTTTTCAAATGAGAAAAATTCAAGCAATTAGCCTTACATAAACAACCACAAAGTTAGTACATTTATTTTAAAATATTTTCATACTTAAAGTACAGGCCGACAGTCCTCACCTCTTTCACCAGGTGCCAGGTCAGGCCATGGTTGGTAGAATACTCCAGCCGAACTTGTGTGTCAATGTGAGGGGAGGATTCACGGCCGCAGCCCATTACGAGAGTGAACTGCAGCATATAGGAAGCCCCAATCTGCATGGACTGAGTCTCTACATAGCGTATACTAGACCCAGGGTTGGGCTCTCCAGAGAAACTATGCAAGCATGAGCACAAAAGAATGTTAAATTTCTTGTTTTTGTCAGTTCAGACATGATATTACATGATTATTACATGATAAATAATGCAGACAACCTTTGAGAAAAAAAGATATTGAAAGAAACCATGAAAGAAAACTGAATGAAGGGAAACATGAAAAAAATAAAGTAGATCAATATAAATACTGCCATAAAATCGTAAACAAATGACATTGATACACAGTTAATTCAAGTTCATTCAAAGCAGGATTTTAAGTCACAAGGTTATAACAAACATAAAACTTACAATTCAGTTTGACCTATAAGAATAAATGAAGGCTAGAATCTGACAGAAGGGCTACACGTTGGAACTTTCACTAATTTCAGACACCTTAATATATAAAATTGACCTTTACTGTATTATCTTTTCTTTTTGTTTTTTCATGCCTAAACTTAAATAAATTCAATAAATACTGCTTCTGTTTTAGTATACCGAAAACTGCAGCTTCTTTAATTGGATCACTTGATAAGGTCAGAATTTTAATTATATACTACTGCTCATTATGGTTTTTGATATGCTGGAAAATGTGAGCCAAACTCCTGATCCTTTATGTAATAAAATATGTACATTATGATAAACTAGTATGACGCATGCTTGACCAGGCTATGTTCATTGCCATTTACAGCTAAACCCTGTATCAGTGTTTTCAAACAGTTAACAGTTAACTCAAGGTTATACCTGAGTGTCCAGTCATGCTCGCAGTAGGGCTGCACATGGCCCAGGTAGAAACCCAGGCTCTGAGTGACATCCAGGACATTGCTGAAATCCAGGCTGATGGTGTTGAAGAGCACAGAGGTCATACTGATTTCATCCAGTGCCCACACATCCTGCCCACGACCTGAATGATAGGGCTGCCACCAGCGGAACTGCACCCCAAACTTTCGTGCACCTGGGGGGAGTTCCACTGATACAATTCTACAAGAGACAGAATATGTGTCTTCATATTGTCGATGAGGCCATTTTAAAATTTTAAATATATTAAATAAATATGTTAAATATATTTAAATATGTTTGCCTGCAGGCTATTATAATGCTGTTATGGTTGGGTTTAATTTTGGGTACGGTAGAGGGCGCTCTTTTCTGACTGAGCACACCTGAGCTCATGAAGTCACAGGTGTGCTTCATCTGGGGCTGGCTATTTAAGCTCCAGTGAGTCAGAACAGAGCGTGGCTCATTCACGAATGCTAAGCCTTGCGTTAATGGTGGTTTTGGTAATTCCTTGTATCTTGTTTTGGTTGCTATTGTAGTTCCTTGTATCTTGTTTTGGTTGCTGTTGTAGTTCCTTGTATTTTGGTTTTGGTCACTATGGATAATAAACTTATGTTCCTGACTCCTGGTTCCGCGTTGACATCCTACCCGCACCCCGCCACCATTACAGAAATGAGCCACCCAAACCTGGACGTCGCAAGCCATGAGAGCGAACAAGAGCGGGTGTTGTAGATGATAGCAGCCATGATCAAAAAGACGTTGTAGCTCATAAAAACCTGGGAGACGAGGGTGTCGGTATGCGTTACTTCTACGGACCTCCGTGAGCGACTGGAGGGTGAGGAGTGGGTGCAATGGACGCCGGCAGCCACAGCCAAGGAGCTTGAGCAACGTCTGACGCGGCTGATGTCGGATATCCCGCTCGTCAACAGCTTGGGGCCCAAGCTAGGCACGGACTGGTATGAGTTCCTTCTTCAGAAGCTGGCCTCTCTAGCCACAAAGACACAGCAGTGCCTGGATGTATTAAGCCACATGTCTTTTCCCGCTCCTGCTCCAGAAAGCGGGAGGATGGCGGAGAACTTCCCCTGCGTCATTCAAAGTGGGACGTTGGCAGTGGATGCCCCCTGTGCCATTCAATGCAGGAAGGCGGCAGAAAATGCCCCCTGCGCCATTCAATTCGGAAGATGGCAGAAAATGCCCCCTGCTTCATTCAACACGGGACATCAGCAAAGAAGGCTGCAAGTGACATGGAAAGCAGGAAGCCGACAGAAAATGCCCCCTGGGCCATTCAGCGAGGGAGTTTGACCAAGAATAGCATAGCATAGCACACAGTAAACCTCAAAAAAATGTTTCTTCATTTAATCCATACATATCCATATATGGCACCTAGGGTAACCTAATGGTCTGAGACTTGCATCCATATCCTTCCACTAGACCACTATGTCTACAAAGTTTGACTCCTCTTGCTGGAGTTTTGCAGTAAACCATGGATAACATCTAATTGGGCAAGTGAATTATTAATTTTATAAAATTTAGATGACAAATAATGTGAATTGTCCCTCTGAAGCATGCCATTCAAAGTGGGACATTGACAGTGGATGCCCCCTGCACCATTCAACATGGGAAGGTGGCAGAAAATGCCCCCTGCACCATTCAATGCAGGAAGACAGTGGAAAATGCCCCCTGCGCCATTCAACAAGGGAGGTCAACCAAGAAGGCCCTTAGCATCATGGAAAGCGGCATCAAGGAGTCGAACCCCAAAACCAGTACCACTAACGCGTCTACCAGGAAGAAAGCAGAGTAGGAGCAGCTCTAGGTTAGTGGGAATGATGGAATAATCAGTGAACTAACACTGCAAGTTCAGCGATTGGAACAAACGCTTCAGAAATCTGAAAATCTGTGGCTGTTTGTTCTTGGAAAAAAGACTTACCACCAAGGATCACGAAATTTGTGCACGGAACCAGGATCTTGATGTTTTGAATGTAAAGTAAAGGGATGCTACACTGGCCAACTATCAAGTCTCAGAGAAGCTTCAGGAGACAGAATTAGAACCTGAAGTGAGCAGAAACCATGTCCAGGAAATTTTAACTAGAACTCAAGCCAAGGAAATTGAGAATGAGTTGAACTGAGACACGTTTCGCCTGAACTGCAGGCGAAGTGTAAGAGATTGGAAAATGAAAATGTCTCCCTCCACGCCATGAATCACCAGCTGCAGGAGAGCAACCAGTCTGAGATATATTCCCTTCAGGAAGAATTGGCTGAAGTCAATAGGGAACTTGAGGAAAAACAAGCTGGGTATCTAGAATATGAAAAGGACTGTAAAGACCAGGGTAAATAGATCCTTTGGTTAACTGGAAGCTTGAATAGTACCTAAAGGCTGAATCAGAAAAACTCAGACAGGCCAATGTGAAGCACAGTGCACTTCTCATGGACTTTCACCAAAGAGATGAACAGATCAGCTGCATGAACATTCAGATCACTCAACAAAAGGATTTGCTGACATGGCTCAACCAGCAGCTGAAAGATAGAGACACCTCAGCCACAAACAAAAGTCTGAAATGTGAGGAAAAGATCACCAATCTGCTTTCTCAAATTGAAGAGACCAAAGGATCCTTGTCTCTTTGTCAGAGGGAGATCAAAACTATGGAAACAGAAAGAAAAGCTCTGGCACAAGACAAAGGTGAGCTTCGTGAAGAGATCAGTAAACTCATAAAAGAGGAGAGGCCTTGAGGAAAAAGCTGCAAGCTGTGATTGTTGTCTGAAGAGAAAGGCTGGAAAAAACAGATGAACAGAAGAACCAAACTGCACAGAATGCAAAAAAGAGAGTAGAGCATCCAACCTTTCAGGAGAAGCTGAAGACTAAAGTGTCCACTATGGAAAAACAGCTGAATCAAACCAGGGCAGACCTGAAGCAGGTGCAGGATAACAGCGTCAGTCTGCAGGCTGAACTGGAAAAAGCCTGGAGAGAGGCTAGTAAGCTCACAGAGCGCATCGTTGAAGGAACTTCAACCTTGAACTGCTCAGGAAGTATTAATCCTTGCAGTCATGAGGGTCTGTACATCCCCTACAGTCATGTTTTCCATAAAGAGAAGGACTGCAAGCAGGGTGCAGAGGAAGATGGTTGTGAAAACCAGTGCAATGAAGAATGTCGTCAGTGTGCCCAAGTTGAGAAGTGAATTAACCAGAAAGTGGTGTGTGATGTAATCCCTCATGTTCAAAATTGCTCTGATGTAATGAACTGCTTTTGTTTGTCTGAGGATTGCCACCAGCACTGTGGCGACAGCAGATGCCGGTGCCCTCCTATGAGCTTTGCCTGTGATGGTGAAGGAGACTGCTTTGATAGCACAGATGAGATTGACTGTGCTCTGAAAGGAAAGTTTCAGCACACCAGTGACCAGTGCATGTCCAGGAAGTTCTGCTCTGGTGGCCCTACAGACTGCCATGATCACTCAGAGGAGAAAGACTGTAGCAAACCTCCACACCTTCCCCAGGGGGAACATTGTTTGATTGGTTATGAACGCCTATTGAAGGATCAGTTCCAGGTTGGACACGCAGACCGCAGTGAGGGATCTGATGAGCTGAACTCAATTGTCCTGTCATCGCTAAGGTCTCCTATGCCAACACCTACACCTAAGGCATTCAAACCAATGGAGATCTTGTGCACTATAGACTGGATTTATGGAAGGTTTTTGAATGGTGCCTTCATGGGTCTGGATGTTTGGAAACATCCCAGCATTGGACAATGTGGTGATACTCATGTCATGGATGTAAGGCCGGTATTGCTTGATGTTTATGGTACCGTTACAGATGCACACCTACTGTGAGCACAACTAGGAACAGTACAGATTAGAACAGAATCCAATACATTACTGGGCACCAGTACTATTTATAGTATTATTATGTTTTTATAGCTGAGCATTCAGATTTTGGTAGTTAACATCAGAGGCACATGATGCACAATGACAATGTGGTAATTTTAGGCACTTGGTTGAAAAATATTTCAAAGCTAAACTAAAAAACAAGGAATTAGTAATCGTTGTATCAGATATGGCATACCTAGGCTCATGGAAGCCCTGGTAAGAGTAATGCTGCAGCAGGGTCCAAGTGATGCCATTGTCTGAGGAGTAATGTAGCAGCAACCCCTCTCCAGGCTGATCTGGTGCAGGGCAAGAACTTAGCGTACTACGGCTGCCTAATCTCAGAGTAAACTGTAGGTACCTATGCAGATGTTGATTATGAAGAAAGCATAAGAAAGAAAAGGACAGGTGTTATAAATGTGGACAAGATAATGTAAGGTTGTTTAGCAATAACCACTGTATGGATTGTGATTTCTACATGATAAAGGATTGTGCAAAACAACAAAATATACAGTTAGAAAAGTTTTACATGAAGGACTGTTTTAAGTAATTTTAAAAATTTCAAGCTATACGATTCAAATTTAATCCAACTTAAATGACATTTGTGCATTCATGTGTGTCTACCTGGCCTGAGAGCTGTCCAGAGGGGCAGTCACCAAATGTCTCCTGCTGTCTCTGTTAAAGACCAAGGCCTTCCCACTGGCTAAAACCCCACAGCCAAAACTGACCTCAGCCCCACGTAGAGAAGAGAAGCTGTGATAAGAGGAGAGCCTTGGGCTGGAGAAACCTTCTGACAGGAATGCAGGGAAAGTCTGAGAAGCTAGCTCACATGCTGGCCCACTAAATCCTGGGTCACACCTGTGCAAGAGGAGCGGTTATGGAATATAGATGCATTTATTAGTAAGTAAAGTAAACATGCTATAACTGAAAAGTGCAGCAGTAAAGCATTTCTTTAAGTTCCAAAACAGTTATAAAACTATACTATTTCTAGAATCAAATCAAAATGTCCATATAAAGTCTATATAATACTGTATGTAGCATGTTTAAAAGTAACCTCGTTAATTAGATTAATTAAAGGAATTTTTTTTCTAAACATGATTGCAGTGCTTATTATTCTGAACAGGATATGTTCATACTTGCATCCGGTGCGTGAACAATGTCCTCTCCCTGAGCAGAAACGCAGGCAGGAAGGTCCAACATATACTGTAAGGAGCAAACATACATGCACAAACACACATATACAAGCACAAAATTACACATCATACATACATACATCACACAAAAAAATCACACAGATCTACAGTACTGTGCAAAAGTTTTAGGCAGGTGTGAAAAAATGCTGTAAACAAAGAATGCTTTCAAAAATGGAAGTGTTAATCATTTATTTTCATCAATCAACAAAATGCAGTGAATGAACAAAAGAGAAATCTAAATCAAATCAATATTTGATGTGACCACCCTTTGCTTTCAACAGCATCAGTTCTTCTAGATACATTTGCACACAGTTTTTGAAAGAACTCGGCTGGTAGGTTGTTCCAAACATGACTGTGTTTCAACCTACGTGTGACACTGATGATCATTAGCACCTGTTTGGTAAAACTGGTTGATCATACACTTGACTATAATCCTACAAAAGCCCTGACTTTGTGCAAGTGTCCCTATAAGAATTGATGCTGGTTTGAAGGCAAAAGTTAGTAACACCAAATATTGATTTGATTTAGATTTTTCTTTTGTTCACTCACTTTGCATTTTGTAAATTAATAAAAATGAACAATCATTATTTATATTTCTGAAAGCATTCTTTGTTTACAGCATTTTTTCACACCTGCCTAAAACTTTTGCAAAGTACTGTATATCATAAATTTGAGTTTACTTAGTGAAGGAACTTGATTTGTGCATTGAATCATTCATCATATGAAAATGCAAACGATGCCTTCTCCTGATGGACTCAACAAATATGAATTTATACCATGAGATGGGGAGCAACATAAAAGCAAAGGCACATGAAGTAAAGGTTTATTACTCTGCCACAAAATTAGTCTAAAGATCTGAGATCAATAAAGATAAACCCCCTTCTGCTGGTGTGACTGTGGGATTTTCAGTGTTCTGTTAGGCTTCAGCAATAGTGAACATTCACTTTCCAATACTGGGTTTGTTCTTACTGAAACATGGGGCAGTGGTGGCCTAGTGGTTTGGGAGTTGGCCCTGGATCGGAAGATTGTGGGTTCGATTCCCTCACCAGTAGGTTGCCCTGAGGTGCCCTTGAGCAAGGTACCGTCCCTGTCACTGCTCCCCAGGTGCTTTCAATAGCTGCCCACTGCTGCATGGTGTTTGCATGGGTTAAATGCAGAGGTCCAATTTCGTTGTGGTTCACTGTGTGCTGTGCTGTGACCTTGCAATGACAAGGGTTGTCACTTCCACGTTGGATTAATTCAGGTATTTGTGTATTCAAACAACCTTTCCCATTTTCTGTTCCCTTTCTGTTTTCATTAAGGCATGTTTTTCTCATTTTCTCAGGTTATGCTTTATGCTAAGACTATAAGAAAGAAAAATCAGGCTAAAAGCATGTTCAGTGGCATTAATGAAATATAATTGGGCTTAAAGTAAATGCTTTGATCACAGTAATTAAAACAATATCAAACATATTGCTGTATTTACACTCAGCAATCCACTTTGTGTTTTTCTGCCCTGTTGTGTCCTGTTGTATTGTGTTGTTTGGCCTTATGATTAGGTTTATGCTGTCTTTCCCTTTCCTTGATGAGTATTTTTTGTAAGTTGAATCAGGACTTGAATCGTAAACTATATAATGTTTATTTTGCAGTCACCATTACCATTGTCAATAGCCCACATGTTGCCAGTTCCAGTTCCAGTCTGTCTCCACCGGAACTGTGTGCTGTCTGTTAGGGCAGCATTAGTGAGAGGGATGGAAATCCTTGTCCACCTATACAAAAGTATACATACAAAGAAAAAAGAAGATAAACATATGTTTAAACTTTTAGAGTACTTAAACATCTATCATGCCAGAGAGTGCAACAAAACCTCAGATATACGGGGACAATTAGATTCATACAGGACAGAAAATACATACATACATTTACATACACACACACACACAGACACACACACACATGCATGCAAACACACCCGCTGTAGTTTTCAGATGAGTAGATTGTGCTGTGAGGAAGATGGTATCCTGAACAGAGCTCAGGCAGACACTCTGTGTGAAGGAGAGACCAGGAGCGACCGTGATTGGTAGAGAACTCCAAATTGACACTATCCAAAGGATGAAAGAAAGACAGAAAAAAAAAAAGCTTAAAAAATTACTTGCAGCAAAACATTTGATCACCTCTGGTTCAAAATAACATATCTGGTCAATTTTCTAAGTGTTAGTATATTCAGATCTTTTACAAAGAACAGAGGTTTATACATTCTGATATAGGATTGCTGTCCTTTGGCTGAAGTGAAAGTCGCAGAAAAAAACAGACTTGTTTATGTTATGGTATAGTTTGTACTGCACTACAGCAAGCAGGAAAATGCCATTTTGATTTTATTCTGTTATGATGTGTTTTCTGTTATGATGTATAGTTTCCAGTTTCAATCTACACATGTAATTTCACATGCCATTTCACTTTGTATTTTGACTTTATATTTACATGCTTTGACATTATTAAAACATATTAACAATAACCAAATTGTGACCAAAGTTAAATGAACTAACTGTTGGGATACTGCATAAATACAGGCAATTAGCTTTGAACCCAAATAACTTTTTCAGTTTGATAACCTAATAATTCCTACGTGATAGTTTTAATTCTCATTTATAAATGTATTTGTTTTTCATGAATGCCTTTTGTATTTATATATTTTTTTATGTATTCGTGTATTTATACTTTTTATGCTTTTTTCATTTTTTATCAAATTAAATGGTTTACCTTTCAATTTCCTTTTAGCATTGTTAAGAAAGAAGCCAGTTAATGAACAAAACAGCTATAGTGAGCACCTGTTAATGGGCTGGTAGGAGCCACAGCCAAGGTTGATTGAAAACTGAGCCACATGTGTGAGAGCGCTAGGCAGCACTGGCAGCAGCTGCAGGAAGTCAAGTGCCCACACGTGACGGTTGGCTCCACCATTAAACTTTTGTTCCAAACAAAACTGAGTCACAGGAGTCTGCAACTCCACAGGTAAGGCCACTGAGACCACAGCAGAGGTCTGCGAGAGAGAGAGACAAAGAGTGGGCATGAGAGAGAGTCAGATGTTGAGATTTTTTTTTTAGTTTTTTTTTTTAAGATGTGATGTTTGGATTTCAAACATGCAAATTAATCTATATTGATATCCATTTTGCTAGAAAGTAATAACACAACCACAATCTAAAATACATTTTTAATAACATTAGTTTTATAGAAACATGGCTTTGAGACAAATAATATGAGTGTTTCATTGCTGTTTATGGGGATAAAACTGCCTTTTTTACCCTGTAGGCTAAAAACGAAAGTGTATCCAAAAGTACATGGTCTCTTCTTCCCTCTGATCGTCCAAAGAGGATTACATCATTTTCATGTGACTCTCCTGGGTCACACTCCCCATCACCTATCAGACATGCACAAGGATATGTACAAATAAAAATAAGGCATCCAATATTAGACTAAAATATAGTTATCAAAATCAATCATATGTGGTTATGTTTACATGTATAATGTATGTGCAAACATTTACCCATGGAGAAATGGAAGCGAAGGTTTCCATAAGATGTTGTGTCCAGGTAGGGAGTGCACACTTTTCTCTTTCCATTCCCAAGGAACACTAGAGCCAAACCTGACTCAATTTCCCCACACTGAGTTCCATACACTGCCCCTTCAATGTCCCAGCTAAAAGAAAGTGAACTTAGTTATAATTTTACTTTTCCATAAATTAAAGTATATATTTTAGTAATAATGCGCATTTCATTCATTAAGCTTTGTTTAAGCATGTATAAGTAACTTGTAGTTGTTTGTAAGTGTATTGACAGTAACTTCAACTGACATTACATTCTTTTTTTGGTCTAAAACCATTTGAGTTTTGATTTCTGTGTTCGTTTAGGAAAATTATTTGCACCTGAAGAACATGTGATAGGTTGCGGAATATCAGATTTTGTACAAAATGCTCTGCCAGTAATTTTGACAGAGACAATATACATCAATCTCTATTTGTAAAATGTGATGCCACCTTTGCCACAAGTTTGCCCAGTCACAGTCAACTGTAAATTCTAAAATTGTTACATGACTAGGAGCAGGCAACACCTCAGCCATGAAGCTGTAGGCCAGTACAGCTCCCAAAGTGGTGACAAAGTGCTGAAGCATATAGTATGTAAAAATGACCTGCTCTCTGTTGCATCACTTACTACAGAGTTCCAAAAAAAAAAAAATACTTCAGGAGCTTCATGAAAGTTTCATGAAAGCTTCATGGAGTGGAAGCAGTGCAAACAATGATGAATCATGATTTGTTGTCTATCGGCCTGACTGATATGTATCATGAATGCCAGGGGGGAAATCCTAATTTAATCCATAGTGGCAAAAGTAAAGTCTGATTAAGATTAAATTCTGAGGGTGTTTCTCATATTTTTAGGTAGGTAATAGCTTCACTGGTAGGATGTTTAGGATTCTATAGCATTTTGAAAATCAAAAAATCAAGGTCCATGCAAACATGGTTTAACAATTTTAGTGCTAAGGAACTCCACTTGCCTGACCTCTACCTGACTACTGAACAGTAAGAGAAACCTTTAGCAGCTCTCTAACAAACTTTGCACATGTACATACAAACCCAATAGCTACAAAACACTGTAAACAAACCTCTGACATGCTTACAGATACTTACCTGTCTGTTTTGACATATGTAGCACACTCACCTAGCAGAGTGAGTGTGAAGTGAAAGTGAAAGTGAAAGACCACTTTGAAGTGAAAGTGAAAGTGACTGTTTAACCCATGCAAACACCGTGCAGGAGAGACAGATATGAAAGCACCCGGGGAGCAGTGACAGGGACGTTACCTTGTTCAAGGGCAACCTATTGGTAAGGGGTTTGAACTCTTCTGATCCCGTGGCCAACTCCCTAACCACTAAGCCACCACTGCCTAGTTAAATTTAATAATTTAATTTAATTTTATAACTTTGCTATGCCTTAAAATTATTTCACTTAAATTTTAAGTTTTTATTAAACTTGCTCTTACTGTTTTTGCAAGCATTAAATAATAATATATTCAGTGAAAATTGTGAAAATATATAAGAAAATGTATAGTTTTTATTGTATTATCATAGTAATGTAATATTATTGTATTTTTTTGCTGTTTGTATTCTGATGGCTTTCATATTTTATAATATGAAGATGATTTTAATATTTTAAGTTTTTATAGTATTAAGAATATAATTTTTTCAGACTTTGGAGGATAAGAATAACTGTATTTTCACATTAGGTACATATCACAGTGGTGGTGCTGAATGTGAACCCAGCTTTATGCTTATAATAAATCTTTGGGTGTTTAGGGTGAGATGCATTGTTCTTCTCACCCACTGAGAGGACTCTCAAAATCCTCTTCCCAGAAACTTTGCCCTTCTTCTCGGTGGAGATCAATGTCCCGAGTAGAGGCAAAGCTATGCCCTGCTCCCTCTCCACCATGAAAATACAATGAGTTCCCCTCTGACTGACAAGCATGCTGGTGAAAAGAATAAAAAGGAAAAAATGAATTTATCAGATTAAAGCATGATGTGTGAAAAGATATCATCAGACAGTAAAAAGGATTTAGCTTGTGCATGGGCAATACATGAGAATAGTTCTTAATATCCCTACATATTAGAAAAGCCAACAAATATATCTGCTGGCAGCGACTGTCACAGTCTGTCATGCCTGTGGTTCCGGCCGGGCATGACAGATGGCGCTCTGTTCTGACTGAGCACACCTGGGCTTGTTCAGACACAGGTGTGCTTCATTGGGGCTGCTATTTAAGCCCCAGTGAGTCAGAACAGAGCACGGTTCATTAACAAGGCTATGCCTACAGTTAATGGTGGCACGTTTGAGTTTGGTTTAAGTTTAATAAACGCGGTCAATGCGCCCTCCGTCATTCAAAGCGGAACGTTGATAGTGGAGCTGCCCTGCGTTGTTCAACGCGGAAATTCAGCACCAATCCACGCAATCCGCCAGTGGAGAAAGCGTCGCGCGCCAATCACCGCGATTCGCCAGAATCTTTAGAATGGTAGTTTGGGTGCAGATGTGGATCGAACATGAGGCTGCAATAACCATTCAGGCGCAGGTAAGGAAGCACATGAGCAGAAAATACTACCTGAAGCTACTGTGGGCAGCCAGGACTGTTCAGCGATATTACCAAGCTAATAAGATGATGAAGCAAGAAATTAGGTCTTTGAAGGAGAAAAAGATGGCTGCCGTTGTTCTGCAAGCCGCATTCCGAGGGATGAAGACCAGACAGACTCTGAAACAGAAGCACCAAGCTGCTGCTGTGATACAATGTGCTTACAGGGCTCACTGTGCTTGAACGCGATATGTATGCATGAAATATGCTGCTGTTGCCATCCAGCTGAGGTATCGTTCCACACTTGATGCCAGAAAGCAGAGGGAGGAATTCTTGAAATTGTGCTCTGCTGTAATGTTCCTGCAAGCCTGCTTCAGAGGTCAGAGGGTCAGAAGGAAGATGATCCTGCAACATCAGGCAGCTTCCCTGATTCAGGCTGCGTTCAGAAGACACAGGAAGGTAGTAAAGTAGCAGGCCATAAGAATTTCAGCCATCATCATCCAAAGACATTATAGGTCCTACATTAAGGGTAAATGTGACCGTGAGAGGTTCCAGGTGTTGAAAAGGTCTGCGATACGCATCCAGGCAGCTTTTAGAGGTTATTCTGTTCGAAAGAATGTTGCTGCAATGCACAAAGTTGCTACCATTATTCAGGCTGCAGTAAGAATGCACCAGCAAAGATCTGTTTTCAAGAAGCAGTGCTGGGCAGCAAATCTTCAGAGGAGGTTCAAAAGGTGGAAGCTTGGACATCTTCAAAAGCAGAGGTATCAGCTGTGCAAACATGCTGCAATGTGCTTGCAAGAGTCATTCAGAGGAAAGCAGGCAAAGGATCTGGCCAAACGGATCAGAGCTGCAAGGAAAATCCAATCTCACCTCGGAGATGAACCAACCAGCTGCATGAACGTTCAGCTGATGGAGAGAGAAGCCTCTATGCTACAGGTGAATGCATCTGTCGCAAACGTAAGGGTGTAACACAAGGAAAGGATCACCAATCTGCCTCCTCAGCTTGAGAGGACCAAAGGACTCTTGTCCATTTGTAAGAGGTAGATGGAAACTGAAAGAAAAGCTCTGGCTCAAGACAAAGGTGAGCTCAACGGCAAGAGCAGTAAATTTGGAAAAGAGAGAGAGGTCTCCAGAATAAAGCTGCAAGCTGTGATGTGTGTCCAAGAGAGAGGCTGGAGGGTCAGGAGAAGTTAGAAGCTAAATTAGCCACTATGGAGGAACAGCTGAATCAGGGCAGAGCTGAAACGGGTGCAAGACTACAATGTCGCTCTGCAGGCTGAACTGAGGAAAGCCCAAAGGGAGGCAAGTAGGCTCACCGAGCTGGAGAAGCAGGTCAGAGGTATGGAAGCAAAATTGCAGTTTTTTGAATTTCAACTCACTCCACAGACACCAGTGTATGCTGGGACCCTGGAGGTTAACACCAGAGCGGAGCAGCTGAGGAACAATCTAATGGAGAAGCAGGTAAAGATTTCAGAGGTTGAGCAGCTGCATGATGACTCTAATTGTGCTCTGAGCACCAGTCTCAGGGACACCCTACCTTCAGTTCACCCTCACAATCCAGCTGACAAGGAGAACAAGGATGGCAGGGGTTTGATACAGAATTCGGACTATGTAAAAGACCCTTCCCCCTTGAACCTTGTAAAAGTCTGTGTTCAGCTCTCTTTCAGGTTCTGTCAGGGCGAGGCGTTCCAGTGAGTGGGATGATAACACCAGGGACTCCAGGGTCGAGTCCGGGCAGCACATAAAGAAATGGACTAGAATTTCTGGGATACCCCTCACCACCACCAGGACCCCTGAACATTGCTGGCCAGAGGTCCCTTTTTGTTGAAATTTGGGTTTTGTGGGCCTGGCCGGGCGCCCCATAAAGGGGACTGTTTAGGTTGAACTGGGCTTTTGTTTGGCCTCCCCCCTGAGGTTCGGGGCGAGGTTGTGTTGACGCCTCGGGAGTTGCATTTTTTTGGGGGGGGCTACTGTCACAGTCCGGAACCACAGGCACGACAGATGGCGCTCTGTTCTGACTGAGCACACCTGGGCTTGTTCAGACACAGGTGTGCTTCATTGGGGCTGCTATTTAAACCCCAGTGAGTCAGAACAGAGCGCGGTTCATTAACAAGGCTATGCCTACAGTTAATGGTGGCACGTCTGAGTTTGGTTTAAGTTTAATAAAGTTTTGTTTTTGACTACTGGCTCTGCGTTGGCGTCCTTCACACTCCCCGCCACCGTTACAGCAACTTTAGATTTAGTCTTAGTTTTGGTCTTCAGATGAAAAAGTTTATTAGTTTCAGTCCTACTGTGTATTTTCTATTACCATATTTTTGATCCTCTATTTAAACTTATTCAATTGAGTTAATACATGCATTTTAATACATATGTATTATAATGCATGTATTAACTCAATTGAATAAGTTTAAATAGAGGATCAAAAATATGGTAATAGAAAATGCAAAGCACAGAATGTTTTATTCCAATAGGTCAATATATATCAACGCATGCTTAATGTATACTTAAGCTTACCTGTATTGGCCAGGAAAAACCCATTAATAGCCAAATCCTGAATATATCACTTTAGCCTCAAAGCTAAACTTAAGTAAGTAATGGTAATTTAAGTTGAAACATTGACCTACTGAGAGACATCTCAAATGAATTACAGTATATCATATGCTGATTCAGACATATACATTGTTGAGACACTAATGTACACTACCTTATATTTAAACTCATTTTCCTCTACATTTACTGATAATACCACATCTGATGGTGGTAGTCATCCTCAATCCTTCATCGGTGGTCCGTTTCTGGCCAAATGGAAATTTTTCGTGGACTATTCTCAGCCCAGCAGAGACACTGAGGTGTTTCAACAAAGTACATACAAGGTAGATGTACCTAATAAGGTGGCTTGTATATGTTATTCCATTTCAAAAGTTCTATCTATCCCAAAACAATTATTTCTGTTCATGTTTAAAATATTGGCACACTGAACTTGGATAGATTGGGGAACTAAACCTTGGATAGATGAGCATTTACCTAAAGAGAATGTAAAATGTTTTTGTAAATAGAGGCAAAATAGTTTTCTGTGTAGAAAAAAAAGTTTGCAAAAGATTCCAATAGAGCAGGGGTGTCAAACTCCAGTCCTGGAGGGCAATTGCACATTTTAGTGATTTCCCTCCTTAAACACGCCTGGTTCACACTTAGTGGTGGGTGTAGTGAGTATATTTGAGGATGGAAATCACCAAAATGGTGTAATAATTCTAAGGTAGTAGAGCTTTAAAATTAAATATCTTAAAATGATAGATTTAGACCTTTAAAATGATATAGTATCACTAAGCATATAGCTTAGTTAAAGTAATTTATTGTTTTAGCTGGTAACTTATTATTAATTATAAGTAAAAATAAAGTCTTAAATATGCAGTAAATTCATGTTGTGCTTCCTGACATGCCTCTGTATTTTGGGTTTTATATTCATACAAAACCACTCAATTAACTTTTGTTACCTTTACAGTGGCACCAGGGAAAAAGAGCCAATTGGCAGTATCAAGCGGATCTAGGTTGTCTTCAAGTAGGGTAGGTTTATGGGCCATGTTGACCAACAATACATTGTCAAGTCCCCAACAAGATTCAAAACCATCGGGCCCCACTGCAGCCTCCTGAGCCCATCGCAGTCGCACAGCCTCCCCTTTACAGCCACTTGGCACTGGCAAAAGATGTACTACTGTGCTGCTGTTAGTAGGTGCTCTAGAAAAAAGAGAGAGATTGACTTTATGTTGAGAGAGTGAAACAGATGCCAGGCTATATTTCATTAGAATTGTTGAACCCATTTATGCTAGATCTCTAGATCATGATCTCTACACCTGTCTTTAAAATAATATGCAGATATGGCTTTTACATAAAAATGCAGATGTATCTCAGCAGCTGCAAACAGATTGAAACTATATAAGCTAGGAGCATTTCAGAAGTTTGTTTGAGAACTATTTTAGCCAGATGTATGTATGAATGTGGGATAAATACCTTAAAATACATTAAAGCCTTAATGATGTTGTGCCCTGTACTGCAGTGGAGAAGAGATCAAATGAGACAATTGCCACTTAATTAAGGCAACACTGATAAGTTCTCTTGTCTCCTGACATCTGCTGCTTCAGCATGTTTTGCCCACCTTTGATCATTTATTTTAAATGACAGCTGATCAACCTTTTAGCACATGTGGTTTATGGCTGCAATAACAAACGAGGCTATATATTCTTGCAAACATAGTGGATTAGGGTTAGGATATAAGCAATGTTGTGTAAATATGGGCTATTTTTTCATTACAGCAGAAGAAATTCAGGAAAATGAGGGCAATTGGTGCTTGTGTACTAAAAAGTAAATGCTTGTGTTTAACATATTATCTGGTTATAATCCATATTTATGTCCAGAAACAGCCATGTGTAAACTGGGCCACAAATGGGTATAGAAAGAAAATAATATCACACTTTGGTCTTTTAGTCAGCATCATAACAGGACATTTCCAGTATACCAGGAATAGGTAGAACACCATCTGGCAGAATAACTAACATTACTGCAGGACAAAAGCTTAAGACAAGTCAAATTGATTTGTAACAGATGGAGCAATCAGTAGTTGGAAGTGATAGTGACTGTTTGATAAAGATAGGGAGACCTGATCTTGTCCAAAGTGATCCAGTCTTCTGAGCTGTTTAGGCTACAGGAAACAGCTATTTTGGGGTCTGCATAACTGTAGCGACAGGATCCTGAGCCTAAATAGAACACACACACACACACACACACACACACACACACACACACACACACACACACACACATACACACACATTTGGAAGGAGAACAGTGTTAGCATACTCATACGTCATGACTAGACAGCTTGGCATATTAGCACCTTGTTAAGCCCTAGAGAAGCAGCTTGCAGCAAAATAGGGAAATAATGTGTCAGCTATTTTTCCTCCCGTCATTTCCATTTCCTCACATAGGCTAGCTATGTTCCACTCATACCCTGAGGACTGATCCTCCCTTCACATTATGGGCTGTGCCTAATTGACATATAAATGTTGTCATACTACAGTAAAAAACAATAAATTCATTAGAGCAATGGGGTTTGTGATGAGTTTGTTTGTGTAGCAATATCAATAAAGGGTTTCAGAAAATATTTACAAAGTTGTTACATTTAACACTCAGCATGAAAGTATAAATTCCTATCTTGAGGCAAATTAGACATTGAAAAAGCATAAACAATAAGCACAAATGTAAATGTAAATGGTTTTATAAAGTGAAAGTGAAAGTTAGATTACAAGACCTTACAAATTTCTGTAAATAGATTACAAGACATTGCAAGAAATTATAAGGCATGCTCCTACAAAACTGACCCTTTCTGACTCTTGCATGGAGGAAGTGAAAACAGAGTGGGCTTGACTTCATTGAATCCTACATCATTGAATCCTACACTGAATCCTACATTTTATTAACTTCAAATAGACAAATGGTTAAAAGGTAAACCAAATTTTAACACTCATTAAAGGCTATTTAGTTTATTTACTACAAGCTGAAGATCTTTCTTTATATCATATTATATCATGATGACACACCATGATAAGTCTGATCAGTGGTGATGATGAGGTAGTGTACAGAGAGCAGGTATACCAGCTCATGGACTAGGGCAAAATCAGCAACCTGTCTCTTAATGTTCACCAAACTAAAGAGATGTTTGTTGACTTGAAGACCACATTGTGACCACTCTTCACTGAGCATCAACAGCCACCCTGTGGAGATGGTCAAGAGCACCAAGTTCTTTGGTGTTCACATCACAGAGAACCAAAGGTGGCCATCTGACTCCTTAACCAGAGCTGACTTTAAATTTCCATGCAAACTACTTGAAGCACATACATCCATATTTATTTACTTTATACAGCATCTCGATCTTGCTTGTTTTCACATTTATTTATTATTAAGTGAGTCCTTTGTGCTTTCTACCAGATTTATATTTTAATTTTACAAGTAAAGTATGAATTTAAGTTCACCTAAATAGTCTTTGGAGCTTCAGCAGTAAAGAAGTCAGAGGTTTGAGTTAAAGTGGTATTACTCACCCAAGGCAAACTGAAGTACTGAAGCAGTGCTTGTGTTTAGAGCAACTGTGGTCTGGACAAAAATACAGACAGAATATCACAAAAATTCTCAAAATGCACCCTTTTAGCACAAAATGTATATGTATGTTCTGCTGTGTTGTTGAAAAAAAGATTTTAAAAAATGGGCAAGTGTGCATGTGTTCTGCAGAACTGCAGATTTGTACACAACAAAACAACTACATATAGCATGTGTGTGTTTGTTTGTAGTAAGGGCAGCACCAGTTCTCTCTGTCCAAAGGGTTCACAGAAAATGACTGCTTTGCCATGCAACAGCACACCACACTGCTCGCCCACTTCACATTTACTGCAGTCTGACCTGAGAAGAAAAAAAGACATAACATTTATAACTGACACACAAAGGTCAAACAAAAAACAAAATAAAAGTTAACTAAATACTCACCAGATGTTGAGATTCAACTCTCCTTCCAGGTTAGAGTCAAAATCATCACGAAGTACTGCATGATTTCCATGAACCTCAGCTGTGAAGCACAAAATAAAACAACAGAGTTTGAAATCATACTTACAAGCCACTTCATTGGGTTATATCAATAAGACCAAGCTCTTTCTGGCTTAGTCCAGTAGTGACACTGCTGTGTATGTGATCCACTCTGTGCAGGACACCCACACTAACATCATGTCAGTCTCACTGCTGTTCTAAGAATGATCCACCATCCAAATAATACCTGCTCACTAATGGTCCTATAGGGACCGGACTGTTACTGAAAAGGTTAAACAAAATTGTCACTGTGGATACCAGTCAGGTAAAATGTAATGTGAGTGTATTTTTTAAAAGTAACTGACTGATTGGAAAAATGAGTGCATCTTACCTAAACTGGGTCGCATTGGAGATTCTGTAGGGGCTAAAACAGAAAAAGGAGAAACAATATGATCTGCCATGCTGGCTGCATGTATCTGATAAGAAGGATGATAAGGAGGTATAAACAAAGAATATTTGCAAATTTTATATTTAAATTCCATTTGACAGCCTTTGGATTTTGAATGTTACTGATCCTTACTCTCTTATTTCTACACACTCACTCTGTAATGGGGCTGGAACTAAGAGGTCTTTTTCAAAAAGTTTTTCTCTCCAAAGGATTTTGCTAATAATCTCAGGAATGCATTAAATCTGAGCCAGCATCCTTCACTGACAAATATAACACCAAGTTTTCAAAAAGACTTCAGAAAAGTATTCTAAAGAACTTTCTGAATAAATAATTTAACTTATTGTCCCCCATTTTAAGTTTATCTGAGAGCCATGCTCATGCTTAGTCTATTTAACATAACAGTGTCAAAAGCTCTCAAGCCAATTTAAAAAAATAAATTAATTAAAATGTTTCACATTAAGTTAGGAGTCATTTAGAACCTTGAGGTTTGTAGTGACACACCCATTAACAATTTGGTAGCCAGACTGACACCAGATAGAGTATCATTAAAATACAGATAATTTATTAGTTGTTTCATTTCAAGTATATTGAACCTTGGATAAACAAAGGAAAATTGAAATTGTTATAGAATTATAATTTACAATTTACAATTTAAAAATATACAATTTTGGGTCAGTCTGAACTCCTCCCTTAAACAGCAAACACACTACAGCCGCCTTCCATACATGCAGGAATTATGCTGTACTTAAGGATAGGTTGTAAAGATCTGCAAAAGGAGCTATGATGTGGAAACTATCTTACAGGAGAATGGGTTCAAGTAATCTAGAATGTGGGGTAAAGCTATGTAAGGACAATTGCTCAATAAAAAAATGACCAAGTTGCGACTTATAAAAAAAATGAAATGATGCTTTAGGTCATAATTATGCAGAAATATAGAAGAATATAAAAGGTTCCTAAGCTTTCAAGTTCTTTTTGCAAGTACCCCATTTTTAGAATCATTAGGAAAAGGAATAATCAGCCTTTGGCCTCCTTTTGCTATGTTGGTCTCTGTCTCTGCTACTCACTGATCCACAAATTTCTCTGCTTCTCTCCCAGAGAGAGCAGCACTTATTCTGCAGTGCTTAATCTTCTTTAACTTTGTTAAATACTCCAATTATTGCTTATGTTATTAGCCACTGATCTGTTCTAATGCTGGTATCTTTGCAGCCAAAGGCTTACATTGGCTGTTCTACTCACCCCACTCCACCCCATCCTGCCTTCAGTCTGCCTTTACTCTTTTGCATATGACAGCCTGAAGTTAGGTAGGCCACTTCTAAAGCCCTCTTATTTAAATGGCGGATTGTGATAAGAAGGTAGAGGGCATAGATGATGGAGGTATTAAAGTAAAATGATCCCATGATGAATCAGAGTGCTTTGACACAAAAAAGATCAGTCCATCTTCTTAAAATCTTTTTTAAAACTTCTAGTTTCTAGTGAGGAGAGAAATTAACAAATAAAAATGACAATTATCATAATGAAAAGCTTTATATTTAAATATTTTAAATAATTGTCTTTCTATGATAAAATTATTGCTGAAGTAAAGTTTAAGTTACATTCTGAAACAGAACTGTTAAAATTCAATTTCAAAATAAAATGCAAATGCTTTTAGGGTTAAGCTATTTTTTCATTTTATTTTTTAAGTACTGTTTAAGGGGCTTAAATGTGTTACCTAACAAACGGAACAGTTACATGAATATGAATATGGAGTAAATAAATATATGTAAAGAAATTGCTGCCATGCCATAATAAATAAACAGCATGATAGCAAACATAGAACAAGGAGACTACAGTAAAAGCTGATCCATTGCTATGGGAGGGAAAGACACTCATCTGCTCCCCCATACCCTTTGAACATGTCCCTCAGGCTCCTGTGAGTTATGTATGACATTTAATAATTTATCCATGGGGAGAGAAGCCAATGCTGCCTATAAACCACTGATTGATGGAACTATGGGAAATTACAGGGTCCTCCACTAGCCTCATCTATGCCCATCCTGTCACACAGTCCCTGCCATGATCTACTACTTGCACTTCATTTTTTCTTCTTATCTCTCTCTCTCTCTCTCTCTCTCTCTCTCTCTCTCTCTCTCTCTCTCTCTCTTTCTTTCTCTCTCTCTCTCTCTCTCTTTCTCTCTCTCCTCTCTCTCTCTATCTCTCTCTCTCTCTCTCTCTCTCTCTCTCTCAGCTTCTCTCTCTTCAGACACATCTATCCTTCTCTTCACTGGTCTGAATTGCTTTTAGTCTACTTCCTTATACTCACCAAATGCACTCCCATAGGCCTATGTATTATTAAATATTTCTTCTTTTGTGACGGGAGTACAGTAGCTGGTTATCAAAATTATTTAATTAAATATGTAGTTAATAGACTGGTTTTGAACAACAAAACTTGCATATGCTTCAATAACTGAACCATAAGGTTTTAAAAAAAGCGACATTCTACATTTAATTTAAATATCCTTCCGTTCATATGTCCTTTTTTGTAATGTTATATTGCATCCTGCATTTTTCCTGCCATACCATCTCATCTTTTTTAGCAGCACTCCTGAAGTTTAGCTCTGTCCTAAGCTGCTCACGTCTCAGTTCTCTGTGAGAACATCACTGACTGATTCTCCCAACTCTATGCTTTAACCACTGAAAGCTTTCTCTTAGCTTCTTTGTTTCCTTTGAGCTTTAGATTATCAAACGTTCTCTTAAGTACCTTAAAGAGTTATTTTTAATGCCGTTTCTATGTTAATTAGACACATTCTCGCTTTAAGTCAGACAGCCAAAGCCAGAATAACAGGACATCTCTAAATAATATACTTCCAAAAGAAAAGTGTGATAAACTGCTAACTTTTTAAATGTAGATAAAGTTTGAGTCAAGTCATAATTAATTTTTAATCTTACTATTTTAACATGCACCAGCATCAGGCAAAGTCTTGCTTTACCTCATTTCCCTTTTGCATTTTGCAAGGGAATCACCTTGACTTCATGTGAGAGTTTAGCATGAACAGGAATCAGACTAAAACAGGGACCAAAACTTTCCTCGAGGAAGACTGGAGGAATAATTCCTCAACAACACACAAAAATAAATACAACTCATTTAACTATCTCATAAAATCCTCTTCACACATAAATTACTCACTACCTTGTTGGTGATGAAAATTTCCAACGTAACAGCCATCCAATTTTTTAAAATTTAGCAACCCTTTACTTTAAAACTCCTGCAACACCCTATAAAATCCTGGCTCTGCCCCCGTGCAGTCAACACTGCTTTGCTTTGAGTAGTCTTGTGAACTAATGTATTTGAAAAATTGTTTCTTGCTTCAGCTTTTTTTTAACATTACAGCAGGTTTTGTCTTGTTTTTCTCATGAAATAGGTGTCCCTTTTTCATGAGGAAAGAAACTAATTGGCAATATTCAAGTTCCATGAACTCTTCTCAATTTCAGTCACTCGAGATTCATCATTTTACTCTGTTCTCCCATCCTTCCCTCTTTTTCTCAGTCCCTAGCCTATTCCCACTAATTTGTAATTCAAATTCCCCGGACGGTGCCGCCAGTGATCCAGTGAAAGACGATTACTTGCCATCCAGGAATTAGTCAGTACGAGGTTTGACTCACCAGATTTATCCTGTGTGTGTGCACATGTGTGCATGTATGTTTTAGGAAGTGTTTGGTCTTCCAGTGTTACTGACATGACAATAATAACCTTAAACTCACTTATTAACTACTTCTACCTTTATTCCCATGTATGCCTCTATACACTCTCCAAATTGTGTTGTCGAAGGCACTGCAAGGCACTGAAAGCTAATTTCTAATTTCTGGCCCTCCTTTCTCCTTGCCTTTACAGTTTCTCTCTGTCTCACTTATTCTTCTCATTTTTCGCGTAACATTCTCAGGAGGAAGCTGCAAGCGCCCCCTGGGCAGGGCTAACTGCGCGATGGAGGGTGAAACTTGGATGACTGGAAGCCAATCTATGTCAGACTGTTCAATGCTTTATTTGGAGTAGCTGGGAGAGGACAGTAAAGTATGAGACTATGCACTCTTTGACAAAGTGCTGAAGGATCTCACTTAGGCAAGTGGAAGGTTCATCTGTTTACCCTCTTATTTCCATTCTGTCACTGTTCTGTCAGTTTGTTGTGACTTGAGTTACTTGGCCTGAACTACAGACATTGAATACTGTTCAGTCCTGCCTCTTGTTCAACAGCAGAATTTATCTCATTTACATTTACATTTACATTTACGGCATTTAGCAGACGCTCTTATCCAGAGCAACTTACATGTCCTAATTACAGGGACAGTCCCCCTGGAGAAACTCAGGGTTAAGGGTCTTGCTCAGGGACCCAGTGGTGGTAGTGTTAGAGGTGGATCTTTGAACCGGAGGTCCAGGAAGAGTAATTCTACCACTAGACCACCGCCACTGCTATTCCATCTATAAGTTTTGTTTACAACACATAGTTAAATGTATCAATAGTAAAAATAGGGCTGGAGCTCAGCTACCTACTACAGTGCAGAAAGAATATATGGAAATTGCTTTTGACACTCTCTTATTAAATCTTGAAAGGGGGAACCATTCTTCTTCTCTTCTTCTTCTTCTTCCATTTACATTTACGGCATTTAGCAGACGCCTATCCAGAGCGACTTACATGTCCTAATTACAGGGACAGTCCTGGAGCAACTCAGGTTAAGGGTCTTGCTCAGGGACCCAGTGGTGCTAGAGGTGGGATTTGAACCTAGGACCTCTTGATCCAGAGGTCCATAGGCAAGTGTCCTACCACTAGACCACCGCCACCCACTCTTCTTTCTTCTTCTTTCTTCTCTCTTCTCTCTTCCTCTCTTTGGCTGTTCCCGTCAGCAGGGAGTCACCACAGTGTGACTCATCCGCTTTCCGCTTTTTCCCATTAAAAAAACTTAAACAAAACACAATGAGAACTTTGATCCTAAGTATTTCCACTATTATTGATTAAAAAATTATTGAATTACTCTCACCAATAGACCCCAGTGGAGACTCCCAGGATCAGGCCGAGGTGTGGTCTGTGGCACAGGAGCCCCACAAGGAATGTCCTCGCCCTCTTCACATTGTACACAGCGGATTCTAATTCACGGACAATTGTCACCTGCAGAAATTCCTCGACGACAGCGCTGGTTGTTGGTCGTGGTGTCGGAGGGGAATGAGCAGGAATACAGGGGTTACCAGTGACTTCTGGCTCAGTTGGTGCGACAAAATCATTCGCGATCAATGCCAGCAAGATTTGCTGATGGTGATTGACTTCCGCAGGAAGTCACCCCCCGTTACACCGGTGGACATCCAGGGTTTGTGCATTGAAATGGTGGAGGAGTACAAATACCTGGTTGTCCACATCAACAATAAACTGGACTGGTCCACAAACACTACTGTTTCCTCTGTGCTGTGTAAGGGCTCTCAGTCGCCTACACCTAAGGCGGTTGAGGTCCTTTGAGTAAACAAAATCTCTTGAGGACATCTCTATGACACTGTGGTAGCATCTGCTGTTTTTTATGCTGTGGTCTGCTGGTGTGGTAGAGCCGGAGAGGGACAGAGGGAAACTAAATAAACTGGTCAAGAGGGCCAGCTCTGTCCTGACTGCCAGCTCAAGTCCATCGAGCAGGTAGGAGGAGAGGATGTTATCCAATCCAAACTAACATCCATCATGGACAACACCTCCCACCCCCTACACGAGACTGTACGAGCACTGAGCAGCTCGTTCAGCAGCAGACTCTTACACCCGCAGTGTAAGAAAGAACGCTACCGCAGGTCATTCCTACCTGCAGCCATCAGACTCCACAACTCAACATAACATAACATTACACTACTTGTTTATTATTATATATTATAATATATTATATATTATTGTATGTTATTATTATTATTAATACTGTATTGTATATCATTATTTATTATTATTATTAATTATTATTATTATCATTACTACATTATTTATTTATTATTAAATTTATTTATTATTACATTTACATTTATATTTATATTTTTTGCTACTTGTTTACTTATATTTATAATTTATTCAAAACGTATTTATTACCGTGTATTATTACTCTTGTAGATATGTATATGTATATATATATATATATGGAAAGATAGATAGATAGATAGACAGATAGATAGATTATAATTTATTGTTTATTTATTTATAGCTCCTCTACTTTTTCTCCTGTACTTGTTGTCTCTATATCTTTATATTTTTTTATATATTTTTTCTTTTCTTCTTCTGTACACCTGTCAATTTTATAAGAGCCCCGTAACGCCCAAATTTCCCATTCGTGGGATAATAAAAGATCACTCTACTCTACTCTACTCTACTCTATTACTTTACCTTTGTCACCCTGCATCCTAATCATTCCACTTTCCTCCTTTTTATTCACACTAATATATTCTGTGTTTGTCCTACTAACTTTCATTCTTCTACTTTCTAGAGAATATCTTCATCCAGGTTCTCCTCAAGATGCTCCCTACTCTCACTACAGATTAGTGTCATAAGCAAACATCATAGTCCACTGGGAATCCTGTCCAATATTATACCTAATGAATGGAAAACCAAAGAAAATATTTGACGCATTAAATGTTGCTGTGGATGCAACAGCCTGCAATACAGAACCTAAGCTTTGGTTCTCGTGTCTCTAATAACAGGTTGATGTCAAATTTGAAACAGCTTTTACTTTTTACCATCAAAACCCTTTCCTTTGCAGCTACTCAGGAACACAGCAAAATGAAGCCTCATGGACCTCATTCACCAAAGGCCCTCACAGAGCCAATCATGCTTCCAGTCCTAATAAGAATGAGAGCATCCTCACCTCCCTGCTCACATAACTGCTGGGCTAGAGTGTCCTTGAAGATGATCTGTCCTCGATGTGTGGCCGTAGCTCTACAAGTGAGAGGGACAGAGGAAAACAGACACACATATAGAAAGATGAGCACTAAATTAGGCAAAAGGCAGAACAGAGTATGGTACCTGCTAAGTCAACTGATTATAGGGATTACCACACATTTAAAAATTATTTAATGTCGATTTGTGTGATATGAAATAGTTAACCCGGCCACTAATGGTGTAAAAGTCAATCTATTTCTTTGTGCTGGTCACAAACCCTGAAAAATGGGGCGGGTTTTGTCAGGAAGGCGGTGTAAAACTTTTTCGGAACAATATGAGGACAACGAAACAGATTTCTGTAACAGATTGGACTATGCCCGGGTTAACAATGAACGCCACCAGTTCTGCCAACAGGCTGTGGGTGGAAATTGGGCTACAGTTGGCCAAAAGAGAAGAAGAGAAGGAAGGCATGTCCGGACGCAGGGGGAGAGAAGGAAGGGTAGGAGAGTGGAAGTGAGGCTAGGGTCTTTGAGTGTTGGCAGCATGACTGGTAAAGGGAGAAAGCTAGCTGATATGATGGAGAAAAAAGAGGTTGATATTTTAAGAGACTAGAGGTAAGGGTAGTACTGGCAGGTTTAATGGATTGGGAGAAAAATGGGATAGGTGTTTTTCTGAAGGAAGAGTATGTGAAGAGTTTTTTTTTAGGTGAAAAGAGTGTCAGATGGGGTGATGAGTATGAAGCTGAAAATCAAAGATGTGATAATGAAAAATGAATAATGAATGTGCTTAAGCCCCACAAGTTAGCTGTAAGATAGAGGAGAAAGAAGAATTGTGGATTGAGTTAGATGAAGTTATAGAGAGTGTACCCAGGAGAGGAAAAGTGGTGATCGGTACTGACTTTAATGAGCATATTGATGAAGGCATTAGAGTATAAGGAAAAAGAGTGCTGGGTGAAGAAAGAGATGGTGGGGGCTGAAGATAAGGTTGATTGTGAGAGGTATAAGAGGCTGGATACTAAAGAGGTTAGCTAGACAGAGGGACAGAGCTGGGAGAGATGTGCAGCAGGTTATGGCAACAAAGGATAGCAAAGGAAACATACTCGTTAGTGAACAGAGCATGTTGAGCAGATGGAAGGACTGAAGAGAATGTGAGAGACATTTACATTTACATTTACGGCATTTAGCAGACGCTCTTATCCAGAGTGACTTACAGGTCCTAATTACAGGGACAGTCCCCCTGGAGCAACTCAGGGTTAAGGGTCTTGCTCAAGGACCCAATGGTGGTAGTGCTAGAGGTGGGATTCGAACCGGGGACCTCTGAATCCATAGGTCTGTAGGCAAGTACCCTACCACTAGACCACCAGCACCCTAAAAACAAAACTTCAGAAGGTTGGATGACGTAACGATAGTGAACGATAGTGAACCAGGAAGTGGAGCGGATAGTGTGACAGAGGTGAAGTCTGTAGTAAGAGTGCATAAAGTAGAGGTAAGATTGCATGAAGGTTCAGCGCTGGCTACTTTTTTGTTTGCATAGGTGATGGATATGTTGACAGACAAGATTGGGCAGGAGTCCCCATTGACTCTTATACTTGTAGATGACATTGTGATCTGTAGCGAGAGTACAGATTGGGCAGGAGTCCCCATTGACTCTTATACTTGTAGATGACATTGTGATCTGTAGCGAGAGTAGGGACCAGCTTGAAAAGACCCTGGAGAGGTGAGGATATGCTCTAGAAAGGAGAGGAAAGAAAGTTAACAGGACTAAGACAAAATACATGACTGTGAATGAAAGTGTGGAAAGCAGAATAGTTAGGATGCAGGGAGTAGAGGTGGCAAGTGTGGAGGAGTTTAAATACAGTTCAGAGCAATAGGGAGTGAAGTGAAAGTGAAAGAGAAGTGAATCAGTGAGTGTAGACAAGTTGGAAAGTGTGGAGAAGAGAGGCATGAGTGATCTCTGACAGAAAGATAACAGCAAAAGTGAATGAAAAGGTTTATAAGATGGTACTGAGTCTAGCTATGCTATCTGGGTTTGAGATGGTGGCTCTGAGGAAAAGACAGGTGGTGGAGCTTGAGGTGGCAGAGTTGCTGAGATTTGCGTTGAGAGTGACGAGGATAGACAGGATTTGGAATGAGTTTATTAGAGGAACAGCACACGTTGGACAATTTGGAGTCAAAGTCAGAGAGATGAGATTGCGTTGCACTCCACCTCACAATGCATCATGGCCATGGTTAATATTTTGGCAAACCAAAACAAGCCCAGTAGCTTGTCATTAGAGAAGGCAGTAGTGCAGAATCTTTATCCAAAATGGTTTAGAAAATAACATTGCAAGACTTGAAAAGCAACATTTTGCAAAACCAGCTGAGAATACTCTGAGGCAATGTCAAAAGAAATACTTCCTATTATCCCATTACATGATTGTCCCATTAATAAACTGTTTTTAAAGATAGTTTCTTAAGTTTTTAAACATTTTTATTCACATTATGAGTGAGACTGGTGTTACTCATTTAGTCTGAATAAATGAAAGTAAAAACATCCATTATTTATTAGTTGATTTTTAAACTTTGAGGAAACCCTTAGTTCAGCTATACACTTCAAGATAAATTCATTCTTGTGTGTGAGCTGGTCTCTGAAAATGCTGAGTCACACTGCTTATGTCTGCCTGTGTGATTACCTGAAGATTTAAAGACTTAGTTCTCCCAGGAAAACATGATTTAGGTCTGGCTTTAATCAAAACACTGTATCAACTGTCCTCTGTGGGGACAACAGGTTAGAAATATGGCAGTACTTTTATGATGACTTGCTGCAAGTTGCTGAAGATGGAGTTCAGACTCCTCATAACCTTACTACCAACTTTCCCAATAATCAAACAAACATAATAAGAAAGGTAACAGATCAGCTTAGAATCACATCATCTATCAGGAAACAAATGTCCTACTTAAAATACATTTCTGATCATCTTTTTCTTTCCACAGTGTCATGTGTCTAGTTAATTATCTCTTTGCTTCTTCAAAAACCTTCACATCTTTTGACATTCACACCCTTACATTTTCTCAGTGGAGAAGTTGCACTCAGTTGTAGGCATCAATAGCAAAGCTTATAATCTCTGTAGAAAAGCATAGTCAAAAGAATGGTACACTCTGGTGCAGCCACACATTAACTTTAGGTCAACATTACCAAAGCCAAGCATATGCTGAAGGCAAGTGGAACTGTTCTGTGCCATGACAGAGTCTCAGCTTGTACGTTAAAGAATTAAAGTGTTGTTTGTGATCCATAATTAAACAGTCAATTCATAGCTTTCAGCCAGGGGACTAGCACAGAGCCCTGTAAAGCAAATACTTATAGAACTTAAGCATGACCTGATGCAGTACTTCAGTAACTTAAAACAGCGACGTCCCTGCCAGAGCTCCATTTTGAAGCTGTGTACATCTTTTTTGGAGAGTATTATTTAAAAATCTTTAGATATGGAAGATGTAGACAGGTCTACACAGTAAATTCTACATTTTCCAAGCAAACATATTAATTAGATAATGTTAGCTGATGTCCTTCCCTTTTTTGGCTGTTCCCCTTTTCTGTCTACTGCATCTTTCACATCAACTACCTGCATGTCCTCTTTCATCACATCCATAAACCTAATCTTTGGTCTTCCTTTTTTTTTTGCCTGGCAGTTCCAATCTCAGCATCCTTCTACCAATATACTCTTTGTCTCCAAAATGTCCAACCTGAGTTGTCTCCCTAATATACTTGTTGCTAATCCTGTCCATCCTGTTCACCAAAGTAAATCTCAGCATCTTTTACTCTTCCACCTCCAGCTCGGCCACTGTATTTTTGTGAGCAGAACCATTTCCAAACCATCTAACATTGATGGTTTCACTATCATCTTGTAAGCCTTTTGTTTCATTCTTGCTGGTACCTGTTACATATTACTCCCATCGCTCTTCTCCACCCATTCCAAGCTCACTGCACTCTCTTCTTCACCTCTGTTCCGTACTCCCTTTTACTCTGAACTGTTGAAACCAAGTATTCTCATCAGAAAAAATACATGATTTGTCTCATTCTCTAAACTCATCCACTTTTACCACATCTACTGCTTGCATCATAACCATTCTAATGGCCTCCCTTTCAGTCAGTTGACAACAACAGTTGTGAAAAGTGCTGCATAATTCAAATTACTTGTCTTGACCTGATTTATATTAATGTATTCTGTCTTAGTCCTACTGACTTTCATTCCTCTCCACTTTAGAGCATATCTTCCCCTTTCTTGGGTCTCCTCAGATCATCCCTACTCTCGCTATATGTCAAAATGCCATCAGCAAACATCATAGTCCACAGAAACTCCTGTCTAATCTTGTCAAGCAACCGTTTACCACTGCAAAAAACAATGGACTCAGCACTGATCCAATCAGATACTGATTAATGTAATCCCATCTCCACTTCAAAGGAATCCATCACTCCTACTGCAGACCTCACCACTGTCACACTGCTCTCATGTATAGGTACCACTCTGACTCTCTGATACTTCTCTTTCACTCCTGACGTCCTCATACCATACCATATCTCCTCTCTGACCTTCTCTATATGAACACCCTCAGAGCACACATTGTATCTGTACTGCTCTTGGCTAAGTACCATGCTAAATATCGTTTTTTCTGACTGAAAATTAACCCTCACTTTAACAAGATAAGTTAATATTTAGATATTGTCAGCAGGTTTGTTACAAAAAGGTCAATGGTTTAATTATTTGTACCCGCAGGAAAAGTGTGAGCAGGGTAAAGAACAAAAGCAGCTTTCCCACTTCATGCCCTTGAACATTGTACCTCATCTATGGCCCATTGCTCTGAATGTGTGCTAATTGCTCAGGGTTGTGTGTGTGTGTGTGTGTGTGTGTGTGTGTGTGTGTGTGTGTGTGTGCGTGTGTGTATACACTGTGTGTGTGTGTGTGTGTGTATACACTGCTTTAAAAATTGAGATCTATTTTCCTCTTTGGGATTAATAAATACAGCCTGTGTGAGAGTGCATGAGAAAAGAATGAAAAAACTATTACTGACATTTCTTCCTGATATATGCAGCAACATTATGTGACTTTTAATTACCTGTTATTTCAGGTTACATGTAAAATGCAGCTTAATTAAAAGTTAAATAAAAAAAAAAGCATTTTAACCACATTTAAATATCCTCCTACTGGCCATGTTTTATAGACAGCCGTTAACAAAACCATTCATTCAGATTAGCCTTAATTTGCATCTGTAAAACTTTTTGGAAAGATGCAGCTGCTCAGTTGGTATTAAAGAAATTCTTCCTGAATGCCACAGTAAAGTCACATTTGCTCAGTTGTGGGCATCCCTTTGGCACCCTAACCTACAGGATAAAGAGTGCACTTTCTAGGACTGGGATGTAGAGGAAAATAAGCTGTTAGAGACCCAATATCTTATTCATGTTGAGGTGTGATAGATTTTCTGTCCAGATACTGTGAAAAAAGTTGAATATGTATTATGGTTTTCATTAAGATATGATTACTAAACACAAGTAGGTTAATAATGCTGTAATAAAAATTGTTCATCTTCCATCTTTCATTCTTTCAGATTAACTGGTGTAGTGATCCTTTCGAGAATCAGCTGAAAGAAGAGGAAGAAGCCATTGTTTATCTTTGACTTTTACTTATTTAAGAAATTTACTTTTTCTTCAAAAAATCTAGTGTGGAAAAACTGGTTAATCACATGCCTTTATTAGCTCAAGGGTAACACATTGTAATTTCCTGCTTTCTGGCTGTTCTCGTAAGAGTCTAAGAATATTTTAGTTAGTCCAGAATGTGGAAGCCAGTTTTCTTACTGTAACAAAAAATTTACTTAGTATCCTACTCTTCACAGGAAAAGCTTTGCATTGCATTGCCCATTAGCACTTTCACACATTTCCTTTTATAACACAGTGTTTTGGTTAAGGAATCTCCTTTTTTTGCAGGGTGCATTTTAGAGCAACCTTCTATTTATTGCTTGTAATATGGATTTTGTTTTCATGTCTAGGATGAAAATCTAATTAATCAAGATGTAATAAGTATTCTAATTCTAATTCTAAGTATTAGATCAAATTAGCAGGTCCATGAGTTAACTGATATAGAAAACAAAGAGAAAATGAGATGTTGCTGCTGTCATCCCACAATTCCTTCATGCTCACTCAGATTTGCTTAAGGTTGGGTGGAGGGGATGGTAGATGAGTTTACACACTCCTACTACTTTTTTGCTTCTCCTTTTCCAATAAACTGTTGTCCATATTTAGTGGATTCAAACAGAAATAAAATCTGATTCTCTGACAACGTTAACAACTTTTCTAACTGTCCAGTGCAAAACCCAGTAAAATTCAGTGCACATGCATGTTCTATTCACTCTCTTGTTATGCCAGAGCAGCTTCTTGGATTTCATTGTGATTTCTGTTGTTTGTGTAGAGCAGCAGGAGACAAAAACAATAACCAGACATTATAATTTTATAATTTAAATTATTTTATGATTAATTTATAATATATCATTTGTGGATTTTTGCTGTTTAAGACAAACAGTGGAGTAACTATGAGTGTTTTATGCCTGTTTGAGAAGTTGCTATATTTTTCACCATGACATTACACTTACATTTTCACTTTTAAATAATACATTACATTTAGTTCATTTAGTGAAAATTTAATGGTTCATCTCTATGCTTTTTTCTGGTTTTCTGATTCTTGCTGCTGATTACTATTTTGCACCTGGTGAACTGGTGCTATATTTCTGTTCTGGTTATGAAATCTTTAAAGATCTGGATAAAAATTCAACCCCTGCCCTGTGGAGGCTCTTTATAATGTAACTGACTGTTGTTTTGGGATTTCCTATGCCATTCTCACAATTTATTAGTCGTTATCAGTTGTTGTTTGCTTTTAGTGACTGGTTTGATGTCTGTTGAACCCCTCAGTTTTTCAAGACATTACAAATAATTGTTATTGCCAGACATTTCTGAAATGCTACACATGGATTTCCCCTTTTTCACAGCTAAAAAAGTCACTCTGGATAAAAGCATCTACAGAATGCTATACATATAAATGTTAAAGCATCGAACTTCACAATATGAAGAAGTCTGGCATCCTTCTCATCTTGCTATAAACAACACTTTTTGCAGTGAGCTCATACTTCTTACAAAATCAACATCTGCCTTAACTATTATACAATATATTATATTTGTCCCTGCAATGGGCTGGCAGGGTGCATCCCCTGTCCTCTCCCTGTGTGCGCTGGGTTGGACACCAGCACTCCCCCCGCGTCCCCGTTTGGAACAAGCGGCAGAAAATGGATGGATGGATATTATATTTGATTTTTGTTAACGTCATGTCCTTTCTTCTAAGTTTGTTTGTATGTATGACCATCTGGTCATTCCATGTCTGCCCTATCTAGCTATTTTTTATCAATGTGTCTTGATAGGGGCAGCGGTGGCCTAGTGGTTGGAACTCCCGAGGTTGCCCTGAGGTACCCTTGAGCAAGGTGCCGTCCTTGTCGCGCTCCTCCCTGCGATGGGCTGGCGACCTGTCCAGGGTTTGTCCCCTGTCCCTCGCCCTGTGTGAGCTGGGATGGACTCCAGCACCCCCCCTCAACCCTGCTTGGGACAAGCGGCAGAAACTGACTGACTGACTGTCTTGATAGGTGAGTAGGTAGATGGGCAGGTTTGAACAGTGAATATTTAAAAATGTTCTAAAGTTAGACAAATGTCCTATGCCCCACTCTAGTTTAGTTCAAATTGAACTTTGTTTTTGTTAACTGTAAACTGTATAATGAATAGCATTTGTTAGGAAATCATACCAATACACAGAAACTAGCCGACTGACAGGCCTGTCCTATCACCAGCCATGTTGAATAAATGCCACAAGGTCAGAAAATTGCAGGAAATGTGCCTGCACCACCCCAGACAACATTTCTCAATGGCTGTGAGTCCTGTTTTAATACGCTGAGACCTCAAGTTTTTATGTGTCAAGGCATTTACACACCCCTCGGTTCTCATGAATAACCAAATCTGTCATCATGAATAAATAACAAACTTGTGCAGAGGCAAAAGAGGCTAAAAGAGGGAGGAAGAAAACAGCCCTAATCACATTCATATTTCAGCTTTGTACAGGCTAATTTGTTTATGGTATTTATGAATAAAATATGATGTATAATATGCAGCAGGAGAAAAGATGCAGTGGTTTAATATTTAGTAAGAAGAGTCAGAAATTTCTTGATCATTAACAGGGCTTTTAGGTCAGTCTAAAAGAAGGAGGAGAACAAAACCATCTGATATAATAATGTATACACAAAACATATGATGAAATCATACATTTGTGGTGATGTCTCAATGAGTTACTACAGATAAGTACAAACATTTAAGTTGTCCCAATTTTTCAAGACTTCTTTAATTACACTGGTCTCATCCATTTTGGGTGTATTGAGTACTCTGTCTATTATTTGTCTGTGTGTCTGTGTATGTGTGTTAGCTGTTAGCTCCTTCCATTCTTGTCATCAAACACTCAAATTATGGCATAATGTTTGAGGAAAGGGGCACTTAAGCTGAAAAAAATGCTTTTTCCAGAGCAGGAATCATGAGCATCAGGAATATGGAAGTATAGGATAAAAATAGGATGTAAAAGAAGAAACAATAAATATGCTGGGAATTAAATAAAATAACGCAAAAGTCAAGTGGAATTTTGAGGTAGGGGGTAGGGGGCCGGGGGCCGTGCAGCAGTAAAAACAACACAGATTCTATACAACACACAGCACACCTACAATCATAAGGTACAGGCATACATGCACAGCAACAGCCTGTCACTCAGAGCGCTACCAGAAGCTTCAGGAAGTGGGTAATTATGTGGCTGTGTGTGATTAGATGTTGCTGTCAACATGTACAGCTCCAGTGGTGCATATCTGACAGCTACCCATAAACCAAATGACCCATTCTCTAAACTGACAGTGCCCTGGGCTCCACTAGCATTTATCACCCCCTCCCCCCAGCCCCACTCCCCGGAGTTGTATTACTTTATGGATAATGTATTAGTGCAGTTCTCTAATGCCAATCAGCTATCCACAAACTAAAAAAACAAAAACAAAAAAAGGTTTGCCATTTTTTTTGGTTTGCAGTTTACATTATAAAACTCTTCAGGAAAATAAGCCCATCACAACACAGAGACATTTTATTTAAAAAATTTTATATTTGAGGAAACTATACTTTTTACTTCACATAGATAGATACAGACACACACACACACACACACACACACACAAAATAACTAAATCAAATGCAAAAACAAAGCACTACCTTCACCCATTTACTTCACTATTCTGTAATTATGATAAATACTGGGAATTATAGCCATGCCCTGTTGATGCTGCTCATTTTGCAAATTTGGACCTAACCTTTAAAATAATGCCATCTAATTGCTTGATTTATCTTCTATGTTGAGCACCAGATGTGATACTAACCGATGAGTAATCAGCCAGCTTGAAAGAAGATGATGTTTAGCCACCCCCTTCTCTCTTTTCCTCCCTTCTGAAAAAATTCATTAAGAACACTTTTTGAGAGGATACATTTTTCCCCCTCTGTGTCTGCAGTAGAGTCATGTGATGATATTCTAAATTTGATCACTCCAAATGAGCAATGGGGAGCTTGAGAATTCTCTTAGTAAATAAAAATGTTATGAAACACACGGATCTTAATTAGGTATTAACACAGGATCGGGCAAATACTAATTTGAGACAAGGCATGAAAAGGAAGTTGAAATGACAAAAAAAGAATAGTATATATATACATACATATATATATAAAGTGCAAAAATAGAAGTCTTAATCATTTATTTTCATCAATCAACAAAAGGCAGTGAATGAACAAAAGAGAAATCTAAATCAAATCAATATTTGGTGTGACCACCCTTTGCCTTCAAAACAGCATCAATTCTTCTAGGTACACTTTCACACAGTTTTTGAAGGAACTTGGCTGGTAGGTTGTTCCAAACATGACTGTGTTTCAACCTACGTGTGACACTGATGATCATTAGCACCTGTTTGGTAAAATTGGTTGATCATACACCTGACTATAATCCTACAAAATCCCTGACTTTGTGCAACTGTACCTATAAAAATTGATGCTGATTTGAAGGCAAAAGGTAGTAACACCAAGTATTGATTTGATTTAGATTTTTCTTTTGTTTGCTCACTTTGCATTTTGTAAATTGATAAAAATAAAAAATCATTATTTATATTTCTGAAAGCATTCTTTGTTTACAGCATTTTTTCACACCTGCCTAAAACTTTTGCACAGTGCTGTATATATATATATATATGTGTGTGTGTGTGTGTGTGTGTGAGAGAGAGAGAGGGAGAAAGAGGGAGAGAAAATACCCAGACTTTTCTCTTTTTTCTATCAGAAAAGAGGGTACTTAGAAAGATAAAAGAAAAACAATAAGGTGCACTGTAACCCATTTTTAAACCATTTTTGCCATTTTTTGTCAAAGTCTCTGTTCTATGTCTCTGTCTCTGTCTCTATTCTCAGTGTTCTCCCCAAAGTATGTTGAGCTTTCCAATGACACTGTAAGTAGGAGTCCAAAAATGTGTGGTTCAGAAGAAGCATGTGTTAAAGTGTTAATTAAGTTAGTTAATGAGTGCATTTCAGTTCAAGAACATTAGCATGAAATCTCTTTCTCTCTACTGTTACTTACTGTTTGTCTTTCCATTTAACCTGCTATTTAAACAGGAAACAATATATTGCTTTTCAGTTCTTTTTTCATTTTGCATTGTTTGCGATCAAAAAAATCTTGCCAACCCCTGAACTATAAACACATTAAACGCATTATGTCCCGTGCCTTTTGTGCTTTTTGTTAACAACAGTGTTGTTTCTTTGCTAATTAATCACTTATGGAGGATCTTCAGAGTGCAAAACATAAGATTGTGACCACGTAAGTGAGTTACAAGCTAGGTCTATAAGGTGCTAAAAAGTTTGGAACAGTTGCTGAGAGCACTTCATTCCCATTATTCTAATATTTATATATAAAACATATAAATAAAACCTCCAATAAGGTACTGTGAGTTTTCCATAAATAAACATGATATTGAAGATGTGTATTGTTTTTAAAATCTACCATAAAATACCCAGAATAAGGTTTTATATAGTGCTTGCTTGTTTTTCTAGAACAGAACTAGCTCAATGATAATGGGGAAAACTACAAGGTGAAATCAAGGTGCAGGCATCGAGTGGTGTATTGCTGAGCCTTCTCTGAACAGATGGTGGCTAGCATTAGCTGTAGCAGTGATTACAGAACAGACCTCCATTCCTTTTCAATTAGCTCTAATGAGACAAATGCCTGTGCACTCCCCTCTTCTAATTCAATTCGGTGTTTTTCTTTCACAAGTCTGCTCACTCTAAAGCAGGGTTTTGAAAAAAGGGGCAGCAGGTTGAACACAGACATGCACAGCATTCCTCCTTAGAGAGCACTATGAGAAAAAGACACGTAAGTTCTAATTAAGGCAATCTTGTCAGCAAATGCCTGTGCTCCACACGGTGAGGTAAACCAAGTTAGTAAAGAATAGAACCAAGAGAAAGAAACAATGAAAGAAAGAACAAGGAAGTATTAAATGAATGATAGCTCATATGCTTTTAATGCTCTAATCCTTTAAAGCATACTGTATTTATAACAGTTCTCATCCTTCACAAACAATTCTCATACAGTAATAGGTAAACAGATTCTGGGGGTGAGGCTGAATAAAAGCTGAGAAGTTTGACATCTGATGGCTCTAATCTATTAATTGACAGTGCATGTATACTAATATTAGCTTCATCAATCAGTAATAAGCTACAGATAAAATCTTCAGGTCCCAGTGTAAACAAAAGATAAATTATTTCAGTCAGTAACTTCTTGTGAAAGATACTCTAAATTAAATGTGAAACAACAAACAGAGGACATACCAGAAAGATTAACTAAAAAAACAAATACTTACAAACAAGTGAATAGTTTCTATGATATCATGTTAAACACAAATCATTTGCTTTTGTGCAGATTTTGATGTTATTATTAAACATGCATTTAATAATATGAAAAATTAATTAAAATTGTAATTCAATAAACAAATATGTCCACAGTTATTTTACTAATTGCACAGAAAGTACTGGAACCCTTTTGTAATTTTCTTATTCTTTATATTATTCCAGTTCTAAAACAAAATTGAGATCCTAGACCATAAGTCTAAGTGAAAAAGTGAAACTGACAACCCTTGTCATTGTGAGGTCACAGCACAGCACACAGTGAACCACAACAAAATTGGACCTCTGCATTTAACCCATGCAAACACTGTGCAGCAGTGGGCAGCTATTGAAAGTGCCCGGGGAGCAGTGACAGGGACAGTACCTTTCTCAAGGGTATCTCAGGGCAACCTACTGGTGAGGGAATCAAACCCACAATCTTCCAATGTGGTGGCAACTCCCTAACCACTAGGCCACCGCTGCCCCGGTGCAGTAAGTGCAGTATTCCCACCACTGCCCAGACTCATTAAACAAAGCTGTATGTTTTTTTGGCAATAACTTCTAAATTGTCAGGCTTTCTTCATTTTGCTCATTCAAGGAAACCATATAATTGGATCAGTTTTCTGTATTAAGCAAAACCTAAACATTCTCATACATTATGTCAGTTTAAGGTAATCTGCCAAAGCTGGTGCCAAATGGTCCATTGGGAGTGCTAATGCAATTAACTGTTTCTCAGGGTATCAAGGCTAAACCAGACTTGCTTATACTTTATCCCTGATTTATTTAAATGCTCCCAGACATTAGAGCTTTCTTCCAGAATATCCTTTTTGCTAAACAATCAGATAGCTATGACCTCACAGGTAAAATGCTGCCTTCTTTCAGTTAAGTCATTAACTTGCTCTAGGTCAGCTTGAAAATTAGTCCAAAGTTTTTAAGTGAAATATTTGCTGACAATATAATGTTTAAATATTACTGGTGATATCAAAAAATTGTTCTATTTCTACTTTCTATAACAGCATTAAAAGAATGAGTTAATCATTGGAGAAGAATGTGTCTTGTGCATAATTTTTTGAAAAGGCCCTTGGAAGGTAAGCGATAGCAAACCAAAATAACATCAGTTTGTCTATCCAGTAAACAGTTGCTAATTGCATTTACACCAGTTATTGGTAGTACACTGTTTGTCCCAACCTGAGAGGGAAACAGAAAAGGAGATAAAATGACAAACAGATGCAGATTGCATCATTTGTTCTTTATGTGTTCATATATAAGGTACAGTAATTGCCAGATAATACAGGTGACGATGGACAGCAAAAGCGCCAACACACATACAAACATACATACACGCACGCACTATGCAGATACTTACAGGAAGTTCACACAGCCTGTGCCAGGCGGCGGAGCGATCCACACAAAGCTGAGACTAGTTGTGGGCAGATGACTGACATGAGATGCTACCACACTGCACACAAACTGAGTCCCAAATTGGTGCTCTGACATCACTCCTGAGAAAAAAGGAGAAAGAGAGAGAGAGAGAGAGAGAGAGAGAGAGAGAGAGAGAGAGAGAGAGAGAGAGATTGGATAATTATGTATCAGGCATCATGTAATCAATTATGAAAGTAAAGAGGGACAAATACCTCAGTTACTTATACAACAACTGGCATGTGAGTAAGACATGTTACTCATGTAACTTATTGTTGTTATAATATGACATAAAAATACAATATGATCAAATAAATTACCTAATATACCTAATGTTGTTTACTATGGCTGCTACCTATTAATTGTATATTGCATATATATATATATATATATATAGTGTATATTGTGATCTTTTGGAGTCATGAAATCAGTAGGTCAGCCTACTCTGTCCTTCATGCCTTCACATTATTATAAATGGTCAGCACAAAAAAAATGATAACATAAACTACTTAAGTTAAACTTTTGTTGGCTTAGTCGACTGCACAAAAACACAAGCACACAGGATGTTTTTAACAAAATAGCAACCGCAACATTTCTCCCCTATCAGAAACAAATGGACACAGGCTGGTTTCTTGTGAGGCATAGACCAACAAGCTCTACTGTAAATCAAAGAGAATTTCATAAGTCCCAAGATGCTTTCAGTTCCTGCCTCTACCTTGGGGTCATACTGTTGGTGTTAGATTTGGGCTGGCTTCTGCTTCTGGCAGAAAAAAGAGCAGGTCATGGAGAATGAGAGGAGGTTCAGATAGAACTTGCAGTGGTGGAGCTGACGGGAAGCAGAAGATGCTGCTTGACAGCTCCTGGCCAAAGAATAGGACAGCCAGATACAAGTAGAACCAAGTAGAAGTTTGGGACCACATCCTAAGATGCCTACAGCAAGTATCATTCTTGAGACCAACCACATGGTAGCCAGTAAGCAAGTATGGCCATGACTATTCTGAGAATGACACAATTATTCATTTTCACCAAGTTTGCTGCCTCAGTTTTATGATGGCAATTTGCATATCCTGCTGAATGTTATGAAAAGTGATCACTCAAAGTTCTTCTTTGCAATACAAATCAGCTTAATCCCAAAAAATAAATTTCTATTGCATTTCAGCCCTGTCATAAAAAGACCTGCTGACATGTCAGTGATCATCTCAGTGATCCTCTCATTAATACAGGTGAAAGTGTTGAGGAGGACAAGGCTGAAGACTACTCTTATCATGCTAATTGAGTTAGAATAGCAGATTGAATGTTTTAAAGGAAGGGTGGTGCTTGAAATCATTATTCTTCCTTTGTTAATCATGGTTACCTGCAAGGAAACATTTTTAGTCATCATTGCTTTGCACTAAAAGGGCTTCACTTTGTACTGCTAGTATACCCAAGGGGGTTGGGTAGCCAGTCGACCTTGGACCCTCAGAGGTTTTTTTTCTCCACACAGTGGAGTTTTTGGTTCCTCTACTCCGTAGTCGTCTAGCTTTAACTTCTAGCCTTCAGTTTTTAGACCATGACTATAACCTATGTCTACCATCTATGTAAAGTTCTTTGGGGCAACTCTGTTATGAAAGGTGCTATACAAGAATAAATTGAATTGAACTGAATGGAATTCACAGCAACTGAATGGAATTCACTGCTGCTCGTAAGAATGCACCTAAATCAACCATTTATCGGATTATCAAGAACATTAAAGAGAGAAGTACAGTTGTTTTCAAGAAGGCTTCAGGGCACCCAAGAAAGTCCAGCAAGTGATAGGACTGTCTCCTAAATTGATTCAGCTGCTGGACCAGGGCATCACCAGTGCAGAGCTTGCTTTGGAATGGCAGCAGGCAGGTGTGAGTGCATCTACACACACAGGAAGGAGAAGACTTTTTGAGGATGACATGGTGTCAAGAAGGACAGCAAAAAAGCCAGTTCTCTCCAAGAAAAACATCAGGGACAGACTGTTAATCTGCAAAAGATAAAGGGATTGGATTGCTGAGGCAAAGTCATTTGTGCTAATGAATCCCCTTTCCGATAGTTTGGGGCAACCAAACAAAAAAAGATTGTCCAGAGAAGAAAAGGTGAGCGCTACCATCACTCCTGTGTCTTGCCAACAGTAAAGCATCCTGAGACCTTATATGTGTGGAGTTGCTTCTCAGCTAAGGGAGTGGGCTCACTTAAATTTTTGCCTAACAACACAACCATGAATAAAGAGAGGCACCAGAACATCTGACAGCAACTTCTCAAGTTTGGTGAAGAACATTGCCTTTCCAGCATGATGGAGCCCCATGCCAAAAAGTGGTAACTAAATGGCTTGGTTTCAAAACATTTAAATTTTGGGTTTATGATCTGGAAACTCCCCAGACCTTAATCCCATGGAGAACATGTTCAGTCAAGGTGGGTGGACAAACAATACTGAAGTCAATTGACAACATGCAAGGATGAATTGCGGTCTTGAAAAAGAAAAGCTAACAATGCAAATATTGAATCTTTGCATAATTGTCGATAAAAGCCTTTGAATTGCTTGTAATTATACTTCAATATATCTTTGAAACATTTGACAAAAAGATCTAAAAACACTGAAGCAGTCAACTTTGTGAAAACCAATGTTTATATAGCTTAATATCTAAGGAAGGAAAAATTATTCAAGAGCCACTTGAGATAGAATGCGGAAATTTTATGGTGCACAGACAAACCCTTCACATGCCCTCATGAAAGCTACTGCTGAGCTGGCATAGAGGAGCAGTGGAAAGGCTAAGGGAAGAATGCTTGGAACCATTAGAGAACTGGAAAGAGATGAGGTGGTTCTGTGACCCTACATGCTATCTGCTGATTTGCTATGTTGGAGAGGATGAAGATTAGAAGAGAGAAAGAAAAAAGCATGAGACAGAGATCTTTTTTCTAAGTTTTAAAAGTGTTTTAACTTTGCATTAATGGGTTACTGGGCTAACTAACTGGGTGGGGGTAGTTTGCTTATCATGAGGCTTTATTTCTGTTATTTTACACACTCAGAATCCTGTGGAGAGCCCTGTTGGCAAAACAGCAAAGGCCAAGTAGCTGTGCTAGCATTGATCTGTGCTATTCTATGCATTACAGCAAACTATATGTGATTATACACCCAGTGAGTTATTATGGGTAATTCTTTATTTATCTAAATCATAGGGATTGTACAGTTTAATGCTGCTACTGCAGGTGTCTTGGAATCCTTAGTCAGTAAAATATAATAGTGGATCCTTCATGGTAATCTTCCTTATGACATCCATTTCTTTTAGCTGTGAAGCTATGGTAATCTGTTTGCTGAAACTAACACAGCTTTCTACAATGGTGTGAAGAGGATTTTCTGCTTCTGAGCCCGGACAACTTGCTTTGTTTGATAGAATCGTGTATTCTGCTCTCCTACAGAAAAGCCTTTTCAGTCAAATTTCGAATCCCACCTCTAGCACTACCACCATTGGGTCCCTGAGCAAGACCCTTAACCCTGAGTTGCTCCAGGGGGACTGTCCCTGTAATTAGGACATGTAAGTCACTCTGGATAAGAGCGTCTGCTAAATGCCGTAAATGTAAATGCAACTGAATGGTGGAAAAGAAACAAAAAAGGGCAGGTTAAAATTGGAAGTCTTCTATTCAGAGTACCTACAACAGGTACATTAACATCAGAACTGCAGCAAAGGAAGAAACATGGTCTGATGAATCATGTTTTCTTTTATGTCATGTGGATGTCTGATCCAAGCAGATCACTCTTCAACATTAATAGCACTTAAAATACCTGCTGCTAATGCTTGCTGACAGATATCACACCAAAGCTTACACAATTTTTACACAACAAGGACATAATATTTTGCATGTCTTTTAATGTTACAGGTAACTGGTGGATACTACAATTTATTGAATTATAGCCTCTGTTTCATTATTTATATGCAATCTTTAGATTATTGGCAAATCATTGACCTAGTGATAAAGATTGCATACTCATCAAAAACTGTTTAATGTTTCTGCTTGTTTTCCTTGTATTATTTTATCTAGCTCTTCATGAAATTCAAATACGTATCTTTTTCTTTCATGTCTGAGATTAAAAAATACTTCTTACATTCATTTTGGTTCAAACCTATTGTTAGAAAATGTAAAAAATGTAATATAAAAAAAAACAAAAAAAAAACATGTGGTCGTTCCTTGGAAGGAAAGCTTGATAACCCATCAAAAAATGTTTTATATACCCTTTTTTTAATTAATATTTTGCAGTTATACAAAATTATATTTCAGAACATATAATTAGCAAATCATATACAACAACAGCTGACTCAACACTGCCTTCAGATAGATAAATTAATATATGCATACATAAATAAAAAAATAACAGAAGAACCTGTTCAAGATTCAAGAATCAAGGTGAGGAGCCAATGGTGTTTGAATACATTTATTTTCTAAGTAAAATTTTATATGCAAGCCCAGCCTAAATCCACACATCTGTTATATTACACTAAAAGCTTCACATAAAATCTATATGCGCTGTCAGAGTAATGCCGGTCTATAGTCAAGGTTGTGCCGTCTGTTTGATTTGCCTCACATTAACACCACCCGTCTCTTTAATGCACCCAATGATTTTGAAATAATCTCTTCTCCTCATTTCTCCTTTCACATGCAGATTGAACACTTCAGAGCTGTCTGCCGTGATTAATGGCAGTTAAAAATGACCCACTAACTCCCACGGTAGCACTTGGCATGCTGGCCCACCCGCACGATAGCTAAATAAATGGTTGTTCACGCACACACACGCACGCGCACACACACACACAGGAAAGAGAATAGTGTGATAGGTTTGTGAAATGGTGGGATGAGAGAGGGATATGGGGTGGAGACCTCTTTGAATGTCAGAGAGGAAATCACCCCCTACATGTTTTTATTAGTGAAAGATCGGAGTGTCTCTGAGGTCATGATTGCTTTTGATTAATGTCCAGTTGATGAAAAGTGTGTGTGTGTGTGTGTGTGTGTGTGTGTGTGTGTGTGTGTGTGTGTGTGTGTGCATGCGTGTATGTGAACATGGGCATAAAATAGGCAGGGTGCATGGGATGTGTCCTTCCTATACCCCCAACCAAATAATTTGCTTTCACCAAATGCAGACTTTCCTTTCTTCTCTTTAACAGTGTGTTCATCACTTAAGGATGCCTTAAACTGAGCTAAACAGGATTACTTGTATTAAAGTGTTAAAAGGACCATATCATGTAAAATGAACAATTACTGGTTTCTGCAGCTGAAGATGTGCTAATAAAGCAACAAAGAAATCAGTGAAATGCTTTCATTCTAAAGGAGCAGTCCAGCAAGACCAAATGTGTATGGAAGTGACTTTGAACAGATAATGGTGGCCATCACCAGAAAAACATTATATGGAAGAAAAGAAAGAGGCCAGTTACATTAATAGTACAATTTTTAGAATGTAACTATGTTGTTATGTTGTAAGTGAACTTCATAAACAGTATTTTTTATACTCATTGAACAAGTTTTATCCTAAGTGTAAGTCCACATTGGACATTGGCATTTGTTACCTAAATGTAATCTTTTCATACCTCTTTTCATACAAACAATGAAGAAGCAGAGATGCAGGATTGTTAAGGGTGATTTAGACTTTAATTGATAAAATTATCTGATGACAAAGGTCTACATAAAGGTCAAGAGGTAGAGAGCTCTGAAGATTAGTTTTTTTTTTTTTTTCTGAGGAGAAAGACAAGCGATTGCTGTTTACTCTGGGCCCAACCTAAAAAGCTTGGTTTTATTTTAGGTAAAATGATTTTCAACTATTTATATGTTTTAAATAGTAACATACTATTATATTTTATATATATATATATATATATATATATATATATATATATATATATATATATATATAACAAATTGTATATCTTAACTATTTGCATAATCGTAAAATGAATAATACCTTATTATAAATTATAAAGTAACTAACAGGAAAATCGACTGTGTCAGCAGCCAAATGTATCTTTATGCTTTACCTTGCCCTAACCTTAACCTCAGCATATCTCTAGTCTCTAAAACCCTGATCCTAAAACTAACAATAGTGCCCTCATAATGTGGTCATTGGTGATGGTCTAGCTCTGTTGGTAGGATACTTGTCTATGGATCAAGGACAGTTCAAATCCACTTCAACATTCCACCATTGGGTTCTGGGTAAACCACTTAACATCAAGTTTATGCAGGACTTGTCACTGTAGTTAGGGTGGAAGTTGCTCTGAATAACAGCTAAATGCACTGCTTAAATGTGAATAATCCCTTTCAAGTTTTACTAGATGGCACAACAGCTAATGAGAGTATCTGTAATAGCTGTAGATGGCATAAGTGTGTTACCAGGCAGCTGCGCAGGGATAACCTTGCAACAGAGCACACCTAGCCTGTCATGTGGTGACAATTCATATGAAACACTAATCATCAAAGAGGTCCAAAGACGCAGACAGTCCTTCCATGAGAAGGAGAATGTGTGTGTGTCTGTGTGTGTGCATGCGTGCGTGCGTCCTGAGCTTATATTACTTTACTTTATACTCTATACTATGCAAACTCTGCTTGAAAACGAGTGCTGTTTGCTGTTGCTTACACATTCACAATTTGAACCAATGAACCCAAGAATTCATCCCTCTATTTGGAATCTAATAAGTGTTAATAAGCCTAAAAATCTTCTCATATTTTTTTTCTTTGACTATCCATGATCTTCCAACTTTTTAAAATTGTTATTTTCTCCTTTATCATTTGAGCATCCTGCACACAAAAAACTACCCTGAGGAGAAAAAGAGGATGGAGAAGAGAGACAGATGGGCTCTGGATGGAACTAAACTGGCATGCATTTTCCAGGACTCATTCCCATCCCACTTTTCTCTGCTCATTATAATGGAGGTCGGGAGCCAAATACACACTGGGAGCCAATCAGCCACAGCATCAGTTGGAATAGATGCCATTATGTAAATTGTGAAAATTAAATTTATGTCCCAGTACTGTAATATTCAAATGGCCAAATGTGAAGCTCTTCTGCATCACTACTCATTTAATACAAACCACTTAGCTGTAGGGTGCAGCTTGCCTGCACATATGACAGGCAGGGTTTTGGCCGACACTGCAAAGTTGCACTGGTGTCTGTCAGTGGTGTCCAGAACCACAGCATTCCATATGGAAGAGATGGGAGCTTTGCCTCACATTCCTCAAAAAAAAAAAAACTGCTGCTGCAGAACAGATGCTGCTAAAACACACCCACCTGTTACACGGATGCCATGGTTCCTAGGCACCTAGTATAAACAATAGTAATAATCTTTGTTCATTTGGTTGTGGATCTACCAATGCTTGTGGGATATCATCAAAGCAACAATTTGGGTTGGAGCAGAAAATGGACCTCACTGTGCTGTGGATGTGAAACTAATAAAATCTCTAACCATGTTAGCCTTGTACCAAATCTTCTTAAGCCTTGCTGTTTGCCCTGCTTGTTCATCCTAACTCAGTCATCAGTGTGTGTGTGTGTGTGTGTGTGTGTGTGTGTGTGTGTGTGTGTGTGTGTATGTGTGTGAACTTATTTCTGCCCTTCCCTGCCTTCACTTCATACATCATGCTGCCAACTTATGAAGAAAATGTGGATAACAAATATTTATTAAACAAACACTCTGAATATATGAAGTACTGTTTTACGTGAGAGTGTCTTCCAGTGTGTGTTTCAACAATTATTTGTACTTTGCTAGCCTCCAGAGCTTCTCAGAATAAAAAAACAAAACATATAAAATGATGAAAGCATATGACCCTTTAAGTCTTTGTTCTACTGTGGCTGTCATAGATCTGCCGGAACACATTATGTAGTATGTGGCAATGCTCAATGCAGCCAAGTGGAGCTTTAGAGATCCATTGTTGCCTTGGCTGCATGAGAAACTGACTTTGAGGTCAGCTGAGTGGACAATGAGGTTCCAGTGGCTCCTCGACATGCTACAATGTCATTGGTCCATATTATAAGCTGCCAGTGCTGGATTCTAGCACTGGCATGAAATGCTTGAGAAGCGCTGTTGAGTGTTGCTGAGCAATTGAGGTAGCATTTTTGGTGGGGTGCCAGGAGGAGGAAGGGAGGACACTGGGGAGTTTGTGGAATGTCATGCTCTTTGAGGATACAGTGATTTGGCTTATGTTTATATGAAAGACATAACATATTTTGTGTTTCTATGTCTCTGTTTCATTTTGAAAATATAACTTTTATATATAATATAAATATAATATAAATAAATTTCCTGCATTAATATTTTTATTTCAATTCAATTTTATATAAATTGATATTTACTATTTTTCAATTAAGCACAAACAACAGCAACTTTAAAAAGCTTCAGAATAATAGAGTATCCATATGGAAAAACTGTACTTTTTGCTGGAAATTAAAATGTTCACCACCAAATTGCTTTGATGTATGTTTAGAATGTCTCTAAGATGGATCTTTTAGTCGTAGATCATTTACAAAATGTTGAAAGATAGTTTAAGGCAGAAGAGAAGAAATTGAAGGAGGGAAAGGCAGAAAACAGATAAGAGGAAGATAAAGATAATGATGATAATGGTGGTGATGATAATGGAAGTGTTCAGTCACACAGGTGTATCTAGATATTCTTGTTTCAGTATTTGGTGAACTACAGATATCTACGCCTTTAAGGGCCCTCCTAGAGAAGCATCACTGGTGTTGTTTTTAATTTGGCGTGACTGCATGCCTAGTGCAGAACCGTTTAATTAATTTGATTGCAGTAACTAATTTCTGACGCTCTGGTAACATGATCGCTAAGCAAACACTAGTGAGACTTAGCTGTTGGAGGTGTCTGATGACATGCACATCAGAGTAGATGTGTAGAACAGTTGGAGACAGGAGAAGGCCAGGCCTGAGGAGGGTGGATGCAGCTTTTACATCTCAATACACAGATAAGGCAAACCTGTTTGTAATGGTGCTATACCAGAAGGCACTACAATAAAATGATCTAAACAGATTTTTCCAAATATGCCTCATGGCCCTTGAATGCATAAAGGTGTGTTCTTTCTATACTGCTGCAGATGGTCTACCAATATCAGCTCTCTCATCTTACATAAACAAACTGATGTGTAAAGTGTGCTCTAAAGGATGTGCCCAGCACCCAGAACAGGCAGAAGTTAAGGATGTAGTTTCTTGAAGGAAAAAGCAAAGGTATTGCTCTCTCTATTCTGCTTATTACATATGTGAAGTTGCATCATTACTTCTATGACAGATGAGCAGACATTTTCAGTAATGTTTTCCTCAGAGAGGACATAAAATTTAGCAGAAACAGGAAGTGCATGGGAGAAGATATGTACTTTGTAACAACAAAAGACTTGACCTGAGCAGAGACCAATAGAAAAACATAGCAAAGAGACAGACACAATTATTTTTCAGTTTCAAAATAATTTTTCAGTTCCAGCACATTCATTTTGTAAATAGGCACTGTTAGAGAAAAATAGGGGAAGAAAACCTTTACATTCAGAGTACTCAATAGGGCAGATGTTTGCAGGACAGACCTCAGATCAAAAAAAAAACAACTATACACTCTTACTCTGTAAAGTATGTTGAAATAAATAATAGACATACTAAAAATATTTCTACCTTGTAGTAGCGTTATTTATACAAAGGCTCAGGTCATGTAGTTAAGAAATTGAAGGCATTGACATTTTTGTGTTATAAATCTGTTTAATATCAGAACTGCCTTAAATCTTTACATGGTATTTAACAGTAAAAAGAGACTACTATAGATTAAAACCTTTTAAAAACTCAGGATGTTCTGGAGAGCATAAATATTGATGTTTATTGAGTGGTCATGTGAACATACACAGTTAATGTTTTTTGACACCAAGGTTTGCATCAGATTGCTCATTGAGGAAAAAGTATGCAGATGATTTTTCTACAGTAAAGCAATAGGTAGATCTGATGTGACATCTTGGGGTGGCTTTGGGGCATCATCATAAAAAAAAGAAAAGTATCACTCAGTTATTTTACATTACACAATTTCTTCTGGTTTGAATGTAGCAGGTGCAATCATTTTTAAGTCAAACGAATAATTATTGCAAACAAATTTGTCCCAAAATTACTATATTCAGTCAACAAACAAAAGCAAATATTTGAGAGATGTACCAGTCTTCCAGATCATCATCCTGTTCAGCTCATGGGACAGACTGGGCCAGCAAGGTTGAAATTAAGAAACTGTCTACATACACAAATATGTTGGGGGTTGGAATAGACACATTCAAGATTTGTTTTAAAAGGATATCAAGAATCTATGCTGTTTTCATGTCAAAGGCGAGGTGGCGTGTCCAGTAGATGATGCTCTCTTGTTTTGTGCCACTATATTGAGCCTCTGATGGAAGTCCCTGATCCTGGCTGTACGTTTGATGTCCTACCCAGCGTTACATGGGGTTTTTGGTGCTACTTTGCCAAGAACATTTGGCTCTTAAATTTAATTGTACACAGTGTATTATGTTTGTTATGTTTACGCTTGGAGCTTCTAGATCAGATTTAAAGCATCCCTCATATTTGTTGTACTTAATTTGACTTTATATAAAGTGAAAAGGTGTCTAATGTCTACAGATGCTGTAAATGAAACTTTAAAGAACAAAAACTGCAACAGGAAAAACCAATGGTGAAATACCCTTCCATCTGTGATGTAATCTGTTGACAACTGTGTAAAAACTTAAGAGAATAAGGCTGTTTTCAGCATATTAATGCTGATAGGTTTGTTAGTTATTCTTGGAGTGCAGTATCTGTGCCCTTGACAGTGGAGGTGATGTGCTTATTTTGAACTATCTGTAGCCTTTATGTGATGCTCATCTACATAGTGATCTTGTCTGCACTCCACCACCATTCAGGTCACACAATTGGTTTGTAGCTACATGCCATTGAAATGCGGTCAAACCATTTCACTCTTTCTCAATGTTTTCACACTCTGCTAGCTGCCTTTGAAATAAACACACACACACACTGTTGCACACACATCCATATATGATGTTTATTGCATAATTCAATCATTCACAAGAATGAGAAACAAGAGACATGCCTTTCTTTTCCATCTAACCTATCTTTAACATTTCCTATGGGTCTGCTGGCGAAGTCACACTGTGGTCTGGTGAGAAAGTTCAGGATGATGGAGGATGTAATGCTCAGGTGAGGGCTCAGATAAAGAATGTGACATTAAGCTTAGGCAGAAACAGCAAAGCTGTTGGAAGAGTGAGAAGGTGAATGGAGTAAGTTGTGATAAGTGGTTTTATTCTGTTATGCATGTGTGTTTATGTGTGTGTGTGTATATGTGTATGTGTGTGTGTGTGCGTGTGTGCGTGTGCATGCATGTAATAATGTAATGTGTGTGCTTTGTGTGTGTGTACTGTTGTAATATAATATGCATTGTGTACAGATTCCCCATAAGTGTAAGTATTACTTCATGTCAGGCATTATAGTTTGTATGCCACATGTGCATGTTTACTGCATAAACAGAGCAAGCAGAAGGAAGAGTGAGAAAGCTGAAAAGAAAATAGAAGAGAGAGAGAGAGAGAGAGAGAGAGAGCCTGTGTTGCTCTGCATATTAGTGAACTCAGAAGCACTGTGTTAATACCTATTGCTTTAATGCATTACCATGGGATTGAGACGGCTCGTCTGCTCCATTGATGAAGCTGAGTCAATTAATGAAATTCAAATCAAGACAGTGAGAAAATATGAAAACTCAAGTGTAACATCCTTCTCAACATCCTCTTAAAAATAAGCTTCAAAGTTTGTAAGGGAGGAATCATGTGACACTGGGCTGGTGTTGAGTCATGGCCATTTTTGATCTTTACATTAACTTAATAATATAAATTATCTCATAAAGCAGTTGATCTGTGCTGATTTTCTGTTCTGCACTTTGATCAAATCTAGATTCAGCTGAAGTTCTTATCCTTTAGCATCCATCTTCCATGAGCCTTAATTTCATGTTTGAGCAGGCATGGTCAAAAGGGTGTGGTCTGTAGTCTGTACTGTGGCTGTAAGTCCACTGTGCATATATTTTATTTTTTGAGAGGCTATCATTAGATTCTCATCATTTGGACATTCTTAATGTCTATTGTGGCAGTATCATCATAAACATTGATTTATCAGTTCAAAGTGCACTTTAACATCTTTTCATCTTGATTCTGCTCATAGTCAACCTGAGCTGTACATTATAACAAATGTGCTATCTTCTTTCAGCATGGATGAATGTACTGTCATGTAGTGCTCTGTTAGTATCTGTCTTTATGTTAGTTTTATTTGCTGTTTTGTATATTATATTGTGTCTTCTGTTGTCTTGTGTCTTGTGTGTATGTTTGGGACCTGAAGAGCGTTATTCGTTTACTATTTATTACTGCTGTGTATATGCTTGAAATGACAATAAATCTTTGTGACAGCTTGACTTGACAATGCATTTGTGCAAAGTTTTAGGCAGGTGTGAAAAATGCTGTAACGAGAATACTTTAAAAGTGATCAATCAGCAAGTACAGTGAATGAACAAATCTAAATCAAATCAATATTTGGTGCAACCTGCCCTTCCTTTCCTCAAGTGGGCTGTGACACTGTCAGGAATTCTCCATAATCTTTGCTTTATAATGTGACTTTGAACGGACTTCCTTCCCCCATGATGTTTGAGTGGCGGCGAAAATAAACATTAAATGTTTTACGCCTTAACAGCATCAATTCTTTGTATCGTTCTTTTTGTAAATCTTTTACAAGCAAAAAGATACGTCATTATCAATTATAGTAGTTCTAAATTGAGCTCTTTTTGTGTGGGTTGAATGAGTGCAGAACAGTGAGCTAACGATGTTTGAATGTCTTCAATTTAATTATGGTTATGTTCGTGACTGAGTCCAAGCATAGTCTTTTCTTTGTGATTATCATAATTATTTCTTCTGCCATAATTATCATATCAAAACTATCACTGCTGTTCTTTATTAAATATCCACTTTTCTTAACAAAAGGTTTGCTTTAGTCGTGGATGGTTCTTAATATCATCAGGGTAAAGTGTCTGCAATTTGCAGTGATTTTGTATTTAGTAAATGAACTGCATTATTTGTTCATTCATTTTAAGTGTTGCTGCTAAATATGTAACCATTTGCTTAGTAATTGGCTGAATTTGAATAATGTAAAGAACTTGTTTTAGCTGTGTAGATATTTGAAAATAAGTGAATTTGATAAACTGATCTAGACATGATGGAGATATTTTAGTTTTGAAAAATAACAGATTTTTAAGTATTTTATTTTTGTGTCTTATTTGAAAAGGAAATCCAGCTATGATTTCTGGGCGGGTTCTATGCTGTGAAGGTTGCGACATGTTCCAACACTTGTGAACAATCAAAAACTAATGTTTGAGCTAATATAGTGATTAGAAATGGACGCCGTTGCACTGATGATTTATTTATTTATTTTTTAATTCTCGATCAAATCAGAATATCCTTCACACATATTTACAATTTTGATGATGTTTTTTAGTTTCGAAAAAAAGAAAACTTACTTTAAAAATTTTAATTTGCTGTTAACAAACATTGACCTTTGGCGAAGTTAGCTGTCTTATTGAATTTGCACATGCCAATTCCACAGTAGTACTCCCAGATTTGAAATCCTCTGTAAGGTTAAAGTGTCTCCTCTCAAAACATGGCTCTAATAGTCTCTGAAAATTCTTGGTTTAGCACACTTAGTAATATGCTTCTCTCTTTATACTCTCTGCTCACATCCTCCTCAGTAAGCATCTCTCTCACTTCTTTTCCACACTTTTCCTGTCACCATTCTTAGCTCAGATTATTAAATGTGAGAGAATAAGAAAGATGAGGAGCAAGTGAAGTATTCCCATGGACTGAAAGCTATTAATTGCCTGAGAGACTTCAGCTTTTCAGTGTCTGTGATCCTGCTCTCTAACTCTCTGTTTGACAGCCCCTTAGCCTGCATAATACACACACAAGAAATACACTCCTGCTATCTGTACACATTTACACATGCACACACACAGTACACATACATACATGCTATACAAACTATATGTATGTATATATATATATATATATAATATATATATATATATATATATATTATGTATATATATATACATAAACTTTCAAAGCAAGTTTTACATTTTAGGAGTTTTATTTATTTATTTATTTATTGTTATATTATATTTTAAAACTGTTTTTCAAAATAATCAAATGCATTTGTTACCCAGTAAAGCAAAGATGTACAAATTTTATTGAAAAATGGTAAACCAAAATATAAGCTGTAATTACCTAAACCACTTTAAATGTATTCATTTCTTTATTTATATATTGGCCCTGTTTTAACATCTTCTCAATCTTTACAGGTAGAACAAGCAAGTGAAAGTGACTATGAGTGTACGAGTACGTGTGAGTCTTTGTCTGTGTTTCTGGGATAGAGTAGCAACCTGTCCAAGGTGTTTCCCCACTTTTCACCCTGTGAGAGCTGGGATAGGCTCCAGCACTGCCTGCAGTCCTAATCAGTGTCCTAATCAGGACGCGTGGCTCAGAAAATGAGTGTGTGAGTGTGAGAGAGTAGCTAGCATGTAATTTTAACATCAAGTATTTTCATGTAGTTTATTGCTAATGATGAATGTGTTAATTCTGCAACCAGATGTCTATTAGCTGGCAACAGGCCAGAACATGAAAATCAGCTTTATATAATAAGAGACTTTTTATCCATATACATCCATATAATACATATAATATTTCTGAATTTTTTCATGTGCAAATGAAAGGTGTCCTATTGTAAACTATCCGAATGTTACTTTTGCCAAATACCAGCTTTATGTCTGTTGGTGGATCTTACTCATTTACATCATAAATATAATACTATTTACCATGTTTGTTAAAAAGTTATTTAATTTGTTTAAGATCTGTTGGAAAAATCCAAATGGATTATCTAACTGGATAATAAGAATTGTCTACAAAATATTAGTTTACTTGTAGATTTATGAAGTCAAACATAGCTAAGCAAAAGCATATCTGTAATGTTAAAAATTTTATGCTTAGTGCATACACAGAGAGGCTTTTTTTTCTTTCATTATGCTTTAATCTAAAGAGGGTTTATGTCACATACTACTTTTTAATGTATAAGTTTGAGGCAAACTAAATAGCCTTTTGATGCACAATCAAATGCAGGGTTTGAGAAACGTGTACAGGCTAAGTGAAGAGTGGGGATTATAAAAAAAAGTCTTACTTATTAACCATGACCTGTGTTTCCATTTTTCTTAAATCACGTTATTTTCTCTCTTTTCATTTCTTCCTCTCCCGCTCAACAATAGCCCCCTTTTCAAATCCTAAAAAATGGTTAGTCACCCAATGGCCTGCAAACCTTTGCAACCTCTCTCTCTCTCTCTCTCTCTCTCTCTCTTTCTCTCTCTCTCTCTCTCTCTCTCTCTCTCTCTCTTTCTCTCTCTCTTTCTCTCTCTGTCAGTGTATGATAAGTAAATGATAAGGTTTTGGTTTCACTCTTGTCCTCAGTGTCAGACATTAGATTTGGGTGCTATGTGAGCTGTCTTTTATTAGTGAGCACTGTGACATAGTACCTTTTGCATGGCTCTTTTAATAAATACAGATTCGAGCTGCCTGCCTCAAATGTTTATGTCTGTTTTGTAAGTAGTATAATGAGTTTTCCGAGGTAACAGAAAGAGAGGGACATTCCTCTGCAAGACTGGAGGGGGTTTTCCCCTAGGAGGGCAGAATATAGTAGGCTTGCCTGCAGCCAACCAAGTCCTTATGACATCAACCATTGCAGAAACCCACAGAGCTCAGATTCTATGTCTCTCCCTCCCACTCCCTCCATTGCCTCTGCTTGCTTTCGACATCAGTAGCAGCTCATAGCAGGCTGGTGGCTGATTTTTTTATTAAGGGTGGTGGTTGTTATTCATCCAGTTTATTTTGCATTTAAGTACACAAACACCATTTTGGTCTGGCCTGTACAGGATTTACAGTTTGAGAGTGGCAGAATTAACACTGACTTGTGTTGTGCACTGTTAGAGACTGCAGTGAGAATGGCTTTTGATAGTCTTACGGTGGAAAAGGTTGGAATCCATCTTTAAGTAAAGTAAAATAAATGATAGAAATGGTTTTAACTGAAAATTTGTTTAGAATGCCTATTTTAATTGTAATGTGTTATACCCCTCTCACTCATAAACTCTTTGAATATTATTTAAATTTGAAATCACATTACAATTATGCAAAATATATGCAAATTACATGCATATATCATAAATTATTTTCTGTGAGAGCAAAATCCCATCAAACATACATACATACATACGTTTTTCCAGAACCCCCAAACATCTCCTCCCCCAGAACCCAAATGCCTTCAAATGTGGCTGGTGATATTACCTCTTTTTTAGGGTGGTATTTATTGTACATGCCCCACTACACCTCTAAAAGGCTCCCATTCAGTGTTTAGTCATGCATATTTGAGACAGCGTGACCAAGCAGTACTGATGTAAGTAATGCGAAAGTTTATGTCATCTGAGTCCCTGGATTTCTCAGGAACAGAGGGTGCATTCTTTGGCCACATTCCAAGAATCCTACAAAACAGGATGGTGACCTTTAGTGATATAGTAATCCTTGATGCGTTTGACAATACATTTATGTACTGATGAGGCATAGGCTTTTTGCCTATACATCGCTCCACCAGGTCCACCAGGTAAAGAGGTGAAACATTTTTGTTTTTCATTAGAAGTTAAAAACTAAAAGTACCCAAAGTTAGACCCAAAGTTAAAGTCTCAACATGAAGATTAAGCTTCTTGAAGTTAATCATTTGTAGTCTTTCAGTCTTTTAAAACAGAATTCTTATAAATACGATTAGCTATTTACTAGGACCCTGTTGGTTTCTGTGAGGCTTATTCCACCCATTCTTGATTGCAAGCCCAATACTGAACACATCTGAATGCCACATGCTTTGCTCACTGTTACATCAACCACACAGCTGTACACGTTTAGGAAATCAGATGATTTGCTAACACAGGCAATGGTCTCAGTGTAAACACAAGTTATGTTTAAGCATATGAATTAAGATACAATCTGTAACAGAAAAAAATTGTAAAGAGATTTTGAGTCAATAATGTTTTCTATTTATATATCTTATATTTTATACAGTACTGTGCAAAAGTTTTAGGCAGGTGTGGAAAAAAAAGGGAAGTGTTAATCATTTATTTTCATCAATCAACAAAATGCAGTGAATGAACAAAAGAGAAATCTAAATCAAATCAATATTTGGTGTGACCACCCTTTGCCTTCAAAACAGCATCAATTCTTCTAGGTACACTTTCATACAGTTTTTGAAGGAACTCGGCTGGTAGGTTGTTCCAAACATCTTGGAGAACCAACCACAGATCTTCTGTGGATGTAGGCTTCCTCACATCCTTCTGTCTCTTCATGTAATCCCAGACGCACTCGATGATGTTGAGATGAGGGCTCTGTGGGGGCCATAAGAATTGATGCTGGTTTGAAGGCAAAAGGTAGTAACACCAAATATTGATTTGATTTAGATTTTTCTTTTGTTCACTCACTTTGCATTTTGTTAACTGATAAAAATAAACATTTACAGCATTTTTTCCAGACCTGCCTAAAACTTTTGCACAGTACAGTATATATGTAGAAATATAGAAATTCTAAAGGGTTCACAGACTTTTAAGCACTGCTGTATTTGAGATTGCATTGTCAGTGTCCTCAGGCACAGAATCAGAATCAGATTTATTATATAAGTTATATTATATAATAAATGTGTGATATAAGTGATATAAGTGTTACAAATGCAAACATATGGTTTCCGGCTGATGGTAAACAGTGTTCAAACAGTATAAACCCAATATACACATTGTATACACTGAGTGTACGTAAATTGCTAACCCTAGCAATAAACAAGTTATTAACAAGTTCTATAAAAATGCCACGAGGAGGGTGAATGTTCATTGGCTGAGTATGTTTTGTGTGTTTCAAAACTGAATTCTAACTTGAAGTTCACCATTCTCCTGTACTTCTAGGCAAACTTACATTTTGCAGTCTTGATGGACAAACATGATTAACCTAGGGTGGGGTAATGTAGGGCAGCAGCTGAACAATGTAAAGGTGTGAATAAAAGGAATAAGAATTTGGAAAGAAATGGAAAATTAAAGCACTTGTACGAAAATAAAATACTTGTGGTGAAAATGTTTTGTCTTTATGTCTTTTAGAGCAGAAACAGAGTAGATTATTGGTAGTGGAGATCTGAGTTAATTGAAGGTAAAAAAAAATAGTATGTGTAGGATGAAAAGCTAACTATAACTGGGCACCCAAATGTACACATATATTTACACACAAAGACCTGAGCGTTTTTTGCCCAGCTCACATCAGCCACTTAGATCCACATTTTAGAACTTCCAACATCATAGCAAAGCTGAGATGGCTTCCCACATTGGTGTCTGTGAGTTCTCCAAAGCATGTGGTGGCTGATGATAAGAAAATAAAATTTGTTTTCTCCAAAAAAAAAAAAGGAGAAATTTTCTACTCAGAAACCAGCCTCAGACAAGGGAACAAGTTCAACAGTCCTCAAAATATTAATTCAAACAGCAAAAAGAATGGTGGTGTTTTGCTGAAATGTGTTTGATCATCTCTCTCAACCTTTGCCAAGAATATTTTTTGTACCCTCCTGTGTTAAACTAACTTGTCCAGGGCCAGAAGTGTGCAGAGAACTGAGTGTATGTATATTGCTTATTGTGTATAAATCTAACCCCAAGCACAATTTTGCTTGTGATAAGGCTGAAAAAAAAATACATTCATGTGAGTCAGTGAAACCTGTGAATATATCCAAAAGAAATACTGAAAGAAACAAACCACCTGGACTACTTGGATGACTATTAGTGTTTGGTGGAGCCTGATATTGGTGATCTGTGCGTAACGACTCAAAAACAAAATGCATGAGGATCTAGATACATAGACTCATGGACTCTTGTGGCCTGCAGTAGGAGCTGAGGTCTGCATTAAGAGTGAGGGATGCATTTAAAGTAGCGGTGGGATTACATCAAGCATCAGCATTGTGCCCATTCTTTTCTGCTATGATAATGGACAAGTTGACAGACAAGGTTTGACAGACATCACCGTGGACTATGATGTTTGCAGATGATATTGTGATCTGTAGTGAGAGTAGGGAGCAGCTTGAGGAGACCCTAGAAAAGTGGGCATATGCTCTATCTTTAGGAGAGGAATGGAAGTGAGTAGGCCCCAGACAGAAAAGCTGAGTGTGACTCAAAGAGAGGACAGTGGAATGGTTGTGATGCAAGGAGAAGAGGTGACAAAAGTAAAGGAATTTAAATACATGGGATCAAAATTTCAGAGTAATGGGGAGTTTGGAAGAGAGCTAAAGAAAAGAATGAAATTAGTATATTAGAAATTAGTATATTAGAAGGAACACTCATGTTGAACGATTTGGAGACAAAGTCAGAGAAGAATGATTGCATTTGTTTGCACAAATGCAGAGCAGAGACAAGGATTATATTGGTAGAAGAATGTTGAGGATGGTGCTGCCAGGAAAGAGAAAGGACAAAGAGGAGGTTTATGGAAGTGCAGAGGACCATAAGAAATGTAAAACACAAATGGATCACCCAGCAGAACAATAATCCAAAGGATACATACAAATGAATAGTTTAATGATTACAAAAAGGCCAACCCCTGACCTAAACCCCTGACACCTGGGAGGTGTCACAGTCTGTCGTGCCTGTAGTTCCGGCTGGGCACGACAGATGGCGCTCTGTTCTGACTGAGGACACCTGGGTTTGTTCAGACACAGGTGTGCTTCATTGGGGCTGCTATTTAAGCCCCAGTGAGTCAGAACAGAGCGCGGTTCATTAACGAGGCTACGCCTTACAGTTAATGGTGGCACTTTTGGTTTGTGTTGTTGGTTTATGTTAATAAAGTTAGGTTTTTGACTACTGGCTCTGCGTTGGCGTCCTTCTCGCACCCCGCCACCGTTACAGGAGGTGAGGTAGAGGAGAGTCTATTAGTAGAATAGAATAGAATAGAGTAATCTTTTATTATCCCACGAATGGGAAATTTGGGTGTTACAGGGCTCTTTATCAAGAAACACAGAAAGAATATAGAAAGATATATGTCAAGAAAAATGAGTAAAGAAGTGAAATGGTCTCAGATTTCTTGCTAATATGCTTTGATCTTTTGTTGCTCAGATTAATAAATTGGGGGTAGCAGAGGGGTCCAAACTGTAACAGATAAGCTTCATGTATGTTTTGGACTAATTTAGTTTACTAATAGTTTAAAGAACTAAAGCAAGACTAAATTAAACTAAACTAAAGAACTAAAACTAAACCTAGAGTGCTACAGATCATGGATGTGCCTATAAATGTATATACATTAAATATTTTCTTAGTGTTGATCATCATTTGATCATCAAAGTGGACAAAGGTCATTAAAGGCTTACCAAATCCAAAGGCAGCAGGTGCAGGGATGGGTGCTGCTTGGACAGTGGTGGAGGTGTAAAGACCAGTGACTAGCAAGCCATCAAAGTAGGTACTTGTAGATATTGTCACTGCAAAGAGACATGGAAAGGCATTTTCAGAAAAAACAGAACTTACATTCTACACATGTTTTCATTGAAAAAACAAGCTCCAGCAAATACTTATTAATAAGACCTCACAACTTGACATTAATATCAGTGGATGACTTCTACAGCTTATCCAATCCAATTAAAAACTTAAAGAACTTAATTAAACGAAAAGCCATCTTGTTCCAGTAATATTTGGACATCGATAATTGTCTATTGGTGATGCCTAGACAGAGTGATTGTTAATATTTACTGACTGGTTGCAAATTAATCATTGATTAATGGTACCATAAAAGATGTTTGGAGCCTTTTAAAATACTGTAGCTCTTAGGCTTTTGAGAGACTTTCTCATGCAGCGCGTTTAATGCAGAGCTGGCTTTGCATCCAGCATTCATGCATGCATATGACTAATCTCTCTGAAACACCAACAGCTAAAAGGGACAGATGTTAACAGTGAAAAGAGAGACAAAATGGTATTTTGATTTTGGATCTTCTCTTGAAACAACTGCAGCATTATCCTTTTCTCTTTTACTCAGATTAACAGCATGAAGTGTTTAGTTAAGCTTCTTTTTCTGCCAGAGGCTAAAATCACACCAAGCCAAGAGACTGAAGCTCCAGTATCAAACCTTGGCACTAAAGCAGCCGACTACTTGGCCTTATCCCAGGCAGACAGATCATGACGCATGGGGGAGAGAAAAACATGTTGTCCTGAAAGGATGCATTTCTGTATTCCTCAATTCTCAAACTCTCTTGTAAAAAGACAAAGAAAGAAATAAAAGCCCTAACAATTCTCAGAAGCCTAACTCCCCCACTTCTCTTATTCTGATTCTGTTTAAAAAAAAAACAGCATGTACTTTTTACTGATGTAAAAAGAAATGTGCGTTTGTGTACCTCTATGCAAGACTAAGCAACCAGAACTACATGGCTCCACTTTTTTAGATGTAAACATTTCCAACCTTGTTTGTGTGACTTATTAGTGTAATTTGTATATTAATAGATTCTCTCTTCTCTCTTCTCTCTCTCTCTCTCTCTCTCTCTCTCTCTCACTCTCTTTCTCTCTCTCTTTCTCTCTTACAAAGACACACACACACACACACACATACACACTACACACACAATGTTTGGATTAGCAGCAGAGCCCCAGTATTCCCCCATCCTCCCTCCCTTTTCTCTCTCTCCCCCACATCATAGCTTCAATAATTTATCCTACCACTCCCAATGTTATATCCAGATCCTTAAGTCTCTGCTGTCTGTTTTACCCAAAACAAGTTCTAGTTTAAGCTCATTAGCAAATAGACAGTCCACAATACACAGCTGCAGGAATGCAATTGCTCATATCTACTGTATGAAGAAGTATGAAAATATAAGTATCTGTATGCAGTAGTGAGCAGTGCATGTCCAGTCTTATCCCCATAACTTGAAAATGTAGTATGTAAAGTTCAGTATGCACAGAATGGGTATGTCAGAAGACAACAGTACAACAAGAATAACATTAGATGGTGGCTTAAAATATTCATCACACACACACACACACACACACACACACACGCACACACACACACATACACACAGATATAGGCACACTTTAAAGTGCTTAAGGAAGCTCTATTTCAAGTAAACTGTGAGACCGATGGAGGAAGCTAATGGGCAGTCATAAACAAACAGAAGATGAATGAAAGGTAAAGGATCTCCTAATGGAAATTTGTGGAAAAGGGTAAAAAAAAACAACTGATGAAAATGGAAGGTGCAAATAATTCAGAAAAGTCTTAACTGTAGGTAAGAAATGATTCCCTTGTCTTAACAACATGGTGAATAAGTAAGTCCTAAGACCAGATCCACTCAGCTATGGTGGGCTACACTTATATGCTTAAGGCTTAGTAGCGCCAGGCATTTGGAGACAGCCCTTAGAATTCTCCTCCATGCTTGTGCATGCACAAAACACATATTCAGTGTGAATATTCTTGAGCATCCTGCTCAGTTAGAGAAAGGCATGGTAAGATAAAGGGGATGGCAGTGGAAAATTCATTGAGAGCAACATTTGCCTTTCAGATCGGGTTTGTCATTTAGTTGCAGAAGTCCTTTTATTTTCAAGGGTCGTCTTTTAGATGTTCACTGTAAAAATGTCTCTCTAATTTTTCTTTAAGCTAGCAACTGTGTGTTGGCCTGCAATTAGAAATAGGTTTATTCTTTGTTTTTTCTATCACCCTCTTGCTTTAGGGTTGAATTTCACTTGGCAGGTTAGACAACTGACTACTGCCTTTATTTCCATACTCCTTCCACTCCTTTCTTTTTTTTACTTCTTTTCTTAAATTTTGTAAAATGTCTTAGCATGCATATCTTGGCCAAACTCATTTGACCTTGCCCTGTTCAGTACAGTGAGACTCAGTTCCTAAAGTGTAAACAGTATTAGATAAATACTAATAATAATAATTGCGATTGTACACTGCCCAGTCTTTTCTATCCCCCACCCTTTTTCTTCACTCTTGAGTTTATCCCTCTGGCCCTTTTCCACCATGCAATATTGATGCTGTGATGTACTAGGGCTCATTACCAACACACACCACCACACTCCTACTCAACTATTGATAAACCTGGGACCTTACTAGCCTCCCTGAATAGGTCACGTATGTCTGTGTGTGTGTGTGTGTGTGTGTGTGTGTGTGTGTGTGTGTGTGTGAGAGAGAGAGAGAGAGAGAGAATTTTTGTTCATCTGTAAAAGTGAGAAAACCTTGATAAGCAAGCAGACAGAGTGAAAATTAAACAAATCATGAATGTGTGTGTACTAATTTATTTTGATTAGGATGTCTGGTCCTTAGTTCATTAATTTCTTCGGATCAGATAAACCTCTTACTTCTCTTCAGCTCATCAGTGTAAAAGACTGAATGGGGTCAGAAAGTGACTCATCACAGACCTCAACTCCTCATTCATTAAGTGCTGGGTATTTTAGTACTAACTGTTACTTTTGATCATGCTACAAATCTTTTAAGACCTAAGCCAATTAAATTATTCAGCCAACAGTAACAATATAAAAATAGTTAAAAGAGCAACAACAAGACTCAGTGGGTTTTACTCAATAGTTATTAAGTGTCAAATGCATATAATCATACTTCTACCTTGTGTGCTGTAATGCACATGAACTTTCAGTTTTTATATTTACTACATTTTCTCAACAAGGCATTTCCTGTTTTTATTTGGTGGGATTTTTTTTATAACTATTTTATAACTATATAACTATTTTTTTATAACTATTAGTCTGAGATTGTATTTAAAATTTATAATTCTATAATTATTTTTGTATTTATTTTCTTTTTTGTATTTATGTTTATATTATATCATATAATTATGTTCAGTGTTTTAGTAAAAAGTATAGTAAGCCACTACTGCAGGTAGATAAGTAATTTCCATAACTACAGCGTTGGTGGATGCCTTTGGCAGATAGTGGTCACAGGAGGACTACACACAAGTCAGCAAATAGCAAAGTGCATAGGTACAGTTCCCTTGACACCCTGTACCATAACAAACCAACAGCTGTATGGAGAGGGAATCTTATTACTCATTTAAGTTCACTTACTTACACTTAGTAACTGTTAATGTTGCAGTTGTCATTTCAACTGCACCCAGCTGGTTATTTGAAAGCTAGGAATAGAGTCTCTTTTGGTGCAGCACAGGAAGGAAAGACCTGTCAGTAGATCCATAGCTCATTACTCATTACTCATTACTCAACTGCTATTTAGTTAACAATATGACTAGGCTCATAGAAAGGCTGTGCAAATGCTGGGTGCTGTGTCTATGAGAGCGAGAAAGAGAGTTCCATCAGTGCACACAAATCCAGATTTAGGAAAGCATACCTGAACACCAAGGCTTAAACAGTTTCTTGAATGACCCCAGAGTCTTTTTTATTACACAGATTCAGTTTATTGTGCCCCTCTACAATCTCACTATTTTGCACATTACTCACCTATTTATGAGTTTGCAGGTCCCTCATGTTTAAATTAAGGACCTTGTTTTGACCTCCTTACTAAATACAGTGGGTCCAATAGTATTTCTTTACCTAATTAGATCAGGGACCATTTTTAATATGCTACCATATTCTTGCTTTGACTAGAAACTAGATTAGCCCAGCTTTTAACAATATAATGATATCAAGCTTGTTGTAAAACCCGCAGACCTGGTGAAAAAAGTGTTCAAAAAGCCCAGCATAATACAAATAACAGAACATTTGCTTTTTAAAACAAATTATTTGAGGAATCATCACACAAAAGTGTTATTTTCAAAGTACATTCAAAGAGAATGGAGAGATGAGCTTGCTTCCAGAAATTTCCAGAAATCCAGCTTCCAGATTCATGGTGTGACTCAGCCCTGCAAACAGGTGGACCAATGAGGGAGTCAAAGGGGTGGGGGTTATCTTTTTATAGATGGTGGCCTGTTTATTTGGAGTTGTTGTCTCTGGGTATTCAGAAGTGGTTCTGGTGCTGCAAAACAAATTTTGGAGTTTGTAGATAAATTTGAACTGGCTAATATAAAATTATTGGAGTGGGAAGGTTTTTTGTTGACAACAGAGGGCAGATATCAAAAGAGATCACTCAGTTGCACCGGGTTTGAATCTACAGCTATGAGAAGAGGTTGACTTTGAGACATGAGTGTAGCAGGTGGAAGGAGGGAAATCCAGGGAGAGGATTGAGTTGAGTCTCAGTTCCACATGGTCTAGGTCCTTGTTGGGACCGAGGCCCAGCAGGTGTGAGCAGCTGTACTTTTCTGCTCCCTTGAATTAAAGCAGTATAACTGGAGGTATGAGTCTAGAATATTGGTGTTGTTGCGGATTGTGTATTCTAGATGCTGACAAATTGAGGGGGATCTGCTGATTGCTGGTGAGACATTACCTGTGGAGATAAATTGGGTTTTCTTTGCGACACTGCACCATGCCATGGTTTACAGACCTTTTTTAAACACTAAATTAATATATTTTTTAATAATGTATTTGTTGTTGAATGTTTTACTGCTCAACTATGCAAATTTGTGTTTTATTATAACTTCAAGACAGTAAACTTGTTTTTAAATGGTTTGGTTGTCCTGGGCTTTTCTTCTTCTCCAAACCTGGAGAAAAGAGCTTAATCGGGAGAGTTCTTAATTGCTCGGTATGCAAAGATTAATAGGATTAATTGGTGCAATACGAAAATTACCAAAAAGGAAAAGGGAGCTTTTGCATTCCTTTTCCTTTTTAGATAAGGTGAGTAAAATCTTGGAGAATTTAAATTCCCTCTACTTCATTGAAACCCCATTATGTGTCGTGAAAAACCAGTTTTATGAGGGTAGACAGAGGTCTAGGGAACTTTTAGATTTTGCATACTGCAATTAAGAGAACTGTATTGCAGACTACAGAGGTGGAACCCAGTTGAGACCCTGTCTGAATGATTATTTGAGCAGTTCTTTCTGGGGTTGGACGACAGCCCTTTGACGCAAGTTCTGAAGGTATTTGTATGTTATTATAATTCTTTAACAGAACTGCAGCAAGAAGCGTTGCTACTCTGAAGGAAGAGCTAAGGAAAGTGATACTGGGAGAGGTGACCAGGCATGTTTGAGAGTTAACTCAAGGGGTTTTCAAGGAACTGCAGGTCTTGGTCCCACTAGAGCCACTGACACTCAGTCTCCCTGTCCTTGATCTAGTGAGATGCGTTGGGGTAGAAATTGTGGTGCCCAGTATAGATCAGATGAGGAAAGATAACCTATATGCAATTGTTGTGGTCAACCTGATCATGTAGCATCCCAATACAGGGGCCTTGTTGGCACTCAGATGCCTTTAAATGCCTGAGCTCTACTGTTGAGCTCCAGACAGTGGAGCCACCAGTAACAATCGATAAAAGAATGTGGGAGTCTTTTGTGTGATATGACATGTTAGGCAAAGATGTTTTTTTTTTTTTAGCTGGAGACCCAGACTGAAGTGATGCAACCCCTATTAGAGAATAGTTTTGTCCTTTGCCTCCTTTGATGTATAAAGAGATGAAGACTATCCTAATAGACATGTTTGACAAGGTCATAATTAATAAGAGGTCCAGCCCATGGGCTGTTCGGATGGTGATGATACATAAGAAGGATGGCAGTTGGAGTTTTGTGTGGTTTAAAGGCTTATTGAGGTAACATGCAAAGATGATTTTCCCCTCCTACCGATTAAAAAAGACTTTGACATCACTTAACTGAGAGGTTTTCATCTCTGGACTTTGCTAGTGGATACTGGCAAGTTGGAGTTCACTCAAAGGACTGCCAAAAGACTGTCTTTGCCACATCTCTTGGATTATTATCTCTTGGATACTTGGTTAGTGGCATCATATAGTTTTGCAACAGTTAAATGAGTGGTCCTCCCAGTCTGGTAAGTCAATCCTGAGCAGCACACTGAGTTAGCGAGGCCAGTTGTAGAGATAAGGAGGTCTACCCAGGCTAACTCAGGGAAACCACCTGCTAGGTATGAAGGTTAAGTGAGCCTAGAATCATGTAAGGACAGCCTGTAAAATAGTCCAGCAGAAGAGTGGTAAGGTGGCAGCCCAGGCCAAGGTGTGGTTTGACCATAAAGGCTATGCAGAGCCTCTTGTTAAGACAACATGTCTGGGACAGGAATAGGCAGGACCAATGCAAGTTTTTCTTAACAAGAAGCTCTGCACAGGCTGTATGGTCAAACCTCATCTTGGCCTTGGACACCTTACCACTCTGCTGCTGGTTTGACCCTACAGCTTGTGCAGAGCCTCTTGTTAATGTCTGGGTCAGGAATAGGCAGGAACAAAGGTTATTTGTGTCCATGGAAATAGTCCCCATATGTATTGGTAGAGGTCATAGGGGATACAGGGTTGGTATAAAGAGTATAGTCAGAATACTCAGAAAAAGTCCTCCACTGGAATGTTCTGAAAGTGTACTTCTGGTTTCCCAGGCCTCTGAGCTCTTAAATACATTGGCAATACAGCCTCCTCAAGTAGAGGCCCCTGGGCTACTTTTTTTTGCAACAGTTTATTAATTGGTTCCCCAGGGTTCACAGGTAGTCAACCCTGAGCAGTCCTCTGGCCAGAGGGGACAGCTGGAAAGTTGAGGAGGTCTACCCAGGCTAACCTAGGAAAACTGCCTCCCAGGCATGCAGAATATGTGAGCCCAGAATCAATCAGGAACAACTGAGTACAGAAATGAGAAGAGATTACTCGGTTTCATTTAAGCTGCAGCAGTGAGTGGAGGACTATGCTGAGGCATAAGTGAATGAGTTGGCCTTGTGACAAGAGTGGCTTTCCTACTATTCAGCGCCCTTGTATTATAGCAGTATAACTGGTGGTAAAAAATGTGAGTTTTGCCAAGGATTTTGCATTATGTTGGTGACATACTGAGTCGGTACCTATGGAGATACATTGGACCTTCCGCACTGCAGCGGTTCAATGCGACCATTCATGGATTTAATTATTTTTTTTAAACTAACTTTATTTATTTATTTATTTAAATGTTTTGGGGTTAATAATCTGATCTCGTTGTTGGGATTAATAAAAAAGGTTAATAGGAGGCCTCAGTCCTCCTCCCTTTTTAAAGAAATCATGGGGTGGTGGTAGTAGAGCAGTAGGTTATTTATTTATTTTACCTTTAATCTATGCAGTAGGCTCCCCTATGAGACAGGCTGTTGAGCAGAATAGGTCACTTTGCCTAGCTGAGTGAAAGGGGAGGTTAAGAAAGCTTGGAACAGCATTTTGTAGACTTAAGTCCAGAGTTTTAGATATTTTTAACTTGGAACGGGAGCAACTCTTTGGAGGGGGATTGATTCCTTCCCACAGGGATGCAACCATAAAGAGACTGAAAAATTAATGAGACCAAATACTCAATTTTTTATTTATTTTTGGCATTTTATAATTATGAACTGGTAATAGTAGTAAAATTTTTATAGTACTTTTTGTTAATGGTAATGTCTACTTGCACCTTAAATTTAGCTTAAAATTTTGCTAAATTATTATTCAGTAATATATGGAGAGATAAAAAACAAACAAACAAGAATAGTAACCAAGTTTTACATTTTTTGTTCCTTAGAAAGTGTAGACTAATCACCTTAATTGTTTATAGGTTCTTAAAGAGCATTGGTTACATTTAGCTAATTGGAATGGCCTATGCTTTCTTAGAAGCAAAAATTGGTAGCAGTTAGCATATGTAATAAATAGTAAACAACATAATAAATAGTAAACAACCAAATCTGATTCTACTACATTGTGGCTACATACAAAAAGCAAGTTTATGCCTTTCATTCTTTAATTTATGCCTTTATTTTATTTAATAATAAAATTAAAGGTAAATAGGATATTTTTATACACCACAGCATTTATAACAATTGCTCATACTAAAGTCAGCTCACTTTTTCATTGAATATTTGTGTTCCTTTAAAATTATAGATAGTTCCATTGTGTATATGAAATAATTTGAATCAGACGGTAGATCCAACATAGTGCTTTAGTATCACCCATTTTGGGTTTGATGTGGATATTTATTTTGATCAGTTATATGTGATGTTTCATGATGATATATTTTTTGTTTGAATTATGTTGGGCTTTCTCAGCCACCATAGAAAAGTATCATCCTGAGAGGGTATTTAAAAGAAGATGATCTGTTTTAAAACTATTCTGACTGGTCAAAAGACACTGGGTCTAGCATAGTGCCAAGTTAACTTTTGATGATGAAGCAGAATAGCAAATATCAGCACAATAATGTTGATAAATCTTTGATTAAGATTGCGTTTATAGTGTGTTTTAAATGGGGTGATATGTGCTAAATTCATTGGTTATTTTGGCATGTTTGTAACACAGTTATAATTCATTCTAAGGTCTAACCCTGGAAACAATATTTTTGCATTGTTGTAAGATTATTCTTTAAGGGATAAATGTGGTTTGAAACTCATAGATGGTGTAGATGTAGACTGGATAAAGATAGATGGTCATCTGCTCCACATCACACATCCCCCTGGCAGCGCCACATGCCCACAAGCAGCCGGAAATGGAGATATGCTATGGGGCATGGTTAAGTCCATCTGTTTCGCCAGTGTTACCCTCTGTCATGGTGCCCACTCCACTCCCTCACTCCTGCCCAGGTTCAGGGTAATAATGGGTTGTTCCATTATTGCCAAAGGTAAAATTAAGAGTTAATGGGTAAATTTTATAGTGTGAATGAAAATGAGGTCAGACTTTTTGCTAATTTGCTAATATATATTAGCTCATTGTTCTTTAGGTGTTTTTATTGTTACTGGAGATAAGGGAGTCCATTTGTGTTACATATGTGTAGCAAATATTGGCTGGACTGCAGTTATAACACCACCTTCATTCCATTGCGTAACCCCCTGGCACCTGTCTGCCCTCCTGGCATTGCCATCTGCTGCCTTTTGCTATCAACAACTTCATCTCCACACACCCACACACAGACATACATACACATGCATGCACACACAAACTGCAACTGCAATTGTTTTAGGTTCACATATCCTAAAGTTCAGAAACCTCACAAATAACATGAGAAACTGTGTTCCTCTAACATTAAATATTATAGTGAGTAATAGGACAGGTTACCTCTAAGCCCAGTGTTTTTGCTGATAAACCATATTTTTCAGCCTGGGATATCTGCACATCTTCATACCTGATATGCAGAAGTATTATTTTTCCTTATAATAATGGATTCCTTCCCTACTGAATCACATATTCAGAGGCACAGCTGATTTTTTATTATTGTTATAATTCATGGCTGCTATAAAAAGGTCAGGTCATATTGGAATAAAAATATAAATAAAAGCACAAACACAAAGAAAAGCTCTTAGAAGCAAATATTAAAAACAGAAAATGTTAATGCTATATGTGATTAAAGCCAATGATCTGTTAGCTATGTGTTTACCCCACAGCATAGAGCTTGAGTAGCTTACCAAGCAAGGACAGCTGAGGTATGGCCATGAGCTGATATCCTGCTGGGTTTGAAATGAACTATGAAAATAAGCTCATTGTAAATACATTTCATTGTGCATTAAAGAACTGCCGAATCAACTGGTATTGCACTGCATCCTGTTTGTTTTTTCTTCTTAAAGAATAAAAAAGGGAGAATTTCAAACAAATGTTTTACAAATACTCAAATTCTTTTAAAATCATATCTTTATCTTCATAAGGGATTACTGTAAGGTATAATTTTGAGGTTTAAATAAAATGAAAAAAGGAGAAAGACAAATAAACTGTGAAAAATACTAATAAAGAAAAAAGAAAGTGAAAGTGACAACCCTTGTCATTGCGAGGTCACGGCACAGCACACATGAACCACAACGAAATTGGACCTCTGCATTTAACCCATGCACACTCAAACCCGTGCAGCAGTGGGCAGCTATTGAAAGCGCCCGGGGAGCAGTGATGGGGACGGTACCTTGCTCAAGAACCCTATTGGGAGAGGGTTTGAACCCCGATCCTCAATCATGCGACTAACGCCTAACAGCTAGGCCACGCTGCCCCACCTCTGCATTTAACCATAGCTATTGAAAGCGCCCGGGGAGCAGTGATGGGGACGGTACCTTGCTCAATGGTACCTCAGGGCAACCTATTGGGAAGGGGTTTGAACCCCTGATCCTCCGATCATGCGGCTAACGCCCTAACCGCTAGGCCACCGCTGCCCCGACCTCTGCATTTAACCCATGCACACTCAAACCCGTGCAGCAGTGGGCAGCTATTGAAAGCGCCCGGGGAGCAGTGATGGGGACGGTACCTTGCTCAAGGGTACCTCAGGGCAACCTATTGGGAAGGGGTTTGAACCCCCGATCCTCCGATCATGCGGCTAACGCCCTAACCGCTAGGCCACCGCTGCCTTGGTGGCCTAGCGGTTAGGCCACCATAGATTATTTTTTAAACGAAAATGCTGCAAATGTGTGCATAGCTATGTGTGCTAAGTTCAGTTTGTGCCAGTTTCTCCACACAGACTTGTTCATCTAGAAGTGCACCTTGCAGGAGAAAGGAAATGTCAAATGGCTGAAAGCCCCTCCCTGTGCTGGACCCTTCACCCCTCATGACCTTGTGTAAGGATATCCAAGCAGGATCAGTGATCCCTCTTTCTGGTGACCTCCATACACTAACACAGCTGGAATATTTCTTCCTCCGGCACACCTCCCTGCACCTTCTTCCTCTGATCCCATACCTGCCATCCATCAGCAGAACTAAAAACAACTAGTTAAAAAAGCACCACACTGACAAGAGCAGAGTGCAGCCTGAGCTATAGCAACTGCTGGCAATTCCATAATGAAACCCACTTTTCATGGCCATTTTTCCACCATGTTTACTTTATTTCAGTGTCCATCAACAACACAAAAGAGAAGAAAAAATTAACTGAATTCCTCATAATCTGACCAAAACCAATCTCACCAAAATTATATGCATACCTCTCCTACATTTTGAGTTGGTTTTCAGCCTCATCCATTGGTAACCATACAAAATCAATTACACATCGATGTGACCTCCATACACTAACACGGGAAACAAAATTTGTATATTTAACAGCTCAGTGATTGACACTTGGCAATGTCACAGGATACAACCTTTACAAAAAGTATTTTTATTTCTGCTCTGCTATATCTGCCCAAGTCAATCATTAGTGTTATAACTATAAATGTGTAGCATGTTGGAATGGGAAAAAAGCTCTACAGGAGACCAGATAAACTCAGTTCAAAGTAGGTAAATATTAGCCTATCTTCAGTTTCATCACTCACTGTAGAGTTCCAGCCTATCTTCTGAGAGCAACATTATCTCCAGCAGTATGTATCAGGACCCTCATGAAATGGGTTTCCCTGCTGGAGTAGTTTAAAGCATGCCTCCACTATGGAGATGGGGAAATGTGCTTTTGGGGGTAATAAATAACTCTTTATGATGTGAAAATCTGAATAAATACATCTGGGTGGAATAGAAGAACAGGAAATGCTGCATACTGCAATGCAAGTGCTAAAACAGAGTTTATGAAGGAGAGAAAATAGTCAGGGGGTTTTCCAGGGTTTGGTTAAGGCAGCTTAGTTTCTTTTAAGTGTACTGTTAATGTTTGAGCATACACAGACATTTTTGACAATTTAATAGGTTTATATTAGGTTATAATAGGTTTGTAGCAACAGTTTGATTACGGCCCTTTCCTGTTACAGAATGATTGTGCTGCTCTTTACACTGACAAACTTGTACAGGTGTGATGGTCAGATGCTGACATCCTTTAGGCCTTAAAAGGTATACGTATAGCAGTTTTGCTAATGCTGCAGAGTAAAGTGACAGGTCATGTTTGGGGCACTGTTGTAAGCACAATAAAAATAAAAAATAAAATTAATGAACACAGATATTTTACATGGATACTAAACATTAAGCTCAGTGCAGACTTTTGCAGCGCCATCACAGAGCACATGTATGAAAGACAGCACATGTAGGGTTGAATTCCCAAAGTTGTTTAGCTTCATTTAAATCTTCAGAGGGAAAACCAGTGTGATTTAGAGGTAAGGTCTGTGTGATGTTAAGTTTACTATGCACTCCCATCAGTAGTATTATTCCCTCTAGAAAAAAGGGTAATATAAAATTTGGAGATGAAAGAGAATAACATTAGCTTTCTGTGCACCTGACCTGCTCCTGGTCCTTCTCCTGGGTCTGACACTTCAAACTGCAGTTTTGATTAACTCAGCAGCCAGTATTACCATTGAAGTCTTTGCTATGTTGAAGATGGAAAAAAAACTACCTTACTAAGAGCATACAAAGAGTCTATTTTTTAATTATGCCAAATTTACATTCTCAACATAGACAAAGAGAAAAAAAATCATGATTGGTTGTGTATGCCTGAATTTATTGTTTTAAATCATAATGCCAATAATTTTAAAGAAATTAGTTAAATCATCTTAGAACAATCTTATCAAATTTGATATAAGATACATTGGCTAGGTTTAAGATGTTTGCATTTTACTTCTAGTCTTCAAGCAGCTTAAGAGCATTAAGTGCCACATTTGTTCATACTCGCTTTGGTTTGTAACCCAGCCACTAGGGATGCACAAGCTAATGTATTTCTTCCTGCCGGTCCCAAGCCCGGGTAAATGGGGAGGGTTACGTCAGGAAGGGCATCCGGTGTAAAACTTTGCCAAGTCAATATGCATACAACGAAACAGAATTCCATACCGGACCGGTCGAGGCAACGACCGCCACCACTACTGTTAGCCTACAGGGTGCTGGTGGAAACTGGGCTACTGTTGGCCAATGGAGAAGAAGAAGAAAAAGAGGAGGAAGGCATGACCAGATGGAGATGGAGAGAAAGAAGGGGAGGAGAGTGGAAGTGAGGGTAGGGACTTTGAAGGTTGGCAGCATGACTGGTAAAAGTAGAGAATTAGCTGATATGATGGAGAGAAGGAGGGCTGACATTTTGTGTGTGCAAGAGACTAGATGGAAGGGTAGTAAGGCCAGGTGTATTGAAGGAGAATTTAAACTGTTCTACCATGGTGTGGATAGAAGAGGAACGGGGTAGGTGTTATCCTGAAGAAAGAGAATGTGAAGAGTGTTTTGGAGGTGAAGAGGGTGTCAGGGAGGGTGATGAGTTTGAAGCTGGAAGTTATAATAAATGTTGTTAGTATGCTCCATACTCCATAAGTTGGTTGTGAGATGGAAGAGAAAGAAGAATTCTGGAGTGAGTTAGATGAAGTGATAGAGAGTGTACCCAGGTGACAGAGAGTGATGATTGGTGCAGACTTTACTGGTCATGTTGGTGAAGGGAACAGAGGTGATGAGGGTAGGCATGGTGTCAAGGAGAGGAATGCTGAAGGTCAGATGGTTGTAGATTTTGCAAAAAGGATGGAAATGGCTGTAGTTAATACTTATTTTAAGAAGAGGGAGGAGCACAGGTTGACGTATAAGAGTGGAGGAAGATGCTCACAGGTGGATTATATTCTTTGCAGGAGGGTCAGTCTGAAAGAGATTGGAGACTGCAAAGTAGTGACGGGGAGAGTGTAGCAAAACAGCATAGGACGGTGGTCTGTAGGATGACCTTGGAGGTCAAGAAGAGGAGGAAAGTGAGGAGTGGAGACGAAGTGTACTGGTACTGATCTTCAAGAATAAGGGTGATGCACTAAGAGCTGTAGTAACTATAGAGGGATAAATTTGATCAGCCACAGCATGAAGTTATGGGAAAGAGTTGTGGAAGCTAGGTTAAGAAAAGAGCTGAGGATTAGTGAACAGCAGTATGGTTTTATGCCGAGAAAGAGCACTGCAGATGAAGTGATTGCTCTGAGGGTGTTGATGGAGAAGTACAGAGAAGGTCAGAAGAAGCTGCATTGTGCCTTTGTGGACTTGGAGCAAGCATATGACAGGGTGCCTAGAGAGGAGTTGTGGTTTTGTATGAGGAAGTCTGGTGTTACAGAGAAGTATGTGAGAGTAGTTCATGATATGTATTATGGCAGTGTAACAGTGGTGAGATCTGCAGTGCGAGTGACAGATGCATTAAAGGGAAAGGTTGGATTACATCAAGGATCAGCACTGAGCCCATTCTTGTTTGCAATAGTAATGGACAGGTTGACAGACAACGTTAGACAGGAGTCTCTGTGGACAATAATGTTTGCTGATGATATTGTGAACTGTGAGAGTAGGGAGCAGCTTGAGGAGAACCTGGAGAGATGGAGATGTGCTTTAGAGAGGAGAGGAATGAAAGTGAGTAGGGCAAAGACAGAATGCATGAGAGTGAATGAAAGGGAGGTGAGTGGAGTGGTTAGGATGCAGGGAGTGGAGGTACCAAAGGTGGAGGAGTTTAAATACTTGGGATCAACAGTTCAGAATAACGGTGAGTGTGGAAGAGAGGTGAAAAAGGGAGTGCAGGCAGGTTGGAATGGGTGGAGAAGAGTGGCTGGAGTGATTTGTTACAGACGGGTACCAGCTAGAGTAAAAGGGAAGGTTTACAGGACAGTAGTGAGACCAGCTATGTTGTATGTGTTGGAGACTTTGGCACTGACGAAAGGCAGGAGGTGGAGCTGGAGGTGTCCAGATGCTGAGATTTTTGTTGGGTGTGACGAGGATGGACAGGATTAGAAATGATTATATTAGAGGGACAGCTTAGGTTAGACGTCTTGGAGACAAGGTTAGAGAAGCAAGGTTGCGTTGGTTTGGACATGTCCAGAGAAGAGATTAGGAATATATTGGAAGGAGGATGTTGAAGATGGAGGAAAGAGGAGAAGAAGATGTTGAAGATGAAGGAAAGAGGAGAAGAGGAAGACCAAAGAGGTTTATGGACGTGGTGAGAGCGGACATGCAGGTGGTCGGTTTGAAGCAGGAAGATGCAGAGGACCGGAAGAAATGGAAACAGTTGATCCATTGTGGTGACCCCTAAAAGGAAGCAGCCGAAAGAAAAAGAAGAAGAAGAAGATAATTGCTTTGGTTTGTACAAACACTATGCCATCAGCCACAGGAATCTCACTTTTAAATCAAAGACTGGCAGAGAGCATAATGATTGTAATTGGCCACATTAAAATACCAATACTTTGTAATACGCTTAAAAAATCCAGCTGGCTAAATATTCATTCACTTTTGGCTGGGTAACCTAACATCAATTTGGTTTGGTCCAGGCCTAAAATTGGCAGTGTTCTTGCTCATATATAAAGAGTAGGAATATAAAAACATTTCTGTGAATTTCTCCCGATCCCTTTTCACTATCATTTTTTTCCTACACTTGTATTTACTCAGCCCCACAGAGCAATATATCAGAAATCAAATGTTTTCAAAGCCGGAGCTTATACTCTGCTACCATGCCTACCTAAAGTCAATTACAAATATCAGTAAATTAGGGTGTATATTACATAATAGAACAAAAAAAAAACAGAACCATTTACTGGCATGAAAACTATAAACTATGGCCAAAAAATAGAGGTATCCATCTCCAATCTTTCTGTGACTCTTGTACACAGATGTCTAATAGCACCAAAAAAGTGCAAAGTGAGGAGTTAAACAAAGGGAACATATTTTTAATTAAGGGGCTGCTTTCATTAATGAAAGACTTCAGAACCTCAAATGCCACATAATCAATAGGGAGCCACTCCCATGAGCCGCAATTTTAATCATGCAAGCCAGACATTGTGTTCATTTATGTAGTTAATCAAGATATACTCCCTACCACAAACACATTCTCTCGCTCGCTCTCTCTCTCTCTCTCTCTCTCTCTCTCTCTCTCTCTGTCTGTCTCTGTCTCTCTCTGTCACACACACACACACACACACACACACACACACACACACACACACACACACATATATATACTTACATACAAATATTTGCCTGACTGGTCTCGTATGTGCGGCTGTTGACAAAGAACCAAAGAAACAGATACATCACTGTGTCTGAAAGGACTGATTATTAAGATGAGTATTCAGGGAAGAGTGAGAGTGAGGTGGTAATTGCAATGGGACAAACAGGAACTCTTTCTAATTTCCCCGGCCTTCGTAGCCATGAACAAAAAAAAAGATACATTGCAGTAAACTATTGTCATCCAGCAATGTGAAAGACAGTTTTTTTTTCACTCAGCCCTAAGGGATGAGCATACATGAGTGCTGAGATTTCCAGCCTTTATTTCTGCTAGCCCGGTCTTGCAAGGACATCTGGATTTAGGACATGCCCTGTGAAATTCAGAGTAATGAATCTGTGTTCACAAAAAATGTTTTACAGACAGCATAAATCTTCATCCCCCAAATAGCTTTAATTTGCAAGTGTAAAATATCTAATTTGCATTTGTATTGTTCTAGAATAAATTGTTACCAAATTTCTGCCCAATTCTGCAATCTTCATAATGCTGATGAGATATCAGAAATCAGAAACAGTTCTCACTAAAAATGATTGTATTTAGGCAAGTGCATAATAAGATTGGGACAATGAGCTATTTAAAAAATCCATGAATACTTTCATTATTTAATGTGTATTTTACACTTCAAGTATATCTACAGTATACTCATGCATTGTCCCAGAAGGCAAGTCACTGTAAGGTTTCAAAATGGAGTGAAAATAATAGTTTTTGATATTGGATCAGAGCACAAAATACATGCATAAACATTTATCAAAACAGATTCAAAATAATACATAAATTCTATGCATTTTGTAAATGTTTAGCAATTTTATGTTTATTATTGATCATATAATTAAATGGTTGGTCCCAGGCAAGCCTTTGTGTTATGAGCTCCAACATTGTAAACTATCTGTCTTTTTTCAGTAAGTGCCTCTACGTCTTAATGTCTAGCAGATAATGTTCACTGTTGTATCCTAGACAATAGTATTTCTAATTGCAGGTCAAAAGCTCTTGGTTTTCAGAATAACTACTTTGTCTCACTTCAGCTATTTGCCGCATTTGAGATCCAAAGAAAGTGCTGGGCATCTTAGCCTTACTCTTTGACTTTGAGTTGGTGTAAATGTCTTGTTGCCTGATGATAGCAGTGTGAACCAGCTTGTCTTGTCCCATTCACTGCCAGCCCATCTCAGAATGTTTCACACGGTTTGAATGTGAAATGTGAGGGGCTCGGATAGTTGTGGGGGTAGGGTCGGTGACTGGAAAGGCTTGGAGAGAGCTTGTTTGTGGGAAAACTAGCTTGTTTCCAGGAGGGTATTCCCTACACAAATGAGCCCAGATTATCAGACATGGGTAATCTCCACTCACCAGGCTCCTGTTTCTTGTGTGGTTACCCAGGACCTGTGTGTTTGGAGGGCTGTGACTGGTGTGGGCCATGGCTAATCCACCCATGACACACGGCAGGCAAACGCTTATGTTGTGAGGGATGTGCAAGTGCTGAATGGCTGAATGCTATCAGCATTGACGACCCAGTGCCCCAGGGCAGGGATTAGAGTCTGAATTGAGATGCCAGGGGGAATAAGCAGAGTGAGATGAGGAGGAGGGGAGGAATAGTGATTGCTGATATAATGTTTAGAACAAGACCTATGTCTTGAGAGTTAACACCATTAGAACTTGCAGGCTAGTAAGAAGTTTATTTTAAAATGATGACGGTGAAATTACAATGACTATTATCATTTGCATGTTTCTCTTTAATAGTAGATGAATGCTAATTTGAAGCTTGTTCATTTCCAAAATCAGTGCTATACATAAAGTCTTTGAGAACACTTGAGAACATTTGAGCAGTTCTCAAAATCTGAGTCAAGAATTTAATGCCTTGAATCTAATGTAGGAGCCTTTCGTGCATCTGTTTAGGCAGTCATCCATTGTTATAATCTTTTGATTGCCATGGTATATTCTGTCATGGGTCTCTTTTCAAATGATAATTTAATGATTAACCATCCCAAAATACCAAAGTACTTTTGCTGGAGCAAAGTAGACCATACTACACTAATGTTTTCAAAATGGCTGTAAGACCTCAATCACATTTTTGCCAACAAACAAATAAATACATAAATAAATAAATAGTAAGCAGTAAGTTGCTTTAATTTAATAGGAAAAACTTTCAGGAAGAGCTCTGATATTATTATTGAGTGCTGTCATTTCTATGTAAATGGATGAATTACAAGTAGTTAAATCTTGTATCAAGTTTCAAGTTTATATATATAGTTCCACTCACATACATACAAACATGTATGTGGGGCTGATGGCTGATCAGTATATACCAGTGCATATGTGTTACGTATATATATATATACACATTATATACAGTACTGTGCAAAGGTTTTAGGCAGAAGTGAAAAAATGCTGTAAACAAAGAATGCTTTCAGAAATATAAATGATGATTGTTTATTTTTATCAGTTTACAAAATGCAAAGTGAGCGAACAAAAGAAAAATCTAAATCAAATCAATATTTGGTGTTACTACCTTTTGCCTTCAAACCAGCATCAATTCTTATAGGTACACATGCACAAAGTCAGGGATTTTGTATGATTATAGTCAGGTGTATGATCGACCAGTTTTTCTAATTTCAGGTGCTAATGATCATCAATGTCACACTACTAACCGAGTTCCTTCAAAAACTGTGTGCAAGTGTACCTAGAAGAACTGATGCTGTTTTGAAGGCAAAGGGTGGTCACACCAAATATTGATTTAGATTTCTCTTTTGTTCATTCACTGCATTTTGTTGATGGATGAAAATAAATGATTAACGCTTCCATTTTTGAAAGCATTCTTTGTTTACAGCATTTTTTCACACCTGCCTAAAACTTTTGCACAGTACTGTATATTACATATATAAATTAGTAGGTGTGCATCTGCAATGTCACAAAATTTATTTCCGTCCAGAGTTGCATTATGGGGCAGCGGTGGCCTAGCGGTTACGGAGTTGGCCCCGGATCGCAAGAGTGTGGGTTCGATTCCCTCCTCAGTGGGTTGCCCTGCGGTAACCTTGAGCAAGGTACCGTCCCTGTCACTGCTCCCCGGGCGCTTTCACTGCTGTATGGGTTAAATGCAGAGGTCCAATTTCGTTGTGGTTCACTGTGTGCTGTGCTGTGACCTTGCAACGACAAGGGTTGTCACTTTCATTCATTAATTTTTCGCCAAGATAATGGGAGTGTCGGACCGCTGTGCAAATCTTCTCCAGCGCAGCCCACAGATTCTCAATGGAATCTCTAAGGTCTGGACCCTGTGGTGGCCAATCCATGTGTGAAAATGATATCTCAGGCTCCCTGAACCACTCTTTCACAATTTCAGCCAATGAATCCTGGCATTGTGATCTTGGAATATACCTGTGCCATCAGGAAAGAAGAAATTCACTGATGGAGTAACCTGGTCATTCAGTACATTGAGGAAGTGACATGATCTCATTCTTTGGGCATATAACATTGCTGAACCTCGACCTGAACAACTGCAGCAACCCCAGATCTTAGCAAGGCCCCCACTGACTTGTATGGTAGGTACTTGGCATGATAGGTGCATCACTTCATGCACCTCTCTTCTTACCCTGAAGCACCCATCACTCTGGGACAGGGTAAATTTCTTCCGCGAAGATGATGGTTCCCTACTATCCATCCAGTTTTTAATTAAGCGTTGGACAGTTCATAACCCAATTTTAGTAGTTTCAGCAATCTCTTTAGATGTTTTCTTTGCTGGATGCATGCCAATAATTTGACCCTTCTGAAACAGATTAACATCTTTACCATGACCACAGGATGCGTTGCCCGACAAGGTTGTTTAAGTAATGAGAAGCTACTCACTGCATCAGTTAGGGTTAAATTTCCAGAAAAGAATTCCAGTAATTACTTATAGTAAAATGCATTAAAATTACAGTCAGTTTACATGATGCTATTTTTATTATGAAAAAGTATAAAAATAAATCCCCAGCACATAAACAGAACAACAGTTAGACCCACTCACCAACCACAAACCCCCCCCCTCATTGGAAGCTGTTTGTTTTTGGACTAAAATGAAAGAGCTGGGGAAATAGAAAATTAAAATTGCATAACTTTCATGTTGGTTGCCCAGACTGGCACTAACAGATTCAGATGGTTCACTGGTTGCTGGACAGAAAGGCACTATTGTTTGTCATTGTGCGTCTGGCTTTATGGCTACCTGGCACAAACATTCTCCCCATTTGGCACATGGGGACATCATCACCACTATCCAGGGTGAAGTCCATGTCCAGATGCAACGGATTAGTTTAGAGCAGAGCTCCAGTGTCAAGCTGAGTGCCAAGCAGGCAGTTATCCGCTGAAGACCTGGGCTCAAAGCAGCAATCACATTATGCAGCGAGCCACTGCAATGACCAGCTAAATAACTCATGAGTCATAGAACAGTAGCTATGGAAGGTCTGTCTTTAGCAGCTTTGGTGGATTTGATGAATGCCTCTTTAAAGCCCTTCTACTATATTTTGCTTAAATATACAAGACATATTGCTTTCATATTAATTAAGTTCTATAAGCAGCAGTGTAAGTAGTAGTTTCATTTTTTGTATAAATTTTTAAGGTCTTATCCTAAATATTTTCATCTAGCCTGTGGTTCTATGTTTTTCTAAATGTGAATAAATATTCCAGTAAATTTAAGCCTAGCATCTGGACTTAATGAACATATATTCAAAACTATGCTGAAAAGATAAAATTGCCATGAGAAAGATTTCATCAAGTTTATAATATAAAAGCCTTCTAATTTCTTTTCAGTAAAAATCTTTTAAGAAAGCTGATTTTAAGAATGGTTAAGATTCAGGGAGTAGAGGTGGCAAAGGAGAAGTCTAAATACTTGGGCTTAACATTTCAAAGCAAAAGGGAGTGTGGAATGGAGGGGGGAAAAAGGGTGCAGGCAGGTTGGAATGGGTGGAGAAGAGTAGCTGGAGTGATCTGTGACAGACGGATACCAGCAAGAGTGAAAGGGAAGGTTTACAGAACAGTAGTGAGACCAGCTATTCTATACGGGTTGGAGACAGTGGCACTGAGAGTTGTGTCGGGAGGTACAAGGATGGACAGCTGCCAGGCAAGAGGAAAAGGAAGGACAAAGGGGAGGTTTATGGATGTTGTGAGAGAAGACATGTAGGTGGTTGGTTTGAAGGAGGAAGAAGCAGAATCCTGGAAGAAATGGAGAAGACTGATCCACTGTGGTGACCACAGGAAAAGAAGAAGATATAAAACAGGTGATTGTATTATAATGAATTGGTACAAAAGCAGAATCTAAGAAAGGCTGTCTTTGGAAAGCAAGGATGGGCTGAGAATTTCCAGTTTGTCAACAAATGCATGATAAAATTATTTAAATGTTAGCTGCAGAGAAGCTTTAGACACAGGCTGAGTGGTTTTGAGGATAATCATTCATAGACTACAATATTATTTAGCATTAGCATCATTTAGCATATTATTTTATTTGACGCTTTTTAACCATTGCCACTGTAACCTGTTTCTTTACAACATGTGGGGTGAAGAGCTGGCACACAGGTACAGATAAGAAGTCAATAAGAGCACAGTGAAGATGAATTTGATGATTTGGGGTTGTCTTTTGTGTCATCTATCCACAAAACATTTCTCCCATAGTTTTCTAGAATGAAATGATCTTTAGTAACTGTACAAAGGAAGCTTTGTTCTTTTTGTTGAGCAATGACTTTCTCCTTGCAAACCTGAAATGCATACAATCACTGTTCACTGTTGTCCTGATGATGGACAACATTAACAAAATGGTGAACATTATCAATAGCCAATGTGAAAGAAGCTCTTAGTTGCTTAGAAATTACCCTGGCATCCTTTGTGACCTCACAGAATATTACTTGCCTTGTTCTTGGAATGATCCATTTGGATGACCATTATTTAGAAAGGGTAACAATGGTCTTGAATTTGATCTATTTTCATACATAACTTTAAGCTGGTGGAATGTTTCCAGTCTGTTGAGCCTTAACAACTCATTTTCTAACTTGGAGAGAAACTTTGTTTATGTTATTATACCCTTCCATGAACTATGAAGATTAGATTGTGATATAAACAGGGCACACACTCATACTTGAATAATTTTTCTATATTTACTCTGTATTTTCTATTTTCAGTTTATTCTACATTTGCTTTGGCATATACTTTCTAAATAAAAAAATATAAGAAGAATTGGATAGTTAAAAAATTAAATAATTGTTTAGTCCTTATTCAAAAGTTATGATAATTCTGTCATATATCTGTTAGAAACTGTTGGTAGGATCCTTTATCATAAAGCTAATTCAAAGCCAGTTTCTTTGATGATTGTTGAAATGTCAGACAGGAATTGTAAAATTGTTGTGCTATTGAATACACTATGTTTCACTGCACCCCAGAACCTCAGTCAATGCAGTATATTACTTAAGGATGATCTCTTCAGCCACTTTCCTTAGGTTCAAAAGTAATAATGCAGTTGGAGTCAAGAAAAGAGGTGAGAAAATTATTTTTATGTTGTCATTTACAAGGTGCATAGTCTTAACAGATTTACCGGCTTCTGTTTGATCACAACAAATATTCAGATTTGCTTCCTTTTAATGTAAAATAATTTTTAGGGCAAATCCCTAAGGCAAATGCTATGAAAGTTATTCATAGTTATTCAGCTGCAACTAATATTACTTTGCTAATAACAAATACTGTTGACAAATTCATTTGAATTACACAGTATTAGTTCCATCTGCAACCAACTGGCCTGGTGGACCACAGGAAGAACAAGATAAACTTGTTCATAAGCTAGCAAGATTATGTCTTTAAGATTTTGTCCTTTAAGATAACCATTCATATTTGACCACCTTTTTTTTGTTGTTGTATATACAACAACAGCAAACAGCTTTAGCCAGTATCATTAATTTAATTCTTAGGTTAAGAAACTACTTTTTTACTATACACACATACACATTACACTTTACAATTAAAAATCTATTATAATTATTATTCCAGTAACAATGTTTATTATCATGTTGGCTGTTTTGGCTGTCAATTTCAGTCTTCCTCTCTCCCTCCCTCTCCAACGCTCTCTCCCTCTCTCTCTGATGCTGATGTATGATGTAGTGCAGATTCTCATTCAGAGTGAATCCAAGGTTGTGCTTTAAAAATGGCTAGCCAAGCAGAGAGTGGTTTTATGTGAAAGTGTGAGTGCCACTCTAACCACTCTTCAGTCAGTCATCATCATCATCAACAACAACAGGAAAAAGAGAGCTTTCAGGTTGCTGTCAAAAAGCCTCATACCAGAAGAACACGCGCACACACACACACAAAAAGCACAGAATGTAAATACATACAAGAAAGAGAGATATACTAAAGTCTTTCTCTATTTCTCTTTGACATGCACATTTTTCTTTTAGTAGAAATAGCAAAAGAATAATAAAATGAAATGGACCCTGAAAAACTGAAAATTATTGTGAGACAGCACCAATAATGGCAATTATTAAAAATAGAAATACAGTTCATAAATGAAAAATTACACAATCACAAAAATGATAAAAATAAACTGCAAACATAATACTAGTAATCATTCTATCATTTTTTATTTCTAGCATTCTCTCCCTCTTCATCTCCCTTCCTCCACACTCACTCACACCCACCCCCACACACACAGATGCTCATCACCTTCTGTAAAAAGTATGGATGTTTGGAGATGAAAACGGACATGCTTCTGAGGGGCACACAGGTCAGGATAAAGCAGATATAGCTTTGAAAACAGTATTTTGTGCCTCTAGTTTCATATAGAACTCTGACTTTTGTATATGAACCCTCATACAAAAGAAGCTCCTGTGTGTTTGAACCAGAAACTGCGTTGTACAACATTTCATCTCTCAAAGAAAGCAGAGCAGGAAACAAACTACAAGCTGTTTTCTGAATTTTGTGGGAGTGTGGAGTGTCCTTTGGGTCATTCTCTCTGTTTTCTCCAATGCTCTTCAGCTCTTATTTGCTTGCTGTCTCACAGCAACAGGCTTGGTCAGAAATAAAACAATTTCTTATTTTGAATTTACAGTGCTCTTTAGCCTCCAGTTGAAGTATATGGTGACTGGTGACTTAGACTGACATGTTCTTGTGATTAATGGCCTGAGGAAGGTCGCTGTGTGCTTTAAATAATAAATCCCATTCAGAATCAAATCTGCAATCAGAGAGATTTGATTTGCCCCTTCAGTTGCTAGCAAATTCACATGCACTCACTCTGGAAGTAGTTGAGAACTAAACAAGCACATGGGCAGTTTTCTTTCTTTCTTTCAAGGTTTATGCCACATCTAAGAGGAAAAGGAACTGCAGCTTGCCCCAGCCAATTTGGGCAAAATTAAACCACCAATGCAACATTTCAAAAGAGAATGATGAAACCCTGAGCCAAGAAGAACACACAGTGAGGGGAGCACTACATCAGACTTATCAAAAGGTGAAAATATAGACACAACCAAGCATCAAAAGAAAAAGGATAGAAGAAAACAGATAAACAGAGTGGAAAGAAACATATCGCTGCACGGAGTGAGGGCACAGCATGATAGCATGGACCGCTTCCTCTAGGCTATGACTGCTCAGGTAGGGCCAGCTGGCCTTCTTTCCCTCTAGGGCACTGTTAGAGCCAGCACCAGACAGGCCTTTCGGTGCCAGTCCTCTTACCCTAGTGGGCTGATAGTCCCCAACCTACAGAGTGCATGTGGCCTCATGTTCTTGATGGTTTGAAATGCCCTGAGATTCTCAGTTTAATGTCTTTCATCAGCCTTCATCATTGTAAGCTATAATTTGACTTTTACCCAGTCTCTGCTTGCAATAAAAACATTGGCAGTTCTTTTCACTGCTTTGTTTCTTCCCATTTCTGTCTGGCTTGTTCTCTGTCCATTAGAGAGACTAATGAAATCACAGATTTACTCACAGAAAAAGTAAGAGTGCACTGTTCTGATTGCAATATGCCTTGCATACAAGTCCAGCAGAATAGATGAAGCTGTTATCAAGCGTTATTATATCAATAATAACCTGTTAATGAAGCGCTCTGTGTCTCTCATAGAAATATTTTCTTCCTGCTCTGCCTTCTTTCATCCATCTTACTCTTCCCCTTTTTCATTTACTCACTATACCTCCTGTGTGTCAGTGGGGTTTGTAGTCTGAGCTTCTTTAACACAGTTCAGCAGTGCTTTGAGGATCAGAACATATAAAAACAAGTATGAGAAAGGCTACTTTGACTTTTCGTTTTTTTAGGAAAATATTTATAGTGAGATGAGAGAACAAGAGAAAAAATAAGAGAGAGATGGAGAGATCTGATGGTTCTGTCCTGTGAACAAACCACCTACACGCGGAGCAGCAGGATCACAGTAGAGTGTAGCTGAACCCATAAAATCAACTTTGCGTCAATACTGATACAGTTACATAAATGGACACACATGCAGACACACTGAATTTTGAAAAAAGCAGCAGGGAGGCATGCTTAGTGAAACACCTGAGAAGATATTTAGAGAGTTTCATCTTCTCACTCATTTTCATAGTCACTTGTCTCGTGGGAGGTGTTGGAACCTATCCCAGCTCTCAGAGGGTGAATGGTGGGAAAACACCCTGGACAGGTCACCAGTTCATTGCAGCACAGATACACAAACAAACACACTCAATCTCACACACACCTATACCAAATTTAGCTTCTCCAATCCACCTGAATGCATGTCTTAAAACAGCGGGAGGAAACCAGAGCACCAGGGCAAACACACAGACATGGGAGACATGCAAGGGACCCTGACTGCCCCGCATCTGGGAATCGAACTCATAACTTTCTCACTGCGAGGCGACAGCGCAACCCACTGCGCCACATTAAAGCTTGTGGTTAAGAAGTGCATGCTGCAATTATTTCTTAACAAATTCAGGCCATCACAACATTACCAAGTGAACACAAGCAAGAAAATAAAGTAGTATGTTCTTAAATAGTAGTAAATATGCACAACTGTTACATACTCTCTCACTCTGGTGGTTGTGTGCACTCACCCTGATACTCTTGTCCCGGGACATAGGCAGAGGGATTTCCAGCAATCTGTAAAGTGAGCAGCACCTCTCCCCCTCCTTCTGCCATCCCAGAGCCCTCCAGTTCACCATGGTGGGTGCAGAGGAAGAAAAATGGGTTGAAGCGTGGGTAGAAGCCAACTGCTGCACCGCCCACATCCATGCTGCCCCCCAGAACCAGGGCCAGCAGTGCACATCCAAGGGCACCACTGAGGAGGGCCTGCCCCATCCCCACTTGTTGTGGGAGAAGTTTGCGAGGGAAAAATGTGAGTGTGAAAGATAGATGAAGAGAAAGGGTGAGGGTGGCACACTCACAGGTAGAGTCCTACAACCAAGCTGGAGTCCACAGGTCAAGCGCAAGGTCTGCTAGTTGAGTGTGCCTGAATGTATGTGTGTGTGTGTGTGTGTGTGTGTGTGTGTGTGTGTGTGTGTGTGTGTGTGTGTGTGTGTGTGGGTGTGTGTGTGTGTGTTTGCAAGCGTGGCTCAGTGTTTGTAAAGCTGGGTATGGTGTTGTGTTCCCCCTTTACCTTTTCTCCTCTCTCCTCCCTTCACTCTCAGGGAGTTCAGAGCGTGCCTGTGCTGTCCTGCTCCAGCACTTAAATACCTACCCCTCCCTCTCGCCTTCTCTCTCCCCACCCACCCATCCACTCTCCCTCCCTCTCTCCCTCCCTCTCTCTTTCTATCCCTCCCTCCTTCTCTATCACCAACCATGCACGTGCTGTACACTCTCATAGGCAGCCTCCATCCACTGATCCTTCTCTCGTCTTCTCTCGTTTTGAGGAGTCTGTCATTTTTGTATTTCCTCTGTTTTAAGTCACCTATGTTCTCTCCTTCCTTCAGGGTCCAGTTATACTCACTCTCTCTCTCTCTCTCTCTCTCTCTCTCTCTCTCTCTCTCTCTCTCTCTCCTCTCTCTCTCTCTCTCAACTCCGGCATCCCCCTGGCTGATTTGGTCCACTCCCACCCAGAATCACACTTCCCTCTCTCCTTCCATTCTGTCTTTCCTCCCCTCCTCCCAATTGTCTGAAAGGGCCCTTTCTGGCTGTGTTTCTTTCACTACATTTCTCCTCCATTTGAGTGCCCAGTTATGTGATTTTGTTTCCCCCCCTGCTCCCCTGCCCTTTTTGGGTTTCTCCCTGGAATCTGCTTTTCCACTGGATTCTCCAACTTACCATCCCTCCCCTCTTTTCTTCAGTTTAACATCTGAAACAAATGGCATACTATCCTATTCTCACATTTTTCTAACTCTCCTCTTCCTTTCTCATTGTCTCTGGAGTAAATAAAAAACATGTGACAGGTCACCTCCCTCCTTTACTTTCTCCATCTGTCTTTTCTTTTACTCTTTTCTTTGTCTGTTCTTAGTTCTTTCCACTAAGCTTTATGAGCATGATGTTTTATAACAATGAATGAAATGAAAAAAAAAATGATAGTAATAAAGACATACATAAAGATAAGCATCCAATATCAGCTGTTTAAGCCAGTGTGTATCAAACAGGTCTAATCTTAAACTGAGGAGATCATATAACAATGCATCTCAAGCAGCTAGTCTACTTTACGTAAGGTTCTGTCTAAAGCATTAGTTACATCTCTGTAGTTTTGGATGCCCAAGAAAGGACTAACAATGTGACAGGAAGTTAATGTTCAAGGCAAGCAGGTTTTATTGTCATTTCAACTATATACGCAATACACTGTGAAAGCATGATGCTACACAAAAGACAACATAATATACAGTGCAAAAACAAAGAGACAACATAGTACATACATCCAACACACAGAAGAGACAGTGTTGCATATGAATCTGGTGTAGAATGCTGGGTGAAAAACACCAGGACTGAGTGCAATAAAGTATTATGACAAATAAAATTATTTTTTTATTCCACAGGATATACAGAGATAAAGGAGCACATGTATTAATGAGTTTTACCAGATTTTCAAAAAGATTAGAATTCATAAACTCTTTTAAAACAGCTTCTTAACAGTTTACTAGTCTAGTCTACTAGTCTACTAGGTTAATCACAGTATCTTTTAATTTCTTCATTAAAACTGAAGATTTATTGATGCAATCACTCTAATAACCTCAACACTGTTTCTGTTTCAACACTATATTGTTTACACAATTGAGCTACAGGAAAGCGGTCCAAAGTTTCCAAACACAGCTTCAGTTTCGCAATTCAGGACACAAGTCAATGTGTTTGCACAACGTCAAGTGTTAGTATTCACTCATGCTGAACAGCCGTAGGAATGTTTTTTCCCTTGCAAAAACCCATACCAGTTATAACATATTATATATATATATGTTATAACTGGTATGGCCTGCGTTTTTATGCATTTGCAAATGCATATGCATTTTATTCAGCTCTATTTAACAGGATAAGTTACATTAATTGACACTAAGTAGGCCTTTCATCATCACTGTATCAACTCTAAGGATTACAGCATGTGTGTAATCAAGGGTGAATAATGCAGAGAACATTTATTTATTTATCATTTATTACATAATTAATTTATTTTATTAATTATTATGGCTTTATTTATATTTACTTATATTAAATAAAACATTAAAACTGAAAGTATGGAGGCAATATGATGGTCCAGTAGATAGCAAGAAGGTCCTGGGTTTGATTCCCAGCTGAGATGGCCTGCGTTTCTTTCTGTTTGGTTTTTGCATGTTGTTGGGGTGGTGGTGGTCTAGTAGGACACTCACCTATAGACCAAGCGATTGCAGGTTCGAATCCCATCTCCAGCACTACCACCATTAGGTTCCTGAGCAAGACCCTTAACCCCAAGTTGCTCCAGGGGGGCTGTCCCTGTAATTAAGAAATGGAGGTCACTCTGGATAATAGTGTCTGCTAAATGCTGTAAATGTAAATGTTCTCTTTGTGTCTGTGTTGGTTTCCTCTGAGTGCTCTGGTTTCCTTCTGCATTCCTAAGACATGCATGTTAGATGGTTTGGAGATGCTAAATTTCCCAAAGGTGTGAGTGTGTTTGTTTTTCTATGATAGACCGGTCACCTATCCAGGATATTTCTAAGCCTTTCATACTAAGTACAGGCACCAGCGACCCTGCTCTGGATAATGAAAGACTGATAAAGAATGGATGCTAAAAATACAAACAAATTCAAATGCACTGAAAGTTCACCAATACACAAGAGAAAGAAATCCATTAAGGGGCTATACAATGCATTTTTTTTTCATTTAAATTCATTGAATGTTCCTTCCATTCAGAAACACATTCAGAACATTTTCCATTTCTCATTTTTGCCACTAATCACAATCTCTTTTTTTTCAATCAGTACCATTGATTGAATTCATGACCATCTGTAAATGTTGGATCAAAAATCAACTGAAAAGTTTACAACTTTACATGAACACAAGATCATGAGGTACTTGATCTCCTCCAATTGAGGCAGTACCCCTTAACATTTACATTTACAGCATTTATCAGATGCCCCAAATACATGCTGGAGGTCACAGCCTGATGAAGCCAAAAGAACCACATTATCTTTTATATTTAAGCAAAGTATGCTTCCTGACTGCCATTTTGTTTACCAATAACGTTCAACTAAATATTGGATTCCCCAAGTTAACAAAGCTAATTACTTTTTTAGTCTAATGACCAACCTTACCAAAAGTGCCCATCACCAGGGCCTTGGGTTGCCACTGCAACAGGCACCAACAGCTGTACAATCACAGCCCAAAGCTGCCACTTAAGCAAAGGTGAACAGGAAAATGTGCTCATAAATAACTAATATTGTATAATAACACAATACAATAGAATGTACAGCAACAAGCTGGTTTTACTAAGTATAATGTACAGCGTTTGCCTTGCAGATCAGATGACTTGAAGATGCTGACGAAGGTGGAGGAGAAAGGCTAAACTGAATCTTAATCACTGATTTCTGCCAGTTTCGCCATGCTTTCCTCACTTTCATGGGCGGTAAAAAACCTGTCCAATGTGGTCTGTTTCAGGTGCAGATAGAAGTGCTACGCTCGTACTGCTTCGCCAAGTTGACTACATGCACACCTAGGTCATGTTTCTTAGAAAATTTCTTTCTTTACTTCAATGCACATCATCCGCTTCTTCTTTTCAGCACTGTCCTTTGCACTCGCTTTCTTCGGACACATGGTTGGAAAAATGAAGTTTTGCAAAATAACTGCAAGCACAAATGCGAGCACGACACTGATGCTTCCACTGCGAGCTAACTGCTTAAAGTGAACGAGTGAGACACGGGATGCTGGGCGGATGTTGCAGCATTCACTGCGCCAACTAGCGGTGGGTATCTGAAGCTGGCTTGTAACCTGAATTTTAGCTCTCAAATCAAAGCAAAAAAACAGACGAGAAATGGCTTGTATCTCAAAAAACCTGTAACACTTGTAAGTCAAGGTACCACTGTATTTGCCCTTTACTCTCACTACCTGTTTAGCTTAACCAGGCTTGTCATGTATCGGAGGTCATATATCGACTTTCCCTCTCTTCACTCCAGTCTCCAGAACATATGGCTGCATGTCTGATTACACAACTACAAAGTTGATCATTAATCAGGCTAAGGAGTCCTTTTATCACATACACTTAAGAGTTGCATTATGGTCAAACATGGTGTTCCTAATGTACAATCAATGTCTTGCACCAAAGTCTAATAACAAAACACCACTCAGATTTTGATTAAATACACCCTCTTCCAAGTTTCCCTTCTTTCTTTAAAATAGTCTCCCCAGCAGCCCTAGAAAGGTTGTGTACTCTGAGCTGACCAAACATCAGTCAAAGCTTTGCCCCCTGTAACTTGAAGATGCAGTGGGGCAACTTGTTCATTTACTGATAAAAACAACCCACAGAGGTGCCATTCCATGTACCTAAAGTTTCTGTACTGTGGGCTTAGTCTGCAATGGCCTATGCCCCTACCAGCCACCCTCTGCCTTCATATCTGGGCCCTGTTTCTCCCCTTGCATGTGGTGAGCTCATGAAGGTAAAGTCAGGTAGGTTTTTATTGTCATTTCAACCATATACACAGTACATAGTGAAACGAAATAACATTCCTCCAGGACCTTGGTGCTACACATTAGATGACATCAGACATGACATAAAACCAGGCAAACAAGTGCAGACAACAACCGAGAGATAACAACAGACAGTTCAGTGTTACGGAACAAAGCAGCACCAGAGATGACAGCTCCAGCTGGACCTCATGACAGGTGCAACTACCAGGCACTTGTTACCAGTTTTCCTCCAAGGCCTGACTTCAAGAGCTTCCTGGTATTCCCTTTCCAGGTGAGGTGAATATGTACATTTTTAACTTTCAATAGGGGCTTATGAATTGCTATTCTGGCCTCTCCTCCTGCGACCCCTCTCCATTGGGTGACCCTGTTAGGTGTAAAATGCTCCTGACAGCACAGTTCTTTTAGCTGTTTCAAAAATGCAAAAAGAATAATTAAATACATCTTCATTTAAAACTTATAACTAAGTTATAAAAATATAATTTAACCTTAACCTAGAAACAGATCTGTCCATCAGGAAATTAATGAACTGTTTTAAAGTTAATACAACCAATTTGTTTTTTGCTTTAACAAAGTAAAAGATCATGTACATTTTTCTTAGTACACTTGTACCTGCTGGTAGCTGTCATATTTTACCTAATGCTAGGCAAAAACTGAAAAATCTGATCACTTTATTTTCTTTTAACTCTGAATTTATTCTACTTATGTCTACAAGATTTATTTAACCAATGGCTTGTCATTATAATTTATCAAGTTTCTTCAGACAAGCTCACAAATGGTTATACACATTTTGCCCATATATTACACATTTACTAGTACAAGGCATTAAAATATGGGGATTAAAATATAAGGATAACTGCTGACTGAGGAATTTTCTTTTTAATATCTTTGCTTTCTCATACTCATTTTTCAAGCACCCTGTCAAGTGAAGAGAGTGGTTCATGGGTTATCTGACTCCTCTGCTGCTGTTCCAAACACATCATCAAGGACAAATAGACCAGCTAATTAAATTCTTAATTAATCCTATTTAATTAACCATACTTAAGTCACTGGAGATTGTTCTCAAACATTAGCACTTTTGTGCTGGATTTGTTTGTGATGGAATTATGAAACTTTTCTAATAAACTTCAAGGACCAAAATGAATAACTTTATTCTAACTCTGATGGGCTGTGCAATGTGACAATATTGTTGCATGTGGTAGAAGAAATGAACATACAAAAATAGCACTATTCATAGCCAATATGAGGGGAGTTTTTAAACTTTTCTCACAGACTTAAAGGTATTCTGTTCAAAGGTACACTGTTCACTGTTCATTTAAGTTGACTTTCCTTAAGTATGTGTGAAGTGTGTTGCAGATCTAATGTTTACATTGATTGCATTCAAGCAAATCCAAAACCCAGCCACTAGGGATGCACAAGCCAGTGTATTTCTTCCTGTCGGTCCCAAGCCTGGGTAAATGGGGAGGGTTACGTCAGGAAGGGCATCTGGTGTAAAACTTTGCCAAATCAATATGCAGGCAATGATACAGAATTCCATACCGGATCGGTCGAGGCCCGGGTTAACAACGACCGCCACCAGTACTGTTAGCCTACAGGGTGCTGGTGGAAATTGGACTACTGTTGGCCAAAGGATAAGAAGATGAAGAAGAAGAGGAGGAAGGCATGTCCAGATGGAGATGGAGAGAAAGAAGGGGCGGAGAGTGGAAGTGAGGGTAGGGACTTTGAATGTTGGCAGCATGACTGGTAAAGGTAGAGAGTTAGCTGATATGATGGAGAGAAGAAAGGTTGAGATTTTGTGTGTGCAAGAGACTAGATGGAAGGGTAGTAAGGCCAGATGTATTGGAGGAGGGTTTAAACTGTTCTACCATGGTGTGGATAGAAGGAGGAATGGGGTAGGTGTTATCCTGAAGGAAGAGTATGTGAGGACTGTTTTGGAGGTGAAGAAGGTGTCAGTTAGGGTGATGAGTTTGAAGCTGGAAGTTGAAGGTGTGATAATGAATGTTGTTAGTGCTTATGCTCCACAAGTTGGTTGTGAGATGGAAGAGAAGGAAAAATTCTGGAGTTAGATGAAGTGATAGAGAGTGTACCCAGGGGAGAGAGAGTGATGATTGGCGCAGATTTTAATGGTTATGTTGGTGAAGGGAACAGAAGCGATGAGGAGGTGATGGGTAGGCATGGTGTCAAGGAGAGGAATGCTGAAGGACAGATGGTTGTAGATTTTGCAAAAAGGATGGAAATGGCTGTAGTTAACACTTATTTTAAGAAGAGAGAGGAGCACAGGGTGACGTATAAGAGTGGAGGAAGATGCTCACAGGTGGATTATATTCTTTGCAGGAGGGTCAGTCTGAAAGAGATTGGAGACTGCAAAGTAGTGACGGGGAGAGTGTAGCTAAACAGCATAGGATGGTGGACTGTAGGATGACCTTGGTGGTCAAGAAGAGGAGGAAAGTCAGGGCAGAGTCGAGGATAAAGTGGTGGAAGCTGACGAAGGAGGACTACAAGGTGGAATTCAGGCAGGAGTTAACACGGGCACTGGGAGGTGTTGAACAACTACTGTACTGCTGGGAAATTATTGCCGAATTGATAAGGCAGACGGCTAGAAATGTACTTGGTGTGACATCTGGAAGGAAGAAGGAGGACAGGGAAACCTGGTGGTGGAACCAAGAAGTCCAGGAGTGTATTCAAAAGAAGAGGGAGGCAAAGAAGACATGGGACAGTGAGAGAGATGAAGAGAGTAGACAGCTGTACAAGGAGATGAACCGCAAGGTGAAGAAAGCAGTGGCGAAGGCCAAAGATAAGGTGTTTGGTGAATTGTATGAGAGGTTGGACAGTAAAGAGGGAGAAAATGACCTTTACCGATTGGCTAGACAGAGAGAAAGATCTGGGAAAGATGGAGGGCGATTAAAGATGGAAATGGTAACGTACTCACAGGTGAACAGGGCGTGTTGAGCAGATGGAAGGAATGCTTTGAGGGGCTAATGAATGAAGAAAATGAGAGAGAGAGAAGAGTGAACCAGGAAGTGCAGCAAACTAACAAGATGGAAGTAAGGGCAGCGATGAAGAGGATGAAGAATGGAAAGGCTGTTGGACCGGATGATATACCAGTGGAAGCATGGAGGTGTTTAGGGGAGATGGCAGTTGAGTTTCTGACCAGATTGTTTAACGCAATCTTGGAAAGTGAGAAGATGCCTGAGGAGTGGAGACAAAGTGTACTGGTACCAATCTTCAAGAATAAGGGTGATGCACAGAGCTGTAGTAACTATAGCGGGATAAAGTTGATCAGCCACACCATGAAGTTATGGGAAAGAGTGGAAGCTAGGTTAAGAAAAGAGGTGAGGATTAGTGAACAGCAGTATGGTTTTATGCCGAGAAAGAGCACTACAGATGCAATGTTTGCTCTGAGGGTGTTGATGGAGAAGTACAGAGTACAGAGTACAGGGGCAGCGGAGGCCTAGTGGTTAGGGAGTTGCCCCCACATCGGAAGACTGTAGGTTCGATTCCCTCACCAGAAGGTTTCCCTCAGGTACCCTTGAGCAAGGTACTGTCCCTGTCACTGCTCCCTGGGTGCTTTCAATAGCTGCCCATTGGTGCGTGGTGTTTGAGTGCATGGGTTAAATGCAGAGGTCCAATTTCATTGTGGTTCACAGTGTGCTGTACTGTGACCTTGCAATGACAAGGATTGTCACTTTCACTTTTTTCACTTTTAGAGAAGGTCAGAAGAAGCTGCATTGTGCCTTTGTGGACTTGGAGAAAGCATATGACCAGGTGCCTAGAGAGGAGTTGTGGTTTTGTATGAGGAAGTGTGGTGTTACAGAGAAGTATGTGAGAGTAGTTCAGGATATGTATTATGGCAGTGTAACAGGGGTGAGATCTGCAGTGGGAATGATGGATGCATTTAAGGTAGAGGTTGGATTACATCAAGGATCAGCACTGAGCCCATTCTTGTTTGCAATAGTAATGGACAGGTTGACAAATGAGGTTAGACAGGAGTCTCCGTGGACGATGATGTTTGCTGATGATATTGTGATCTGTAGTGAGAGTAAGGAGCAGCTTGAGGAGAACCTGGAGAGATGGAGATATGCTCTTGAGAGGAGAGGAATGAAAGTGAGTAGGGCACAGACAGAATACATGAGTGTGAACAAAAGGGAGGAAAGTGGAGTGGTTAGGATGCAGGGAGTAGAGGTAGTAGAGGTGGAGGAGTTTAAATATTGAGGATCAACAGTTCAGTGTAACGGCGAGTGTGGAAGAGAGGTGAAGAAGAGAGTGCAGGCTGGTTGGAATGGGTGGAGAAGAGTGGCTGGAGTGATTTGTGACAGACGCGTACCAGCTAAAGTAAAAGGGAAGGTTTACAGGACAGTAGTGAGACCAGCTATGTTGTATGGGTTGGAGACAGTGGCACTGATGAAAAGACAGGAGGCAAAGCTAGAGGTGTCAGAGTTAAAGATGCTGAGATTTTCGCTGGGTGTGACGAGGATGGACAGGATTAGAAATTAGTATATTAGAGGGACAGCTCAGGTTAGACGTCTTGGAGACAAGGTTAGAGAAGCAAGGTTGTGTTGGTTTGGACATGTACAGAGAAGAGATGAGGATTATTTTGGAAGGAGGATGTTGAAGATGGAGCTGCCAGGAAAGAGGAGAAGAGGAAGACCAAAGAGGAGGTTTATGGACATGGTGAGAGAGGACATGCAGATGGTCGGTTTGAAGCAGGAAGATGCAGAGGACCGTAAGAAATGGAGACAGTTGATCCGCTGTGGCGACCCCTAAACGGGAGCAGCTGAAAGAAAAAAAAGAAGGAGCATTCAAGCAAACCCAACAATGGAAAATATCCAAATGTTTGTTTCTTATGGTGTGTTCTATGTCATGTTAGATGCCATCTCATATGTAGCACCATAGTCCTGGAGAAATGTTGTTCGTTTCACTGTGTACTTCGTATGTGGTTGAAATGACAGTAAAAACCTACTTGACCTGACTAAACAACAAGCTCCCCAAAGGACAAAATGACCAAGAGTGGATCATTTTGAGGTTGTGATGTCATAAGGAGAGTCTGAATTTACTTAGAATTTTAAAAAAGCATCCCATAGAGAACTCTGGATTTCAGAAACCAAGATATTGCCTGTTGCAGTCTTTGGCTCGTCATTTTTTTTTTTTTAATTAACTGATTCATTTAAAATTACATATTAAATTAACTTAGTAAAATCAGTTGTTGGCATAACAGATGCTTAAATCACCACATAACTAACTGTTACAATTATTGAAAATTAAATATGACACTGTTGTGTAAATATATTTAATCAAACATGACAATTCATATGATCTTCTTCATTTATAACATAATCATAATGTCACACAGCAGGGCTTGAGTAAGAGCTTTGCAATGATAATAATATACTAATACTAGTAATACTAGTAATAATAATAACAATAACAATAACAGTAACAATAATAATAATAAAAACAGCAATAACAATTTTTTATTTTTTCTATAATATCTTAACTTGAATGCTATTACTGCCCCCTTATGGGAAATCTGAATATTTTGGAGAAAATAAAATAATTTATGCAAATTTTGCAAAACATATAAATGTATTTTTATTTGTTTTTTAATATTCAAAATAAATATCAATTGTTTGATTGTTTTGTCACAGTGCTGAATATTTAAATTTGTACTATGACACTACCCTCAAACTACATGCTCAAAAAATACATATTGCCCTGGTCAGGGCTTTTAGGAATTTTTAAAAAATGCATAAAAAACCCTCAAATTTATAACAGTTAACCATAACTTTATATAGGACACATATTTGACATATTTGATTATGGCAAGTGGGTCATTAAAGATTATATTGTGAGAAGGGTGCTTGTGACTATGCGCGAAGCTAAAACAGGTCTTTTAGGAGCATTTCTCTTGTGAAAGCAGCCTTTTTCTTGTGGGTCTTTTCCTTCAATAAGAACCCCCCACAACACCTTTAGCCAGAGACTTGGGGGCAATCGCTCTCTATTATGGAAACTAGGTCGGGGAACGCTGGACTCAGGAATAGATGGGGGCCAGTAATTATTTTTATCATTATTAATTTCCACCTCAAGGTTATGGCGAGCCTTTGTGTGCTTCAATTTCAAGTGAGCCCCCCTACCACTTCCATCACTACAGTCACTAACCGTATTCTTTACAAGGCTGTGTGCCAAACCAGGCAGAACACAGACAGACAAACAAAGGAGTAAAAGCTTAAAGGGATAAGGAGCATGAATGTGAAAGTGGGGGAGAGAGGGGGAGAGGTAGAGGGAGGGGTTGTGGTTGTCACTTCATCATTCAAAAGGATCTAATTTGGACATGCAGTTTGTATATTTGACACAGCAAATCGAAATAAAGTATGTGGGGTGGGAGGAAGGATAGGAAGAGGGGGCTGAGGGCAGTTGTAGAACCCTCAGGGTATACTTCAACTGTGATGGCTTGCACACTCCAATTAGTAACATGAAAAGGGCTGACTCTCATCACCCTCATGGGGTAAGATTTGGGGGCGGGGGCCGGGTATGACAAATGTGTGTCATTTAAACTCTTAACCAGCATGTATTGTGCCCACCTCCAGCCGCAAGTGAATTCAGAGCAAGTATATGCAATCTGTGTAGACATAAAGCATTTAGGTCAGAAAACTGGCACGGAACCTACGTCCTTTAATCTGCATTTATGAGTATTTCCGCCTTTTGTATACCTAAAACAGAATTTGCTGTTTTGCATGTTGTCTGTTATAGTCAAAGACTATAGTAATGTGTTTTATGAATATGTCTCCAATGCAGGAGTTACTGGCATTTAATAAAGACCTTGGATAATAAGGTTAAGGGTCTAGAGGCTACAAAGCTGACAGGCTGGACATGCTGCTGAATCACCTGCTGCTTGGCCATTTTCCAAATCAAAACCCAAACCTATTGCCTGTCAAATCAACTTAGTTTTCAAGCATAAGGGTATTGCTGGAACAAATATTCATCTTAGTCAATGCTAATATTAGAGTAGGACTGACCATTTTTAACTTTTATTGTTTTTATAATGACTTGATAGCTAGGACAAATAAATTATGTTGAATAACAAAAAAGGTTTTGGGGAATATGCAATATTCAAGATATATGTTCAGAAGATATATGCTTTGTATCTCCAAAACAAGGTCACAGGAAAATGGAGGAAAAACCTTCATACATTCTAATGCTGTAAATTAATACATCAATTTCAATATTTCAAATTAAATGTCAATATAAGATTTAAAACCTAATAAACACATGTGAGAACAACCATATGTGATAATATTGAATGAAACCATGACATGAGAACTGGCTGGCCTGCCTGGTTCTCTACAATATTTATTTACACACACACACACACACACACACACACAGGGTGATGCACAGAGCTGTACTAACTATAGATGGGTAAAACTGATCGGCCACAACATGAAGTTATGGGAAAGAGTAGTGGAAGCTAGGTTAAGAAAAGAGGTGATAATTAGCAAATGGCATTTATGCCAAGAAAGAGCACTACTTGCAATATTTTGCAATATTTGCAATATTTGCAATATTTTTTCTGAGGGTGTTTATTGAGAAGTACAGAAGGAATTACAGTATCTCACAAAAGTGAGTAAACCCCTTACATTTTTCTAAATATTTTATTATATCTTTTCATGGGACAACACTGAAGAAATTACACTTTGATACAATGTAAAGTAGTCAGTGTACAGCTTGTATAACAATGTACATTTGCTGTCCCCTCAAAATTACTCAACACACAGCTATTAATGTCTAAACCACTGGCAACAAAAGTGAGTACACCCCTAAGTGAAAAATGTCCACACTGTGCCCATTTAGCCCGGTGTCATGTGACTCGCTACTGTTATAAGGTCTCAGGTGTGAATGGGGAGCAGGTGTGTTAAATTTGGTGTTATTGCTCTCACACTCTCTCATGCAAGTCACTGGAAGTTCAACATGGCACCTCATGGCAAAGAACTCTCTGAGGATCTGAAAAAAGAGTTGTTGCTCTACATAAAGATGGACTATAAGACACCCTGAAACTGAGCTGCAGAACAGTGGCCAGGACAGATTTAACGGGACAGGTTCCACTTAGGACAGGCCTCATCATAATCGACCAAAGAAGTTGAGTTCACATGCTCAGCGTCATATCCAGAGGTTGTCTTTTGAAAATAGATGTATGAGTGCTGCCATCATTGCTGCAGAGGTTTGAGGGGTGGGGGGTCAGCCTGTCAGTGCTCAGACCTTATGCCGCACACTGCATCAAACTGGTCTGCATGGCTGTCGTCTCAGAAGAAAGCAATGGGCAATGGGGAGCTACAGTTCAGAGGGACCCATGAATGCCAATACGTACTGTGACATACTGAAGCAGAGCATGATCCCATCCCTTCAGAAACTGAGCCGTAGGGCAGTATTCCAACATGATAACGACCCCAAACACACCTCCAAGACAATTACTGCCTTGCTAAAGAAACTGAGGCTAAAGGTGCTGGACTGACCAAGCATGTCTCCAGACCTAAACCCTATTGAGCATCTGTTGGGCATCCTCAAACTTAAGGTAGAGGAGCACAAGGTAAAGTAAAGTAAAGGTGGCAAAGGTAAAGGAATTTAAATACTTGGGATCAACAGTTCAAATTAAATGGTCAGTGCAGAAGTGGGGTGACGCTGAGAGTGCAGGCAGGTTGAGGAAGAGAAGAGTGGCGGGAATGATCTGTGACACACAGGTACCAGTAAGAGTGAAAAAGAAGGTATACAGGATGGTAGTGAGATCAGCTATGCTATACGGGTTGGTCAAAAGACAGGCAGCAGTGCTTCAGGTTTCAGAGTTAAAGATGCTAAGATTTTCCTTGGGAGTGATGAAGATGTACAGGAAAAGAAAGGAGCATATTAGAGAGACAGCTCAGGTTAGATGTTTTGAGACAAAATTAGAGAAGCAAGCTTGCATTTGGTCTGGACATGTACAGAGGAGAGACGCAGATTATATTGGGAAAAAAAAAGACAGAGCTTGCAGGAAAGTGGATAAAAGTGGTTTATGAATGTTGTAAGTGAGGACATGCAGGTGGTCGGTTTGAAGAAGGAATATGCCGAGGAGTATATGTAAGAAATGGAAGCAGCTGAAAGAAGACACTGCTTTTTCTAATTTTTATTTTGAAATATTAGAAATACTTAATAATGTAATACTAAAATACTACAATTTTGAAATACTAAAAATGTAAATGTCACTGGATTTAAATGTTGTATTATTTTCTAACATGTAGTAACACATTTAACCACAAAGATTCACGTATATATATATACACATACATGAACTAATCTGAAGAGTTGAATCTGAGCTTTTTTTTTGTAATCAAAATGAAGAAGAACATTAATTAGCATTGCACTGATTTAGCTGGACTAAACTGATGCTTTGATCTGCTCTGGGTTTGTAATTTTTATGTGAGTTCCAGTATCGAGTTCAAGGCAAGGCTGTTATTTGCCTTCATAATGATCAATGAATGCTGAATGAATTAATGATCTATTATATATGCTATGGGTTCAGTTGTCCAGAATTACAGAATCAGCTTCATGTTATGCTGATGACACACAGTTATATATCTCAGCTAAACCTGAAGATAACCATCCACTTGTCCGCTTGTTCTAAACAGGGTCGCCCAACCCAGGTGTCCAACCCAGTGCACACAGGGTGAGGACAGGGGACGCACCCTGGACATGTCGCCAGCCCGTCGCAGGGAAGAGCGGGACAGGGACCTTGCTCAAGGGTACCTCAGGGCAACCCATTGGGAAGGGGTTCGAACCCCCGATCCTCCGATCATGTGGCCAACGCCCTAACCACCGCCCTGCCCCCTGAAGATAACCTCAAATCAAAAAGATTGAGGATTGTATAGGAGATCTAAAAGAGTGGATGTCACTCAATTTTCTTATGTTAAATTCTGAAAAGACAGAAGTTCTTTTGCTAGGTCACAAAATTGCTAGAGACAAACTTTCAGGTTTAATGTTAGATTTTCCTAATCTTAAAATTTATTTTAAGCACTCTAATAAAAGCCTGGGCATTACAAATGACTCGGATCTATCTCTAGATGCACACATTGGAAACATCACTAAAATAGCTTTCCTCCACCTTAGAAACATTGCTAAACTTAGAAAAGCACTCACACTACATGATGCAGAAATACTGATACATGCATTTATCACCTCAAGACTAGATTATTGTAATGCCCTGCTGTCAGGATGTTCCAGCAAAAACCTTCATAAACTCCAGTTAGTCCAGAACGCAGCAGCTAGGGCCCTCACTAGATCCTTTAAGAAGGGAAAATAATGGAGGGAGTCAGATAGATGAGCAAAAACAGGCCCAACCATGTCAGGGAATGACATGCAAAGTCCCATACATCATTCTTTCTTTGCTTTAGTATCCGATGAGAATTTTAATGGAAAATACCATTATACAGGGTTCTACTCTATCTTTCTTTTCTTTTATTTCCGGTGTCAACCAGAGGAGGATGGGTTCCCCTTTTGGGTCTTGGTCTCTCCCAAGGTTTCTTCTCCATGTTTGGGGAGTTTTTCCTTGCCTCTGTCGCCCTTGGCTCACCCAACTGGGGCTCAGACCCGGATTCTGTAAAGCTGCTTTGTGACAACAGTTGTAAAAAGCGCTATATAAATAAAGTTGACTTGACTTGACTTGATTTGAATGTGTTCTGGGTTTGCTGTTTCACCACTTCGATTTAATTAAGCAATTAGGCAAAAGCCTATCCTTTGGTCATATGCCAGGGCTCAAAATGTGAAAGCGTTGTTGAGGGAGCACGATAATCATTTTCAAACATGGATTGGTCATCACCAAGAGTCCAGACCTTAACCCCACTGAGGTTTTTTTTTTGGATGTGCTGGAGAAGACTTTATGCAGCAGTTTGACACTCCTCTCAACAACAGAACATCTTGCCCCAAAATTAATGCACTCTGAATGAAAATAAAGTTGTAATATGGGATTGTATGCACTGTACAAACAGTAAAAACAGTGTTTTGTAAATTAATTTACGCAGGTAAAAAAATGTTATGTTGTATGGTAAAAGTAAGAGACTGAAATATCCCATTTAAATCTTTATTATTTGTTATGACACAACTGAATTATATCCTACTTCTATCAGTGGTCTACGAAAACTTCTGAATTCAAAGGAGGTAACTAGGAAAGACATGCACCAGCATAGAAGATCCCACAATTGATGTTATAGAGAATTCTCCAAGTAAGGCTTCCTCAGGTCAATGTTTGTGTGTTTTTGTGTTTGTTTTGTCATATACTTTTGTTTTGGCTTCTTGGGCCCAATCCAGCCCCTGTTCAAGTCTCTGCCATTGCTCCAGGTGTTGTGTGTTTGGTCTTGTGATAAATATATATACATACAGTACTGTGCAAAAGTTTTTGGCAGGTGTGGAAAAAATGCTGTAAACAAAGAATGCTTTCAAAAATGGAAGCGTTAATCATTTAATTTTATCAATCAACAAAATGCAGTGAATGAACAAAAGAGAAATTTAAATCAAATCAATATTTGGTGTGACCACCTTTTGCCTTCAAAACAGCATCAGTTCTTCTAGGTGCACTTGCACACAGTTTTTGAAGGAACTTGGTAGGTTGTTCCAAACATCTTGGAGAACTAACCACAGATCTTCTGTGGATGTAGGCTTCCTGACATCCTTCTGTCTCTTCATGTAATCCCAGACACACTCGATGATGTTGAGATCAGGGCTCTGTGGGGGCCAGAAGAATTGATGCTGGTTTGAAGGCAAAAGGTAGTAACACCAAATATTGATTTGATTTAGATTTTTCTTTTGTTCGCTCAGTTTGCATTTTGTAAACTGATAAAAATAAAGAATCATTTATATTTCTGAAAGCAATCTTTGTTTCCAGCATTTTTGCAACTGCCTAAAACTTTTGCACAGTACTGTATATACATATATAGGTCCATAAATATTTGGACAGAGACATCTTTTTTCTAATTTTGGTTCTGTACATTACCACAATTAATTTTAAATGAAACTCAGATGTCGCTGAAGTGCTGTTGAAGTCTGTTTACAGCAAAATCTTCCACATGCAAGCACCACACCTCAAATCAACTCCAGGTCTTTTATCTGCTTAATTGATAATTGATAATTAACAAAGGAATTGCCCACACCTGTCCATGAAATAGCCTTTGAGTCAATTGTCCAATTACTTTTGGTCCCTTTATAAAGAGGGTGATACATGTTAAGTAGCTTTTTTACAGCTTAAGTAGCTATTTAGTAGCTTTTGGTACATTTTGTAATATAAAATACATTTTTAGGCTTGCTTTATATCAAATATAGTAAAAAATTGGGTGGTCAAAAATATTAGCCCCATGTGAATGTTTGCTTTCAAAACACACCTACAGTAATTAACCAATCAGCTTTGAAACCACACCTGTGCAGTCAACTGGCTTCCTAACAACACCTGCAGTCAATTGGCTTCCTAACAACATTCAATCAGCATAAAAAGACTCCAAGGAACAGGGCACTTGAACACATGAGAGGGACTACTGTTACTCACCATGCCAAAGACAAAGGAAATCAGTCTGGAGCTCAGAAAGAAGACAACAGAGGCTCATGATAAGGGGGAAGGCTACACTGCCATTTCCAAGTGATTCACAGTGTCTAGAACTGCTGTACGTTGCATCATTGCCAAGTACAAAGAGACAAATTCCATAAGAAACAAACCTGGCCGTGGCCGTAAGCGCAAGATTTCAAGAACTCTGGAAAGGAAAATAGTCAGAGATGTCAGCAAGGAGCCCCGGACATCTGCCAAGATGACTGTTGCTGACCTAGCAACCACACTTCTGGTGTTGATGTTTCAAGGAACACAGTTGTGTGGCCTCTTCATCGTGGTGGGCTTCAGGGCCATTGTCCCAGAAGAACCCCTTTACTCAAAGAGCAGCACATCACAGCCCGACTGAGGTTTGCCCGTGAACATTTGAAAGGTAAAGATAAGTTTTGGAAATCTGTGCTTTGATCTGATGAGACTAAACTGGAACTGTTTGGGCACATGGATTTTGCTTATGTTTGGCGAAGAAAGGGAGAGGCCTTCAACACTAGGAACACAGTTCCCACAGTTAAACATGATGGTGGGAGCATCATGCTGTGCAGCTGTTTTGCTGCCTCAGGCACAGGGAGCCTTATTCAGGTGCATGGCATCATGAAAAAATAAATTTATGTTGACATTTTGAGGGAGAATATGCAGAAATCTGCTCATAGTATAGGCTTAGGTCATCGCTGGGTCTTCCAAAAAGACAATGACCCAATGCATACTTTGGGTCGAAATTAGTCCAACAGTTCCTCAAGGATACCAAAACCAAGATCCTGGAGTGGCCCGCACAGAGCCCAGACCTCAATTCTATTGAGAATCTGTGGCGGGTGCTCAAAGTGAATGTCCATACTCAGAAGCCATGCAATCTGGACCAGCTAGAACAATTTGCAATGGAAGAATGGAAGAACTTGGTGTATCAATAAAATATAAAATTTTACTTAGTGGACATTGTTTTTTATAGTGTATTTGTTTGTCTAATTTCATAAGGGGGCTAATAATTTTGACCTCAACTGTACATGTCTGTTCCTGTGACTGTGTCTGTTTAGTTTCCTACCACTGTGTTTCTCCTTGTTCCAGTATCTCCATCTTTGTGTAACATTCCCAATCCTCATTCCAGTCATTGTTCCTGTCACTGTCCTTGTCCATGTGCCTGTTTTGTCATGTGTTCAGTCCCGTGTCTGTGTCCCAATCCAGTTTTGTGTCCAGTTCGTGTTCGTAGCCAATTCCCCTGGCTGTCCTGTCACCCAGTCCTGTGTATAGGCTTCTGTCTTTGCCCAGTCTCTTGTACAGTCTCCTGCCATGCATCTGTCTACAGTCCAGACTAAATCTGATAATGTTCATTATTTGATAACAAGACTCATGTGGTATAGTGCTCAAATTTGATAATAATTCTAATGTAGCAATGGGTGGTGCAATGGTGAGAGCTGTTGCCGTACAGCAAAAAGGTTCTTGTTCTGATTCACAGCTGGCTCAAGCTAGGTCCTTTCTGTATATTGTTTTCATGTTCCCCCATTGTCTGTGTGGTTTTCCTCTGTGTGCTCTGCATTTTTCCCATAGTCTAAGCACATGCATGTTGGGTGGGGTGGAGATACTAAATTGCCATTAGGTTTTACTGAAAGTTACTGAGCGTGTTTCCTTTCAATGCTGAGATGCACAGATAATTATGCATGTTTATCTACAGCTAAATCCTCATCTTTCTTTTATCCTATACTCTCCTGAGCTATCAAAGAGCAACATTGGACTCTGTATCTTCTTCTTCTTTTTCTTTCGGCTGCTCCCGTTTAGGGGTCGCCACAGCGGATCAACTGTCTCCATTTCTTCCTGTCTTTTGCATCTTTCTGCTTCAAACCGACCACCTGCATGTCCTCTCTCATCACATCCATAAACCTCCTCTTTGGTCTTCCTCTTCTCCTCTTTCCTGGCAGCTCCATCTTCAACATCCTCCTTCCAATATATTCCTCATCTCTTCTCTGGACATGTCCAAACCAACACAACCTTGCTTCTCTAACCTTGTCTCCAAGACGTCTAACCTGAGCTGTCCCTCTAATATACTCATTTCCAATCCTGTCCATCCTCGTCACACCCAACGAAAATCTCAGCATCTTTAACTCTGACACCTCCAGCTCCGCCTCCTGCCTTTTCGTCAGTGCCACTGTCTCCAACCCATACAACATAGCTGGTCTCACTACTGTCCTGTAAACCTTCCCTTTTACTCTAGCTGGTACGCGTCTGTCACAAATCACTCCAGCCACTCTTCTCCACCCATTCCAACCAGCCTGCACTCTCTTCTTCACCTCTCTTCCACACTCGCCATTACTCTGAACTGTTGATCCCAAGTATTTAAACTCCTCTACCTTTGTTACCTCCACTCCCTGCATCCTAACCACGCCACTTTCCTCCCTTTCATTCACACTCATGTATTCTGTCTTTGCCCTACTCACTTTCATTCCTCTCCTCTCAAGAGCATATCTCCATCTCTCCAGGTTCTCCTCAAGCTGCTCCCTACTCTCACTACAGATCACAATATCATCAGCAAACATCATCGTCCACGGAGACTCCTGTCTAACCTTGTCCGTCAACCTGTCCATTACTATTGCAAACAAGAATGGGCTCAGTGCTGATCCTTGATGTAATCCAACATCTACCTTAAATGCATCCGTCACTCCCACTGCAGATCTCACCACTGTTACACTGTCATCATACATATCCTGAACTACTCTCACATACTTCTCTGTAACACCAGACTTCCTCATACAAAACCACAACTCCTCTCTACGCACCCTGTCATATGCTTTCTCCAAATCCACAAAGGCACAATGCAGCTCCTTCTGACCTTCTCGGTACTTCTCCATCAACACCCTCAGAGCAAACATTGCATCTGTGGTGCACTTTCTCGGCATAAAACCATACTGCTGTTCACTGATCCTCACCTCTTTTCTTAACCGAGCTTCCACTACTCTTTCCCATAACTTCATGGTGTGGCTGATCAACTTTATCCCTCTATAGTTACTACAGCTCTGTGCATCACCCTTATTTTTGAAGATCGGTACCAGTACACTTCGTCTCCAATCCTCAGGCATCTTCTCACTTGCCAAGATTGTGTTAAACAATCTGGTCAGAAACTCCACTGCCATCTCCCCTAAACATCTCCATGCTTCCACTGGTATGTCATCCGGTCCAACAGCCTTTCCATTCTTCATCCTCTTCATCGCTGCCCTTACTTCCATCTTGTTTATTTGCTGCACTTCCTGGTTAACTCTTCTCACATCATCCAGTCTTCTCTCTCTCTCATTTTCTTCATTCATCAGCTCCTCAAAGTATTCCTTCCATCTGCTCAACACGCTCTTTTCACCTGTGAGTACGTTACCATTTCTATCTTTAATCGCCCTGACCTGTAGCACATCTTTCCCAGATCTGTCTCTCTGTCTAGCCAATCGGTAAAGGTCCTTTTCTCCCTCTTTACTGTCCAACCTCTCATACAACACCTTATCTTTGGCCTTCACCACTGCTTTCTTCGCCCTGCGGTTCATCTCCTTGTACACCTGTCTACTTTCTTCATCTCTCTGACTGTCCCATGTCTTCTTTGCCTCCCTCTTCTTTTGAATACACTCCTTCCACCATAGTTTCTTATCCTCTTCTTCCTTCCAGATGTCACACAGTACATTTCTAGCCGTCTGCCTTACTCAAGCTGCCAGTAGTTTTCCCAGCAATCCCGGTGGCTCTTCAGCACCTCCCAGTAGCACGTGTTAACTCACTGCCTGAATTCACCTTACAGTCCTCCTCCTTCAGCTTCCACCACTTGATCCTCGACTCTGCCCTCACTTTCCTCCTCTTCTTGACCTCCAAGATCATCCTGCAGACCACCATCCTATGCTGTTTGGCTACACTCTCCTGTCACTACTTGCAGTCTCTGATCTCTTTCAAATGACCCTCCTGCAAAGAATATAATCCACCCTGTAGACATCTTTCTCCTCTTACTATGTCACCTGTATCCTCCCTCTTCATAAATAAGTATTAACTACAGCCATTTCCATCCTTTTGCAAAATCTACAACCATCTGACCTTCAGCATTCCTCTCCTTGACACCATGCCTACCCATCACCTCCTCATCACCTCTGTTCCCTTCACCAACATGACCATTAGAAATCTGCACCAATCATCACTCTCTCTCCCCTGGGTACACTCTCTATCACTTCATCTAACTCACTCCAATTTTTCCCTTCTCTTTCATCTTACAACCAACTTGTGGAGCATAAGCACTAGCTGTGGCATTCATTATCACACCTTCAACTTCCAGCTTCAAACTCCATCCACCCTCCCTGACACCCTCTTCACCTTCAAAACACTCCCCACATACTCTTCCTTCAGGATAACACCTGTCATTCCTCCTTCTATCCACTGCATGGTAGAACAGTTGAAACCCCCTCCAATACACCTGGCCTTTACAACTTCCATCTGGTCTCTTGCACACACAAAATGTCAACCTTCTTCTCTCCATCATATCGTGAGACCTACCTTTACCAGTCATTTTGCCAACATTCAAAAGTCCTACCCTCCTTCCACTCTCCTCTCCTTCTCCTCTGGTGGCCTTCCCTCCTCTTCTTCTTCTTTGTGTAGTAGTCAATTTCCACCAGCACCCTGTAGGCTAACTTATGCTTTTATTAAGCGGTCGTTGTTAACCCCGGGCCTCGACCGATCCGGTATGGAATTCTGTATCGTTGTCGCATATTGATTTGGCAAGTTTTACACCGGATGCCCTTCACAGCGTAGCCTCCCCATTTACGGGCTTAGGACCAACACGAAGAAATACTGGCTGGTACGCCCTAGTGGCAGAGTTAACATTGGACTCTGTATATATTTCATAATATGTAAAAGATATAATTTTTGCAGTAATTTTCCTTGATTGCACCCCTATCAGCTACTAGGAATAGGTATTGGTAGGTCACTCACATAACAACAACACGGGTTTCAATTGCTCAGAGATGACAGACTTTTAAATGCTTCTTCTTGTTGTTTAAATAAAACATAGCCCTGTTAAAATGTTATTAATACAATAATAAAATATAATCTTAATCATAGCTTTTGGTTAAGCAAGGTAAGCAAATACAATTACATGCTGGCCATTCTGCATCTCCAGAGCAGTGGTGGTCTAGTGGTTAGGGAGTTGCGCCTGGATTGAAAGATTGTGGATTCAATTCCCCTCACCAGCTTAGGTACCTAAAGGTACCTTATAAATCACTGCTCCTAGGCGCTTTCATACCTGCCCTGCTGCACTGTGTTTGCACATGGGTTAAATGCAGAGGTCCAATTTCGTTGTGGTTCACTGTGTGCTGTGCTGTGACCTCATAATGACAGAATAGTCATTTTCACTTGAGGTACTGAGTGCTTTGGCTGGCCCACCCACCTGGTACACAGAGCCCTATGAAAATACACCAGAATTTTGCAAATTCTGTTGAGCTAATAAAGTACCTAGCCATTTAGTAATCGTGTAGTAACATTCTTTTCAGTTTTTGGGACCTTCTGACCATGTATTTTACACTGATTTTGAATTTACCCCATTATTACTCTCTCTGTCTAGCACATGTCTCCAGTCTCTCCTGGTTAGTGGTCATTGTAATGATTGAGGACATTGTAGCAATGATTGAGATAAATGATAGACATCATTTATGTTGCCATGCTTCAAGAACACATACTGCTTTGTATATATAAATAAAAAAAAAACTAAGAAGCTCCCTATAGACTGTAGAAAATGAAAGTTACACTACACATTATATAAATATTAATATTTTAAGATTACAATTATACACTTATATTTAGTTTGAGCATTTGAATAACCTTTCATTCATCTTTTGTGAAAAGGTTTCTACATCTATAAACCGAAAAAGGCAACACCTTTTTTTTTTCCAACAGTTGCTACCTGAAAAGTTAACTGTCTAAAGCTTTCTGAGGTCTCTTTACTTTTTCATAGAGCTTAATTTCACCAAAACCTTCACAGAAAAAGTACAAATATCTTATAACACAGTGAAGACTTTATAAATGAAAAAAAACAGTGAGTGGTTCCATAAAGCTGCGGCATTCATATCATTATGACTGTCTACTGCGATAAGTTAGAGATCTAAAAACGACAGACATTTGTATAACTATTTGAATTAAATGTATAAATGCCATTAAATATACTTGCTCATACTTGACAGACTGTATTCACTGTGAGTTTGGCAGTGAAATAGAGACAGAATGGTTTAAAGGCAAAATTTTTAATGTTTCTTACGATATGGATGAAATAAATGCTCTGGATTCCATTCTTCAAACTTGGGATAATAATAACACATATATTTTTTGTTTATTTGCTCTGTACTGTTTTTTTATGTATATATTTTCCAAATAACAGTTGTTAAAAAAGTCTAACATAACATCAGAAGGATCTGAATCACAGAATAGGACATAATGAATAGATGACAGGATCAGAGAATTTAAATAGACAGAGCTGCTGTATTGCATAGAATCTATGAAAAGTTCTTTAATATGAAAAGAGTTGGCAGACCAGGTCTAGATGTGTAGAACCAAACAGGAGATATCCATCTGGATAAATTCAGTGACACTGATGAGGGACTGATCCAGGTAAAACCTTAAAAGTAATGAGAAGCAATACTGAACTGAAATAGGGAACCAAACAATGTGAATATGTGAAATGTGTTCAGACCATTTTGTAATTAGGCACATTTTGTATACATGTTGAGAGGGTTTTCATTGAGAATGTAAGAAGAGTCTATCGATCTATCTAATTTTCATTTGAACAATCTGTGCTGTCACTCAATCCAAAATGTTCATATGGCTCCACATTTAGCATGAGCTGGATGGACAATGATTGTCACGTGTGTTGGGTTTGCGGAGCACGCTAGAGCGCTCTGTTCTGTTTAAGCACACCTGGGCCTGCGAGTGGTTGTGCATCATTCAGGGCTGACTATTTAAGCCCTGATGGAGTCAGAACAGAGCCACGTCGTGCGTGGGTCAGCCCTCACCGCGTGCGGGTGGTGGTTATGTAAACTTGGTGTCTATGACTAGGTACATAAATTCGCCTAGTATACGACCACTTAGTATCCTGAGGCTGAACTGCAGTTCCCCAGTCATGGGTTTCATGCGTAGAACTGAGTCCCCGTTCCCTATGTCTTGTTTGTTTTGTCACGTCGCGTAATAAACTTCTGTTCACAAACTCTTAGCTCTGACCCTGGCGTCCTCAGTGCCACGCCACACGTTAGAATGAGCATGTGAGTACCTGGGCGTCCGCAGGCACGGCCGGCAGGAGTGATGTGGCGACGCGAATGCTGTCGGCCGGATGCTGCAGCTGATGGGGCCAGAGAAGAAGTCTTCTCTGGACCTCCAGAGCATCTGGGCGGTGAGGAGTGGAGTGCGGCGGACGCCGACGGCCGCGGCAAAGGAGCTAGGCGCGTCTGAAAGGGCGATGTGGCTGCTCGCCGATATCATCCCAGATCCGAGCCGCGGGGATCAGTTCGCTTGTTCCGGATGCTGATCTCCGACTACAAGGGCGCGGCGCAGCTATCTCAACACGGCTGGGCGTAGGTTGTTTTCTGCCGCCCCGCGCGACATGGAAGGCGGGAGCTTACGTTGAAGCTGGCGTTGCATAACGAGCTGGCGTAACCGCGCGTTTGTAATTGAGCCATTGTAATTGAGCACATTTTTGCCATGTGAAGGTTTCATTGAGAATGTAAGAGAAGAGTCTATCTAGAGTCTATCTAATTTCATTTGGAACAAATACAGTGCTGTCACTCAATCCAAAATGTTCATAACAGCTCCCACATTTAGCATGAGCTGGATGGACAATGATTGTCACGTGTGTTAGGTTTTGGGCACGCTAGAAACTCCATTCTGACTAGGCACACAGGCTGCAGTCAGGTGTGCATCATTGGGAGCTGTTCTTTAAGCCTGGTGGTCAGAACAGGCACGCTCGATAGTAGGTCACAACCTCACGGCGTGGCAGGTGAGTGGTTGTAAACGGTGTCTGTATTTTAGGTATGGAGTGCGCTAGTATAGACCACTTAGTATCTGGGCTGAACTGCAGTTCCCCAGTCAGGTTTCATGTAGAACTGCAGTCCCCGTTCCTATGTCTTGTTTGTTTTTGTCACCGTGCGTAATAAACTTCTGTTCTAAACTCTTGGCTCTGACTGGCGTCCTCCAGTACCGCCGTTACAGAATGAGCTTGCCAGTGCCTGGGCGTCCAAGGCCACGAGCGAGCAGGAGTGCGTGCTGTGGCGGCTTAGCCCAGATGCTGTCGGCGGTCTGCAACTGATGAGGACCTGGGGGCCAGAGGCGTCTTCTCTGGACTCAGCGAGCATCTGGACGGTGAGAGTGGGTGCGGCGGGGCGCCCGGCCAGCCGGCAGGGCTGGGCGCGTCTGAAGAAGGGCGATGTGGCTCTCCCGCCGATATCATCCAGATCCCGAGCTTCGCGGGGATCCAGTTCGCTTTGTTCCCGGATGCTGATCTCGAGCTGCAAGGGCGCGGGCGCTATCTCAACACGCTGGACGTGGGATTTGTTTCTGCGACATGGAAAGCGACGGGGGCGGTTGACTGGCGTTGCGCCTTGGCGAGAAACGCAGCGCCAACGCGCCGCATAAGCGCCTCAACACGACAGCGTCAACGCGCCAGCGCCTCAGCGGGGCTGCGAAGCCAACCACGGCGCCGCGGTCAGCGCGGAGATTCAGGCGCCAGAAAGCGCGGGCGCGCGCGCCCGGTAACTCGATCGCCCAGCGGAAAAAGCGTCGTGCAGCTGATGCGGGAACACGGCCAGCGCATAAATCACCACAGGTTATTGTAAGCGCGCTTTCGTGTTCACAGCAACAGCAGCGTCCCCGCGCGCGCGGCAACCGGCGTCCCCGGCGCGCGCGGCAACAGCGTCCCAGCGTGCGCCGCGACAGCCACGGCGTCCCAGCGCCCGCGCCCGCGTGCAGCCACGCTCCCCGCGCGCGACTACGGCGTCCCCGCGCCCGCTTTGACCTGCGGCGTCCCCAGCGCCGCAGCCGCTCCAGCAACCCACAGTCGCCAGCGGGGCGCGTGGCGCAGCTGATAGGAACACGGCCAGCGCGATCACCACAAAGAGGTTGGTAGCAGCGCCTTTCGTGTTCACAGCAACGGCACGGCGCCCACAGCGCGCCTGTAACCTTGGCGCCCACCCAGCGCCCGCCGCGGCGCCAACCACCCGGCGCCCACCGGCGCCCTCCACGGCGCCCCTGCCGGCGCGCCACGCGCCTGCCGCGGCGTCCACCAGCGCCTGCGAAAGCCCCGAGCGCACACGCGCCCGCCAGCGTGACTGCGGCGTCACCAAGAGAATGCAAGAAGGCCACCGCGGCAAGGCGGGCAAAGGCGGTTCAGGCGCGCCAGAAACAGGAGGAGGGTGGGACCGCTGCGCATCGATGCAACCGGGAAGTCGAACAGAAACTGCCGCAGCAAGAGCGGCATCCAGAAGTCGAACCCCCAAACCCAGCTCCATGAAGCCATCTGCTACAGAAAGCAGAGAAGGAGCAGCTCCAGGTTAGTGAGTTTTAAAAGGAAAGCTCGGGTGCAAAGGAGAGTTGAACATGAGGCTGCTGTAACCATTCAGGCACAGGTGAGAGGAAACACATAAACAGAAAGTACTACCTGAAGCTACTGTAGGCAGCCAAGACAGTTCAACGATATTATAGAGCTAAATGAAATTATGAAGGCAAAATGAAAGTCTTTGAAAGGAGAAAAAGGGGCTATTTGTTGTTCTGCAAGCTGCATTCCGAGGATGAAGACCAGACAGACTCTGAAACACAGAGCGCAGAGCTGCCGCAGTTTTACAAGGGCTTACAGGGCACACTGGGCTCAGGCATGCTCATACACATCAAACAGACAGTTTATTTGCAATCCAGCTGAAGTATCGTTCACATGACAGAAAACAGAGAGAGAGTTTTTGACATTAGCTCGCTGCAATGTTCACTGCAACCTGCTTCAGAGGTCGGAGGGTCAGAGGGCTGTGATCCTGCACCATCGACCTGCTTCCTAGTTCAGGCTGCGTTCAGAAGACACAGGGAAATTAACAAATGCAGGCCATAAGAAGGTCGTATCTTCGTAAATTATTTTAGGTGGTCCTACATCAGGGGCAAGCGAACACGAAAGATTTCAGGTGTTGAGAAAGTCAGCGATACGCATCCAGGCAGCTTTTAGAGGTTATTTAGTACGAAAAAATGTTAATGCTATAGACAGCTGCTGTCGTTATTCAGGCTGTTGGGAGGTGCTGTGAAGGTCTGTCTTCAAAGAGGCGCTGGGCAACAAGTGATGAATCAGAGGAGGTTCGGAAGGTGGAACCGGGACCAGCCAAGGACAAATTGTCAAAGCGTAAACATGCTGCGAAGTGCTTGCAGAAGTCTCAGTCAGGGAAGTGGGCCGGAGGAGTTGCTGACAGGACTCTACCATCAGCTGACCGAGGAACCGCCATGCCACAGGTGAACGCCAAGGTCTTGAAGGACCGGAGGAAGGAAAAAGAGGAGAACTTGGCTCCAGTAAAGGTGGCTCACGGAAGGAACAGCCAGTTCAGAGAGGGCAGAGAAGATCCTTCGATTCAAGATACACGCTGGTTTCCCAAAGAAAAGGGACACCAGGAGAAGACAGAACGGAAACCAGATCGTAGGCCGGATAACACGAGTTGGGACTCCAACCTGCTCGGAGAAGCTGGAGAGCTAAAGCCAGCGCCACAATGGAGGGGGCAATTGCATCAGTGCAGGACAGAGCTGAGACAGGTGCAGGACCACAACATCGCTCTGCAGGCTGACCTGAGAGAGGCCCGTCATGAGGCCAGCAAGCTCACCGAGCTAGAAAACCAGGTGATTTTGCTGCTGTACATTACGCTACGTTGGTCAGAGGTATGGAAGGTAAAGTGGCCTCATCGAATCTCTACTCTCTTCTCCGACACCAGTGCCTGCTGGAACTGAGCAAAAGCCGAAACAGAGCATCGGAGAACAGTCCAGCAGAGAAATGGGTAACCCAATTGCAGAAAGGGCAGCTGCCTTCAGGCTAGTGGCTCCTTGCAACTCAGCAGAGCCCAAAACAAGGTGACGTTTGGAGGAAGCCCGGGAACTCCTCGCGTGAAACCAGAAGCTAGGTCACTGCGTCGCCGAGACTAGCGACCAGGAAGAGTATGACAGACAAGAAGAGGCAGGCACCAACACGAATCAGTTCAGGAGGCAGGACCAGAACTTGAGGCGCCAGAGATTGAGGGGGAGAAGCGTGCGGAACCACGACTGACAGGGGTTGTAAGCGAGCTTGGGCTCATTGAAAGAAGACTTCCTCTGTAAACCCTGCTTAACGTCTCTGTGTAGCTCCGCTCTAGGTCCTGTCAGGTCCCAGGGTTCCATGGGAGTCAGGCAAAGCCTCCGAGGACGTCAGAGCCAGGTCGGCACCAGTCAAAGGTGGAGGCGGAACTGCTGGATCCCCTCACCACCACCCAGCCACCCGGCTGGCGGTCGGGAAGTCGCTGATAGTTTTTGTTTTCTATGGACCCACGACCATGTGTCCCGGCTAAAGGGACTTTAGTGTGTTTGTGCCTCCCCTGAGAGTTATTTCACGTTCGGGCCAGGGCCGCGCCCGCTTGGGGTTCTAGCTCCTGTGTTGGGTTTTGGGCACGCTAGAGAGGCGCTCTCTGTCATATGTGTGTGGTGTTTGGGCACACTGAGAGGCGCCCTCGGTCACTGCTCCCTAAGAGTGTTTGGGGTACCTTTAGAGGCGCTCTCGAGCTCTCTGACTAAGCACACCTGAGCCCCTGCGGGATCAGGTGTACATCACACTGGGGCTGACTATTTAAGCCCGATGAGTCCAGTACAGGCGGCTCATTAGGTAGAGTCTAACCCTACAGCGTAACGGTGTGGTTATTATAAACTTGGTGTCTATGACTAGGTATGGGTGCGCCTAGTATCGACCTCTCTTAGTATCTAGGGCTAGACTGCAGTTCCCCAGTCATAGGGTTTCATGTGTAGAACTGCAGTCCCCCGTTCCCTATGTCTTGTTTGTTTTGTCACCGTGCGTAATAAACTTCTGTTCTAAACTCTTGGCTCTGACCTGACGTCCCTCCAGTACCACGCCACCGTTACAATGATGAAGCATTGTAACTATTCAGGCAATTTCTTTAAGTTTTTAAAAATGTTTGCATGCCACTTTAGGCTACTGTTAAAGTGCATTTAAATTTTACAAGCATTTAAGAAGTTGTTGAGCTAAGAGTTAATATTAGGCAAACTTATATTAGCTATTAGCTTTGTATTGCATTAATTTAATATAAAAATACAAAATGATTTTTAAAACTTCAATGTTATCTTTACTCTCATTTACTTTTAAACTTTTCTATGTATACTTGATTACATTTCAATGTCGGTTACTCTTACTTCTCTGAAATATTTTGCATAATATTTTAAATTAAATACGCAATGAAGTACATATATATATATTTAACAGTACTGCAACACAGGTGCAGTATGCAGGTGATCTGCATAAAGAAAGCTAGTTTCTAAACAGATCTGGAACTCCTCCGAATGAGTACCATTCAAGGAGTTATTGCAAGAGACATGGACTGAAAGGATTTATTTGAGGTATGCTTCTAATTGTCAGTCAGTCATTTACTGCCGCTCATCCCAAGCGGGGTTGCGGGTAAGTGCTGGAGTCCAACCCAGCTCACACAGGGCGAAGGACAGGGGACACACCCTGGACAGGTCGCCAGCCTATTGCAGTGCTTCTAATTGTACACATCAGATTTATATATTTATTTCAGGTCATCGCAGGTACATATATCCATGCACACACACTCAAATCTGCATAATAGGGTGTTCTAGAGAGCAAGGAAAGCCAGCAGAAAGCCTTCGGCTATGAATGAGCAAAATAAATAAAGCACAACAGTGAGTTTTTTTCTTCTTCTTTTTTTGTAACACTCAATCCCCTCTGCAGCTGTTCTACCTCTTTTCTCCCTTTTCCTGAAAAAGATAATCAAAAAAGCAAAAAAAAAAAAAAATCCCTATTTATCTTCCATCTCAATTTCTTTCTCTAGCCCTCCAGAGGATCACCTCGACTTGGTTTATTCCCTTACTTACGCTTTGAGCCCACCTCTCTCCAAAATCTTGCCATGAAAACACTCACACCTGTCACTCACTCAGACAAGATGGGGCCAGGACATACAGTAACTAATCCTCTAGTTGGCCCTGCTTGATATTCATGAGCCATTACATGAGGTATCAGAAGACATACAATGCCTCCAATTAAAGAAAATTCTTAAGGCAGCTCTTGAGTACAGCTCTACAATGCGGATGGGTGTCAGAAATGAATTGGTCACCTCATTTATGGCTCTGCTTGAGTAAGCATAGAAAACAAACCCAAATGCTTAAATTAGTCAGTGTTGACCTACTTATGAATCAATACTGCTATATGTGTTTGGAATTATTATCATTATTATTATTATTATTATTATTACTATCTCTAAAAAATAACTGATCATCTGATAATCTAATCATTTTAATAATCTTCGGTACCCTTTATCTTACTGTTTTGAAATGCAGACTTTGAGGTTGGGGGTTTAAACTGTGTTGCTTTGAGATAATCATGTGCCCTTCATGAAAAGATACTGAGAGAGGGAACCTAGCTGTAGCTGAGAAGTTACATTGAAGTGCTGAACATAAGTGGACCTGCGAAGCACCAAAGGAGACCTTAGGCTCTCTCATGTCAACATTTTGAAAAAATAAACATGCCCCAGTCAACACACACACACACCTACAACCATTAAAAACCAACAATCATTGCAAACCTTAACTGTTTATCTATCTGTCTGTCTGTCTATCTATCTATCTATCTATCTATCTATCTATCAACAACGATAAAGAAGGCAGGCCTTCCTTTGACCTTGCATAATTAAAATCATGAAAGAATGAAAAACACATTCTGTCAATCGCATTTTATGAACATACAAAGAGGAAAAAAGGAGATATAATCATGCATTCTTCCCTCTGTGACTGCTACTACATGAGATTCAACTGAAACTAGATTGAGGAGCTATATGATAGGGGAGCTATGTATGTATAAACAAATTCATAGTTTCTGGTCTTGGGGGATTTGAGCATCATGATGATTAACATTATGAGCAACCTCATTTCTGTGTTAAGAACTGATAAAGCCCAAGGACAAAGACATCATTGCAAGTTAATATCCATGTATGTGTGTATGCTCACACTCACACTCTCACACACACACACACACACACACGCACACCTGCAGTTCAGTTTTATACTATATTATGGAAAAGAAAAGGAAAAAGAAAAATATGTTATCACTAAGTAGCAACACACAACCAAATCTTAAGCCACCAACACGGATCAGTGGGCTTCAATAGCACCATGAACTGCCTAATAACAGGTCTTTGGGTCATGATCTGTTCGTAACACTGCACAATGTGGACCCCAGTGGCCTTTACCTCCCCCTACTTTATTCCCTTTTCATTGCTCCAATCATGTGCTTTTCTCTAGCATTCTTTGTTTCCCTCAGCTGTCTGCTCTCCCTGCTCCCTTTTTTTCTCAGCTCCCCTATCTCTAACCACCCCACTGACTCTGTTCTAGAATTATTCTTTGTCTTTTCTTTTCTGTCCACAGATTGGATGCCAGTCATTACACCAACAAAGTCTCGATTTTTTTTTTTATTCTATCATAGCATATCATAGATTAATTTATAATTTTTTCCTTTTTATTTTATCATAATTTAAAAATTGCTGTTAATTTCTTAGTAGTAAAATATCGTAAGATTTAAGATAAACATAATTATACAATTATATTGTAGAATAATGGCATTTGTTATTGTACTCATATATACTTATCTAACATTGGAAAAATCAACAAACAGCAATTATATTTTTGCCATTCCTGTATTTAAGATGTTTTTACTTATAACTTAACAAAATATCTTTTGAACACATACATTTATTAACAGTATCTCTCTAACTTAGTTAATTATCATAAGGCTTATATAATAGATACGAAAACTATGTAATATTTATATTTAATTTTTGGACAATTATTTTTAAAAATATGATTGATTCAATCATTTTTATTGTATGGAAATGTTTAGAAAGATTCAGATTGTAGCCCTATTTTATTCAAAAAAAACTGTTGGATGTTTTAATGATATGTGCTTCAAAACACATAAAAAGTAATTAGCTATAACTTTATTTTTTCACATTTGTAACTTAATTGAAAATTACCAAGAGCAGAGGAATCATTTATGGGTCATTTCTTATATTCAAGTTCCTAATCTGAAACGACAATCATATAGCCAAACTGTATCTCGACAGATCATCACACATTAGGACATGATGAAATGAATTCTGAATGTCAACCTCATAGCTAAATTTTAAATCACCAACTGCTCAGGTATCTAGTTTAGTGGAATGGAGGTGAAGGGTACAGCAATATGTCTTCACACTGTTTCCCACAGAAGATGCTGATATCTGCAAATTAGCACAGGAACTACGTTACCTTCTTAAGAGTTTCCCTATAAATTATGGGCCTCAGGCAAAGTCTAATGTCTTCTTCTTCTTCTTTTGGCTGCTCCCGTTTAGGGGTCGCCACAGCGGATTAACCGCTTCCATTTTTTCCGGTCCTCTTTATCTTCCTGATTCAAACCAACCATCTGCATGTCCTATCTCACCACGTCCATAAACCTCCTCTTTTGTCTTCCTCTTTCCTGGCAGCTTCAACATCCTCCTTCCAATTTAGTCCTCATCTCTCCTCTGGACATGTCCAAACCAAAGCAACCTTGCTTCTCTAACTTTATCTCCAAAACATCTAACCTGAGCTGTCCCTCTAATATATTCATTTCTAATCCTGTCCATGCTCGTCAAACCCAACGAAAATCTCAGCATCTTTAACTCTGACACCTCCAGCTCTGCCTCCTATCTTTTCAGCAACGCCACTGTCTCCAACCCATACAACATAGCTGGTCTGGCACTAACACCACTGGGTCCCTGAGCAAGACCCTTAACCCTGAATTGCTCCAGGGAGACTGTAATTAGGACATGAAAGTCACTCTGGATAAGAGCATCTGCTAAATGCTGTAAATGTAAATGTAGTGCTCTTTCTCTGCATAAAACCATACTGCTGTTCATTAATCTTCACTTCTTTTCTTAACCTAGCTTCCACAACTCTTTCTAATAACTTCATGCTGTGGCTGATCAACCTTATCCCTCTATAGTTACTACAGCTCTGTGCATCACCCTTATTCTTGAAAATCAGTACCAGTACACTTCATCTCCACTCCTCAGGCATCCTCTCACTTTCCAAGATTGTGTTAAACAGTCTGGTCAGAAACTCAGCTACCATCCCCTAAACACCTCCATGCTTCCACTCGTATGTTATCCAGTCCAACAGCCTTTCCATTCTTCATCCTTTTCATTGCTGCCCTTACTTCCCTCTTGCTTATTTGCTGCACTTCCTGGTTCACTATCCTCACATAATCCAATCCCTCTCTCTCATTTTCTTCATTCATCAGCCCCTCAAAGTACTCCTTCCATCTGCTCAACATGCTCTGTTCACCTGTGAGTACATTTCTATGTCCATTTTTTATCACCCTGACCTGCTGCACATCTTTACCAGCTCTGTCTTTCCAATCTGACTTTTTGGTTCCACCACCAGGTTTTCCTAACCTCCTTCTTCCTTCAAGTTGTCACACAAAGTACATTTCTAGCTGTCTGCGTTATCACTTCTACAGTAGTTTCCCAGCAATTCAGTAGCTCTTCAACACCTCCCAGTGCCTGCGTTAACTCGCCTGAATTCAGCCTTCACCCTCACTTTCCTCCTCTTCTTGACCTTCAAAGTCATCCTACAGACCACCATCCTATGCTGTTTAGCTACACTCTCCCCTGTCAATGCTTTGCCATCTCCATTCTCCTTCAGACTGACCTCTTGCAAAGGATCCACCTGTGAGCATCTTCCTCCACTCTTATACGTCTCCCTGTGCTCTTCCGTCTTCTTAAAATAAGTATTACAACAGCCATTTCCACAAAATCTACAACCATCTGACCTTCAGCATTCCTCTCCTTGACATCATATCTACCCATCACCTCCTCATCACCTCTTTTCCCTTCAACAACATGACCATTAAAATCTCTACCAATTCCCACTGTCTCTCCCCTGGGTACACTCTATATCACTTCATCTAACTCACTCCAGAATTCTTCTTTCTCTTTCATCTCAAAACCAACTTTTGGGGCATAAGCACTAACAACATTCATTATCACACCTTCAACTTCCAGCTTCAAACCCATCTCCCTAACACCCTCTTCACTTCCAAAACACTCTCCACATACTCTTCCTTCAAGACAACACCTACCCCATTCCTCCTTCCATCAACACCATGGTAAAACAATTTATACCCTCCTCCAATACACCTGGCCTTACTACCCTTCCATCTAGTCCCTTGCACACACAAAATGTCAACCATCCTTCTCTCGATCGATTAATCAATTGCTTGATTGATTGATTGATTGACTGATTGATTTCTGGTCTGGTCTGCTTGGTAATACATGTTATATTTATAAATGCTATAAAATTAAATGGCAATGTTAGTTTCAGTTACCACATTTATAAACCTAATAACTGCATTAACTACCAGGAATACACCACTATTGGTTGTTTATTGTATTTGTTTATTATCTCTAGACAAATGTAGTTCCTGAGCCAGTCACACAAAGTATACTTACCTTGAGCCTGGTTTCAGAACTGGATCTCAGATGAACAAATATACATGCACAATTAACTCATTTCAAACAGAGGTTTGGAACCTTTTTTAAACCATGATAAAATATTAAATTTTAAATTTTAAATTAAACTGCATGTGTGTATGAATAACATTTTATTAGGAAAGCCAGTTACATAAAATATGAGGAGGAGTAAAAGAAAACACAAGAAATAAATGATAAAATGAGGCAGTAATTTGTAAAAATATTGTAAAGAGACTTTGAGTGCTTAACGGAGTTAAAAAATAATTTATAATTATAATTCCTTTTCTTTTTCTTTTGCTGAAAAGCAATATTTGTCAAGTGACCTACACTGCATAGGTCATGACAAAACAAAAAAAAAAAACAAAAAGGATTAGAGGGGTTAACAACCATAAAAAACCTGGAACTGAATGATCAAAATAATAGTATGCAGCATCTGCCAATCTAATCCATTCTCCCCTATCATGAGAAAATTTTGTGTTAGACTGAAACCTAAAGTTGACTAAGCCAAAAATCCTAATCTGTGAGACAGACCCCTGGTCTGGAAATCCTACTACCTCTTACTTGTCAGTGCTGTACTGTGTTAGGAAAAAGGCTTGCTCAGATATGGATTTCTTCACCTTTCTGGATGTGTTGTCATGTAGACACTTATCCATTAATGATGACCTGTCCACTAACTACATGGGCAATATGTTGCAACACACATGCAAATCAGAATCTTATTTGGTATGCAGGATCTTAGTGGAAAAACAGGATATTAAAAGTAAAGAGTAAAACATCTGGGTTGTTGGACAGGAAGAGGTATTTCAGGTATTGTTATTCTCCAGGGAGTTTTAGTAATGATTTTCTTCTCAAACTACTGCTATAGCATAACACTAACGCAACAATCTCACTGGATGCTACCAATGATGATTATATTCTTGCAAACAAGAACAATAAATAGGATCATTTTAAAGAAAGAGTATCAGGATATATTCCAAGTGAAGATGAATGCTTTGAAAGGGGCATAAATAATTTTAACTACCTTCTTCTTCTTTCAGCTGCTCCCCTTAGGGTTTGATACTGTAGATAATCCATCTCCATTTCTTCCTCTCCTCTGCATCTCCCTCTTTCACACAAACCGCCTGCATGTCCTCTCACACTACATCAATAAACCTCCTCCTTACCCTTCCTTTTCTTCTCTTGTCTGGCAGCTGCATCCTCCATATATCCCAATATACTTATTTTCTTTTCTCCGCACATGTCCTTCTAATATACTCATTCCTAATCCTATCCATAATGTTATCTTCAAACAAGGTCCCCAGTCTACCAAGAGACTTAATTGCTTTTTGCTGTGGGGTAGGGTTCAAGGCCACATTATAGGGAAATAAACCAGAAAAAGGAGGAGCCACCTCAAAATCAACTGCCACAGCCACACTCAAGTCTAATAAATAAAAGCACATGCAGCAGTGTGTGTAATTTCTTAAAGATTTTTCAATTCAAAAATAAAATTTTTCCTGCAAGAGTCTCTCCAATAGTAAGTCAGTATTATTTTCAATCTCTTTCCCTCTGTCTCTCTCTGACACACACACAAGTGCACAGTCACAAGGCCATTGATCTTGAATCTGTCCTTAGAACAGTGCGAGCGCTCATTCATATAGCTACTTGTCTCACGCTAGAATCCATGATTTACACTGCCCCCTCTTTTGACAAGGTGATAACTCTAAAATATAGCCTGAACAAGCTGAAGGAGAAAAGAGGGCACAGAAGTGGTAGAAAAGCTTCAGTTCTTTATTTATATTATGCTATCAAAAAAAATTACATTGCAACATGGAAAGATATGGGATTCTGTTTTTAGTCTATGTACTGGAGTAGTACTTTGTTTAATATAAAAAACGTATTACAGTTTACAGTTAACAAGTTACAGTTTAAGGAGACAACTTTAAAATGTACAGAACTGTGCAAAGGTTTTAGGCAGGTGTGGAAAAAATGCTATAAACAAGGAATGCTTTCAAAAATGGAAGTGTTAATCATTTATTTTCATCAATCAGCAAAATGCAGTGAATGAACAAAAGAGAAATCTAAATCAAATCAATATTTGGTGTGACCACCTTTTGCTTTCAAAGCATATTGAATGCATAGACGATAGGGGACCGAATGCCGTCACTGTTAAGTATCATTATCCTCTCCCTCTTGTACCATCGGCCCTTGAACAGCTTAGAGGGGCCACTATTTTCTCTAAACTGGATCTCCGCAGTACATACAATCTGGTTTGGGAGGGAGACGAGTGGAAGATGACGTTCAATACAACACCAGGCCACTACATGTACAGGGTAATGCTGTATGGCCTAAAAAATGCCCCTTCCATCGATGACATCCTGAGGGACATGTTGAAAGTGACAGTGACAACCCCTGTCATTGCAAGGTCACAGCACAGCAGACAGTAAACCACAATGAAATTGGACCTCTGCATTTAACCCATGCACACTCAAACACCGTGCAGCAGTGGGCAGCTATTGAAAGCGCCCGGGGAGCAGTGACGGGGACGGCACCTTGCTCAAGGGTACCTCAGGGCAACCTATAGGGAAGGGGTTCACCACTAGGCCTCCGCTGCCCCTGTTGGGTCGCTTTGTAATAGCATATATTGATGACATCCTGATTTACTCCACTGACTACAACACACATGTCTCTCAGGTACGTCCGGTTCTCTCCCGACTCCTCAAACAGGGTTGTATGTCAAGATGGAGAAATGCCAGTTCCACCTCTCTGAGGTTTCCTTCTTGGGGTACCGAATCGGTCCAAGAGGGATTGAGATGGAACAACAGAAGGTGACGGCAGTCACCAGCTGGCTGGAGCCCCAAACAGTGAGACAACTCCAGAGTTTTCTCGGATTTCCCAATTTTTATCAACGCTTCATAAGTGACTTTAGTTCCACCGCAGCTCCCCTGACTGCCCTATTGAGAGGGAAACCATCCCGCCTCAGCTGGACGCCGGAGGCACAGACGGCCTTCCTGGATCTCAAGCTAAAGTTCATGTCTGCACCCATCCTCAAACTGCCAGATCCAGGAAAGCCGTTCATGGTCAAGGTAGATGCGTCCAAGGTAGGCCTAGGAGCCGTTCTGTCACAGCATTATGGGCAACCTGAGAAATTGTTTCCCTGTGCCTTCTTCTCACATAGGTTGATCCCAGCAGAGGCTAATTATGACATAGGGAACCGGGAGCTCTTGGCGGTTAAGGCAGCACTGGAGAAATGGCGGCATTGATTGGAGGGCGCAACGCATCCCTTCATCCTCACCAATCACTGTAACCTCAAGTATATCCAACTGGCAAAGCGGCTCAATCCCCATCAAGCGAGGTGGGTTCTGTTTTTTACCTGTTTTGATTTTTCTGAAACTAAGAATAGAAAGGTGGATGCCCTCGCATGTCAATATGAGCCGTCAGAGAGTGTGCCTAGTCTTGGCTGCACCAGTGCGGTGGGACATCGAGCAGGACATCCTGCGTGAGGCCGGACGGACACCAGCTCCACTGGGATGCCCTGCTGGTAGGACTTTTGTACCAAAGCGCCTACGAAGACCTTTGATCAGGTGGGTCCACACCTCTCAAGCCTCAGAACATCCGGGTATTAACCACAAAGGAGAGCAGTTGAGAGGAAAGTACTGGTGGCCCACTTTAACGCAGGATGTTCGCACCTACTTTCGATCCTGTTCTACCTGTGTGAAAACCAGGATGCCCCGAGAACTGCCAGCCAGTAAGTTACTACCACTGCCAGTAACCACCAGACCGTGGACACTCGTGGCCGTTGATTTGGCCACGGATCTGGCACGATCCCACGGGTACTCATGCATGTTGGTGATCGTGGACCGGTTTTCAAAGGGATGTCGGTTCATCCTGTTTGCTGCTATCCCCTCTGCTCTACAGGTTCCAGAAGCTCTGTTCCAGTACGTGTTCAGGTTTTACGGACTCCCAGAGGACATCCTGTCAGACAAAGGATCCAAGTTCACCTCTCAGGTCTGGCGCCCGTTCTTTTGATGGCTGGGAACCACGATATCTCTCACCAACGATATCTTTCCACCAACAAGTGGACAAACACCGGCGAGAGGCCCAAGATTTCAGAGGATGCCAAGCAAGAAACAGCCCATGATTTGTTGGTCCCTTCCTTGTGGAGGCCAAAATCAATCCGGCAACGTATCGACTCCGTTTACCAAGTCACATGCAGATAACCCCTGTGTTCCATGTATCTCTCCTCACACCGTTTGTCCCAGGACCCCTGGCAACCTCGGTCGGGGAGACAGAACCCCATCATTGTAACGGCACAAGGTCAGGCGCACAAAATCAGTGCGCTCCTGGATTCTCAGCAACGTCAAGGGGAGCTGCAGTATTTGGTGGACTGGGAGGGATACAGGCCAGAGGAGTGGAGCTGGGTCAAGTCAAAGGACATCCTTGACCCCCAGCTGCGAACAGACTTCCACCGTAACCATCCCAATCATGCCACTCCGAAGCCTAGAGGCCGACCACCTTGACGCGGTAGACCACCACTGCACACTCCAGGCAATGGGAATCCTGGAGCGCACCAGACAGGGTGTCCGAAGGCCACCTCTGAAAGGGTGGTGATGTCACACCTCCCACCATATCCAGGCCATGGCCAAGGTCCTGATCCCTGGTACACTGAGCCAGAGCTTCCCACACACCCTCACTCATCATCTCTGATCACCTGCACTTGGGTAGCCCAGTATGTAAGGCCTGCCAGACCGACCCAGCCTTGTCTGTTCATCGTTGTGTATACTTATTGTGTGTACTTATTTTCATAAAAGGACTCATCTAATGTTTATCAGACCTAAGATATTTGGACCTAAGATATTAGGGTGTTGGCCCCAGGATCGGAAGATTAGAAGATCAGAAGACAAACCCCTTACGAGCAGGTTGCCCTGAGGTACCCTTGAGCAAGGTACAGTCCCCATCACTGCTCCCCAGGTGCTTATGGGTGCATATGTACCTATGGACTTATGTTTCTATGAACCATATGTACAACTTCATTTCATGGCTCCAGGGGGACTGTCCCTGTAATTAGGACATGGAAGACGCACTGGATAAGAGCGTCTGCTAAATGCTGCAAATGTAAATGTAATGCGCTGTGTATTGTTGAAAGAGTCTGCAAACCCTATAAGCAAAACAATAGGGGTTGCTATGAAAGTGTAATATGATCTAATTAATAAAACTGCCTTGCATCTGATTCCTTAAACTCAAAATTAAATTAAACTTTACAAAAAATAAAAACTAAGAGCATTGCATAGGGTAGTCAGGGACAAAATGATGAGTTAATGCTAAATACCACCATAGAATCTTGCCATTGCATATCTGATGCTGCTGATGATGACGGGGCAATGGTGGCCTAGAGGTTAGGGCGTCAGCCCCAGGGTCAGAAGGTTGTGGGTTTGAATCCCAGACCTGTAGGTTGTGCTGAGGAACCCTTGAGCAAGGTACCGTGCTGAGGAACCCTTGAGCAAGGTACCGTCCTGCTCCTCTGCGGTATGGTGTGTATGGGTAAAACATAGAGGCTGAGTTATGTCTCACTGTGTGCTGTGCAGAGGAAGAGAGGGAAAGTGACAGAAAGCACGCGCAGAGACTAAACTTTTATTTTGCCTCTTTAAGCTGTCTGAACATTTGTTAAGAGATCCAAAGGGGAAGCAGCAGGTTCAGAAGTTGGTTTCTATCAATTAATAAATAAAGGTGTTTCGTTTGATATCCCTGTGGGAAATGTAAAAAGTGTGAAAACTGAGATTTAAACTTCAAATTTAGATATTAAATGAATTTTTAGAAATTAAAGTTCATAATAATGTATACTTAGCAGGAGCAGAGATTATATAATTCAAAATCTTAAAGTATCTATGTATGTAAATGTAAATGTAAATGTAAATTATAAAGGACAGAGCCGAGGGTTTAACAAATACCCTGAGACACTGGCGTCCCCCCACACCACCATCAACAAACTTAAGTGCATGCGTTTGAGTAGTGAGCCAGTAGCCCCAACATCCCAGTTTACTGTAATTCCCTGTATCCGTGAAGCCCTAGATCTGCACCTTTTAACTATGAAGCCTGACTAAACAAGTAGGTTTTTAGCCTGGACTGTGAGTGTATCTGACTCCCAGACATTAGCTGTCTCAGAATTTTGTCTCTGCAAAATATGGCAAGGATGGGTGGAGGAAGGCAGGCTCTCCTCAGCCTGTGCTGGAAGATGATGGTTTGTTTGGTGATTGAGCTGGTGCTGAGGGTCCATGTGATGTTCTCTCCACAGAGGAGCTGTTGATGTCATTGCACCTCCTCTCTGTATGCCAGCTCATCATCATCACTAATCATACCCACCATGGTAGTATTATCAGCAAATTTGATGATGTGGTTTGAGGCTGTGAGTGGCTGCACAGTCGTGGGTCATCAGTGTGCTCAGGGTGATGATGCTGGAGGTGCTGCTCCCAGTCCTGACTGGCTGGAGTCCAGGATCCATTTACCCAGGCCCAACAGTCTCAGCTTCTCACTCAAATGCTGGGGATGATGGTGCTGAATGCTGAACTGAAGTCTATGAACAGCATTCTTACATAACTGTCTTTTCTGTCCAGATGAGAGTGAGCCAGATGGAGGGTGGTTGTGATGACATCATTTGTTTAATAGTTGGGACACAAACTGCAGGGGGTCCAGTGAGGGTGGAAGTTGAGTCTTAATGTGCCTCATGGCCATCTGCTCAATTCATGATGGCAGGTGTAGGAAAAGAAAGTAATTGAGGCAGGACATACAGGAAATGGGGATAATGGTGATGGTCTTGAAGCCACCATAGAATAACAGTGGTGCTCAGAGAGATGTTGAAGATGTCAATGAGAGCATCTGCTAGTTGTTCTGTACATTCTCTGAGCACACGGCCAGGTATGCTGTTGGGACCAGCTGCTTTATGTGGGTTGACTCTCAGCAGAGATCTTCTCACCTCAGTCGTGGTCAAACAGAGAATGTGATAGTTGAGAGAAGGGCTGGACCTCCTCATCACGGAATTGTTTTCAACATCAAACCGCATGTAGAACTCCGCATGTAGAACTGGTTATGCGTATCTGGAACAGAGTCCTCACCATCACTGGCAGGTAGAGATGTCTTAGTGAGGGTCTGGATGTCCTGTCACATGCACTGTGTGTCCCCATTGTTCTTAAAATTACAGTGGATTCTCTGAGTGGATTCAGAGTGTGGGGAAGCTTTTACTGCCCTGGAGCTGGATGGAGCTTTTGGCATTTCAGGATGTATTTTATCCAACCCCGGGGCCATGTTGCTGAGGAGTTTTCTGACTACTTCAGAGACCTCTGCCAGGGAAATGGTTGATGAAACCCCTAAATCCTCTGGCCCTTCCTCCTCCAGAGATGATGGGTCTATAGTGTTTAGGAGATCCTGAAAGCGTTCCTTCCACCATCTGTCCATCTCATCAGTTGAGCTCAGACCTTCCCCATCCCTGTTTAAAACAGCCTGGATAGGGCCATGTATGCCTGTCCTGTGTCCCCTGACACTTTGCCAGAACCTCCTTGAGTCCCCAGAGCTACCCAAGCATGGAAGGACTCCTTCTTTAGCCTGACATCTTCCTTTACCAGTGGTGTTCACCACCATGTCCTTGAGTTGCTGCCATGACAGGCACCAACCAGGATCTTCTGCCAGATGTTCCCAGTTCATTCTCACTATATTCCAGAATATATGGCCACTACTCAGATGATACGATTAAGTTGATCACATTGACCTAAGGAGCTACCATGTACCATGTACACTTTTGAGCTGCCTTATGTTTGAACATATTGTTTATTATGCACAATCCATGCCTTCTCTTGCACAGAAGTCTAATAATGAAACACAACTAGGGTATTCCTCCCTGTCACCTCCCTCCAAGTTTCTCCATCATTGCCGACATGAGCATTGAATTCCTCCAGAAGAACCACAGAGCCCACAGATATTCCCCTTTCCAGAGGTCTCCCCAGTGCCCATAGAATGGTTGAGTACTCTTAATTGCCATTTGGTGCATAAGCTGCCACAACATTCATAGCTTTGCCCCCCATAACTCAAACTCACAGTGAGAAGTCTTTTACCAGGACAAACTTCAACACAGCTGGTGGTGCTGGTGGTCTAGTGGTGGGATACTCACCTACAGGCCAAGAGGTCGCAGGTTCAAACACTCCTCCAGCAATAACAAGCAAAACCCTGAGCCAAACCCTTAACTCCAAGTTGCTCCAGGGTGACTGTCCCTGTAGTTAAGAAATGTAAGTCGCTCTGGATAAGAGTGTCTGCTAAATGCCGTAAATCTAAATGTAAATGTAAATTGCTAAGTCAAGGGCTAACTAGTAACCCCATGTTTGCGCAGTGCCTCTCACCCTCTAGCCCCCATACAGGAGATTGGATCCAGAGTCCAAGCTTTGAGTTGAAGTGAGCCCAACTATATTTAGTCTATACTTTCCACATAAGCTCCAGCTCCTTCCCCCCAGAGAACTGATGTCCCACGTTTCTTTACTGAAGGTCCAGTCTGCAAGGGCCTATGCCCCAACTAGCCACCCATGTGGCATCACACCTGGCCCATATTTCTTCTCTTCACAGGTCTACTCATCGTCTGCCAGCTCCCCCCTTAGCCTGGCTCCTGGAGTGGACTCTGGTATCCCTGTTCCAGAAGATGTGTTACCCAATTTTCTAGAACATTTCATGGCAGCACTATGAAAAGCTATTTGTCTTGCTCCTCACCTGTAACCTCTCTGTCTTGGGTGACCCTGCAAGGAGCTGCATGCCAAAAACAAAGGTCAGAGCTATTCTATGAGAGGAAAGCCATATGATATGTGTGGTTGTTTTTGTGTGCATGAATGTGTGCAATGTGAATGTGTTCCTTTCACTTGAAATAGAGTTTTCCAGAATTTCTGTTTGCACTGATGAATCCAAAAGCCTATGTCTTTTCCCTATTTTCCACACCATTTCACAAAAGCAGGGAGATGACTGACTGTTAACTGATTATAGATTGAAATACTTGAAAAAGCGCCATCCTGCTGAGGCTACAGGCTTCTGACATATACACAACACACTTGGGTATACCAATATGCCCAGCAGGCCAAAGTTATCTTTGGATCCTGATCAATAGCTGTGGATGAACACCATCTTTCTCTTCAGACAATGAATTGCAGGGTCAAACATATAACAATTACGGCCCTCCTCTAGGGAATAAAAAAAATCAATTCCTTATTAGAACTTCATTTCTGTCCTGGAGGATGCCAAATAGCACTGTGATGATGATGAAGAAGAGTAACCTTTGTCAGATATGGTTATAGATGTTATCCTATGTCTTAATATCTTCCATACTTTTTTATTTTCATTAGCTTCAAAACAAACTCTCGACAGTTTAGCTCTCTATACTGCCTGTTGCTTGGCTGTATTTTATTTTAGTTAACTGCTTTATGCTATATGTTCTGCCTGTTGTTGTCCAGTACATGGATCTGACACCTGGTTACTATGACAGCAAACATTTTAAACCATGACAACCACTTTCAGGTATTCTTGTATTATAAATGCAAAAATATTGCTGTATGTTTGTGAAAATGGTCTTCCAGATTGTCATTAATTTACCAAAAGCATGATTGATATAAGCAATTCAAAATTCTACAAAACAAAATGTACATCAAGCGAAATCAAAGACAATATAAGGCAGTTCAGCTCTGCTTGGCAGGGGGCCATGGTCACTAAATCATAGAGAAAAGGGTGCCATTCAGGATTAGTGGAAACAAAGGAAGCATGAGAGACCTTGACAGAAACAAAACAGAACACTGCCATACTGCAGATCCCACTCACTAAGATTCCTAAATATAGATTACGTGAGACAGAGAAACAGAGAGTCTTTATGAGAATTAATCAAATTTACATAAAAATTTCAAATTTACATCTGAAAAAGATGTGAAAAATCTAAATTGATTTTAATGTCAGTATCATCTTGGACCAGGGCAAGCCCAGAACAAAATCATTAATGGTGCATACAAAAAATGTGTACACCAGGGTAAGCTGTGATTTTTCAAATATAAATGTATATGTAAGCATATTTGGAAAGTTTGGAATTCATTTTTTATTTGAGAAAATCATGTATAGTTCGGAAAGTAAATAAAACCAAGATGGGCTAACATAACATAAGTTTGCACAAAAATTGCAGTGGCTTAGATGAAAGGTCAACAGACATTTCCAATATTACACTTTTTGCTTTACTCACATTAACTTTTTTCCTGGAAAAAAAGCTAAACAATTTTGTATTTACATATACACATACACATACACCTACACACACATGCATATATATGGTGTGACAGTGTGAATGGAAAGAGAATCAAGCTCTCTTTGCCTTTGTTAACTCTTTGGTCCACTGGACCATACTGCTGCCAAAACGTGTGGCTAAGAGTAAGTCAGCATGAAACATAGTTCACCATCTTAGTTGTTGAAAATGGGTACACTATATCATTGCCAAATTGGTTTTATTTTGGCTTGTAGTCTAACATGCCTTTACACATGGTGTCAATAAGATCATTAATGTCAATAAGACTACTAAGGATTATTGATGCAAGATGTTTAGCAGATCCACTCATAGCCTTTTTACATCAGAAAGAAAAATATTAGGATGGCACCAGTCAATTAATGACTTAATTCTTTATATTGATACTTTCATTCCATATTCTCAAGTTTAATTTCAAATATTTAGTCAACCATTCAATATATTAATTCAGGGGAGTGGTGGCCTAGTGGTTAGGGACTAGGCCCCAGGATAAGAAGTTGCTGAATTTGAAACCCAGACCAATAGGTTGAATGATCTTGAGCAAGGTACCTCCCCCATACATGCATACTGCTGCACTGTGGGTGTGTATGGGTTAAATGTACAGAATGCATTCTGTTGAGGTGCACTATGTGCTGTGCTACATGCTCACAATGAAAGATTACTTTGACATTACTTGACTTTACTTTAATTCTATATTTTCAAATTTAATTCCATATTTTGTAACTTTCATTCAATATATTCAAGAATTTATATATTCAAGGTTTTCAGTCAGTCTAAATGGCTGTCATCTTCTTAGCAGGGATTAAGGCACAAATGCGGAGCTGGCTTCAGGATGTGTTTAATCTGACCCAAAACATGCAGTGATCTCAAATACAGAAAGACAGAAACAACAGTGAACAGACAATGCTGGGTCGGGCTGGCAGGGTGCAGTGATGGTCCACAGTGTCGAGGGGGTCGGCCTCTAGGTCTTGAAGCGGGGCGGCCAGGATGGTTGCTGTGGAAGTCGATCCGCAGTTGAAGGTTAAGGATGTCCTTGGACTTCACCCAGCTCCGCTCCTCTGGAACATATCCCTTCCAGTCCACAAGATATTGTAGTTCCCCTCGACATCTTTGGGAGTCCAGGAGCACACTGACCTTGTGCGCCAGACCCTGTGCCATTACGATGACGGGGGGAGGTTCAGCCTCACCCACTGAGGTTACCAATGGTCCAGGGACAAAGGGCCTAAGGAGAGAGACATGGATACAGGGGTTATCTGCATGTGACTGGGCAGGTTTATAAAATATGCTATGATAGGTTGATTATGGCCTCTATTAGAAAAGGGCCAATGAATCGTGGGCTGAGTTTCTTGCATGGCATTCTCAGGTTGAGGTCTCGGGCGGAAAGCCACACCCTGTCTCCCGGGTTGAAGTCTGGGGTGAATTTTGTCCGCTTGTTGGCGGTGTGTGCGTGGGCCTTTTCCCAAACTCGCTCGAGTTGATGCTCGAGACCGTGGGTGTCGAATCCCAGGGACAGAGGGGAGGTTGGAAGCCCAGCACGCACTCAAACGGGGTCATTACTGTGGAGGAATGACACAAGTTTTGTGCATACTCCACCCAGTAGAGGAACTCTGCCCAGTCGTGCTGCTAGTGGTGACAATACGCCCGGAGGAACCTGTTCAAGTCCTGAATGGCCTGTTCTGCCTGGCCATTGGTCTGAGGATGATACCCTGAAGAAAGAGAGACAGTGGTTCCCAGCCAACGAAAGAATGCGTGCCAGACCTGAGAGATGAACTGGGAACCTCTGTTGGACAGGATGTCCTCCGGGTTAAAACCGGAACATGTACTGGAACAGAGCCTTGGTGACCTGCAGAGCAGAGGGGAGAGCAGCATAGGTGATGAACCGACATCCCTTCAAAAACCGGTCCACGATCATCAATATGCATGTGTACCCAAGGGATCGCAGCAGATCTGTGGCCAAATCAACAGCCACATGAGTTCACGGTCGGGTGGGTACCTGCAGAGGCAATAACTTACTGGCTGGCAGCTCTTGAGGCGTCCTGGTCTTAGCACAGGTAGAGCAGGACCGGACGTAAGTGCGAACGTCCAGCATTTAGGTGGGCCACCAGTGCCTTCTCTTCAGCTGCTCTCCAGTGCGGTTAATACCCGGATGCCCCGAGGCAGAAGAGGTGTGGACCCATTTGATTAACGGCCTGCGTAGGCGCTCTGACACAAAGGTTCTATCAGCAGGGCATCCCAGTGGAGCCAGAGTCCTTACGGCCTCACGCAGGATGTCCCGCTCAATGTCTCACTACACCGGAGCGGCCACAACGGCCGGAGCCAGTATTGGTACCAGCCGGGGCACCCTCTCCGACAGCTCAAAATGACATGAGAGGGCATCTGCCTTACTATTCTTGGTTCCGGGATGGTAGGTAGGGAAAAATCTAAGCGGGTAAAAACAGAGCCCACCTCACTTGGCGGGGATTGAGCTGCTTTGCCAGCCAGATATACTCTAGATTATGGTGGTCAGTGAGGCCTGTGAAGGGATGCTTTGTGAAAGTGACAACCCTTGTCATTGCAAGGTCACAGCACTGCACACCATGAACCACAACGAAATTGGACCTCTGCTTTTAACCCATGCACGCAAACACCGTGCAGCAGTGGGCAGCTATTGAAAGCGCCCGGGGAGCAGTGATGGGGACGGTACCTTGCTCAGGGGTACCTCAGGGCAACCTACTTGTGAGGGAATCGAACCCACAATCTTCCGATGCGGGGCCAACTCCCTAACCACTAGGCCCTAACCACTAGACCGCCGTTGGTTTGTGCCCTCCAACCGCCAAGAGCTCCCGGTTCCCTATGTCGTAGTTGGCCTCCGCTGGGGTCAACCTACGTGAGAAGAAGGCACAGGGAAACAACTTCTCGGGTTGCCCGTAACGCTGTGACAGCACAGCTCCTAGACCTACCTCTGATGCGTCGACCTCGACCACGAACGACCTCCCTGGATCTGGCAGTTTGAGGATAGGTGCTAACATGAACCTTCTGTGATTCCATCTCTATCCCTCTTGGACCAATTCGATACCCCAAGAAGGAAACCTCAGAGAGGTGGAACTGGCACTTCTCCGCCTTGACATACAACCCATGTTTGAGGAATCGGGAGAGGACCAGACGTACCTGAGAGACATGTGTGTCGTAGTCCCTGGAATAAATTAAGATGTCGTCTATGTAGGCAACTACAAAGCGGGCCAACATGTCCCTCAGTACATCATTGATGAACGACTAGAAGACTGCATTCTTTAGGCCATATGGCATTACATAGTACATATAGTGACCTGTTGCTGTGCTGAACGCCGTCTTCCATTTGTCTCCCTCCCGGCTCCACACCAGGTTGTATGCACTACGGAGATCCAGCTTTGTGAAGATGGTGGCTCCTCGAAGCTGTTCAAGGGCCGACAGCACAAGAGGGAGAGGATATCGATATTTAACGGTGACGGAATTCAGTCCCCATGCAGGGCCGGAATCCGCCATCCTTCTTCTGCACAAAGAAAAACCCAGCGGCGGTCGGCGATGTGGATGGCACGATGAACCTTTGCTGAAGTGTCTCAGTAACATACTCCTCCTCGGAGAGAGGAAAGACGCGAGAGCGAGGAAGAGTAGCACTAGGTTGGATTTCAATCGCGCAATCCCATGGCCGGTGTGGGGGAAGTTGAGTAGCATTCAGCTACTAGCATTGAACACTTCACTCACATACTTGTATTCAGCCGGAATGGAAAGAGGTAAATGAGCCAGGGGACTCTCCACGGAACGGGAGTGAAGAGACACAATGCAGAGAGCATTTGGGGGACCAGGATCTCACCTTCCCTGTCCTCCAATCCAGGATTGGGTTGTGAGACCTCAGCCAGGGGATGGCAAGCATGATCTCATGACATGAAAGGGGCAAAACGAACAAGGAAAGAGACTCTGTGTGAGCCAACAGCTGCATGGTTATTGGACCCGTGACCCATGATAAACCACCTGTATTCAGTTGCCGACCGTCTACTGCTTGCACGGATACTGAGTGAGAGAGGGAATACAGGGGAATGTAAAGTTTGGTAGCCAATGAGGAGGAGATGAAGTTACCAGCCAACCCAGAATCTATTAGTGCTAAAACGAAAAGAAAAACATTGTTATAACGTATAGACATTTTCACGGTAAACTGATTGGAAAGACTAGGCTTAAAAGGGTGTACTGTATTCCTCCTAGGAGCCAGGGGGCAGTCCCTTCTCCAGTGTCCAGGGTCCCTACAGTACAGACAAAGTTTTCTTTCGACCCTTCGTTCCCTCTCTGCGACTGTAAGGCGTGTCCTGCCGATGTACATTGGTTCCCGGAGGACTGCGGTCTCTGCGCGGACTCTGTGGCACTGCCAGGACGGGCACTGCCTCCATGCAGGGGTGTGTCTCCCGCGGTGGTCCTGAGCGTCTGTGCTGATCCAACCAGATGGCCAAAGAAAACAACCCATCCAGCATCAGGCCTGCCCGAAACATCACCATCGGCGCATCTGCCCATCCGCTTCCTGCCGCTAAAATGCGGGAGCGGAGTACATAATCCACTAAGGAGCTGGTTCCCTGTTTTAACTTCAGCAGGCGATCCCCCCTGGACTGTTCATGAGCAGGGTGATCAACCACCGTCCGAAGTTGAGAAGAAAAGCGCTCATATGAACTCACAGTCTCTCTGCCTCTTGCCCAAACGGCCATTCCCCATTCCACAGCACATGAGCCTTCCCAGAACTGCTCTGATCTTCTGCAGATCAGTTAGCTGTGGGTTCTGTCCAAAATACATATCAAACGCCACCCAAAATGTATCACATGCCCGCGTAACACTTGGGAAGAGCGATGTGGCTTACCAGCTGGGCGTTTGGCTGAGCGAACGGCGGGGGGGGGAGAAGCCTGTGCGGCTGCTGTGGGTCCCATGACCTCCAGCCGCTCAATACAGTAAGCAAAAGTCAATAGAAGGAATGGGACTGGGCGTGAGGTCCAAAATGGATCCAATCCTATTTGAATCCAAAGTAAATTCAGAAATATAGATGCAGACTTTGGATGCTAAACCACAAACCCAAATCTATTAAAAACACCTAAGATTAACTTTTACAAAAGAAAAATTCTTTATTACCTTCATTATTATATTAAAAATTGTAATTCTACATAATATCAAAGCTACAGTGGATAAATATTTTGGTGAGCATGACAAATTTTAGATGCAAGATTTTGACTGGCCACAGTAAAACAACAGCATTGAAAACTGTCACACTAGATGGCACTCTGCTCAGCTCTCGGGAGAGCACACCTGTTTGGCGTTGGGTGTGCTTCATTTGGGGTTGGGGTTGAGCGACGGTCTTTGTTAATCTGTAAATGTCATGTAAATTTATCTGTGTTTTGAGTTTCTGTGCACAGTTCTGTCATTAAAGCTTTTACGTTCTGTAATGACCTTTTGGCTCAGCAATGATGTCCAGAACACAACACAGTCACCACCGTTACAAAAACAAAGCAAATATTTAAGATTTTAAATATTCATATCTGTAATAAACGTATCTTTATTTTATTTTGTATTATGTAAATATGGATTTTTTTTCTAATTTACAAAACAAATCCCCCACCCCCCCACACTCACAGATTTTCACCACTGAAACAAATATGTCCAATTATGCTCTGCAGCTATATTAAAGGCAACATATTATATGCTATAAGCAGTAAAAAAGGAAGTAGAACTGTGCTATAGTGTCTGCTGTATGTTTGAATGCTTGCATTAAATCCCACAATGCATTTCACTGAAGTAGAAGCAGAACAGCACTTGTCATGAAATCAATTTAGAGGAAATATTTATGTGCAAGTGGCAACAGGCCCCTACCTTCAGACACCAATGGATCCATAAATAAAGATGATTCGCTCCAGGCTTTGGAGATTCTATACAGACCAACCCCCAACCCTCACTCTACCTCCCACTTTTCTCCCTAGAGGACCTTATATGGAGCTGGGCTGGTCAGGGTAGTTCAGAATTCTTCCCTCTGCTTAAGAAAAGCATTTGATGATGATTTTTTAGTGGAGAAATGTAATAGTCAGATAAGTGAAAAATAAGTGCTATAGAAATTGTATAGCTTACAAATAATATGAGATAATAGATGTACAAGTGTGCCCGTTCAAAGATACTGAATCATTTCACAGGGAGTGACTTTGACCTGACAGACAAGCATTTGAGTCCCTGACAGGCTGTGAAGCACATTCTTTGCTTAGCACCCAGCTTCTTTGCACAGCCCCGACGCATAACTATTCCTTCCAGCTAAGAAATAATGAACTCTTCTTTGCTTTCAGAATTCAAGTCATGCCTGCTCTTAAATGCATATGTACTGATGCACATAATCTCAAGTAAGATGGAATTGTACCTGTCCAAATATTTAGTTTATATCTATGTAATATGAAATGGCATTTTACACTCATTTGTCTTCTTCTGTCCTGGTGTTTCCTCTCTACTTTCCCCTTCCTTCCCTAATTTAAGTTAAATTAAGTCAATTTTTTTATAAAGCACTTTTTCCAACTGATGTTGTCACAAAGCAGCTTTACAGAATCCGGATCTAAGCCCCAAGTGAGTAAGTCAAGGGCGGCAGTAATTGTCTGTCAAATGAGAACTCACTCTGTCCCTCCTTGAGTGAGTCCTCATGACTTGAGTGAGTGGTGTGTCCTGCAAAAAGTTTACCAGTTCACCCAGTCAAGAATGACTATAGATACATATTTCATGTGCAATATTAAATATTCAAAAGATCTGTTCCTCTTCTTATTCTGAAGCTCAAGAAAAAAAACAAGACTCAATAATGGATGAGAGAAAGGTTTCACTAAGAAAAGAGACCTGGTGTAGTGTGACTGAGTGAAAGTGAGAGAGAGCAAAAGAGAGAGAGGCTTAGAGTGGTTGAGATAACATTGAAATACTGTACTGATATAGCATATAAGTGTGAAAGTACATTTTGTTGTGTGCTTGCAGCTGTTTACTTAGAACTAATCTCTCTCAATGCACTTTCCATATAGTGTAATCGGGCTATACTGATGTTTCTGGAACCATGAGTGTCCACTTGTGCATGCTTTGTGATGTCATCAGGAACTGAAAGTGTACCAGAATGGTTTTTCAAGAATACAACCTGTATACTAAAGTTAAAAAAAATGTGCTTAGAGCACTGGGGAATTTAAATTAAATATAACTTTTATAAAAGGTTTTAGATCAGTTTTAAAATGATGTAGTATGTCTTGAGCACTCTGTGCTCCTTTTAGTCAGTCATCAGGTCCCCTCTCTCAGAATTTCCCTGATTGCTAGCTATTCAAATACACTGCATGTTTTCAAGTGTAACACTTTTACCCAAAAAGGGAAACCATCCTCCTTTGGTTGACACCAGAAATAATAAGGATTTTTAATAATTGTGGTCAGTTTGCTAACAAGAGGGATGGTATTCCCCAATCAGTCCTTGGATAGCATAGCAAAAATTAATTCATTATCTCAACCACTTATCCTGAATAAGGTTGGAGCTGGAGCCCATCCCAGCACATATAGCGACAGAGCACCAGTTTGTCACAGGGCAGACTGATGCCCCTTTTCCGCTGCTTTGGTTCCTGTGCCGGTTCCGTGCCGGTTCCCAATTTTTTTTTCCACAGAAGAAAAAATTGGTGCCAGTGTTTTGTACGTAATCGTTGTCTATGTTGATCTCTTTCAACGGTAATAACATGCTGAATAAGCTGCCTTTGGATACTGAAATAAATCCTCAGAGTCTGAAGAATAACTAGCAAGCACAAAATGAGTTCGGCCAAGTTCGTTTCTGTTTAGTGGGCGTGACCTGTGATGTATTATCATGCGGCTCCCACTGAGCTCCTGTCTAGTGTAAATGCGGGCCGGTTCTGGTGCTCGGCCAGGGAACCGGCCAGAACCAACCAGCACCTGGCACCAGCACCAGTGTAGTGGAAAAGCAGTAACAGAGAGCCTCTCAGACCCTTTTTTGTTTTGAGGTGAAGTCATTCATCCTCTGCCACTGTGCCATCATTACCCAAAAATGAATTACTTATAAATAACAACTTCCCCCAAACCAAACTTTTGTAAAGATTATTGTATATTCTAATGCTCAGAATAGTTTTGGCAAACCAGCAGCTTGGTATTTTAACACACATTATTATGTTAACGTAATCCAAAGTAGTCCCAGGCTGAAGTCCATCAAAGAAGTCTTCAAATCAGTGCCCAGAGCCATGTCTCCTTCATCCTTAAACCAGTTTGAAAAACAATGCCACAGAGCAAACTTCTCATGTCTTATATGAAGCAACCTTTCTTTTACTTTTTTTATGGCACATTAAGTAACTGAAACAGCTAGCTGTAATAGATAAACATATATACCCACTCTAGAACTTAAGAGTACAACAGAATTAGCCACAATGTGGCTAATGGTTTAACAGATTTTGTTAATATTAAAGGATTATGTTTATGCATAATAGCTTAGATGACATAAATAAAACTCAACCTCTCCTCGAACCGCCACCTTATCATGGTGGAGGGGTTTGCGTGTCCCAATGATCCTGGGAGCTATGTTGCCACGGGCTTTATGCCCCTGGTAGGGGCACCCAAGGCAAACAGGTCCTAGGTGAGGGAAGAGAAAAGGACTGGTTCAGAGGACCTCTTATGATGAGAAAGATCTTTGGAAAACGTTTTCCCTCGCCGTGGGTCACCGGGGCCTCCCTCTGGAGCCAGGCCTGGAGGTGGGGATCGATGGCGAGTGCCTGGTGGTCAGGCCTTCACCCATGGGGCCCGGCTGGGGACAGCCCGAAGAGGCAACTTGGGTCCCCCTTCCCATGGGCTCACCACCTGTGGGAGGGGCCAAAGAAGTCGGGTGCAGTGTGAACTGGGCGGTGGCCGAAGACATGGGCCTTGGCGGTCTGATCCTCGGCTGCAGAAGCTGGCTCTAGGGACATGGAATGTCACCTCTCTGGTGGGGAAGGAGCCTGAGCTAGTGCGTGAGGTTGAGAAATTCCGGCTAGATATAGTTGGACTCACCTCGACGCACAGCTTGGACTCTGGAACCAGTCTCCTTGAGAGGGGCTGGACTCTCTTCTACTCTGGAGTTGCCACTGGTGAGAGGCGCCGAGCAGGTGTGGGCATACTTATTGCCCCCCAGCTCGGGGCCAGTACATTGGGGTTTACCCCAGTGGATGAGAGGGTGGTTTCCCTCCGCCTTTGGGTTGGGGAACAGGTCCTTAGTGTTGTCTTCGCTTATGCGCCAAACAGCAGTCTGGACTACCCACCCTTTCTGGGGTCTCTGGAGGGGGCGCTAGAGAGTGTCCCTCCTGGGGACTCCATAGTTCTGCTGGGGGACTTCAATGCTCACGTGGGTAATGACAGTGAGACCTGGAAGGGCGTGATTCGGAGGAATGGCCCCCCCGAACTGAACCAGAGCGGTGATTTGTTATTGGACTTTTGTGCTCGTCACAGATTGTCCATAACGAACACTATGTTCAGGCATTAGGATGTCCACATGTGCACCTGACACCAGGACACCCTAGGCCGCATTTCGATGATCAACTTTATGGTCATGTCGTGGGACTTGTGGCCACATGTCTTGGACACTCGGGTGAAGAGAGGGGCGGAGCTGCCAACTGACCATCACCTGGTGGTGAGTTGGCTTCACTGGTGGCGGAGGATGCCGTTCAGGCCTGGTAGGCCCAAACGTATTGTGAGGGTCTGCTGGGAAAGTCTGGCAGAGTCCCCTGTCATGACAAGCTTCAACCTCCAGCAAAGCTTTAACCACGTCCCGGGGGAGGTGCGGGACATTGAGTCCGAATGGACTATGTTCAGCGCCTCCATTGTCGAGGCGGCTGACCGGAGCTGTGGCCATAAGGTGTTCGGTGCCTGTCGCGGTGGCAACCCGAGAACCCGTTGGTGGACACCGGCGGTGAGGTCCATCAAGCTGAAGAAGGAGTCCTACCAGGCCTTTTTGGCCAGTGGGGCTCCGGAGGCAGCTGATAGGTACTGGCAGGCAAAGCGGAACGCGGCTTTGGTGGTTGCTGAGGCAAAAACTTGGGCGTGGGAGGAGTTTGGGGAGAAGGACTTCCAGACGGCTTCGAGGCGATTCTGGTCCACCATCCAGCGTCTCAGGACAGTGTACAGTCAACACAGTTTATAGTGGGGATGGAGCGCTGCTGACCTCGACTCGGGACGTTGTGGGTCGGTGGGGGGAATACTTTGAAGACCTCCTTAATTCCACCAACATGCCTTCCGATGAGGAAGCAGAGCCTGGGAACATAGAGGTGGACTCTTCCATCTCTGGGGCCAAGGTTGCTGAGGTGGTCAAAAAGCTCCTTGGTGGCCCAGATCCGCCCAGATTTCCTCAAGGCTCTGGATGTTGTAGGACTGTCATGGCTGCTCTGCAACATTGCATGGACATCGGGGACGGTGCCTCTGGATTGGCAAACCGTGGTGGTGGTCCCCCTCTTTAAGAAAGGGGACCGGAGCGTGTGTTCCAACTATAGAGGGATCACACTTCTCAGCCTCCCCGGGAAAGTCTACTCAGGGGTCCTGGAAAGGAGGGTCCGTCGGATAGTCGAACCTCGGATTCAGGAGGAGCAGTGTGGTTTCCGTCCAGGTCGCGGAACCAGCTCTACACCCTTAGCAGGGTCCTGGAGGGTGCATGGGAGTTTGCCCAACCAGTTTACATGTGCTTTGTGGACTTAGAGAAAGGCATTCGACCATGTCCCTCGGGGAGTCCTGTGGGGGGTACTCTGAGAGTATGGGGTATCGAATTCCCTGTTAAGGGCTGTCCAGTCCCTGTACAACCGATGTCGGAGTTGGTCCGCATTGCCGGCAGTAAGTCGGACCTGTTTCCGGTGAGAGTTGGACTCCGTCAGGGCTGACCTTTGTCACCAATCCTGTTCATAATCTTTATGGACAGGATTTCTAGACGCAGCCAGGGCGTTGAGGGGGTCCGGTTGGTGGGCTCAGGATTGGGTCACTGCTTTTTGCAGATGACGTTGTCCTGTTGGCCTCATCAGGCCGTGACCTTCAGCTCTCACTGGATCGGTTCGCTGCTGAATGTGAAGCGGCTGGGATGAGAATCAGCACCTCCAAATCTAAAGCCATGGTCCTCAGTCGGAAAAGGGTGGAGTGCCCTCTCAGGGTTGGGAGTGAGACCCTGCCCCAAGTGGAGGAATTTAAGTATCTCGGAATCTTGTTCATGAGTGAGGGTAGAATGGAGCGGGAGATCGACAGGCGGATCGGGGCAGCGTCCGCAGTGATGCCTTGGGATCCGCCTGGAGGAGCTGGAAGAAGTGGCCAGGGAGAGGGAAGTCTGGGCATCCCTGCTGGAGCTGCTGCCCCCGTGACCCGACCTCGGATAAGCGCACCACACTGTTTGCTCTGGCTAGGCTCTCTGTTCACAATAGCCTTTATATTGTTCTACATAAGCTATTTGTGTTGTAGTTTGGGGAACCTGGTGCTTGATGGTGGACAGCCTAGCCTTTTGGCTCAATGCTTAAGTGAGGTCAAAGATAAGTGCTCTATGCACAAAGGAAAAAGTACTCCTAAAAGGTGGAGATTGAAGTGTTCAAGCATAACCACAATTACCAAAGCTCACACTGTAAAATGCACCAATGCCTTCCTAGCTTTCTGTTGCAAGGGGTTTAAAACTGTCCTTCCTATCTTTGGGAAAGGCCATCACCAAAGTAAGATGTATAGAGATGTTCAGAGGCACTGGAAAGCATCATCTGCTGCATTAAACAACTGAAACATCAACCTCTTATCAGTAGTGAAGGGGGACTGGGATGTTTGTGTGAAGCATCAGTAAGAAAATGTAAAATCCAGAAAGTTCTACACACATGCATTTAACCCACTTTTATCAGTTATGTGGCTACACCTTGCCATTAATAACATGGTCCATCGCTGGAACTTGCTGGAACTTGCAATTACTGTGTTGTGATTTAAACAGTAAATACTCCCTCAGTGCTGTATTTATGTGCTCTAAAGGATCGTTCAAGTACACAACATAGCAATCTCTTGGCAGGCTGATCAAGGTCGTTGACCAGAAAAGCAAAAGATAAATCGATGCAAGGGGGGTCACTTTTCTGCTGCCCATGGATGTAGCAGTGAAGACACAAATAAAGTTTGATCTTGTTTATTTTTTGACTCTCAAACAGTTCTTCACTAATGACTAGGGGAATTCTCCTGTTAGCTGTGATGCTTGAGATTGTAGTGAACATTTTGTGAATGGAGACTATGTAATGGATTCAGGTGAACTGATGCTTCACTCGACCAGCAAGGAGAAGTCCAGGGCTACCTCCTTTGTGTTTTATACAACATGAATAAGGGGATACTTGACATAGGGAAGAGACATGAATTGACATGAATATTTTTAAGTTGTAATAAATAAATTATTAAAATTGATTTTATTTTATTCTGTCCAAATACCTTATTAAAACATAGGCTTCTAAAAACAAAAAATAGATTTATAGGCAAGGGTCCAGAATAGCTCTTATTCGGGAGATCTCTAGGTTGTGTCTGACTCCTCTACAGAACCTTTCATCCTTTTCTCACTCTGCCTCTTTTTTTCAACTCAACCAATGCCTTCAGGAGAAAGTACCTCATCTTGCCCATTACTCTGCTAAGTAAAAAAAATATGATTCATAGTAAGCTCAATTAGACCCCATTTCAACTTTGAAAGCTGTTGTCTGAAGTAAAATCAAATATTATTTTTGTTTATACTCAAAGATCACGCTAGGCTACTGACAGATTTGCACACTCTCTCTCTCTTTCTCTCTTTTTTAAATTATTTTCTTTATTTATTATAGAACCCCTAATTATAACCTGGGACATGCTTAAGTGGAGTATAAGGGCTGCTTCTTCATAGTGGATGGATTTTCAAAGAAGTAAAATAATTTTCCTATGTGTTATTGGTGTGAACATGGAACTGAACAAAGCCAAGGTTTTGGGATCCAAACATTGTAGACAAACACTAAACAAACTCTGAGAGACCACTGCATTCACTTAAGATCTTATTTGAAATGGAATGACTCATCTGTATCATTTATATAAAACATGTATGCTTTATTCATTAAAATAAAAATAAAAAATCATGGATCAATTCATAGGCTTCTCAGCTCTAGAGAAAAGCCACACTGATACTTCATAGAGTGTTTCAAATTTATGACACACTGGAAAAGTAGAGGACAGAAGAACCTATGAATCATTAAGCCTGCCTCATAGGCTTTAATAGGCTGTAAATCTAGAGGATTTTATTTATGGTCTGTTACTACATCTGTCTTAAAGGTCTTGTACAATGCATAATCCTTTTTTATTTTTCAAGTCCATAAAGGCCAGCAGCCCATCTCATTAATACTGATAACTGTTTCACTTGACATGCTGCAAAATTAATTGTTGATGATGGAATATTATATGTAGAGTGAAAACAGCAATGATATCCTGTATAACACAATATACAAAAATAAATTGTTAACGCAATTAAATACAGTACATAGTAAAATGCTAAAAAAAAAAAAAAGTTACATATAAAACTTTGTTTGTTATGGTGCTGTGGACAAACACAGTCTCAAAACTCTTTGGGCTTTATGACATGAAAGATATCTGACTGCCATCTAGAGACAAATAAGGGACACACACACACACATATAGACACATACATCTCCTAATGTCCTTTCTAGAAAAGGCAAAAAAGATATGATGATGATGATGATGATGGTGATGATGATGATGATGATGATTTTTATTATTATTTGCTGTTGTTGTTGTTGTAGAATTAGTGGTATTCCTTCTTCTTCTTCTTCTTCTTCGTCTTTGTATTATTATTATTATTATTATTATTACTATTGCATAATAGCAATTCTCCACTCACCACTGGAATGCACAATCAGTTTAGAGTATATTATAAGGAAAGAAATTATCAGCAGCTACCTTTTTTCTTTTGCTAATAGAACACAGCCGCTAGGATTGTTAGCAGGAGCAGGAAGTACGACCACATAACTCCCATACTCTCCTCGCTTCACTGGCTTCCTGTTAGGTACAGGGCTGACTTCAAGGTCCTCCTCTTAACTTACAAGGCACGTAAAGGTCTTGCCCCAATATACCTAACCGAACTGCTTAATGCCTATACACCTAATCGCCCACTTAGATCCCAGAATAAAGATCTCCTAATTGTCCCTCGCATAAATAAATGTATAGGAGCACGAGCTTTCAGTTACAGGGCCCCTAGATTGTGGAACAGCTTGCCTGCTTCTGTACGGGATGCCGATTCAGTCTCAGTCTTTAAATCACGGCTGAAGACTTACTTTTTTAGTTTAGCTTACCCGCACCAATCACCATAGTGCACCATTACTAATGTCGCTGGTGCTGCTGTACATGCCATTGCACTGTATTGTGTCATTTCTGTGTCTGTCACTACTGGATCCTGCTCATTACTGACCATCCCCATTCCATTTCTCTCCTCACATGTCCGGGTGGGCCCGCTGTGGTCATCACCTGAGTCCAATGCCGAGCTACCATTTGGTCTGTGTGATGCATCTGATGCGCCAAGGGACCCTGGCAGCTCATCGGTACCTGGAAGCAAGTTGGGACTCCTCACTGATCCTGGAGTTTAAAACCAAACTAACTTTGTACTGTTAGTATACCCAAGGGGGTTGGGTAGCCGGTTGACCTTGGACCCTCAGAGGTTTTTTTTCTCCACATAGTGGAGTTTTTGGTTCCTCTCCTTCGTAGTTGTCCGGCTCTAACATCTATCACTGTAACCTGTTCCACCATCCACCACCATTGTAAAGTGCCTTGGGGCAACTGTGTTGTAAAAGGCGCTATATAAGAATAAATTGAATTGAATTGAATTGAATTGAATTGAATAATAGTTCTATTTATACTATTAGCTCTCATTATTACAATTTTACCTGTTTTATATCCCCATATCAACTGAGGTACACAAAAAGCAAGAGCAACTTAACCAAAAATTTAATTGCATAATCAGTAAAAGACTAGTGAAATTACTGGCTACCACTGTATGTATCCACAGAACTATAGCTTGGAATGAATATGACTAAATTGCTAAAAGTTATTTTAAAAATTGATAAAAATATTTGACTTGGAAAAAAAATCAAATGGTTATGTTTTTAAACCAGTCTTTTACCTTTTTCAGTCTGTTCCACTAACTATGTAATTTATAGGAAATTACTTTGATGAATGGTACACACAATCAGCTCTCTGACAATCACTCACACAAACACACACACACACAGACACACACACACACACACACACACAAATGCATATGTGTAATCAGCAGTTACTTTGTATTACATTTATTGTTAAATGTTTCTACGGAAATATAATTGACACTGAACATTAAGTATGACCAGAAGGAAAAAGACAAGGATAACATTAAGTTAAAGGAAATATTTTCCACCACAGTCTAGTGGCAGGATACTTGCCTATGGACCTACGGCTCAAGAGGTTCCCAGGTTCAAATCCCACATCTGGCACTACGACCACTTGGTCCCTGAGCAAGACCCTTAACCCTGAATTGTTCCAGGGGGACTGTCCATGAAATTAGGACATGGAAGTCGCTCTCCAGAGCGTCTGCTATATGCTGCAAATGTAAATGAATATAAGCAGAAATTCTTGCTACCATTTTAAGAGAAAATGCTCTTTCAAAAGCTTCACTTTCACAAAAGAATCTATGAGAAGCTTACCAAAATGGCACCATGGAAGACTGCCATTTAGTGGTCACTGCTGCTGTCCTGCAGCCCTAACCATCAAACTGCCCAGCTCTCTCTAACAAAGACACACACATACACTCATACCGACAGAATACACAACCTCCCTGTGACCTTCCCTTATCTTCCTAAACCCAGGCATTCTTACACTGGCTCTGGCACTACTCCTCACACACACTCTGCCACTCACATACAAATACACAGATCAAACTCAGTTCACTGTTTACCCAGCCAAGTACTGTGTCTGCATGTTAATTGGTTGTGTGGCTATTTTTCACCACAGAGGAGCTTAGCCTCAAGACTTATTACATCCAACAAATCTCTCCCTTGCACTGACACAATATGTTTGTGCTTCTCTCTGTGTGTGCATGCGTGTGTGTGTGTGTGTATGTGTGTGTGTGCATATGGCTTAAAAAATTACTGAAAGTACACTTGGAAAATAATTCAATGAAATCAAAAGTTCACATTTATTTCCACCAAACGTTCACTTTCATTTCAGCCACGTGTGTCATTGTTGCAATGGAGATAAAGGCGCAAATGCGTAGCTTCCTTCAGGATGTGTTTAATCTGACACAAAGCATGCAGTGACCTCAGATACAGACATACAGAAACAACGGTGAAAAGACAATGCTTCGTCGGGCTGGCAGGCTTTTCATACATGGCTATCCAGGTGCAGGTGATCAAGGGGGATGAGTGAGGGTGTGCTTGAAGGATCTGAACCTAGCCTCTGGCTTGGATACGGCGGTGGACGTGACATCACCCCCCCCCTTCAGGGGTGGTTTCTGGACACCCATTCTGGTGCGCTCGAGGACTCTCGTTGCCAGGAGGTTGCAGTGGTGGTCCACTGTGTCGAGGGGATCGGCCTATAGGTCTTGGAGCAGGATGGCCAGGATGGTTGCGGTGGAAATTGATCTGCAATTGGGGGTCTAGGATGTCCTTGGACTTGACCCAACTCCCTCCTCCGGTCCGTATCTCTCCCAGTCCACTAAATATTGCAGTTCCGCTCTACGTTGTCGTGAGTCCAGGAGCGCACTGACCTTGTGCGCCTGACCCTGTGCCGTTATTATGACAGGGGGGTTTCAACCTCCCCCACCGAGGTCACCAGTGGTCCAGGGACATAGGGTCTAAAGAGAGAAACATGGAATACAGAGGTTATCTGCATGTGACTGGGCAGATACTGGGACTGGACGTATGCGATACGTTACCGGGTTGATTTTGGCCTTTGATGAGGAAAGGGCCAACAAATCACAGGCTGAATTTCCTGCTTGGCATCCTCAGGTTGAGGTCTCGGGTGGAAAGCCACACCCTGTCTCTCGCGATGAAGTCAGGAGCCTCGCGTCGGGGCTTGTCAGCTTGCTTGCAGAAACAGCGCACCACCCGCTTGATGTGTGCGTGGGCCCTCTCCCACACTCGCTCAGCCCAGTGAAATGAGGAGTCGACGCTCGGGACGTCCGTGGGTGTGGGATCCCAGGGACAGAGGGGAGATTGAAAGCCCAGCACGTACTCAAACGGGGTCATCCCTGTGAAGGAATGATGCAGTTTTGTGGGCAGCGGTGGCCTAGTGGTTAGGGCATTGGCCACATGATCGGCGGATCGGGGGTTCGAACCCCTTCCCAGTAGGTTGCCCTGAGGTACCCTTGAGCAAGGTGCCGTCCCCATCACTGCTCCCCGGGCGCTTTCAATAGCAGCCCACTGCTGCGTATGGGTGAAATGCAGAGAACGAATTTCCCATTCGTGGGATTATAAATAAAGGATTATTATTATTATTGTGCAAACTCCGCCATGTAGAAGAACTCTGCCCAGTCGTGCTGCTGACGGTGACAGTACACCCGGAGGAACCTGTTCAAATCTTGAATAGCTCGTTCAGCCTGGCCATTGGTCTGAGGATGATACCCTGAAGAAAGAGAAACAGTGGTTCCCAGCCGACGAAAGAAAGCGCAACAGACCTGAGAGGTGAACTAGGAACCACTGTCGGACAGGATGTCCTCCGGGAAACCGTAAAACCGAAACACGTACTGGATCTGAGCCTCGGCGACCTGCAGAGCACAGGGCAGAGCAGCAAACGGGATGAACCTACATCCCTTCAAAAACCGGTCCACCACAACCAATATACACGTGTACCCACAGGATCGCGGCAAGTCCGTCGCCAAATCAACAGCCACGTGAGTCCACGGTTGGGTGGGTACCAGCAGAGGCAATAACTTACTGGCTGGCAGCTCTTGGGGCATCCTGGTCTTAGCACAGGTAGAGCAGGAATGGACGTAAGTGTGAATTTCTCGCATTAATGTGGGCCACCAGTACCTTCTCTTCAGCTGCTCTCCTGTGTGGTTAATACCCAGATGCCCTGATACAGAAGAGGTGTGGACCCACCTGATCAATGGTCCGCGTAGGCGCTCCGGTACAAAGGTTCTATCAGCAGGGCATCCCAGTGGAGCCGAAGTCCCTCCGGCCTCACGCAGGATGTTCCACTCAATGTCTCACTGCGCCGGAGCAGCCATGACGCAGACTGGGCACCCTCTCCGACGGCTCAAAACGGCGCGAGAGGGCATCTGCATTACTATTCTTGGTTCTGTGACTGTAGGTGAGGGAAAAATCAAAGCCTACCTCATTTGGCGGGGATTGAGCCACTTTGCCAGCCGGATATACCCTAGGTTACGGTGGTCAGTGAGGACCTTGAAGGGATGCTTTGCGCCCTCCAGCCAATCCCGCCACTCCTCCATGAATCGCCTATAAAAACCAGAGAAAACTTTGGAGTTGTTTTACTGTTTGGGGCTCTGGCCAGCTGGTGACTGCCATCACCTTCTATTGTGCCATCTCTATCCCCCTTGGACCGATTCGGTACCCCAAGAAGGAAACCTTAGAGAGGTGGAACTGACATTTCTCCGCCTTGACATACAAGCCATGTTTGAGGAGGCGAGAGAGAACCAGACGTACCTGGGAGAAATGTATGTCGTAGTCCTTGGAGTAAATCAAGATGTCGTCTATATATGCGACTACAAAGTGACCCAACATGTCTCTCAGGACGTCGTTGATGAACGACTGGAAGACAGAGGGGGCATTCTTGAGGCCATATGGCATTACCTGGTACATATAGTGGCCTGTTGTTGTGCTGAATGCCGTCTTCCATTCGTCTCCCTCCCGGATCCGCACCAGATTGTATGCACTACGGAGATCCAGCTTCGTGAAGATGGTGGCCCCTCAAAGCTGCTCAAGGGCCGATGGTACAAGAGGGAGAGGATAACGGTATTTGAAGGTGACGGCATTCAGTCCCCTATAGTCTATGCAGGGCCAGAGTCTGCTGTCCTTCTTCTGCACAAAGAAAAGCCCAGTGGAGGCCGGCGATGTGGATGGCACAATGTCAAAGTGCCTCAGTAACATACTCCTCCATTGCTCTCGTCTCAGGTTCAGAGAGAGGAAAGATGTGAGAGCAAGGAGAAGCAGCACCAGGCAGGAGTTCAATCGCACAATCCCATAGTCGGTGTGGAGGAAGTTGAGTAGCTCTCTTTGCACTAAACCCCTCACTCATGGAACGGTATTCAGCTAGAATGGACAGAGGCAAATGAGCCTGGGGACTCTCCACTCACATGGAGAGGAACAGGAGTGAATAGACGCAATGCAGAGAGCATTCAGGGGATCAGGATTTCACCTCCCCTGTCCTCCAATTCAGAACAGGGTTGTGAGACCTCAGCCAAGGGATGCCAAGCACGATCTCATGACCTGAAAGGGGTAGAATGAACAGTCAAAGTGACTCAGTGTGATCCGACAACTGAATGGTTATGGGACCCGGGACCCGTGACCCATGACCCATGTTAAACCACCTGTATTCAGTTACCGACCATCAACTGCTTTTATGGATACTGAGGGAGAGAGAGGATATAGGGGGATGGGAAGTTTGGTAGCCATAGATGAGAAGATTAACTTACCAGCCAACCAAGAATCTATTAGCGCTGAAACAAAAAGACAAACATTGTTAAAATGTACAGAGACTTTCACAGTGAATTGGTTGGACAAACTAGCCTTAAGCGTGTGTACTGTATTCCTCCTGGTAGCCAGGGGCAGTCCCTTCACCAGTGTCCAGCATCCCCACAGTACAAACAAAGTTTTCTGTCGACTCTACGCTCCCTCTCTGCATCAGTGAGGCGGGTCCTGCCGATGTCCATTGGTTCCGGGGGACTGTGGTCTCTGCGCAGACTCTGAGGTGCTGCCGTGGGGGTCGCTGATCCTGAGCGTCTGTGCTGATCCTGCCGGATGGCCAACGAAAACAGCCCGTGCAGCATCAGGCCTTTGTCCCGGCAGTCGAGCTCCCTCTGGAGGTCACTGTGGAGACCTGCCCGGAATACCGCCATCTGCGCAAGAAACGCTCCATCAACTTCCGGCTGCTAAAATGCAGAAACGGAGTGCATAATCCGCGACGAAGCCGGTTCCCTGTTTTAGCCGCAGCAGGCGGTCCCCTCTTGACCGTCCATGAGCGGGGTGACCGAATATCATCCGAAATTGGGAAGAAAAGCGATCATATGAACTCACTGTTCATAACAGACAGTAATGAACATCAAATAGAAACCACCACAAAAACTCAAAGCTTTATTAGTGTATTACAAATTAAATGTGATCTCTGTGTAATTGAACTATTTGCTTACTGCCTTTGATAAGAGGATATGCTTGAAATGCTGCCCTGTCAATGCTACCCTGTCTAAAAAAGTATTAATTCTTACTAAAGTTCTCTATGGATCCTCCTATGTTATGCTGCTCCCCAAAAATGTAACACGTTTTTTTTTTCACACAGATTATTTGAATTTTTTTATTTTTTTTTCTTCTATCATCTGTTTTCTTTCTTTGGTCAGTTTTCAGTGTCTGCGAACTCCAAATGTGAAAGAGATTCATTCAAAGAGATTGGTTCACTTTCCTTGTACTTCCTAGATTTATGATTAGTAAAGGTACACACATCTGCAAATGTTTTGTCAAACTTTGACATTTCTTTTCCTTCATAAATTTGTTTTAAATGAACAAAAAGTCAAAAGGATTTACATCCTAACACAGGTCAGTAATGGCCTGCCAAGTCTAAAATGATTAATGGTATAAACTTGATTGCTGGCTGTTGTTTATAAGAATATGTGTAAGTTTTGAATGCAGAAAATGTTTTGGATGTTTGCTTACAATCAGCAAAACCACACTTTAAGCTTACCACATGCCTGTGAAACATGTGCCTTAATCATTCTAGTATTATTAATAACCCCCTACATTTGCAGCATTTATCAGACCAGAGTGACTTCCATTTCATAATTACAGGGACAGTCCCCCTGGAGCAACTCAGGGTTAAGGGTCTTGCTCAGGGATCCAGTGGTGGTAGTGCCAGAGGTGGGATTTGAACCTAGGGCTGCTTGAGCTTTAGGCGAGTACCCTACCACTAGACCACCCCCATCCAGTGGTGGTAGTGCCAGAGGTGGGATTTGAACCTAGGGCTGCTTGAGCTTTAGGCGAGTACCCTACCACTAGACCACCACCTCCCTTAGCTTTACTTTTGGTTTACTACATATAATGTGTTAATGCAAAAAGTAGTTCTACAGAACACTAGCTTATTTACTGAGTGTAACATAGAGTAGTGACTAGCGACATATCACTCAGTCCAGCAAAAGAATGAGTGGAAGAAAAAAAAACAGTGATCCATAGTTAAAGCAACGATAGTTGGCAGACATTAAATAATGAAACAATTTAACCTCTTACCAAAGGTTTTCAGTTATATGCTTTTTGCTGATAACCTTTGGTTTAATGAATAAATCAAGGTTAATTTTTGTTGTTTATCTGCAATTAAATCACTTTCTTTTCTAGAGATGAATAAAACAAGATTAGATATTGATATGTGAACATTTCTTAATAAAGAAGTGAATATTTAATGGGGTGTCCTAATTTTTTCACATAACTAAAGATACTGGATGGGGTTTCCACAACACAAACAACTATGAAAATCAAAGGATATCACAGTTAACAAATACAAGCAAAGAGCCATAAAAATTAGGTTATGTGGCCTACAGCCAATCCACAAATAAAAAGTCTGCTTTATTATAAAAAGATTTGTGAGATCCTGCAAAACCTTTTATATGCAGTTAAATATCCTGCAGGTCAGTTTGACACTATGGAAACTATAATAATGTAATGGAAACCATAATAATGCACACACCTGTTGGAGAGATTCATGTGATAAACCATGCCTACTGCAAAGCCATGAATTAATATCTATATAAATTCAATCTCAAAATAAAATTTGATGTACCTCATGCACATGTGCCCCATTATTGTGGTTTTCATTATGCCAAACTGGCCTGGAAGTACATTGAACTGAATAAAGCATTTGTGGGATCTCGCAAAAACTTTAACAGTACACCTTTCTTCATCAATGTCCTCCTGATGCTCTTTAATAACCTAAACATAATTAAGTAAATTGTTTGTCTAAAAAAAGCAACTTATCACTTGGTAGTACAATTTCTAATTCTTATAACCGCACTCCAATTCTAAACCTGGGTTGCCTCCTGGCTTGAATGGATATTTGTTATCGTCTGCATTTATTTGTCCCTTGATAAATAAACCCTAACATTTTTAAGAATTTATGTATAACTAAAGTGTGACAGAAACATAGAATAAACAATACATAGAATAAAAATTAGTGAAAGTGCCAATTAGTCATCGTGAGCACAAAACACATTATTAGGCTACCACTGCCACTAAAGGGGTCAGCACAACCAGAGGACATTGAGCCTCACTCTGGGTGAACCACATTCCTGATCATGATATCTCCCCTGGCAGATAAGCTAAATGAAGCTAAATCAAACATCCATAGGTAATTAGAAACATGTGTTGACTGCTTGCATTATTTACTGACTGTCTTTATTTCTCTATACTGAAACATACAGCAAAGCAAGCAGAACAGCAAGAAGAATATGAGAATAACATCCATAGGTGGAGCTCCTAATATATAGCTCTAATTTCTGGAATGGGCAGTCGTCTGCCTCCTATTGCTGCCCGTAGTGGAGTTAATGGCCCCATGCCGCCATCTGCTGACTGGTATGGGTACTGAAACCATTTGAAGCGTTTTTCAACATACCAAATGTGAAGTGGTTCATGGTAGTTTTAAAGATTTTTTTTTTTTAAAGCAAAGAATGAATATAGATCTATGTTGGGATACATTGTGAATGTTAGTGTCAATGTTATTTCATGCTAGAGAAGGTTTTAATATTTTTTTATTAAGTCTATTGTCTATAGAGATTATTCTATTAATCCATACGGTTTCTTTACAAAAATAAATATCTGTCTACCCAATTAAGGCACTTTGTTGAGAAATAATGAAGTATCTTAAACTAAATAATCCCAGCTAAGCTCATGATGTCATTCCTTCAGCTCTTGCTAAAGCATATTTCCATGTCTTCTTCTTGTTTTTCTTTCAGCTGCCCCAGGTTAGAGGTCGCCACAGCGGATCAAAACGTCTCCATTTCTTCCGGTCCACTGCATCTTCCTGCTTCAAACCAACCACCTGCATGTCCTTTCTCACCATGTCCATAAACCTCTTTGGTCTTCCTCTTTTCCTCTTTCCTGACAGCTCCATCTTCAATATCCTCCTTCCAAAATAATCCTCATCTCTCCTCTGGACATATACAAACCAATGCAACCTTGCTTCTCTAACTTTGTCTCCAAAATGTCTAACCTGAGCTGTCCCTCTAATATATTAATTTCTAATCCTGTCCATCCTTGTCACACCCAACGAAAATCCCAGCATCTTTAATTCCTCCAGCTCTGCCACCTGTCTTTTCATCAGTGCCACCGTCTCCAACCCATACAACATAGCTGGATTCACCACTGTCCTCTAAACCTTCCCATTTACTCTAGCTGGTACCCATCTGTCACAAATCAGCCACTCTTCTCCACCCATTCCAACCTGCCTGCACTCACTTCTTCACTTCTCTTCCACACTCGCCGTTACTCTGGACTGTTGATCCCAAGTATTTAAACTCCTCCACCTTTGTTACCTCTACTCCCTGCATCCTAACCACTCCACTCACCTCCCTTTCATTCACACTCATGTATTCTGTCTGTGACCTGCTCACTTTCATTCCCCTCCTCTCTAAAACATATCTGCATCTCCCCAGGTTCTCCTCAAGCTGCTCAAGCTAATCTCACTGCAGATCAAAATAAAATCAGCAAACATCATCGTCCATGGAGACTCTTGTCTAACCTCATCCGTCAACCTATTGCAAACAAGAATGGGCTCAGCGCTGATCCTTGATGTAATCCAACCTCTACCTTAAATGCATCCGTCCCTCCCACTGCAGATCTCACCACTGTTACACTGCCATCATATATATACTGAACTACCCTCACATACTTCTCTCTAACACCTGACTTCCTCAAACAAAACCACAAGTCCCCTCTAGGCACCCTGTCATATGTTTTCTCCAAGTCCACAAAGGCACAATGCAACTCCTTCTGAACTTCCCTGTACTTCTCCATCAACACCCTCAGAACAAACATTGCGTCTGTAGTGCTCTTTCTCTGTATAAAACCATACTGCTGTTCACTAATCCTCACCTCTTTTCTTAACCTAGCTTCCACAACTCTTTCCCATAACTTCATGCTGTGCCTGATCAACTTTATCCCACTATAGTCACCACAGCTCTGTTGTGCATCACCATTATTCTCGGTACCAGTACACTTCGTCTCCACTCCTCAGGCATCCTCTCACTTTCCAAGATTGTGTTAAACAATCTGGTCAGAAACTCAACTGCCATCTCCCATAAACACCTCCATACTTCCACTTGTATGTCATCCAGTCCAACAGCCTTTCCATTCTTCATCCTCTTCATTGCTACCCTTACTTCCATCTTACTTATTTGCTGCACCACCACTGAGTTCCTGAGAAAAACCCTTCTAGTGGTAGGATACTCGGCTACAGACCAAGAGGTTGCAGGTTTGAATCCCACCTGTTCACGTAATTTAGAAATGTAAGGTGCTCTGGTCTAAAATCTCCTTCAGACAGACCATCTTGCAAAGGATATAATCCACCTGTGAGCATCTTCCTCCACTCTTATACATCACCCTGTGCTCCTCCCTCTTCTTAAAATAAGTATTAACTAGAGCCATTTACATCCGTTTCACAAAATCTACAACCATCTGTCCTTCAGCTTTCCTTTTCTTCACACCATATCTACCCATCAGCTCCTTATCACCTCTGTTCCCTTCACTAACATGACCATTAAAATCTGCACCAATTACCACTCTCTCTCCCCTGGATACACTCTCTATCACTTCATCTAACTCACTCCAGAATTCCTCTTTCTCTTCCATTTCACAACCAACTTGTGGGGCATAAGCACTAACATTCATTATCACACCTTCAACTTCCAGCTTCAAACTCATCACCCTCCCTGACACCCTCTTCACCACCAAAACACTCTCCACATACTCTTCCTTCAGGATAACACCTACCCCATTCCTCCTTCCATCAACACCATGGTAAAACAATTTAAACCCTCCTCCAGTACACCTGGCCTTACTACCCTTCCATCTAGTCTCTTGCACACACAAAATGTCAACCTTCCTTTTCTCCATCATAACAGCTAATTCTCTACCTTTGCCAGTCATGTTGCCACCATTCAAGGTTCCTACTCTCACGTCCACTCTCCTCCCCTTCTTTCTCTCCTCATCCCTCTGGACATGCTTTCTTCCTCTTCTTCTTCTTCTCCTTTGGCCAACAGTAGTCAAATTTCCACCCTGTAGGCACTGGTGTTGGTTGTTGTTAACCCAGACCTCGACCAATCCGGTAAGGAATCCTGTTTCGTTGTCCATATATTGATCTGCCAAAGTTTTACACCGGATGCCCTTCCTGACGTAACCCTCCCCCTTTAGCCGGGATTGGGACTGGCACGAAGAAATACAATGGCTTGTGCATCCCTAGTGGCTGGGTTGCTATGGCATATTTCCATGTACTGGCAGATATTTCTATTTCAAGTTTCATTTAGCCCTGATCTTTTCAGTGAAAGTGATGTCCATAATTAAACCCATAGAGCATATGGAGGTCTCTATAATGGCATCGCATCATGATTTTGGTGGTAAATCAGGAAAAACGGTACTTTGCTTCTAAATAACTTTCAAGTTGCTGAGTTGCTGAGTTTGGAAGCATGAATTTGGTGGACAAAAAATTAAAGCTTGCAAATGTGCCTTAATTTCAAAGGTTAATAAATTACATAGGCTTAGCTTGTCAACCCACAAAAACAGAGTTCTGCTTAGCTGGGAGAAATGGAGGATTATTGTATATAGGGCCTACCAAATTTGTTCATTTAAAATTTCATCTAAATTTTATCCAGATTCTAAAGGCTGCTGAGACCATTGGACATGATGTATATTTAGAGACAGAAAGAGGTAAACTGGTTGCAGCCAAAGCCAAAGTGCATGTTGAATGACAAGAATTAGACTCAAATTTACACCAGATTAGCACTCCAGTAACATTAGATTGGGTAAGGACAGCCCTTCTTGAGATCTATGTCTTTGCAAGAATCCTTTTTTGATTCTTTGATTATTACCTTTCTTGAATCATTGCCACTAGTGATTTTTGACACACACTAAATAAAAATTATGTTATTTTCCACTGTTTGAAAAGATTTTGAGGAAGACACTGGACACATATCATATGTCCACAAAATGTGCATTCTGTTCCCTTTCTTTAAATATTACAAATTTATTGTGAACATTTAAGTCTACTGGCAAGAGTTTCTGATAGCTGGAGAAAAATTGTAAAACAGAATGGGTTTAAAGGCAACCTGTATTTTTCCTTTTGTGAGAGGAAAAAAACTGAGAAATGTTTTTTTAATTAAACCTAATTAAACACTAATTTGCCCCAAAGCCAAACTTTTCTTATGTTGTATCTAAATGTGGCTATTCAGCCATTTGAATTGCCATATATATTGATGAAGAGAATGAAGAATGGAAAGGCTGTTGGTCCGGATGACATACGAATGGAAGCATGCAGGTGTTTAGGAGAGGTGGCAGTTGAATTTCTTTCCAGATTGTTTAACACAATCTTGGAAAGTGAGAGGAGTCTGTGGAGTCTAAGGAGTGGAGATGAAGTGTACTGGTACTGATTTTCAAGAATAAGGGAGATGTACAGAGCTATAGTAACTATAGAGGGATAAAGTTGATCAGCCACAGCATGAAGTAATGGAACAGAGTTGTGAAAGCTAGGTCAAGAAAAGAGGTGAGGATTAGTGAACAGCAGTACGGTTTCATACAGAGAAAGCGCACTACAGATGCAATGTTTGCTCTGAGGGTGTTGATGGAGAAGTACAGGGAAGTTCAGAAGGAGCTGCATTGTGCCTTTGTGGACTTGGAGAAAACATATGACAGGGTGCCTAGAGAGGAGTTGTGTGTATGAGTGCAGTGTGACAGTAGTGAGATCTGCAGTGGGAGTGACAGATTCATTTAATGTAGAGCTTGGATTACATCAAGGATCAATGCTGAGTCCTTGTTTGCAATGGACAGGTTGACGAACGATGTTAGACAGGATAAACAGAAGAATAGGAATACATTCTAATACTTGTCTTAAAAAAACACCAGACATCTTTTTAACCGTGTAGAGACAAGAAGGATTCAAGTGCATGCCTAAATAGGATATTTAACAAACATTTTACAGAGGAGCAATTAAAACTGTGTAATGCTCAGTTAAAGTCATCTGGGTGTAAACTGGGTGTAATGCTCAGTTAAAGTTACCTCCCATATGTGGAAGTGGGTGTTTAAAATAGGGAGTAGGGAGAATTTTTTTTTTATAATCTGGGGTCATCCCAGATTGGTGCATAGATATTGGCTAAGGTCAGTGGAGTATTGTACAGCCTGTTAAAACAACATGAGTCGGTGTAAACTGAAAATGGAATGAATGGCGTATTTTATTTCCTTTCAGCACGGCAGCTCCTCTTGAATTGCTTGAAAACTTTGTATGAAACATCTGGCCCATCCACTTCCAGAGAATTTCATTGTGGTCAGAGAGAGAAAGATGGATCTCATAAAAACGTGATGTGTGCATGAAGATCTTCATGGTGAGAAATAATCATACTTTAACCTGTGGAGTTTAAGCCCTCAACATATTAGTACACAAAGTTAGCTAAACCACCAAAATTCCCAGCCATGGCTTGATACAAGAAGAGATTTCATTTCAAAGAATCCCATAGATTGGGTTGAGTGGATGAGAAAGAAACCTACACTGGCTTCCCTTGGCTGCTCGCATCAGGTTTAAATCTTTAACTCTTGCTTACAAGGCTACTAAAAGTCTTGCACCAAGCGTGTCTCTTCTCTTCTCTTCCTCTCAGATCATCAAGCAATGCTAGCCTTGAACCCCCACCACTGAAGAAGAGGAAGACACGCATCCGGACTCTCCTCAGTCCTGGCCCCTCAGTGGTGGAATGAACTCCCCCTGAACTGCTCAGAACTGCTGAATCCTATGCTGTCATCGATTAAAGACTCACCTGTTCAAGGGATTTCTCAGGGAATAACTTTCCCAAATAGTTCCACTCTTTTTGCTCTGCTCTTTCTTTCCTCTTATTTCTATATCTATATTTTTTAGAAACACTAACAACGCTTCTTTTGTACTAGTCACAGGGTTACTAAGTTTGTTACTTAGGTTGTAATAGTTTATCAGCAGTAGCTGATCTGAGCTGGTTACTAATATTAAGATCAAATGTAGAAACAAAGCACTGTTGTAAGTCGCTTTGGATAAGAGCATCTGCTAAATGTTGTAAATGTAAATGCTAGGATCTAAGAAATTTTACATTTCTTTAAAATATAGGTTGCTTCAAGGGTGGGATCTGTGTGTGCCTTCCCCAAAAGAAAAAGTCAAGCTGGATACTGCATTCTGAATTCTGATTAACATGTAATTGGCTTCATGTAGTTTTGACTCAATCAATTTGAACTCATTTTGACACCTTCGTAGGTCAGCGGAGAGTCTTGGAATATATACACCTTTGAGTTCTTGTAGAGCAGTTGACTTTGTTGAAGAAGGATCTCTTCATCACAGAAAGCAGACCAGACCAGGGGGAGCTAATCATACTTTAACCTGTGGAGTTTAAGCCCTCAACATATTAGCTAACATATCAAGCTAAGGGGGAGCTACTAGCTGCAACTTTGGTATACATTTACATTTACATTTACGGCATTTAGCAGACGCTCTTATCCAGAGCGACTTACAACAGTGCTTTATTTCCACAATAGAACGTCATCTTGGTAACCAGCACAGATCAGTAACTGCTGTTTAGCTAGTACCACCTAAGTAACAACTAAGAGCCCTTGTAACAAGTATACACACTTTATTTATTTATTTATTTATAGGTGGTATAGGTGACCTGGTATAGGTATAGGTGACCTGTGAACTTGATCTTTATAGCATGTGATAGTTTAAGATTACAGAACAGTTCTTGTGATTACAGAAGACTCCATGAATGAGGTAGGCTGTGAGCTCTCTGCATCTTCAGATCTGCCAATTACATGAAGGTTGTTCCTCTGCAAGAGATTTTCCAAGTCATCACCTTCTTCTTTATTTGTTTGTTATCTGACACCAGAGATGTGCACACTGATTCAAGGTCAGTGATGTGCCATTCGACATCTGTGATCTTAGTATTTAATAAGCTAATTCCTGGCATTTAAGGTTTCTTGAGATGAACGAAGCTTGGTAATGAAGTCTGACCTGAGTGCAGATCATGGCTGTCAAAAGCTCTATCATCAAGTCAGGTGATAGCATGTTTTTAGCTGATGGTAGGTTGGAGCTATGGTTGCTAGCTTCTTGGATGTTAGTTTCTGTCAAGCAATTATGCCACTATACTTTAGGCATAGCAGAAATTCAGATGGTGCTTATTAACTTCCAGGAGGGAAAGAGTTTAAAAAAAGAAACAGCTTTGTGCCACAAAAATAAATAAATAAAAACATAGGCCATGTACTTAAGATGATTCAATTCAATTCAATTTATTCTTGTATAGCGCCTTTTACAACAAAGTTGCCCCAAGGCACTTTACATTGATAACAGGTTATGCAGAAACGATGCAGAAACGTTCGATTCCTATTTGAATCGGTTCGAAGGATTCGTTTACCAGTCGGACCGCAGGCAACGCAAGTTTGTGCTACATACACCTGCGTTTCCTTTAGAAGACTGTAATTTGTCGTTCCAACGCTAGTGGAAGTGGGAGGTCATTTTAGGAGGAGACAGTAGCGGCGTCTCGACCGTTTCGTGTCAGTGTTCGGATTCTTTATCTTAACGGAGGATGCTGCGGACAGCACCGATTCTGGACTGACAGGCGGTGGCTACATATGATCCTGAGGCGGACACTTCTTCGTGTGTTGATATTCCGGAGGATGAACAACCGTTACGCGTCTGCCATCTTTGCGGGTCCGCCATAAAAAAAAATAAATAAAAAAAAATTTCCTACGTCGTCGCTCACTGCTGTCGACGTGATTTTCGGAGGTGGAGAGACAGATGAGGGCCGGCGTGGAGAGACGTGCACAGCGCAAAAGGGCAATATAAAAGGCATTTTAAAGCCTAGCGTCTGATTCACCGTACCAGGCTAGATCTAAATATAGCAGGAAACGTTAGGCTAGTGTAGTATTAAAGTAAGGATGGGAGGGAAGGTGAGCGCTAGGATTCTGACAATGGAGAGACGCTGAACACTGCAGACCCAAGGTTTTACAATATTTTATCCACCGGTTTACCCTGGCGCAGTTTAGGCAGAGCTTAAAATAGCCGATCACACACACGTTGCACGTTTATTTTTTACAGAATATGATACCTGGAGCACCGACAGCAATGCTCCCTGCATCTGAAGCCGCCAAAATCTACCAGACTAACTACATCAGGAACTCTCGTGCTATCGGCGTCCTGTGGGCCATTTTCACAATCTTGTTTGCCATCGTCAACGTTGTCTGCTTTATCCAGCCTTACTGGATAGGTGACGGAGTCGATACCCCCCAGGCTGGTTACTTTGGTCTTTTCCATTATTGCATTGGAAATGGATTGTCTCGGGATCTGTCTTGCAAGGGAAGCTTCACTGAGTTTGGCTCTATTCCTTCAGGCGCCTTTAAGGCCGCATCCTTTTTCGTTGGCACGTCCATGGTCCTTGTGCTGTCATGTATTGGCTGCTTTGCCCTCTTTTTCTTCTGTAGCACCCTCACCGTTTACAAGATTTGTGGCTGGATGCAGCTTGGCTCTGGTAAGTACTTGATACCCTCACGCATCTTAGTAACATATACCTGTGTGTTGTTTTTAGGATGGAGGTAGTGTTTTGGTTCCATTTCGCCTCTTTTCTTGCTCTTGGCAAAAATAAAAAATGGTCCATAGTTTGCCCAGAGCTTTTCTTCTTCAGTCATGTGCGAAAACAAGACACTAACTTATACGTTGACCCAATTGTACAGAGATTTGAAAATACATATGATGTTTTGGAGAACAACCCGTTTAATTTTTTTGTGCTTTGTGTTCTATATAGGTACTGAGACGTTTTGTCCTTAACGTGGAACGTTAAAACTTCTTAAACCAGTTTGTTCTCCACTCTTTTGAGTTAAAGATAGCAATTTCATAATGAGTTTAGGTTCAATCTAAAATCCAGCATTGCCACTGACACTGCAGTTCATACCCTTCAGATTAGTAAATTGCCCTCAAATATCCAATTTGAATATCTCAGTAAGAAGCCCCCATCCTAATGTATCTCCTTAAAGACCCAAAAACCTCTTTTTGGCATAAACAGACAATCAAATCAAAATAAACATTTTATAGTTAGTAGCTCTATTATATCAGTGGCTCTATTAACCTTAAAATATCAAATAATTAAAAAGGAAATTTAATGCAAAACCACAGCTTGCTCAATGAGGTAACCTCTCCTTTGGGTACTCTAAAATAACATGTAATCAATCTGACCACTTACTCCTAAAGACTAGCCTAAAGAATGACCATTACATAGCATGTACAGAATCAGTTTGAATTAAACATGTCATACTAATGTTTCCTTTGCTGAGCATCAGATAGCTTCCTACATCCAATAGTTTCCTGAAGTGTCCTGCTTTTCTCAGAACTGCTTTATGCATGACCTCAAGAACAGGTTAATATTTCTTTTTAGCTAGAAAAATAAAGAAATGCTGTGAATATAGTCAGTAAGTGAGTCATTTTCTGCCACTTGTCCCAAGCGGGGTCGCGCTGGAGTCCATCCCAGCTCACACAGGGAGAAGGACGGGGGACACACCCTGGACAGGTCACCAGCCCATCGCAGGGAGGATAGGGACGGGGACGGCACCTTGGTACCTCAGGGCAACCTAGTGGGAAGGGGTTCGAACCCCCGATCCTCCGATCATGTGGCCAACGCCCTAACCACTAGGCCACCACTGCCCCGCTGTGAATATAATGCAAAATAAAAATGTTAATTAACACAGTGGTGGCTGACAGTGTTGCCTTTTTTCAGTATTTTCTGTTCTTGCCTGAAAGCTACTGTTTTGTACCAAATATACCTCAGAATAGTTGTAGTATAGATGATTTGTAACCTGCTCTCCCTCATTTTGGTCAAATAGGCATTTGAGCTGTTGCTTGAACTTTAAAAAAACAAAACAACTTTATTACATTTTCTTTCTGCTACGAAGGCCAGCTTTGATCTATCTGCTTGTGCACCTTCACTACACATGACTGTAACAGCAAATTTGTATTTGGCCCTGTTACATAAGCAGCTCTCTTACCAACTGTAACCCCAAATCCGGCTTTACCTCACCTCAATGATGGTTTAGAAAAATCATTTTAATTTAGTTTTTAGCCATGTTGAGTCCATAACCCTCTTTCCTTTTAGCTTGTTGGCTTTGCGTCTTTACTTTAAACATTTGTGTTGGCAGGCAATGAGAACTACATTTATTGAAGAATTTGCTTAAAGAACTCAACCTTTACAGTTTTTGATGGAGAAAAATTCCCACACACCTGGAATGTTTTTTTTTTCTTTGTCTTGGCGCTGTAAGAAAGAACTTTTATGCTTTTAATGGAAACATGATTTAATAAAAGTAGTGCTGAAATGATATTGAGTTGGCTTCACCTAAATTAAATTTAATTAAATTCCACTTGCCTACAGGCCACCAAGCACAATGCCAGTTGTACTAATGAAATTCAGATGTTTAAATTTTCTTTCAACTGATTTACCTTACACATTAAAAGCTTCAGTGAAGTGACGTGTCTCTTAGAAAAATCTAGAAGCATCCTCATTCATTGGAAAAATCATTCAAAAAATAGTTTTTTCAAGCAACCCAGTGGCTTTTTGTCATTAAATGGCTGCCTTGTAAATTTTCAGTCAGGTTTTCAGCCTTTTCATGGTACAGAGACTGCTTATTTAAAGAAAGAAGACATTTGCTCGAATACAGATTCTGGAAAGGGACATATCACTCCCATTCTTAAATCCTTTCATTGGCTCCCAAACGTTTATTAATGTTGTATAAATTACTTAAGGGTACTGGCCCTGCATGTCTGTCTGATATGCTACAGCTATACAAGCCCAACAGAACTCGTTAAGAACAGGTCAGTTAAACATGGAAGCAGTGTTTAGCTGTTATGCTGCTCATGAGTAAAACCAGCTGACCGAGTATTAGAAGAGCTCACTAGCGACATTAAGAGAAGAGAACACAAGACACATCCAGGCTTAAAAACAACTGTCTTCTCAGTCTCCTCTGACCAGGCTTTCATCCTTTATTTATTTTACTGATGTTTTCATTTCTAATCTCTTTTTTTCTTTTAAAAGCTTTGTATCATGTATTTGTTGATTTGTAAATCACTTTGAATGACTGCACTGTACGAAAGGTGCATTATATACTTGTATTTAACTAGAGGCTACAGTTTGCTTTGTTTTGCCATTAAGAGGTTAATGCTAAACTGCAAAATGTTTAATGGTTTACAGAATTTTACTTTAATTCTCAGTTAAATGTTGTTTTTTTTTTTTAGTTTATATTTTGAGCACTTTGATAGTTGACTTTAAGGCTTATTGTGGCTCATGAACCAGGATTTTAATTGGTAAGACACATGGCAATTTGTATTTTGTTTTGTATATCAAATGCTACATCACCGTAGTTCCATCATAGTGCAGGTTACCATAAATCAAGCCTTCAGCTTAGCATGTTGAGTGTCATGTTACATTGCAATGCAGTCATGATTTCTTTTTTGCATATTTGTCCCTTTAAATGAAAATATTAAGTAAATGAAGGAGATATAAGGAGAAAAAGAAAAAAACCTTTAAAACAATTGTTTCGTTTATTGAAGGAAAAGAGGCTTTTAATGCTTTTCAAATACTTAATTTATTTGGCAATCAGTATATCACATCAGGTCAGGGCAGAGAAGCTTGACCCACTTTTTTGCAGAATTACTTTCATTTATTCACAATGGAGCGCTTTCAGTTATTAACTGCCCATTTAGTTTCAGCATGTTGCCCAGCCCTAGAAGAAACAAACAACCCTACATGTCAGGCTACCACCATTGAGTTTGCCAGATTTTAGAGGATTTCTTTTCAGAGCTGTTCTCAAAGGTGTGTCTAGTGTAGTTGTCATGACTTGATGATTGAAATCTCTCTTTGGTTATCTTTGTCTCATTAAAATTTGTCTGATGTGAAACAAGCATTAAAAAATGGCACTGTAAATACGATACTCTTACTTTCAGAAGTCATTAGTGTTAGATAGCTTTTTGTGTATTTCTGTGTAGTCACAAACAAACTGTTCTATAACTTGTGACAATAAAGAAACAGTTTTGCTATATGCAATATAGAACCATATTAGTTCTTTAGAAGATTACAAAAAAAAGTTTCATACTACTGTATTAAATTAAATGTCATAATAGTGAATTATCATTAGTTTTGCAGTCATTTGTATTTTTTTTAGCTATTTTTTTTGTTTTTTTATTTTTTTCTTTTTTTGTTGTTGAAATTTATTGAAGGTGGCTCTAATGAAGGAAAATGTGTTTAGATGGCACACCCCTAAGTAGAGCTGATAAAGAAAATACATATTTAGTTGCACAATCCCCATACAGTTCGTTTATTTGCAATGCAAATATATATAATTAATTACAAATGTGAGGAAATCAGTTTTTAATTGTTGGCTTGTATTTTTTTTTTTTTATTTTTTTTTTACTTGATTTTTAATTATACACAGTGACACTGCAGCATAAGCAAAGTGATTGTGGCTGTGATTGTCGCAGTGCATTGAAGAAGTAGGAGGTATTAACATTTCTAGGCTAATATGGCCTTGATTTGTTGATGGTTTCTTTTGCACTGGTGCATGCAATGAAGCAAGTTGCAGATCAACAAAAAATGGAAATACCCAGCCTTTGAAATCTTGACATGAATACAAGGACCAAAGTAAAAGAACTCCTAAGTGTGACAAAAAAAAACTACGTTTGAGCATAAAACAGATTGTCACTAAAACTGATTTTACATTTTCATTTTGAAAGTTTGCTTTTCCAGCATTTTTAACCAAGACAGTTTAAAATTGAAAGCATGTCCACTGCAATGACCTTTATTCATTTTATGATTTATTCATTATGAATGGGTTTGCGAACAGAAGTGCTGCTTGAGGTAATATGTGGCCGTGACTGGGAACTAACACCTGACTAGGATAGGCAGTCATGGGTCAAAAAGACCCACAGGGTAGGATGAGAAGAGATGATTACTAGTGAGCAGCAGTAGGGTTTCTTGCTGTGAGGGTAGTGAAGGAGAATTATAGCCAAAAGCATGTGACAGGGTGCCTAGAGAGCAGTTTTTGTATTGTATGATGAAGTCTGGAGTGGCAGAGAAGTATGTCCAAGTGGTATGGGATGGGCAGTGTGACCATTGTGAGGTCAGCTTCAGGAGTGACAGATGCAGTGAGTTACAGTGAGGTTCCATAAAGGGTCAGCACTGAGCTCTTACATGTTTGCAAAAGTAATGCAAACAGGTTGACAGATGATATTAGAAAAAAAAAAGCATGAAATTGGGATATGTAGGGAGAAGGTTGAGGAGAACCTGGTGAGGTGCTTCTAGAGAGCAGAGGGATGAAAGTCGTCACTTGGACTAAGACTGAATACATGAGTGTAAATGAAGGACAGTGGAATGGTTAGGGTGCAGGGGTGGCAAAGATGGAGAAATGAAAACGCTTGTGGTCAACACTAGTAACAGAGAGTGCAAAAGGGAGGTGAAAGAGTTTAAGCAGGTTGGAATGGGTGTAATCTGTGAAAGATGATGTACAAGCAATTGTGAAAGGGAAGGTTTAATAGACCGTAGTGAGACAAGTAATGTTCTATGGATTGGAGATGGTGACGTTGACCTCCAGTGGATCTGGAGGTGGCAGAGTTAAAGATGCTGAGATGCTTTGCAAACACAAATGCGAGCACAACACTGATGCTTCCACTGTGAGCTAACCGCTTAAAGTGAACGAGTGAGACACGGGATGCTGGGTGGATGTTGTTCACTGCGCCATCTAGCGGTGGGTATCTGAAGCTGGCTCATAACCCAAATTTTAGCTCTCAACTCAAAGCAAAAAATGTGGCCTAGAAACCGCTCCTGTCTCGAAAAACTCATTAGGTGGGACACTCATAAGTCAAGGTACCACTGTAAGTAAATAAAAAAAAAATTGTCAATTTCTCTTGACTAACACTAAGTGTTTTGTCTCATTCTTCAACATCTGTTCTGAGTTTAAGGTGAGTAGTAGCTGGATTAGTGGAATCTGGAGGGCAATGCTGATCCAGGTAGTTCTATCTACTACTTGCATTTGATCTGCATTTGAAGATACCTCTCTCTTATTTACACAAACTGGAATGATCATACTTTAAGGCTGGCCTTTAATGGCAGTGACAGCAACTGCTGTTTGAAAGTGTAAGACTTTGGTCATTTCTTATTTTGGCCTGACTTCTGACAAAGTGAGTAAAGAAGAATGGGGTAAATGTACCCATTGTTCTTTCTTGTACCATGAGCTATCAGAGACTCATTTTCTTTGTAGACTTGGAGGAAGTACTTATACTATGCTGATACCACTAAAGGTGGTAAAAAAAGGGGTTTTAACATAATTTTTTAGGCTGAGACTGACTTTAAAGATACTCTTGTGTGTGCTGTGCTGTCATATGATGGGAGAGGACGTTTGTGCTTTGAATTTCCTCTCATTCTAATAATAATAATAGACAATTTATAGAGCACACTAGGAAAATTAAGGCATCTTAAAATATATAAATAAAAGAAAATGTATATCAAATAGAGTAAGCTATAATGAGAATAAAATGAAGATATTTTAAAAAGGCCCTGCTAAAGACCTAGGGCTGCTGCAGCCTCTTAACTCTCAGCCTTGGCTAGAGCAGCTGCTGCTTTCTTTTTAATACCACGGCTTTGAGGTCATACAATTTGTACAATTATGACTCCTTTAAAAAGTGTTCATGATCAAGCTTTCTGTCAATGGCCAGTTCATCTATGTCAAAGAGCATCCACAGTGTTATGTAGTGTTAGAGGCAGAGGGAATGCTTCTCATTGTGAATGTACAGTAAGACAAAAGAAAAATTAGTAGCACAGACTGAAAATTTGAAGAAAGGGACTTCTTTGACTGATATTTGGCTGTAGAAGCCTTGCATTTAGTCTATAAGCAAAATAGTTTAACAAAGTAGTTGCTGATGTTTGAAGGTTTGTTCACTTGTGAGTGCCGTGGCAAAGGCTGTGAATACTTATTTTTAATAAATTTGCAAAGGTTTCAAGCAAACATTTTTCACTTTGACATAATGGGGTATTGTGTGTAGAATTTTGAGATAAATAATCAGTTTAATCAATTTTGCTGTAACATAGCAAAATGTAACTAACTGGAGTTTCTGAAAGTTTCCAACCAGAAAGAACAAGAAGTGCTGTGTTATGTGCAGTGCTTTTGTGGATGGTACACAACAAAAAATTGTGTTGAATAAAAATCTCTAGGATTACTTTTATTGTACTCTAATGTGGATAAGTTGGCTGAGTGCACTAATTTAAGTGCCTTATATTGTGTGAAGCTCTCCTTCCAGGCAGAGTGAAATGATTCTAATTTTGTCACCTGCCATTTACGTTCTAGTTTCTGCTCTTTTTGCTTTAGAATATGTGTTTAGAGCAAGTTTTTTTTTTTTTACATTTTAACGGTGCTACATTATCTAATGTGGAACGAAACGTTCTCTAAATTAAGTTAGGTTATTCAGCTCTTCTGTTGACATGTCGGGAAGGTTTTCAGTCAAACTAAAGGCTGTGGAGGACGTTATTGTACTGCCAACACAAACACAAGGTGATGTACGTAAATTATAGCTATTGTGGATCTCATATGTGATAAGATGGTGATCTGAGATCACCTTTGACTGGGAAATAATGGCTATGTGGTTCATTATCCATCCACTATCTGCCGCTTGTCCCAAACGGGGTCGCGGGGGAGTGCTGGTGTCCAACCCAGCGCACACAGGGCGAGGACGGGGGACGCACCCTGGACAGGTCGCCAGCCCATCGCAGGGCTATGTGGTTCATCTGAACACAAAATGTAAAGATTTTGGTTAGTTTAGTTATGGCAGTGAGTGGGCCCTATTACATTGGATAAAACCCATAGTAAGAAGGAAAGATGCAAAGGCTAATTTTAGTGAGCCTTGTTCTTTCTGAACATGAATATTCAAGTCACCAACGATTATTCCTTTTGTCAGAAAATTCCTGTAAGCAGAGACAGTAGAACGAAGGAAAACACCAGACACAGGATCTGCAGCTTTTACTTGCAAGGGGAGCCAGGCACCAGCCAACACCAGTTACCTTCTCCGAAGTGCTTCTCCCTCTGCAAGCCTTTTATTTGCTTTCCTGATTTTACAACGGCAATTAGCCCACATTCCTTGTTACAAAATAGTAAACAGAGAAGAGGAAATCTGTGTCTGGGAAGGTCCAGGTACAGAGGTCAACTGTCGTAACAAGCTCTTTGCAGAAGTCGTAAAACAAGAAGGATAACGAAAAGGTTAACAGTTCATCATCAATGATAAATCTTTACGATTTTCCTAACATTTCCCTCCTGTTTATCGTTGATAAATGTCCGTTGACAAATCCCAATACTGCATCTCTTTTCAGTTTTCTGCAGTTCCTTCATTTTCATAACACCTTTAACAATTTACACTTAGTTGAAAGTTTCTTTGTTGTCTGACAGCAGGGTGTAATATTCTTCATTCAACATCACATCTCGCATTGACTGCCCTATCATTCTGGACAGCATTGCTCTCAAGCGAGGGATGACACATCCTGTGAAAAGACAAAATAATAGAAGCACAATAACCACGGGTAGCATTAATTTCAAAAGAGTCAGTTTCCATCCTCCAGACAGGAACCAGGAGAAGGGGTCCCACGGTTGATAAACTTTGTCTTGGGACATAGCATGTTGAATCTTCTTCATCTGGTCTATGGCCTCAGTTATCTCGTGTCCTTCACTAGTGCTGTCAGGAATATACGTACAACAAGTATCATTTAACATTACACAAACCCCTCCTTTCTCAGCGGTTAGTAAGTAGAGTACCATTCGATTTTGTAGCACCATCATCCTCATGCTTGACTGCTCCTCATTGTTTTGTTTCCTGTGCTTTTATACTAGCGTTTAAAAATAGCGATAATCTATGGTTTCAATTCTTAACATATTCTTTGCTACTCCCACCAAGGGGAACAAAGCCAATGCCACCTTACTCCCGGTAGTCCAATGCTTAAGCTCCTCAGGTACATCGGACCCCCATACCGAACCTTGGGGTTGGACTTCCTCCAGCGACCTTCGTGCCCTTGAGACACGGACCGCACCCCAGCCGCTGGGTGATGGTTCACAGGCTCGCTGGACATGTAGCCAATCAGTGTAGTTGGTTGGATGGGTTCCGTTGTTCCCTGACAGGGCATTAGGTGGCGTTCCGGAGTCTTTTATTGCTTTTCGCCCCCCTGTGTGTGATGTGTTACCTTTAGATATGATAAACGTGTGGTTCGTAACTCTTACTGGGGCTCAAATGCCACTCCAGTTTCCAGGTAGGTGTGCTCCATTACGCACTCAGACTCAGATGAGGGCAATGGGAGAGCAGTCAAACTAGGATGAGCGGATGATACTGGCATAAAAGAACAAACATAACATCCTGATACATTTCTACTCCTTGCTACCAACTCAGCATAGCGATACCAAATATTTGTGTGATAAGTATGGTTACATTTCCTGGTCCGTGGAGTTCGTTGGCATTATTCAGCACCTCTCATGTCTCTGTTTCTTGTCATGATTTTCCTGTGGACTATAAAATTGTAACAGCAAAACCTGAAATAGTACCATGAACGTAACTATAAGGACTATAATTTTTCCCAACATTGTTTCAAGCATGGTAGGATACCCTAAAGCAGTAAGGGGTGGCTGATTTCTTCACTGACTTTGAGACGAGCTGCTTCTAAACCACAACCCCCCTTTGTAGTCAGACTTCACCCTTTACTGCGTGGCTCCTACCTCACTTCCTAAGGTTGATTTTTTACAGTGTGACAAATGTATCCACGTGGGTCGCTCAGCAATTTTTACAGCAGTTGGGGTGGTCAGCAGTACTTGGTATGGACCGTCCCATCAGGGGCTGGACTAGTTTTTTCTCTTAATTACTTTAGTGAACACCCAGTCCCCTATGAGCACTGGGGTCCCTCCTGTGGGAACAAAGGAGAATCTGGTGTTACATTAACTGCTCTTATTTTTCTGTTAGCCAACATTTTCCTCATATAATCAACAAGATCCAGATCATCATCAGGGTCATTAATATTGCTATCTAAATCCGGTAGCCTGTATGGTCTACCATACAATACTTCAAATGGTGTTAAAGAACTGCCAAAAGTTGGAGTTATATTCATACTCAGCTGAACTAGATCTATACACTGTGGCCATTGTCTGCCAGTTTATTCCATGCATTTCCTTAGTTTAGATTTTACTGTACCATTTGTTCTTTCCACTAACCCTGCACTTTGGGGGTGGTAACTACAGTGTATTTTTTTAAGTCTATTCCTAAATTTGATGCCATTTTACTCACTATCGTGTTGACAAAATGGCTGCCATTATCGCTGTACAGTGGTACCCCAAAAGTGGATATTATTCTTTTGCATATGGCTTTGGCCACTGTTAGGGCGTCTGGAGTTTTTATAGGAAATAATTCTACCCATTTAGAGAAGGCATCCACCAGCACCAAACAATATTTGTAACCTTGACTATTGCTGAGTTCCATGAAATCCATATGTATTGTATGGAAAGGGTAAGGTGCTGGGGGAAACGCTCCTCTCTTTGGTCTGATGTTGCCCTGTGGATTATGTCTCAAACACACAGGGCAAGCCATACAAAAATTTTTGAGTAAATATTAAATCCATATGCTGTATATTGCTTATTTACCAGGCCTACCATCCCCCCTGTTGAGACATGGCATCGCCCATGACTCAATATCGCCGCCCACTTATACATAGATTTAGGTAATATTGGCTTGTTCTCATTGCTCATATAAATGCCTTTATGGCTTGCTCTGTCCATTGCAGAGGGAAAGCCATGCTAAGGGGTGTATCATAGATCTTTTTTTCAAGGGGCGAACTACCTCAGCGAAATGTGCCACCCATGCTCTACAATAATTGCACAAGCCTAAAAAAGACATCATTTGTTTTTTTGTTTTAGGCCTAGGTGCTGATAATTTTGCAGTTTTTTCTCTCTGTATTTACCATTCTACCGTCAGGTGTGAGTGTATGTCCTAAATATTTAACACTAGTTTTAGCAATATTGTAGCTTATCTTTATTCACCTTATTACCCAAATCAGTTAGATATTTGAGCAAAGCTAAAATATCCTTTTTACATATTGACTCTGCTTTTGATGCTAATAAAATATCATCTATATAAACTAATATTTGGCTGGAACATGGAGGAGTAAATTTAGCTAAACAACTTTGTATAGCGGCGGAAAATATAGTAGGGCTCTCGCAATACCTTTGTGGTAACCTCGTATATGTATACCTTTTGTTTGTCATATGCTGGGTCGGACCCTGGGTTATTTTCGAATCTCAACGTAATATGTAACTCTCCTTCTTTCATCATATCTGAGTCCTTACTCACATGTTTTCTAGCTTTTTCTAGTAATTTTCCTAGAATATTGCTTTGCCCTTGAGTTGGTAAGTCTAAATTCCAAAGATAGTAGACCTCTCCTTCAGCTTTTACTGAAAAAAAATGTCACTATTTTCTCCTTTTCGTCTCGCAATCATTCCTCCTTTACTGTCAGGAATGAGACATATATCCAATTTAACCATTACATCTCGACCCAGTAAATTATATGGACAACTGGCCAGTACTACAGGAGCATGGACGGTTGATCCTGTAGCAGGGTCAGTTATTGCAAGTGGTTTAGTTAAGAATTTGGTTTCAATATGCCCATTAGCAGATCGAACATTTATGATGTCTTCTGATACTGGCAACCAGTCTGCATCTTCTCTCATTACTGTCCTACAGGCCCCACTGTCACACAAAATTGTGTAAGGTTTATTTTCAACTATTAAGGTAATGTCTGGTCACTATATCCTGCATAACATATATCCTCTAAATCTAGTGAAACATCTGGCCCATCTTCTTCCCTCTGTTCTACTTCCTGTTTTCCATCTAGTCATTCTACTTTCTGTTTAGGACAATTCTTTGCCCAATGTCCCATTTCTCCACAGTTATAACATGCTTCATCTCTCAACTTTGGACCATATCCTCGGCCTCGACCACCTCGTCCTCTAAAACCTCCTCTAAACCTTCCTTTTCCTCTGTTTCTACAACTTCCTTGATTCCCTTGATAAAACGTTTCACAGTCACCTTGCCAGAAAACATCTATCTTTGATTGTTTTTTTTTTATTATTTCTGTAATTTTCTCTGCATGTATGCCATAATTCATGAACTTATCTAATGTGAATGTGGGAAGATGGACACAAAGTTTTCTTATCCACATGCTAATAGAGGTCTAAATTCCTCCAGTAACGCATTTTTTAGTTGTTGTCTAAATGCACCATTATCATCATTATCTTCTTGTAGTCCACTGTTTTTTTACAAAGACTTGCTGAAACCTTCCTCTGAATTCTACAACTGTCTCACCTTCTTTTTGCTTTGTTTGATTAATAATTGCATAATCAGCTCTCTTTCTATATACTTCTCTGATTCTATTTAGGAGTCACTCTACTCGCTGTAGTAGCTGTGGGCTATTATGGGCTAGGGGCCCGGGAAGATTCCCACCGTCCATTGGGTCCCAGTCCCCTCTAACTCTGAACCATTCCATTGTAAAAAATTGCCATGAATACTTGTTGAATTTCAGGGCCATTCAGATGGTACGAATTGATCAGGTTCGTCACATCCGAGCAACACTGATTAGGATTCTTTTTAGGAGACGTCACAAATTCAGTAGCCTTTTTGACGTCCTCATGAGTCCAGCTTCTATATACTAACATGGTTCTATCTCCCGTCTCTGCATGATTAGAATCCCAGGCTGGATTAGCTACTTCCACCATTGGGCATTCATCTGCAGTATTCAGGTTTATTGCCCTCACTAAACCGCCTGGGCTAAGAAGTCCCCCCTTTTTTACTCCACACCATTCATTTACTCCATTCCCCCACCTTGCCCTTATGGCCCCTAGTATTTGTGGCCGGGCCATCAGGCATTTTAAAAGCATCTAAATTTGGATATAAGTTTGTTTGCACGTTTGGGGGTTTCAGGGAGGATCCCATTTGTCTCTCCAGGGCGGGAGGTGCAGCTGCAGCACTTACTTCGGCATGATGTCTTTAAACTTGAGTCTCACTGCACATGCCTCTATTGCTTTAATTTTACCATTGTTTCTTTTATTATATAATTACATAATATGAATTTTATTATTAATATTTATTATTTATTTACTTACTTACTTATTTACTAATGCCATTTCTACTTTCCTGGCACTCCTCCTTCTATTTCTTCTATAAATCTTTCAAAACCTTAGTACTGAAAGAACCATCTGGAAACCCATGTTTCACAACCTATCTACCTAATATTGTCGGGTCAGTCACTTCTCCATGTTTCCCATAACAGTCAGTCTTTGCGAATTCCCCTTTTTTTTTTTTTCTTTACACCTTCTTTACGAGTTTTTATTGTTTTCTAATAATTTCCCTTGCGCCTGTTGCTCCGTAGCCACAATATTTGCAATCTTAAACTCCTTTAGAATGTCCTATTGACATGCACAAGGCGGCCTCAAACATTGACTTCATTTGACAACAAGGCACTTATGAGTCCACTGTGGTGGGTCACTAGAAAAGTCCTCTTTGGGCCGTTAATCACTCTCTGGAGAACAAGCTTCTAGGCTAGACCTATTGTCCAGTCCGGTCCTCCACTGGGGGTTCTAATCCCAAGAGATGAGAAACGTTTTCGATTCTGTTAACCACCACCTAAATCCTCCATGGAGAGGATCACCAGTCCAGTCCTCAGGGACAACTTCATGTTCGCACCGTTAGGTTTCGGGTTGTCCTGTTTCAGAACTGGGTCTCTCCCATTCACACAGACAGACAGACAGACAAACACATACCTCAGTCTATGGTAACTACCTTAGTTACTTCTTAGGAGCATCTCAATTGACTAGTACTAGTACAATTAGACCTCTAGGGCAATCCTTCTGATCCCCTTTAGACTGTGAGAGTCCCAGACTCTCTAGACGTCTCTCTAAGGTTCCCTGAACCTTTTAGCACTTTTCCATAAATCCTTGTCTTACCTGTTTTCCCACGCTCTCACCGTCTCAACCAAATGATGTTCAGATCGCGTCAATCCGGTCCAGCGGAACAACTCGGGACTTACTGGCCGACATAGAATTCACTATGGCGGGCTTTCATCCACGGTCCCAGACTCGTGGGCTGTGCACAGACTTCAGCGTCCTCCAAGTGCTCCGCAGGGACACGGATCTGTAGCAATCCGGCTCGAAGGACCAAGTTATGTCAGAAAATTCCTGTAAGCAGAGACAGTAGAACGAAGGAAAACACCAGACACAGGATCTGCAGCTTTTACTTGCAAGGGGAGCCAGGCACCAGCCAACACCAGTTACCTTCTCCGAAGTGCTTCTCCCTCTGCAAGCCTTTTATTTGCTTTCCTGATTTTACAACGGCAATTAGCCCACATTCCTTGTTACAAAATAGTAAACAGAGAAGAGGAAATCTGTTTCTGGGAAGGTCCAGGTACAGAGGTCAACTGTCGTAACAAGCTCTTTGCAGAAGTCGTAAAACAAGAAGGATAACGAAAAGGTTAACAGTTCATCATCAATGATAAATCTTTACGATTTTCCTAACAACTTTATTTTTATATACTGCCAGTCTTGTTAGAAAATGGCTGAACTCCTTCAGGAACTGTGAGTAGGGTCCTAGTGATCTATAGATGGTAATAAGAGAAAAGGCTGTCTGATTTGTACTTGGATTAATTATAGGGATGAAAAAGGTTTCAAAAAAAGAGAAGTTTAAACCTGTTTTCTGACTGAAAATAATGGTGTATTTATGTATAGCTGCCCCTCTGCTACTTAAGCGAGGATTGTGTATATCGCTATAACCTGTAGTGGTGCTTTCATTTTGATGTGATTGACTTGTCAGGTTTAATCCAGGTTTCTGTTTTAATCAAGGAGACACAGAACATCAACATCCTCTTCTTTAATCATCTCATTTGCAACTACAGCTTTAATGATCTAATATTGAGAAGTCCCAGCTTTAGATCCAAGGTCCTGTTTGCTGATGTAAAAAGTTTAACATTAATCAAATTGGTAGGGCAGAGTTTTTCTCTGGTATAGTTTTGTTTGGTGCGCAGACACTGTCTCAGTATGGTGACCCTTGAGTGACGCCTCATTACAGCTCACAGACCTGGGCCTGGTTTGTCAGCAGGAGCTTCCTAAACTACTCTGCAGACTAACTAACCAACTCTGGGCTATGCTGCAATAAATATGAGCAGCACCCTCCCGTGAGGGGTGGACACCATTAGATAAAACTGGTCAAACTGTACAAGCTTGGCTGAAGTTGAGAAGAAAGCTACAGAGTTAGGAAGCTTCAAATGTTTTCATTTGATAACCACCAAATGGTACATGAATATAACCTTATTCCTATTACACCAGTCAGATTCTAAAAGATGTGTGGTCTGTGGTGTCTAACGCAGCTTTAAGGTCAAGAAGAATAAGTGAACCTTTGTTAGATGACCTTAGAAGATCATTTACAAGGGCTTTACAAGGGCTGCTACATGATGGGGTTGAAACCCAGATTAAATTTTTCTTTTTAAATATATTATTCTTATCTAGATATGGATAAGAGCTGGGTCTCAATGTTCTCTAGAATCTTTGATAGAAATGATAGATTACATTGATCAAGATTTGTAGGTAGCATAATAACTGCAAGTTTAAAACCTTTTGGTATATAGGCAAGGTTAAGGAAGAATTAATTATTCCCTACAGTGTTCTGATGATTACTGCTAGAACTTCTATAAGTAAACTGGTAGGGAGTGAATCAAGTAGAAGATGAAATAACTGAGATGAAGATGGCCTGATGAAGAATGAAGAACTGGGATAAAGAAGGCTAACCTCTCTACTAGAACTCCATTTTGCCCTATATATACAGCTGCTGCATATACTGCATAGCACAGCAAGATACTGTAGCACACTTAGCCTGCCTATCTAAGTGCCATATTTTTCTGTATGGCCCTCTTTTTAAGCAGAATAGAATGATTTGTGAGTAGCCATTTATGTTATAGTTGTCATACATATATATTTTTTTTATTATCATTCAGTCACAGAGTAAATCTTTTTTTTGGGGGTGATTATTTTGCACCTTAGGTGCCTTGTTATGTAATGTGGAATACAAGGTATTTTTCTAAATATTTATAAGCTATCCAACTGTGCTGGACCAGATGGCCAGAATTTTGAAATAGGGGGAAGAGCCTTCCAGCCACTGTCTGGGACTCAGACACACTCTCAGTATTTAAGTCCAGGCTAAAAACCTATATGTTTAGTCAGGCTTTTAGTAATTAATCTTCCTGTTAGTTAAAAGGTGCAGATCCAGAGGTTCACAGATAAATTAACTGTGATATTGCCAGCCCACAACTCTCATGCATTCACTCGATTGTTGACAGTGGTGTGAGGGGACACTAATCTCTCAGGGTGCTCGCGTGTTTGTTGGCTTGGTTTTTTCGAATCAGGCTGTAAGTTTGCAGTACTGCAAGATCACAAAAAACTAATTTGCTTTTTCTTGATAAATACAGGTCATCTATGTTGCTCAACAGCTTCATTCTCCTATCCCTGCTCGCTTGTCAAGTTACCATGTCCTGTACACAGTGTCTTACTGGAACATTCTGTTCCTCACTCACGCAACATGCTTATCTCTCCACTATCTCACCTCTCTGAAACTGTTTTCACTACATTGAAAGATCAGAACAAATTTTGCTCTCACACTCTAATTCTGTTTTGAACACTATGCTGACCATGAATTTATGGTCAGCACAATGTTCAAAACAGAATTAATCTCTCTCTCATTTTGAGATAGATGGCTGTCCACCACCTGTACAGTGGACAGCTTAGGCAGTTGTGGAAAGCAAAGGCCTCCCAGACAAGTCCATCAATTGCTGTGAGGGTTTCCTGTACTTCATACCAGCTAGTCCACCGAGTTGATGAATTCGGATTTCTCTCCTCACCTGACCTTCATATCCGGTGAGGAGAGACCAGCATCATCATACTGAGTCATCTGCATGAGCTGCTGCTGCCACAAACTAAGATTAACCAAAGCTTCACCCACTCAAGCAGAACCACCACTATTCGAACTTCCAATTACAGACTCTAATGGACTTTTTTATAGTAACTCATACTTTACCAAAACTCATCGCTAAATCAATTAATTTATGAAATGCACTTTCTCTTTCTTTCCCTTCTTTATTTCCAGTGTTGACTGGAACACTGAGCCTTGGTTCCTCCCAAGGTTTCTTCCTACTGTTGTAGGTAGTGTTTCCCTTGCCTCTGTTGTCTGTGGCTTACTCACTTGGGGCTCGGACCTGGATTCTGTAAAAGCTGCTTTGTGACATCAGTTGTAAAAAGCACTATATAAATAAAACTGACTTGACCTAACTGACTTATTGGAAACTTTCAGGTAAACCAAGGGTAGTCAAGATAAAACCAAGACAGCTAAAAAGGTACTCGGTGTGGCATCTGGACAGAAAAGGGAGAATAATTAAATCTTGTGGTGGAACAAGGAAGAGGCTTGAGAAGTAGATGAAGAGATGAAGAAAGTAGACAGGAGTACACAGAGATGAGGCGCAGGGCAAAAACATACATGTGAAAAAGTTAGGTAAAAAAAAAAGCCTGCGAAAACCTGTGTTTTTGGATCATTATTGGACATATGGATATTTAATCTCAATTTTAGTAATATGACCGAAAAATTAAAATTGAAGAAAAGACTTTCAAGATCTTGTGTAAAATCTAATGCAGGTGCACATGATTAGAACATCATTACTCAGCATTTTGAAGGAGGTTTGCACTATTTAAACCTCAGACATTTAGTTTGGTGTAAATCTGACAGTTGAGTTGAGAGTGAACACCATGGTAAGATCAAAAGAGCTGTCCTTCAGAGGCCTTCAGAAAGAAGATTGAAGCAGGTTATAAGTCTGGTAAGGGATTTAAAAAGATTTCAAAAGAATTTGCAGTCAGTGATTCCACTGTTGGGAAAATAGTCTATAAGTGACGGACATCCAAAACAACTGCCAGCATGCCCATGTCTGGCCGTCCAAGCAAGTTCACCCTGAGAGCAGACCGCAAGATACTTAAAGAAGACTCCAAAATTCCATAAATGTCATCACGGGACCTACAGCAGGCTCTTACTACTGTGGCTCTTACTACTGTGACTCTTACTACTGTGATGTGAAAGTGCATGTCTCTACAATCAGAAAGAGACTGCACAACTTTAACTTGCATGGAGGTGTGCAAGGAGGAAACCTTTGTTCTCTAAGAGAAACATTAAGTCCAGACTGAAGTTTGCCAGAGAGAAAGTAGACAAAGACCAGGACTTCTGGAATAATTCTTTGGACAGATGAGCCTAAAGATTTAATTATTTGGACACCAGAATAGAGGGCATGTCTGGTGTAAACCAAGTGCATTATTCCAGGAAAAGAGCCTCATACCATTTGTGAAGCATGGAAGTGGAAGTGTCATGGTTTGGGTATGTTTTGCTGCAGCAAGACCTGGCCAACTCACCATCATAGAATCAACCCTGAATTCTACCATGTATCAGAGAGTGCTTGGGTTTAACCACCTGTAAGAACATTAAAGCTGCAGCGGAACTGGTCCCTGCAACACAACAATGACCCAAAACATATCAATAAATCCACAAAGGACTGTCTGAAAACTAAGACATTGAGAGTCCTGGAGTGGCTGAGTCAAATCCCAGATCTTAATCCCATTCAGATGCTGTGGTGTGATTTGAAACAGGCTTTACATGCAAGAAACCCCTTGCGTGGGGGTAATGTTAGCTATTGGGGGTAGGGTGTCTAACTTTTTCCTCAGTTAGAATACACATTTTTGTTGAGCTTTTGTTTAATGAATAAATCAAGGTTAACTTTTGTTGTTTACCTGCAATTAAATCACTTTCTTTTCCAGAGTTTAAACAAGATTAGACATCGATATGTGAATATTTCTTAATAAATAACTGAATTTTTTTTACATGACTGTAGGTGGCTGAGGCTAAAGATAATGTATATGGTGAGTTTGAACACTAAATAGGGAGAAAGGGACCTATAACAATTGGCCTGAACGAGAAACAGAGCTGGGAAAGGTGTGCTACAGGTTAGGGCAATGAAGAACAACATTGGAAACATTAAAGTGACCAGAGGAGGATAGATTCCCCTTTTGGGTCTTGGTCTCTGCCAAGGTTTCTTCCCCTTGTTTGGGGAGTTTTTCCTTGCTTCTGTCGCCCTTGAATTACCCAACTGGGGCTTGGACCCGGATTCTGTAAAGTTTCTTTGTGATAACAGTTGCAAAAAGCACTATATAAATAAAGTTGACAAGTGAAAAATGCATGTTTGAACAAAGGGAAGGAATGCTTTGAGGGGCTGATGAATGAGAGAGAGAAAATTGGGTGATGTGAGGATAGTGAACAAGGGAGTGCTGCTCATTAGCAAAGTGGAAGTAAGGGCAGCATTGAAGAGGATGAAGAATGGAAAGGCTGTTGCTCCAGATGACATGTCTGTGGACACATGGAGGTGCTTAGGAGTTTCTATCAAGCTTGTTTAACACAGTCTTGGAAAATGAGTGGATGCCTAAAGAGTGGAGAAGTTCACGGATTTTCAAGAATAAGGGTGATAAGTAGAAATTTAGTAGTTATAAAGTTGATCAGCTAAAGTGTGAAGTTATGGGAAAGAGTACTGGAGGCTAAATTTAAGAAAAAAGGTGATGACTAATGGGAACAGCCAAGATGATTTGATGGAAAAAGTTAAGGTTAAACCAAGTGCTTAACTGTTATTGAGTGGTTCCAGCTATTATAACACAGCACTATTGCCAGTGACTGAGAGGGAAATAGAAATAAATATTCTGCCTTTTCTGGAGATTTTGAATGGACCACTGGTAATGACCTTTGTGGCTGCGGTCATAGAAAACGTTTCTGCTCACACTTCAGTATTCCAAGTCAGAAATCAAATGAAGTCAAAAATTAAAGTCAGAGAGATGCGGCACAACCACTTTACTAAAGAGTTTTAGCAGGCATGGTCGAGTGGGAGCAGCTCAACATGCTCATCCCAACATCGGATTTAATTACATTTCAATCTCTTTAAAATGTACATAATCTATATCATTAATAGTTTTCCACCAATAATAATCAATGCTGTCATGATTAACACCTCAGTTTCCCCACCTTTACCACTTCACCAACAATAGACAAAGGTCTTTCCACTGATGGCTCCCTTTCTTATCCACCACCAGCATTTCAAGGTTGCTTCCCATAGAGTTCTCAATTGTGAACGCAGCTGCCTGATTAAAAATGTAACCATTTACTACTGGCTGTCTGTGGGAACTATTGTTCAATTAAAAATGTAACTCTTTACTGCTGGATGTCTTCTGGGAACTCGTGAGACAGTGTAAGACACTGGACAAAATATAACTGTTTGCAGATGCAACTGCTTGCTTTCAGTCATCTTTGTAGCGGGGATTAAGGCACAAATGCATAGCTTACTTCAGGATGTGTTTAATCTGACAAGAAACATGCAGTGATCTCAAAGACAGAAACAACGGTGAGCAGACAATGCTGGGTCGGGCTGGCACTCTTTACATACATGGCTACCCAGGTGCAGGTGATCAAGGGGGAGGAGTGAGGGTGAGTGAAGCTCTGGCTCAGTATTCCGGGGATCTGGACCAAGATCCTGCCTGGATACGGCAGTGGGCATGACACTTTCCCGTGGGAACTCAGTGGTGTGAGACACTGTAGGACAGGGGGGGAAAAAAAAAGTAAAGGGATTTTTACAATACTGCTATGTTGTAATTGTCAAAATCTTCAATTTTAACATGCTGAGAGCAATACTGCCTTTTTTGTGATTCAGGTCTGTATTCATGGATCCCAGGCTTTATGGGTGGTTGATATGGCTCAGCCCCAACTGGAGTTTTTATTATTTCAGCCATATTCACAGTACACATTGAAACGAAACAACAGGACCCTGGTGCTATAGCCATAGCCAAAAGTTTTAAGAATGTTTATAAAGTTTGCTGCCTTTTTAAGAAGGTAATTTGCATATACCCCAGAATGTTATGAAGCATGATCAGATGAATTGCAATTATTTACAAAGTCCATCTTTGGCATGAAAATGAACTTAATAACAAAAAAAATATTTCCACTGCATTTCTGCCCTGCCACAGAATGACCCGCTGACATCATTTGAGCGAGTGTTTAGAAGGACAAGGCTGGACATCACTTGGTCATGCTGGATATGATAGAATAACAGGCTGGATGCTTTAGGAGGGTGGTGCTTGAAATCATTGTTCTTCCTGGTTATGGTTACCTGCTAGGTTAGGGTTATGGTTATGTGCATCAGAGTGCATCTGCATGAGGTGAAGACTTTTGTAGGATGGCCTAGTATCAAGAAGTGCAGCAAAGCAGTCACTTCTCTCCAAGAAAAAAAAATAAGGGATAGACTGATATTTTGGTGGTGGTCTAGTGGTAGGATACTTGCCTTTGGACCAAGAGGTTACAGGTTTGAGTCTTACCACCACTGGGTTCCCTTAACCCCAGGTTGCTCCAGGGGTTATCAGGAATCAGGAATTGCAAGCCGCTCTGGATAAGAGAGTCTGCTAAATGTTGTAAATTTAAATGTAAATGCCAAAAATACAGTGATTGGACTGCTGAGGACTGGGGTAAAGTCCTGTTGAATTCCCTTTCCGACTGCTAAGGCATCAAGAAAAAAGATTGTCAAGAAAAGGTGAGCGTAACCATCACTCTTGTGTCATTCCAACAGTAAAGCATCCTGAGGCCATTCATGTATGGAGTTGTTTTTCAGCTCATTCACAATTTTGCCAAACAACACTGCCATGAATAAAGAAAGGTACAATTTATGCCAAACATCAAAAAACAGTTTGGTGAAGAACAGTGCCTTTTCCAGGATAATGGAGTGTCCAGGGCCAGGAAACTCCCCAGACCTTAATCCCAACGAGAACTTTCTTTAAATCTTCAAGAATTAGCTGGACAAACAAAAACCTACAAATCCTGACAAACTCCAAGCATTGATTATGAAAGCTCAGGCTGCCATTATTCAGGATTTGGCCCAGAAGTTGAGACAGCATGCCAGGGCAAATTGCAGAGGTCTTGGAAAAAGAAGGCCCAAGACTGTAGATTAAAGCCTTTGAAAGTTATAAAATGGTTATAATTATACTTTAGTATACCACAGAAACATCTGACAAAGATTTAAAATAAATGAATAAATAAATTGAAGCAACAAACTGCGAAAACCAATACTTGTGGTGTTCTTTTGGCCATGGCTGTACATAAAATAAAACATAGAACATTGCATTTGTTGTCATATGACGACATTGCAATATACAGTGCAACAACATACAGAGTTGTTAATCCTAACTGGAACTGATATAGGATGTTAACATGAGTGAATTCAGGAATCTCTTTTTACTTAAGTCTCTCTCACCATGTATAACTTCTGTTGCTGCTTCCAGAGCTTTCTTTTTATCGATGGTGGCAGCTACCACACTGTCATGCTTTAGAGCCGCTAAAGTCACTTCCATATGGGCCTTTCACTTTCAGTTGAGCCTGGTCAATTATAACTTCTAATTCTTTCTTGGGAAAAAAATCTGCCCTGCCTCCAGTTTCACATGAGGATTAGCAGCAACTTAGTAACTTTAACAAGTTTAGCAAGTTATCATTTTGTTTACTTAATTTTCAACTTTCACATTCTCAGTTTATAATCTCATTTGCAATAAACATAGATTTAACAAAGTTTTTAAGCAAAGGTACAAATACTAAATAAACAAAGCAGAGCTTTCTGTCTAACATACAGAGCAATTCTAACTTTGATGCCTCTTCCTGGTTGCTTCACACACTTTGATCCATACTAACCAATCCATCTCTCATAAACATTTCATCTGTCATCTGGACCAACAGAAATTTAAACCTGTCTCCAATACACCTGTCCTTATTTCTCTTCCATCTAGTCTCTTACATACAAAGTATCAACCTTTCTTCTCTCCATCATATCAGCCAGTTCTCTCCCTTTACCAGTCATGCTGCCAACATTCAAAGTTCCTACCCTCACTTCCACTTTCTCTCCCCCTGTTTTCGAACATGCCTTCAGTAGCCCAATTCCACCTGCACCCTGTAGGCTAACACCCTGTAGGCTACCAGCACTGGTGGCAGTCGTTGTTCTGTTGAAGACGAGTCTTGCAGCAACTTTCTGAATCAACTGTCGTGGTCTTGTTGCCTTCAGTGGAAGACCTGCTATAAGGGAGTTACAGTAGCCAGTTTAGAGATGACCAGGGACTGGACAAACAGCTGGATAGCATGGGTGGTGAAGAAAGGACAAATGCATCTGATGAATAGGAGGTGTCTGCACAATCTAGAAAGATTGACAATATGAGAAGAAAAAGAGAGCTCATGATCAAATGTGACACCAAGATTCCTTGCAGTCCTAGAGGGGACAAGAAGTGAATTCCCAAAATAAATTTGAAGATCCTGTCTTGGTGATTGATTGCCTTCAATGTAGGTTTAAGCTTGAGGTGATGCAATGTCATCCATGAAGAGATGTCAGCCAAGCAGAGATTTGGGTCGAGTCCTGTTGATCGTAGCAGGGAAAAGAGAGGATTAGCTGAGTGTCATCTGCATAAGAGTGATCGGAGAAGCCATCAGAGACTGTAACCTTCACAGTGTATAGAGAAAACAAAAGGACCGAGCCTTGGGGAAGACTGAGAGCCTTGCCATGACACTAGTGATACTGCCGATCCTTAAGGTAGGAGGAAAACCACTGCCAGGCTGTACCAGTAATCCTCAGACAGTGGTCAGGAGGAACTGGTGGTTCACTGTGTCAAAAACTTCCAAGAGAGAAAGCCACAATGAAGTGAACAGAAACAAAATTCTTTTATCATGTACAAAAAAAAAAATATATATATATATATATATATATATATATATATATATATAATATGTTATTGTTCTTCAGCAAGAATTGTTATACTTCATGGTTAATAAGAAAATGCAGAAGTGCATTTTTATTTTAATATCTCGTTGATTTGGAAAGGTTTGTTGACAATCATTTTTAGTCTCTTTTTCCACCAGCTAAATGAACACTGCACTGCATGATGCTGCATAATTGTATTTGACTGCAGGGAGAGGCATACTAAGTGCCTGGTTTTCTCACATATACTGATGGGAATTGTGATCAAGTAGCTATATGTGTTTCATCAGACCAGAGGATTTTACTCCTCATGGTCTGACAGTCATTTTAGGTGCTTTATGGCAAATTCTCAGTGGGCTTTCATGTTCCTTATGAAAACTGGTTTCAGTAAACATGCTGTTTAATTCAGAATGCTGCACACATGGGGCTGGCTGCTAACTGTAGCAACTTTTAAATAACATCATCAGCTATGACTTTTGGAGGAAACTTCTGTATAAAACATGACCAGAAACTAGCAAACTAACTATCACACTATTAATGTTCAGTGTTCTTCTGATGGTGGACTCATGACTCATGAATATTAACCACTGTGAGTGAGTTTAATTTCACCTTTAAATAAACTACTATTCCTAAACTTAATATTGCCACCCAGAGTTGTCCAGTACAGTTATCTACTGGGTAATTTTACACAAGAAAAATGAATTGCCAAGTTTAAACGTTTTGTCTAATTTCTCATTTCTTTATCCAAATTTTTTTAACTGTGGAAATTGTTCTTTACCATCCTGATCTACCCTAGATAAGGCTGGATAAGGCTACCAGCTAACCAGTTACACGCAGTCAAGTTATTTGGGCTTTTTCACCATATTTGTGCTTTCAAACGAACCCAGCTACAAAACATCTAAGGCAATTTACCGACCCTTCAGCTGGCTATCTAAATGCTTGTTCCATTACTTTAGGTCATAGGTTCCCAATTTCATTCCTGTGAAACTCCTTGTTTTGTACATTTTCAGCTATTCAATGTGTTAACACACCTCCTCTGCCTCAGCTCTTCTGGGAGTTAAGCCTCTCATTGCTACATGTTTTGTTAAGTGTTTGCTTAGTTAAGTAGGTGTTTTGGCTACATTAGGTGCTTAGGCATAATATGAAGTCTGGAACTCTCCTTAAAAATGTTCTATTCAAAAAACTGTAATGAGACTCAAACTGTGTGTTTGAGTAAAAGATGTACATATGGACAAAGTAACAGAACTATACAGGAAATATTTAACCTTTAAGTTTATACAGACGTTAAATACCTTTTTTTTTTTTTTTTTTTTTTTTTAATTAACGTTCAACAACTTTAAAATGACTTCTCCATAATCAGCTAGACTTGCAGCTTTTTTGCTGTCCTTAAAGTAAGCCTCTTGGAAGAAAATCATTGGAGTTTATACCACAAAACTAATATGAGGTGAAGGGCATTTGAAGCACCAAAGGGAAGGCATACTCTTATGTCTTCTGTCTTTTACTTTCTCTCGTTTTACTTTTTTTTTTTTTTTTTTTTTTTTTTAAAGACTAATTCTATATACCTTTTTATCTTGCCTGCTTATTTCCTTAAAATATTCCTTCCGTTTATTACTCTTTTCTGTCTGACCCTCACTTTGAATTAAGGTGTGTGTCTGGTTCTGGGCTGTATGATCTATCCGGATGGCTGGGACTCTGATGAGGTGAGAAGGCTTTGTGGAGAGCAAACAGGGAAATATGCCATAGGTGCCTGCTCTGTTCGCTGGGCCTACATTCTGGCTATCATGGGCATTCTGGATGCTCTCATCCTCTCTTTCCTGGCTTTCGTGCTGGGCAACAGGCAGGATGGGTTAATGGCTGAGAAACTTTTGGCTGAGAGCAAAGGTAAGAATCCCCATGCCTAAGATTTTAGAATAATTTATTACAGATTTATGCCATTGCATTACAATTATGTATTAGCATATTCTGGTGTCAGTACATACGTAACCATGTTCTTCTGAATTTGTTTATTTATTTTAAATGCATGAGAACTGATCTTGATGATGTTTTTCATCAAATGCTTCAATGTAAAAAGCAGTCTTCAGTTGTCATTTGTTTTGTAAATGGCATATATTGAAGCACGCTTTTTCCTTTATCAACCACTGAAGATTCTTCAAAATTATCTTTTTGCTGCTGTCTTTTCTGCTGATTAACCATATTATTGTTATTCATATTTTGTTTCATCTTACATCTTTTACTCATATTATTACATATCATTCTATATTTGTGTGCTATTCTTTCCAGAACAAAAAACATTCCCAGACCTGTTATATAATTGTTGGTCAGGTAGACCGATAATTATACTTTACAATACTAAATTATCACCTAAAGCAAGAAGTAACAAGCAGAGAGAACAATGAAAGAGGAAACAGAGTACAAATATATTACATGCAAACACCATAGACTAGACAGATAGATACCTAACTACTGATAGACTACTTGACTAGATATATACACAGATATGTCATTTCAACCATATAGAATCTCACAGCTAAAGTAAAGTTAAAAGGCACTTATTACAGTTCTAAAATTTGCATAGTAAATTGCTACATTGTGGAAGAGGTTCATATTTAAGTATTAGTTAGAGCTTGGAGGTTAATATTTATAAATGATAATTTACTAACTTACAGTGGCAGTGTGGAGTTGAGCATGCGATACCAAGCTGCATTCCAAAAGAGTACCATGGATAGATAGTGTTCAATCCTGTGTTAATATTTTGACATCTAGGTACAGCTGTGGCTTTTAATTACATTTTTAACAGCTTTTTCAATCAACTTTAAGTATACACTGTAAAATCTAAAATAAAAATCTAATACCATAGTAAATGCATGAACAGTATGTATACAGTTTCAGTTGTCTCATTTAAGTGACTCTGTATTCTATTAATATAAAAGCAGATAGTGTTAGTATTAGTATTAAAACAAGTACAGATATCCATTTAAAATTGTAGATGATGTAATTGAAGAAATAAATAGATTCCTCTAGGAAAAAAAGAGCACTAGCTTGCCTTAATAACCTTTTGTTTTATCAGATAAGGATTACATCAGTCACTTGTGATAGTTTCTTTACAGGTTAGTGCTCACTTACCTACAAACGGTGCACATTGACAATTCCACACTGAGAATTAGGGTTGGGTTCTGATTGGCTCATTCAAAGTGTCCTATTGTTCATCATGTTAAACCTGTCACACACCAATGTTACTTACAACATGGTACACCAGAATGCTTATCTATGGAAAGTTCATTTATTTGGTCTTTTTCACAAAATGTCTTTATTAGTGGAGATAGTGGATTATCTGTGTGTCTTTATTTAACTGTTTAAATGTAGCTTCACATGCAGATAAACTTGTAATTTAAGCACTTAACAGCTAGAATCCTCTCTTTCTTTCTCCTGTTTTTCTTCCACAGAGGGTGGAAATGCCTAAGGTGAGGATCAAAATGTATCATTTAAGTTTGTTTTAATACATTTTTGCCATTTAACTTTGTTATATTGTCATAGATGAGTACAGCAGCAATAACCTCTTCCCTTTTAGCTTGTCCTCTTCCCTCTGAAGTGTAATCTGATGCACATGATTTGCCTCTCATAATTACAGAAGAAAAAGGACTGACCTGCAGAACAAGAAACTTGTGTTCATCCATGAAATGACCATCATGTCCTATCTACATGTTTCAGCCCTATGAGAATCTTTGCTCATCTATCTATTTGGCATAAGAATGTGATCAGATTCACTGGAGAAAGAAGAAAGAGTTGGGAGACCAGAGAAAATGTATGTAAATGATAAGCAGAAAATAACAAGCACCAAAAAAGAACTGCTCTTTTAAAAGTTTCTGTTTATTCTTTCTCTTGACTTTTGAGTACACATTAATATACAACTAATGTCCACACAACCAAATGTACATAGTTATATGCATTTGTATTAGAATCTTCAAGGCTTACCTTGCATCAACTGGATGACCACCTTCTTTGGATTCCCATTCAAACACTGTGACATTATACTGTTAATCCATAGAATTTAGTATAAAAAAAATTACAAAAATGCAGATTTTTCATTTCTTCCAGTGCTGTTTTTGTCCATGTTTTTGTATTATGGTATAGAAAAACTTTAGTAGTAATCATCTGGATTCAAGCCTCTGACAATCTTGATAAAAAAAAAAAATAATAATCATTTAAAAAAGCCTATTTATTCACTTACCATTTATTGTATTAAAGTTACCAATGTTAGCAAATACCAACAAGTATAATGTGTGATTTGTCTCCTTTTGTCATTTTGCAAATAACTTGAAAAAGAGAATATATATCTCATTGCAAATCCCTGTTTCACAGTGAAGGAGGGAAAAAGACTTATGTGGTGGAGGAACTTGTTCACTAAGCATACTAAGGAGGTTCAGAGGAAGGAAATGGTTAATTTAAAAAAATTAATAAAAAATTAGAGGTGCGTTATACAAGTGTGAGACTATAAAGGCAAAGGAAGTAAGGCTTTTTCTAATTCCAGGAAATATACCATGTAATTTGCAATAGGTGTTGCCAGCTAACTCAAGCCGAACATCAAGAAGGTAGAGATTCAGCTTTGTGAATCAACCAACCTTATCTTACTGAGTGTCTGTACTTTTCTGTAAATAAGATTGGGACTCAGATTGAAAATCATTTGTGTCAGTGATGGGGTACTAAATGCTCCTACATCTACTGTTAATCTCTGTACATAATGATATGCTGAATTGCGATATGCTGAATTCTTATAAGAGGAGAAGAAAAAATCATGCACCTCAATAAAGGTTTTTATTCTGTACTCGCTCAAGTTGGCATTCACTGTCTTTTGTATCTGTGTCTGCAATCCTCATCAGTGATGAAGGCTTTAACAAAAATGTATTTCTTTAAGACAAATTTTCGTTCTACCTAGAACCGATATGTACATTTGTGACAAAATAATAATACTTTGAATAGAATTCTGCATTTGCAAAAGTATTTATCAATCTGAAAAAAGGTTAACCAAAATACACTCAGCATTAACTGGTCGCATACAAGATTATATGGAAACCTGGTTTGTTTCCAATTGTGTTGAATTAATCCCTTAATCCCAGATCTGGTGAGAAAATAAAATATATTATACAAGTGAGTTTTATGCTGTTTTTTTTTTTTTTTGGATAGTGGCACCAGGATAGTGGTTAAGGCGTTGGACTTGAGATGCAATGGGCAAAGGTCTTGGGGCAGCGGTGGTCTAGTGTTAGGGAGTTGCCCCCGCATCGGAAGATTGTGGGTTCGATCCCCTCACCAGTAGGTTGCCTTGAGGTACTGTTCCTGTCCCTGCTCCCCGGGCACTTTCAATAGCTGCCCACTGCTGCACGGTGCTTGCATGGGTTAAATGCAGAGGTCCAATTTCGTTGTGGTTCGCTGTGTGCTGTGCTCTCGCAATGATGAGGGTTGTCACTTTCTTTCACTAGTTATAGTTTAAAATCACCTCAACCACACTGAGGACATTTTAGCCATTCATTGTCTGTCAGTCAGTCATTTTCTGCCGCTTGTCCCAAGTGGGGTCGCGGGGGGGTTCTGGAGTCCATCCCAGCTCACACAGGGCGAAGGACGGGGGACACACCCTGGACAGGTCACCAGCCCATCGCAGGGAGGAGCATGACTGGGACGGCACCTTGCTCATGGGTACCTCAGGGCAACCTATTGGGAAGGGGTTCGAACCCCCAATCCTCCGATCATGTGGCCAACGCCCTAACAACTAGGCCACCGCTGCCCCATACCATTCATTGTATATATAGAAATTTTTCTTCATCTTCTTTCGGCTGCTCCCGTTTAGGAGTCACCAAAGCGGATCATCTGTGTCCATTTCTTCCTGTCTTCTGTCTCTTCCTCCTTCAAACCAACCATCTGCATGTCCTCTCTCACAACGTCCATAAACCTCCTCTTTGATCTTGCTCTTTTCCTCTTTCCTGGCAGCTCTATCTTCAACAACCTCCTCCCAATATAATCCTCATCTCTCCTCAGGACATGTCCAAACCAACTCAACCTTGTCTCTCTAACTGTCTCAAAAACGTCCAACCTCAGCTGTCTCTCCAATATACTCATTTTTAATCCTGTTCATCCTGATCACACCCAATGAAAATCTCAGCATCTTTAACTCTGATACATCAACCTCTGCCTCCTCTCTTTTTCATCGGTGCCACCATCTTCAGCTCGTACAACATATGTGGTCTCACTACTGTCCTGTAAACCTTCCCTTTTACTCTCACTGGTACCCATCTCTCACAAATCACTCTTGCCACTCTTCTCCACCCATTCCAACCTGTCTGCAACCTCTACAATAAAAGCATCTGTCACTCCTACTGCAGCTCACACCACTGTCACACTGCCCTCATACATATCCTGAACTACTCTCACTACTCTCTGTATTTCTCCATCAGCTCCCTCAGAGCAAACATTGCATCTGTAGTTCTCTTTCTCAGCATAAAACCAGTATGGTTTTGATCACTAATCACCTCTTTTCTTAACCTTGCTTCCACTACTGTCCCATAACTTCATGCTGATCAACTCTGTCCCATAACTTCATGCTGATCAACTTTATCCAGTCTCCTTCAGACTGACCCCCCTGTAAAGGATATAATCCACCTGTGTGCATCTTCCTCCACTCTTGTATGTCACCCTGTGCTCCTCCCTCTTCTAAAAATAAGTATTAACTACAGCCATTTACATCCTTTTCACAAAATCTACAACCATCTGACCTTCAGCATTCCTCTCCTTGACACCATACCTACCCATCATCTCCTCATCACCTCTGTTCCCTTCACTAACATGTCCATTAAAGTCTACACCAATCACCATTCTCTCTCCCCTGGGTACACTCTCTATCACTACATATAACTCACTCCAGAATTCTCTATCACTCCTCCATCTCACATCCAACTTGTGGGGTATAAGCACTAACAACAATCATTACCATACCTTCAACTTCCAGCTTCAAATTCATCACCCTATCTGACACCCTCTTCACCTCCAAAACACTCTTCACATACTCTTCCTTCAGGATAACACCTATCCCATTTTCCTTCCATCCACACCATGGTAAAACTGTTTAAACCTTCCTCCAATACACCTGGCCTTACTACTCTTCCATCTAGTCTCTGGCACACACAAAATATCAGCTAATTGACAGTCATGCTGCCAGTCAAGTTCCTACCCTCACATCCACTCTTCTCTCCTCCTCCCATCCGGACATGCCTTCCTCCCCTTTTTCTCCTTTGACCAACAGTAGCCCAATTTCCACCCAGTAGGCTAACAGCACTGGTGGCAGTCGTTGTTAACCCGGCCCGGCCTGTTACATTGGCCTTTCCAAGCCAGTGTAGTTTATTTTCGTTAACAATGACTGGTGCACAAATCCCAGTGCAGCAGGAAACTACTGGTTTCCAGATTTGGAATACTCAGGTGTAAACCATTTACCTTCCTGACCAGTTCTGTTGTTTTTATTATTGCTGCTTACATTCCACAGCTGCTCACTCCAACAGCAAATTTATGGTTGCAGGGGATTTAAGCAGGTCAGCTTGCGATCTGTGCTCAGTAGCTTCCAGCAGCATGTTCAGTGCCCTACCAGGGGTTCACACATTGGATTATGTGTACACAAAAGCAACACCTCCACAGTGAAAGTGACTACCCTTGTCATTGTGAAAAGCAGCACAACACACCACAATAAAATTCAACTGCTGCGTTTTACCCATATACATGTGCAGCAGGGGGCAGCTATTGAGTGCCCAGGGAGCAGTGAAGAAAAGCAACACTTGCTTAAGGGTACCTGAGGGCAACCGACCGGTGAGGGAATCGAACCCACAATCTTCTGATCCAGGGCCAACTCCTTAACCACTATGCCAAGTGATGTTGATGTTGTTGTTGGTGGTGGTCTAGTGGTAGGGTACTTGCCTACGGACCTCTGGATAAAGAGGTCCACGGTTCGAATCCCACCTCTGGCACTACCACCACTGGGTCCCTGAGTTGCTCCAGGGGGACCGTCCCTGTAATTAGGACGTGTAAGTCGCTCTGGATAAGAGCGTCTGCTAAATGCCGTAAATGTTGTTGCCGTTGCCACGCTGACAGTGATGTTGCACTGTCCAACGTCCTCTATGCCTTCTTTGGCTGTGCCATGTGCATGAAACCCAGCCATAAAGAATAAACAGGTTCTCTCACTGAGCATACATGATGCGCAGCTCAAACTGAGGATGATTTTTGTTTCCAAGGAAGCAGGTCCGGAGTTTCAAGATGGATTTTACAGGACTTTTCTGTACATCTAACATCTTTTTTTAATTAAAATCTTCAACCTGTCTCAATTTCATGTGCCTGAAGTCAGCAATCAGCATGGATGGAACAGGAAACATCAGCATTCTGAACGACTTTCGTCTGGTTGCTCTCATAAATAACAATGAAGCGCTTGAAAAGGTTGATTCTATCTTACATCTAAGCTAACATCCCTGCCTCACTAGAAACACTAGACTCACAAAACAGCTACATGGTATCTCAGTATAATGTGGAAGCGTCATACTTTTTTTTAAATTACGTGAAAACAGGACTGTTTTTTGGCGTTCATTTAAACGGAAACTAAGGAAACACGCATGCATTTCACCACCAAGCATACATGGCTTTTTAGCTGCGCCATTAGCCTTCGATACGTCTCTTAGCGACCGACGTAAACGCCACGTACCTTTTCTCTCAACGTGACGAGGCGCAGCGAAAAGACAGACAAGACAAACCGCCAATGGCGGAGAAACGCGCATATCGCAAACACGAGAGGGGCTTAACGGGTTTAGAAAGCGACCTTCATCGCTTGTACAGCGAACCGACAGGGTGCCAGCGCAGTTGAATTTCGCTAAGGAACGCTAAGGGACGTGCAGTTAAAATTATACCCGCGCTAAAATTATCCTCTCCGGAGGCTGAGCAGAGCGAGCAGAGGGAAAGGTCTACACAGCGCCGATGGTAGGGTCCTTTGTAATTTCCCTAACCAACACCTACATTTTGACTACTCTTTTTAAAAATTTGGTTTTAAAAGCCATATATCATCTAGTTCTGTTTGCTAAATGTTAGTTTTCCTAAGTGTACCTGTGTCGGAGTTAAGGAACGGAGGAAAAAGTGAGCATATGGAAGTAATGCTCGCCTTCGCGAGCGAACTGAAAGGCTTTATTTAACTTGCAAATTTTGTCCACAACTGCAAACACTGAAATCGTAGGTTAAACGGGTAAATGAAACGTGTCAAATATTTCGTGCTGTGGATGGAGGTTCAGATGGATTGGAAACTCTGAGGCACCAGTTCACGTCTGAACCGTTACATCCAGCAGGTGGATGATGAGGAGAAACGGAGTCATCACAGCTGTTTTATTAAAGGGATGAGGATCGTGTTCAGTCGTGTTAAACCCCTTTAAATACTTATTGTTCACACGTCCTTAAAATATTTGGATGATCTTCGGTTATGCCTACATATCTTTCAACTCTAAGTTTTAGAGAAATTTTCTTATGGCTTGTCGACTGCTTTCTCCTTCAGTTTAGTTAGCTACGGTTATTAAATTCGACCCAGCTCATCTTGGTGTTAATACCACTTTAATTAGTAGAGAGAGTGTTCAGTGTGATGCTCACTCTGCCACTAAAAATAAATGTATATATAGGAAGTTGTTTCTAGGATCAGTAACAAGTGTGTGTGGGAGGGAGGAGAGGACTGGGAGGAAAACTCTTGTTAAAAAAAAAAAACTTGTTTTAAAAGTATGTTGCATACCTTAACTGTGGCTTGTAATGCACATAGATGAAGAGAACCCCAAATACTGCACTGTGTCTTTTGGCATTGTGTGCCTCAGTATGTTTTGAAGCTGTCCCTATCGCAGTGGATAAAACCAAAGTCAGACCTCCAGCAGATGATCTCGAACCACCCAAAAGTGCAGTAAGTAATGTCAGACATCATGTCTTATCTCATGTCTAGTGGGTTCCTGGTGAGTTTGCCAAAATGCTTGAATGGTGTATCTGCCCCACTCTTTGCAGAACTAATTAATAAAAAATAAATAAATAATATATTTACAGTACTGTGCAAAAGTTTTAGGCAGGTGTGGAAAAAATGCTGTTAACAAAGATTGCTTTCAAAAATGGAAGTGTTAATCATTTATTTTCATCAATCAACAAAATGCAGTGAATGAACAAAAGAGAGATCTAAATCAAATCAATATTTGGTGTGATCACCCTTTGCCTTCAAAACAGCATAAATTCTTCTAGGTTGCACACAGTTTTGGAAGGAACTCGGCTGGTAGGTTGTACCAAACATCTTGGAGAACTAACCACAGATCTTCTGTGGATGTAGGCTTCCTCGCATCCTTCTGTCTCTTCATGTCATCCCAGACAAACTTGATGATGTTGAGATCAGGGCTCTGTGGGGGCCATAAGAATTGATGCTGGTTTGAAGGCAAAAGGTAGTAACACCAAATATTGATTTGATTTAGATTTTTCTTTTGTTCGCTCACTTTGCATTTTGTAAATTGATAAGAATAAACAATCGTTTTATATTTCTGAAAGCATTCTTTGTTTACAGCCTTTTTTCCACACCTGCCTAAAACATTTGCGCAGTACTGTATATACATCTTCTTCTTCTTCTTCTTTTTCTTTCGGCTGCTCCCATTTAGGGGTCGCCACAGCGGATCAACTGTCTCCATTTCTTCCGGTCCTCTGCATATTCCTGCTTTAAACTGACCACCTGCATGTCCTCTCTCACCACGTCCATAAACCTCCTCTTTGGTCTTCCTCTTCTCCTCTTTCCTGGCAGCCCCATTTTCATTATCCTCCTTCGAATATAACCCTCATCTCTTCTCTGGACATGTCCAAACCAATGCAACCTTGCTTCTCTAACTTTGTCTCCAAGACGTCCAACCTGAGCTGTCCCTCTAATATACTCATTTTTAATCCTGTCCATCCTCGTCACACCCAACGAAAATCTCAACATCTTTAACTCTGACACCTCCAGCTCCGCCTCCTGCCTTTTCGTCAGTGCCACCGTCTCCAAGCCATACAACATAGCTGGTCTCAGTACTGTCCTGTAAACCTTCCCTTTTATTCTAGCTGGTACGCATCTGTCACAAATCACTCCAGCCACTCTTCTCCACCCATTCCAACCTGCCTGCACTCTCTTCTTCACCTCTCTTCCACACTTGCCGTTACACTGAACTGTTGATCCCAAGAATTTAAACTCCTCCACCTTTGTTACCTCCAATCCCTGCATCCTAACCACTCCACTTTCCTCCCTTTCATTCACACTCATGTATTCTGTCTTTGCCCTACTCACTTTCATTCCTCTCCTCTCCAGAGCATATCTCCATCTCTCCAGGTTCTCCTCAAGCTGCTCCCTACTCTCACTACAGATCACAATATCACCAGCAAAGATCATCGTCCACAGAGACTCCTGTCTAACCTCGTCCATCAACCTGTCCATTACTATTGCAAACAAGAATGGGCTCAGAGCTGATCCTTGATGTAATCCAACCTCTACCTCAAATGCATCCGTCACGCCCACTGCAGATCTCACCACTGTTACACTGCCATCATGCATATCCTGAACTACTCTCACATACTTCTCTGTAACACCAGACTTCCTCATACAAAACCACAACTCCTCTCTAGGCACCCTGTCATATGCTTTCTCCAAGTCCACAAAGGCACAATGCAGCTCCTTCTGACCTTCTCTGTACTTCTCCATCAACACCCTCAGAGCAAACATTGCATCTGTAGTGCTCTCGGCATAAAACCATACTGCTTTTCACTATTCCTCACCTTTCTTAACCTAGTTTCCACTACTCTTTCCCATAACTTCATGGTGTGGCTGATCAACTTTATCCCTCTATAGTTACTACAGCTCTGTGCATCACCCTTTTTCTTGAAGATCGGTACCAGTACACTTCGTCTCCACTCCTCAGGCATCTTCTCACTTGCCAAGATTGTGTTAAACAATCTGGTCAGAAACTCAACTGCCATCTCCTCTAAACATCTCCATGCTTCCACTTCCACTTCCTCAAAGTATTCCTTCCATCTGCTCAACACGCTCTGTTCACCTGTGAGTACGTTTCCATTTCTATCTTTAATCGCCCTGACCTGCTGCACATCTTTCCCAGATCTGTCTCTCTGTCTAGCCAATCGGTAAAGGTCCTTTTCTCCCTCTTTACTGTCCAACCTCTCATACAATTCCCCAAACACCTTATCTTTGGCCTTCACCACTGCTTTCTTCGCCATGCGGTTCATCTCCTTGTACACCTGTCTACTTCCTTCATCTCTCTGACTGTCCCATGTCTTCTTTGCCTCCCTCATCTTTTGAATACACTCCTGGACTTCTTGGTTCCACCACCAGGTTTCCTTATCCTCCTTCTTCCTTCCAGATGTCACACCAAGTACATTTCTAACCGTCTGCCTTATCAACTCTGCCCTCACTTTCCTCCTCTTCTTGACCTCAAAGGTCATTCTACAGACCACCATCCTATGCTGTTTAGCTACACTCTCCCCGTCACTACTTTGCAGTCTCCAATCTCTTTCAGACTGACCCTCCTGCAAAGAATATAATCCACCTCTGAGCATCTTCCTCCACTCTTATACGTCACCCTGTGCTCCTCCCTCTTCTTAAAATAAGTATTAACTACAGCCATTTCCATGCTTTTTGCAAAATCTACAACCATCTGACCTTCAGCATTCAGACCTTGACACCATGACCACCCATCACCTCCTATTCACCCCTGTCCCCTTCACCAACATGACCATTAAAATCTGCACCAATCATCACTCTCTCTCCCCTGGGTACACTCTCTATCACTTCATCTAACTCACTCCAGAATTTTTCCTTCTCTTCCATCTCACAACCAACTTGTGGAGCATAAGCACTACATTGATTATCACACCTTCAACTTCCAGCTTCAAACTCATCACCCTCCCTGACACCCTCTTCACATACTCTTCCTTTAGGTTAACACCTACCCCATTCCTCCTTCTATCCACACCATGGTAGAACAGTTTAAACCCTCCTCCAATACACCTGGCCTTACTACCCTTCCATCTAGTCTCTTGCACACACAAAATGTCAGCCTTCCTTCTCTCCATCATATCAGCTAATTCTCTACCTTTACCAGTCATGCTGCCAACATTCAAAGTCCCTAACCTCACTTCCACTCTCCTACCCTTCTTTCTCTCCTTCTCCTTCTGGACATGCCTTCCTCTTCTTCTTCTTCTTCTTCTTCTCCTTTGGCCAACAATAGTCCAATTTCCACCAGCACCCTGTAGGCTAACAGCACTGGTGACGGTCGTTGTTAACCCGGGCCTCAACCAGTCCAGTATGGAATTGTGTATTGTTGTCCACATATTGATTTGGCAAAGTTTTACACTGGATGCCCTACCTAACGTAACCCTCCGCATTTACCCGGGCTTGGGACCAGCACGAAGAAATACACTGGCTTGTGCATCCCTAGTGGCTGGGTTAGTACTGTGTATGTATATATGTGTATACAGACACGCACATGCACACACACACACCAGGGTGGCGGTGGTCTAGTGATAGGATACTTGTCTATGGACCTATGGCTTAAGAGTTCCCAGGTTCAAATTCCACCTCTGGGACCTCCGCCCTGAGCAAGACCCTTAACCCTCAATTGCTCCAGGGGGACTGTCCCTGTAATTAGGACATGGAAGTCACTCTGGATAACAGTGTCTGCTAAATGCTGTAAATGTAATAAATACATCATGTTTAATATATGTTTCAATTTGAGTATTCCATTTCAGCTGACATGTATTCCTTTAGGACACTGGCTTGCACTATAACCGCTACCTCAGAGAAGTCATTGATTTCTTGGAGAAGGATCCACATTTCAGAGAGAAACTCCATAATACAGATATAGAAGACATCAAGGTGATATTCACCGATTCACTGATTCTGTTTATCTGAAGCAAATCACCACTCTTGTTAACCTCTCATTCACTGTTATGAAATAGCAAGGGAAACTTGCCAAAGAGCTGGACTTTGTCAGCCATCATGTGAGGACCAAACTAGATGAGTTGAAAAGGCAGGAGGTGAACCGTCTGCGCACACTCATTAAAGCCAAACAAGACATTGAAGGAGGAAAAGGTAACTGAATAAAACAAAAACATTATCTCATGTATTTACTTTTCGATGGATTACAAGTTTTCAAAATCACACTGGTCATCTGGTTCTAATTCTCTGTATCTGGTATTAGATTTTTACATATCTTACATGAGTACAGCTGACATTAGGCCACTAATACAACAAGGGTATTAGTGACCTTTTTTTTTTTAATTGCTTGAATGAATGAAGGGCTTTTACTGTTAAACACCACCAAAGTGTGTAGTACTTCTTATTTTTAATTAGGTAAGACTGTAGACCACCAAGTCTTGTTGAATCAGTTTGAGCATCTGAATCACATGAACCCTCATACATTTGAAGTGGATGATTTGGACCGTCTCATAAAATCGGTAGGTTTCTACTATATATATATTTTTTCCATTTGGTATTAGTAACATGTCTAATCAATCTGCTTAAGCAGAGAAACAATGTGTGCATGCCAAAAAAACATATATTATAACACATTTTTCTTTTGTACTTTGAAATGGGTAAAATGAAGCATTTGGGAGGATCTCAAAGCTACAATTAAGCATTTTTGCTTAATTATGGCTAGAGGTGGGAAGGGAACAGATATTCTTGCAAGCATTCCAAAATGTTGCCATTGTTGGAAGAGTAGTTGTGTTGAAGAGAACAGATTTTTTGTAAATTCTTTGGTAAATGTCCAGTTAACTTTGACAATTGGCTTTCTCATTTATTAAAATTACATTGGTATTGGTATTGAAAGTTGCTGAAATCTAGGTTACAAAAATGAACAGATGTGAACTATGCACTAATGAGCGTTCATTAGTGCATAGTTCACATCTGTTCATTCTTGTAACCAAGATTTCAGCAACTTTCAATCAACTGTTGCCCTGTCAAGAAACATACTTATAAGCCCTGTCATTGAACAAGTCAATTAAATCAATTTCTTCACCAACTTGCTCCAAAAATGAGAGCTTAAGTGCCAAAAATATTTTTAAATTTTTTGATGTAGAAAAGTGAAGAAAAGTTATAAGTGAAAAGTTAGTCCGATAGGTATTCCTTGAACAAGTGGATCTTCAGACAACACAGTTCTTACCACAAAGGGAAGGTCAACCACTGAGGAGTCAGGACTGAAAATAGTATTGATGGGTGTCTTGCTCTTCTTCTGAGGAGCAGGGATTAAAGGCAAGCAGCACTTGACGTTCTCAGGGGAGAGACGTGTTGTTTGATTATTGCCAACAAATAAGAAGGTGCAAGTCCATTCTTGGCCTTGAAGGCAAGTGTTAAGGATTTGATAGTGATGCAAGCAGCCACATGGAGCAGATTCTGTAGCAGAGAATTAGTTTGAGAGAATTTGGGAAGGATGAAGACAAGTCTTGCAGCAGAATTTTTAAACAACTGAAGTGTTTTTGTTGCCTTCAAATGAAGACATTCCTATAGAGGATTGCAGTAGCAATTGTGAAACCTGGGTAGTGAGGAATGGGCAAATTCATCAGATGGTATAAAGAAGGTTTCTGCAAGACTTCATAAGGAAATGGTAAGATCATGTCTTAGTGTTTGATTGCCTTCAGTATAGAGTTTCACTGTTGCAAGTCATACATGAAGAAATCAGCCAGGCAGTCTGAAATGTGGGTTGAAACATGTTGGTCATGTGAGGGAAAGTAGAGAATAAGCTGAGGGTCATCTGCATAACAGTGAAAGGAGAAGCTATGTGAGTCTTTGACATCTCATATAGAGCCAGTCTATAAAGAAAACAGAAGAGGCCAGTCTTGTAGGTAGGAGGAGAATATTTGCTAGTCAGGACCAGCTATCCCCAGGTTAGAGAGTGTGGTCAGGAGGATCTAGTGGTTAACTGGTGGTTCTATATAGAAGACTGCAGAAAAGTTCAGAAGAATCAGTAATGAAGCCATGTCCTTTGACCTTGCATAATAGAGTTCTTCTGAGACTGCTAATAGGGCAGTTTCATTTGAATTTGCTGGACATGGGCACTTTTTCATCACTGCTTTTTCCTAATTGTTCACGAGGGTTAGTTACAGATTCTTCCAGCTTGGTTTTATAGAATGCTGTCTTGGTAGAAGCTAGTTCACTAGCAAATTTAGACAACAGAAAGTGATACAATAGTATGTCATGATTGCTATGCAATTTCCTCCATCTTTTTTTAGCTTATCTCAGTTATCTCTGGTTGCTATGTAGAACTTCTGATAGTTATGGTGCTAGTGGAAAGACATGTCTTGGTCTGGAGGTTCAAGGACAGAGCTGGCTGGTTAAGTTGAGGAGATCTTTGTTTACAAGTACATTGTACAAAACATATTGCCTAGTGTACAGAAATAGACTGAAATTATGCTATTTATGCCATAGAACCAAACATGACCTTTTTTAATCTATCTGTGTTACTAAAGGCAACTCATGACCTGGAGAACTATGATAAGGAGCGTCATGAAGAGTTCAAGAGGTATGAGATGATGAAAGAGCATGAGAGGCGAGAGCGGTTGAAGACACTGGATGAGGAAACACGCAAAAAAGAACAACAACACTATGAAGAGATGAAAAAGAAACATGCAGACCACCCCAAAGTCAATCATCCTGTAAGTTAAAAACTCAAGACAAATATAATATTGCCAAGCTTAAATGTATATTTGGTTACAAATATACATTACCTTTAATAAACAATATGAATACATTTATAAATAAAATAAACACATAAATAAAGTTATGCTTAAATTGTTCACATTTGCCAAGGCAAGATCAAACAGCTGGTAATTTGTTCACTATTGAAGGTTTAATGCTATCTCTCTGAAGACCTGATCGCATAATACACTTAATATACACTGCCTGTCCAAAAATAAAGTCACACACTCTAATATTTTGTTGGAATGTTTTTGCTGTGCGTGTGGAAATAGCCTGAGTTCTGCTATTGTTTTTTATAACTTGATTTCACCAAACATCACCAAAAGGTAATTCATGATTTTTTTCTGACCACATTTCTCCCTTGAAGATGATGGTTCCCACTATCCTTCCAGTTTTTAATAATGCGTTGGACAGTTCTCAACCCAGTTTTAGTAGTTTCAGCTTCTCCTAAGATATTTTCTTTGTTTGATGCATGCCAATAATTTGACCCTTCTGAAACAAATTAACATCTTTTCCATGACTACAGGATGCGTCTTCCTACATGGTTGTTTAAGTAATAAGAAGCTACTCACTGCATCAGTTAGTAATTATCCAATGGGAAGCTCTTACCTATTTGCTTTGTTAAATACAGGTGGTGACTTTTTTCTGTTACTGTGAACAAAGAATACATCAGATAAATATCAACTACAATTATTTGTGCAGCATTTAGAGATTCTTTACACAGTTGTATTTGATGCATTTGAATTTCAAAGCTTACAACTACACATTGAAAATATATTTAAAAAGATATTTTTCTCCTGTTCATGTTTATAACAAGTGGCCTCTTTAGACCTTCTAGAGAACCTATGTCTGATTTTAGAAGGCGGTAGAGAATCATTCATTCTAAATTCATTCATTCAGATTGTTTTTGTTTGTTCTACTTAGACATTCAATTAGATTGCAATCACATGCACAAGAGACATTTAGCTAAGACAGACACAAAAGAGAGCCTTTTACAGTTGTCTTTAAAAATTCTGAAGCTGAACTAGGCTTTCTGTTTATGTTGGTGGTTAATCAAACCTTTAACTCCTTTAGTTCTGTATTCTGTACCTGAAGAACTCATCGGTGGGTTAGCTGGCTTGGCTGTTTCTATGTTTATCCCACAGAAGAAAGAAATCCTTTCATTTCTGACCTAAATTTTCACTAAAACAAAAATAAAAGATTGAAGGAGATTGTTTTATGTTATCTCAAATCTGACAAACTAAAATGTGTCACCATATGTATATGTAGGGTAGTCAGGACCAATTGAAAGAGGTTTGGGAGGAGGCTGATGGTTTGGACCCAGATGACTTTGACCCAAAGACTTTCTTCAAACTACATGGTAAGTAAAGATAAACTTTGAGTAAGGTGCATTAACATCTCTTATCATAGACAAAACATACATAAACATCACTGCCAATTTTGTTGTTTTTTTTTTTTACAGACACTAATGGAGATGGATTCTTTGATGAACAGGAACTAGAAGCACTGTTTACAAAAGAGGTTTACACAACTCATACATAATTTTAACTGCCAACAACAAGAATTTTAGTTATTTCACAAATTACAGAATGTTACTAAGTCTCCCCCCCCCATCCCCCCCAACAAATGTGCTCAGCTAGAGAAAATCTATGACCCCACACAAGAAGAAGATGACATGGTGGAGATGGAAGAAGAGAGACTACGGATGAGGGAGCATGTAATGAATGAGGTGATCCCTCAATACTTGTGGGTATGGGAGTTTATATTCTGTTCAGCATTAATAGTTGTAATTCTTCCCTGTTCTCAGGTGGACACTAACAAGGACAGACTGGTATCATTAGAAGAATTTATGATTGCCACAAGGAGGAAAGATTTTCAAGAGCCTGATGCATGGGAGGTAAGTTTTTTTTGTTTTTTTTTTATCCTTGTACAGATGTAAAAGCAAGATGTTCATTTAATAAGAGTAATAATAATGTTACTTAATTGTATTATTTAATATTACAGTTTTTTCATATTTAGCTGGATTTATATAAATACTTTAATATATGTAATAATAAAAAAGAGGCTAATTTGTAAATTCCTTCAGACTCTGGAGCAGAACCCAGTCTACACTGAAGAGGAGATGAGAGTGTTTGAGGAACACCTGGCACGAGAGGAGAATCACCTGAAGCTCAAGACCGCTGACTTGCAGAAGCAAAGAGAGGAGATAGAAAGGCAGCAGCAGTATCTCAACTCCCAGAAACTTGAACTACAACAAGTAGGAGCACCATAACCAGCCCTTATTTATCAAAATTGCTTCAAATCAAATCTGATTTAAGAACAACTACCTGCCAATTTTGTATACAGTTTTGTTATTTTTAAATATTTTAATGTACAAGTTCACATCTGGTAGAGCTATGTGTAAATTTGAGCATATGATTTTTAGGTCTATGGCCATTGATAATAATAATGTAGTAAATATTTGACAATAATGTAAAAAATTTATATTTTGTTTTGGAACTAAAAACAAACACAGTCTTGAGATCCTTTAGGTGTTGGTTTCCTCTGTTTCAATGATAGCCACAAAAGCCATTTAAGCACCAACAGCTGATGTAGAAATTAGTTTCCAGCTGCAAAGCATGGTTTAATAATGGCATTTATATTTATAACTTGGTTAAATAATCAAAATGACCAATATAAATGTGGTATCCCAATATAGTGGAAGGAACCTCCATAAAGAATACAATTTCTTGTTTCAGGCAGTGGAACACATGGAACGCTTAAAAGCCCAGTTTCCAGCAGCGGTCAAAGGTCAGTACAGCTGTGTAAATATCCCAAGGCACTGGGTTGATTTTTGGTCTCATCTATTGTTACTTTTCAGACCAGTCAAACTGCAGAATACATGCACATTAGTAATGTTTCTGATTTTAGTTAACTGGCTTAATCTTAGACTCAGTGCTCTAAAGACTTTACACCTCTAGACGTGTTTAACACATTGTTTTCCTGTTCAACCCAGGAAGCTTAGTTCCTGCAGCATCCCTTGGAGAGCCTGTAGGAGTAGCTCCAGGAAATAGTCAGCCCATGCCTCCAGGTTATAAGCAAGCTGTTCCTACGCACTCTTAGCCACTTTGCAGTTTGTGTAGTAACATAAATGTGTTGTATGACTGTGTATCAGGTAACATTTTCTTAATATTTCTTTAATATGAACATGAAAATAATTATTTGAATCATTGGCCATTATAGAAAAATCAGCATTTCTGTGAAGTAGTGTTTCACAACCTGGTCCATAAAGCGCACTACTCTAATTAGAAAATTCGAGAAATGTAAAAAGGATGGCCAACCTTACATTATGACATTCCAAAGAATTGTTTGCCAAAACAATCCATGCGTTGCACTGTTTCTTTCACCTAAATGATTGCTGTGTCTGTAAAGTAGGGCAACTATCTGGAAGCCTTGCCCCACGTTTCATGATGTCAGTGCCTTTAGAAAGCTTCTGCATGCATCAAAGGCAGTGGTATGTCACATTACCAATATACCAGCAGCTTACTGCTAACTGTAAGGATTCGTGTCTTTTAATAAGTTTAAGATAATGCAATCTTAATAACCCAAAAGTAGTATTTAACTAATTAAAAATTGGGTATTAGCTTACCTTCAATCCCACCTACAATAGTTATTAAAGCATTTAACCTGGTTAAGTAAAAAGTACTCTTTAGTGTTTAAAAATAAATGTATTACATTATAAAAAAATAAATGTATTACGCATCTGTACAGAGCAGCTTTATACAGAAGAAGTGTTTAATTGAACCATGAGCACATAACATTTTTTGCAATTTTGCAATCATCATGTATACACTAGTAGGTTACAAAAATACAGAGATGTGAATGTTATTACAAAATTACAAAAAATCATTGCATACAATTTCATATAGCTACCTATGTGTTCTGCATTTTCTTTAACTTTGTTTACAGTGTCTCAATAGGGTTAATTGTCCTAAAGCTGTTGCTTAAAATTATGGCATGGGCCGGGGGAATGAAGAGAAAGTCTATCACTGTGTTGATGCACTGATCATAAGCAAAATTCTTGAATGTAATGTAGAATATGTAATTAAAAGCATCTAAGATTATTTTGTGGTGCACAGCTATTGTCATACTACATTTATTCCACTGCTCTAAACAAAAATGTTTAGCACTTTCATTGACTACTGTGCTAAGTCACCAAACAGACAACAAGAAGCATTATGTTCCTGATTGTTTTTAAATGTCATGCAGTTACACCATGCATGTAAAGCCAGATAGCCTCTCTGTATTTTCACTCAGTTCTGTAATCTGCAAAAAATCAAAGTGAAATGAAAAAGCCAGTTTAAGAATTATTTTCAGGCAAACTGCGTGATCATTTAAATTCACATTTACGCCATTTAATGGTCGCTCTTTTCCAGAGCAACTGCCATTTCCTAATTACAGGGACACTCTCCCTGGAGAAAGTTGGGGTTAAGAGTTTTGCTCAGGAACCCAATGGAGGAGGAGGTTTGAACCAGTGACCTCTTGGCACTTATTCTAGCCCTAGACCACCACCACCACCACCCCATCTTCTGAAGCATATTTAGGACCATGATTTTTAATTAACATACTGCTATATTTGAAATGTTCATACAGCTGTTTTGCCTGTCTGTCCATGCAATTAATTAAATAATTGATGTGCTTTATTTGTTCATATTGACTGCATTTGATTCAGTTGGCTCTAGAAAAACAAAATAGTCGCTCAGTAGTCACTCCTTCCATATGTGATCAGCAAATCTATTTTCTGCCATATGATTCCTTGAATTTTGTCATAAGATAATCCACTGACTTCACTTGTGGGTATTTGTTTGAACCATCACAACAAGCAATAATGGCATCGTCATCTGGCTGCACGAAGAAGACCAAACTCTGCCGTGTGCTTGAGTCACCAAGAGGTGGCAGTAAAACCCTATGAACCTGGGAGGGGAACATGACAAAAAAAAAAAACAGTTGAAAAGTAATTGTTAATGTTATTTTTAATGTTTTTTTTCCTATTTAAAGTTGTCAGACAGAATAAATAAACAGTACAATGTTTAAATTTAATATTTACAGCAGATACAAACACATCACTGGTCCATCTCTGCATCAGATCTGCAATATTGATCAAAACTGTTCCAGGAATGCTTGGGGCTGAGATATACTTCCCTTTACGGTTCATGACCTAAAGAGAAACAAATGAAACTTAAACATTGTTTCTGCAATTGCTATACTGTAGTACTTTTTTTTTTTGACATATTACAAAATTAGAGTAGTATTTAAACTGGTCTGCCAAACCAATGAATCTGGGCAAACAAATATTGCTGACTTGAATCCCTTTGAAACTTGAATAAGTGCGACCCTATTATCCTTGAGACATTTTGCTAAAACTCAACCACAGTCAAAGAGAATTTGTGATTTTAGGCCCAGATGAACCAGAATTCTGAACCAGGGATTCTGGTTCATCGGGGGGGAATTCACAAATGCTCTTTTGAATGGACACATTACTGCACACTTTAAAATCTTCTGGAAATCCCTGGATCCCTTCCACACAAAAATGGTTCTTTAAAACTGTGATTGGGTTTTAGCAAAATATCTCAAGGATGATATGGTCTCACTTATTTAAGTTTCAAAGGGATTCAAGTCAGCAATATTGGTTTGCCCAGATTCATTGGCAGGCTCACAATCAGTTTTTTTTAGTTAATCCCAGAGGTGTTGAATAGTTCAGGTTTCTGTGCAGGCCACTTGAGTTCCTCCAAAACCATTATCATCAGACTATGTCTTTACAGGTAGTTTAGTTTGTGCAGAGGGAACATTCCTGCTGTAACAGGGTGCCTTCCCCAAACTTGACCTAATAGAAAAAAACTAACTACCTGACTTCAATTAAAAAGTTAGGTTTTCTCTATATTTATTCAGCGATTTTGTATCTGTGCAAGAGTTGCTGTGCTTTAATTTAAATATGACCTTCTGTATGAAAGGAATTGACTTCATATTTATAATGATAAAATGTATTACAAAATGCTAAATAATAATAAAAAACATTTTTTCAAATAAGGTGTTAGAATGTTTGTCAAGTCAATTGAGGTCAATTTCTAAAACCCTTTAGAATTCATAACCTGTGTAACAGTAAAGAGAAATACATAAGAAAATGCATATTTTTATTCAGTTATTAAGGTTTCCAAACATTAAATATCTTCACTCATAAAATCACAAGAACTTTACACTTTCAGCAACTAAGCTCTTGACTTAATAAACCTCATCAGCAATAAAAACTAAACATTTTCTGTACTGTTGATCAACTCCATAAATAAGTCAGGTATTTTGATATACTCCTCCATACAAACTCACCTCAACAAAGTGAAGCTGTTGAACTTGCATAACACCATGCTTCAATCCCTGCCTCATAATTTCTAATGAACAAAGGTCTGGACTTTACATAACTTTGATTTGTCTGTTCCAAGGAATAATGTTACTTCAGCCATTCTTTCACAGATTGAATGGTGTGGATACCATAAGATGGTCCATCTGAATTTGCTGATATAATTTCGAATTCAATCTAACACCAAATGATGGGAAACTGTTCTGGTTCCAACACAGCATTACCCCATACCAAAATATTGTTTATTTCCAGTTGCCTGAGCCAGTTGAATCAAACGCAGGACTTTCTTGCTGTCACCCTAAAGATTAAACAAGAACTGCTATCTTTTTATTATTAGCCCAAATATTATTTTTCCCCACCCAGGTGGTAGTTTCAATTCATAGAACTCAAACACAAATATTTAAAAAAATTTATTCATTAATAAAACAAACAGCCCAAGGGCTCTTCCGGATCTGTATATTATACTGCTCTTTATGATGTAATTTTTGTTGGATGACTATTAATACTGTACTCATGAGTAGAGTATAGAAGTCCACACTATTGTGAGTGATTGAGAATAGATAATGAAAATATATATTTTTGCCATATTGCCCACCCCTTCCAGCAAACAGGAATGGCCATGTTTAAATGCAAATCTACATGAAAAACATATTTCCTTTGATAAACCTCTAAACGTACCACACCTGTCTCCACTTGCGTGAACACTAACATTATGCTATGATATGCAACGTCTTAGACCGCATGTCCCTACAACGGGTAGTGAGAACAGCTGAGATCATCAGAGTCTCTCTGCCCTCTGTACAGGACATTTTCACCACTCGCTGCATCCGCAAAGCAACCAGCATTGTGGATGATCCCTCCCACCCATCCCACACTCTCTTCTCCCTCCTGCCATCCGGGAAAAGGTTCCGCAGCATACGGGCCTCCACTTCCAGGATGGGAAATAGTTTCTTCCCCCTGGCCATCAGACTCTTAAACTGTCTACCCAGTCCACCATTATCATTATCATTATGTATTTATTTATTTATCTCATGTTGCACTCTGCACTTTGACAATAACACTACTCCACCACACTGCTAAACTGAAATCTACCTGGGCTGCTTTGTTCTACAACACTGCGGCCCTCTACGGATGAATGTACTGTCTGTTGTGCTGTCTGTTGTTGTCTGTCTTGTCTGCACTTGTTGCCCTGTTTTTGTGTATTATGTTGTGTCTTGTGTCTTATGTTGTCTTGTGTCTTATGTGTAGCACCAGGGTCCTGGAGGAACGTTATTTCGTTTCACTGTGTACTGTGTATATGGCTGAAATGACAAAATCCTACTTGACGATGTCAACTCCAGTGTATTACAGAAGAGCAGGGTTCAGAAATGTGGCATAGAACTGGGAGAGGTTAACACTGCTCTAATGTAAACAATGGATTAGGTGATAGTCCAAGGTACAAGGTCCACACTGGAGAGAAGGCTAAAGATGATAATATAATTATTACATAATTATAATTATATAATATAATTATAAGAAGATAATATAATACTGGTGCTCTCCCTTCTCACCTGCAGGCCACCCTCATGGCTTTGGAAGACAAGAGTAATGCTGCCATAATCGGAGTGTTCCCCACAGCGGAGCTGACCTTCCTTAATGCTTTCACTCTTTACTGGAGGGTAATACAGAGTACGTAGGGTAGTTCCATTTCCGTCACCTTTCAAAGGGGAAAAACATGCACATAAAAGTGTATTTAATCTGTTTGCCTACATGATTTAAAATTTAGTCTCTCAATCAATGTATTAACTAAATGGAAACCACAAAATATAAAAATAATTATTCATTATAATTTGTTAAGTAAAAGCAGCTCAGATTATAAAACTATTGAAAAATTAATAGCATTGTTTTATTAAATCTTTCTGCATAGATCAGTATTAAAATTTACTTTTTTAGATAAACTATTGTTTATGGTATACAATAAATGCTCTATAGTTTCAGTAACAAAATATTGTGAACTTACACCGTATGATTTTTCAAAGCTGAAAATCATATTAAATGTAAAAATGCTAATGGTCACTTTGTCACCTGATCTTGCTCCATGACATCATCAACGTTCTGATTCCTGATTTGTTCTCAAGGTGCATCAGTTTGCCTTTACCCATAATTATATACAATAAGAAAGACTTGGGCAAATAATTGATCACTGCAAAACAAACACATCTGTGATCCCTGTCTGTGCTGTTGATTTTAGCTAGACTTTTGCAGCTAGGTCTAGGTCTTAAGAGCGTCTGCTAAATACTGTAAATGGCACAAGGATCAGAGGGTTGTGACTTCGAATCCCATACCTGGGGTACCCTTGAGAAACGTACTGTTCCGAGTGCGTGTGCTGTGCTGTGTTTCAGAAGCGACTCCACACATGAACATGTAACTTGATAACTTGAAGAACATGGTAACAAAACAAAAAAAACAAAAAAAACAAAAAAAAAAAACACTTTCATTCAGCTTACTTCCAATGTGTCTGTGCGCCTTGACAAAGGTGTCAGAGTCTAGGCCAAGACTAAGCGCCATCACTCGAAGCACCCGAAGCGAAAGCTCCTTGCAGCGCTGAAAGAAGGACACTTGAATGGCACGAAAGTCTTCAACTCCATCTGTGAGCCATTCCTGAGCAAGACGACATAAAATGAAAACTCAACCATGTTACCAACGCGATTTACACTCCCAAAAATACCCACACAGAAAGTCAGATGTGAAGCAGTTTACCCTATCTGTGCACAGAGAAGTAGTATTAAAGGCCTCCTTCAAGTCCCCAGGACGAGAAGGATTCAGCCTACAGAGGTGAGAGGAACGCAAGGTTAGACCTTCTTAAGTAGCGGACCACAACCAGAACCCCCACTTGCAAAGCAAACACTCCCATCGAGAGGTTTTAGGGACTCTACCTTTCTGTTTCTGAGTTGACCCAGCCATGATTTATGTTCTTGGCAAAGCTACCGCGACTGAAGGGTCTTTTTTTCTCCTCGGGAAGTAGGAAGAACTTCTTGGAAATAGTCAAAACTTTCTCCACCTATTAAAATAGCATCGTGTTTTACTGGCCTGTGCCGAGGTATTTCTTAAAAGGTGTTTAAAGTGCATGGAATCCCCACCTCTTCATCACGTATTTCAGTGTTCTTCAGGTAAACAAATCCCACTTCGCAGAAAGCCGTTCTAATGTCATCACAAAGCTTTTGCGGTTTCTCGTCGGTTACCTCGTTCAGCCCAAAGTCGACGACAGGTATGACATCCATGTGCGCGAAATGCCTGCTGTGCAGATTTCTGTCTTTGAGCTCAAAGTTTGCAACAATTCTCCGTTCGTGTTAGAGAACGGAAACGAAATTAGAGACGAAGTGTCCAATGATAAATTGCCTTGTCGCCTCAAGGCAGCCAATCGCGTTCAGCTGTTCGACTGCAGCCCTTTAAATAGTAGATATAGAGTTTTACAGAATAATTCCCTGATTAAAGTTGCGGACCTACTAACATTTCGTGACAAACTAACAGACTTAAAAAGGAACTGTATATCAACAACGTTGCGTCAAATTCTCTAATATTTTTTTGTTCATAATGATCAGGTTTCAAGCGCGCCTCTTTACTGGGCGATTCCAGTGCAGATCAATATGTGTAAGTTAAAGGGGCACATCCCTCACTTATTCATTTATATTCCCCAGCCAGTCTAAAAACAAATTACGGGGAGCAATGTTGAGGACGGCATCTGCCTAAATGGAACCGGAGGTTGTCCCTACTGATCCTAGACGCGAGAGTCTGATCACGTGGTTCAGGTATACGACCACAAAGCCACCGCTGCCATTTTGTGTTTAGTGGGAAGCTCCATGTAGCAGCACAAACTAAGTGGCAGATCAAGCTAAGTGGCGATTGGTGCATGATCTAAGAGCAGTAAATGAAGCAGTAGAAGATTGGCCAGCGGAAGTGGCCATACACTGCTTAGGAACATTCCGCCTATGAGAAGGCTTCAGTTCTGACTGTGGGGTTTCCAGTTATATATACTTATTTCCATCATAAGTTCATAGAGCTGATTGGGAACAGCAGATTTGTGTTAACACAAGCAAGGAGTTTACAGGATTCATTCTTGCTTACATTTCCAGATGTGACTCTTAGGAGATGCCATACAGTTAATCCAGCAGAATTATTGCAGTTCCAGTTTGAAGTAAAACCACATGATTGCATAGCCAGTTAAGACCTGATTTAGAGTCAATTCCGGAAGCAGAGTTGACATATTTTGTTGATGGACCCTATTTTAGGGATCATCTAGGGAACCATGCAGGATATGTAGTGGTGCCGATGTTTTTGAGGTAGAAAAGGCTGAACTTAAAAGTTAAAAACTGTCCTTAAAAGTGAAAATGACAACCCTTGTCATTGCAAGGTTACAGCACAGCACACGTGAACAACAACGAAATTGGACCTCTGCATTTAACCCATGTACTCAAACACCATGCAGCTACTGAAAGCAGACAGTACCTTGCTCAAGGATACCTCAGGGCAACCTACTGGTGGGGAATCAAACCCACTATCTTCCGATGCAGGGCCAACTCCCTAACCACTAGGCCACCGCTGCCCCTTAGCCATATTCTTCCCAATTAGAAAAAAAGGGAAGTGTGTTAATGTTTTTACTGATTCAGCATATGCTCATGGAGTTACACATTTGTTTGGGGCAGTATGGAAACAGTGAGGATTTAAGAAGACTGATGGTTCCCCAATACAACATTTGCAGCAAATACTGGGTTTGATGGGTGCTATGATGCTGCCAAGAAGACTGGCAATAGTTAAATGTCTGGCAAATAAAAACGGAAATGATTATGTGATAAAAGGGAAATAACTTGGCTGATGAGGCAGCTAAAAAGGTTTCAAAAATCCTTTGATGGCACTAATGGTAGCAATAGAGCCCATAACCACACTGGATGACTTGGTAGAGATGCAGAGACAAGCAACATTGTATGAAAAGACTATGTGGAGTAACAGAGGACCAGAAGTTGGAAATTGGTTATGGAGAAATCATAAAGGGTTGTTGATTACACCTAATACATTACTAACAATACTAATCATTAATGCACATGGATTGGATCATTGCGCAAGAGGAGAAGTGTTGAGAAAAATAAAGAAACAAGGATTTTGGTCTCCATATTTATAGGCGACAGTTGATGAGTTATTGAACAGATGTCAGAATTTGTGCTCAAAATAATGTGAGGAAGAGGATCACTACCCTAGCTGGACTCATATCAGTACTTACAGGGACGTTTGAATATCTGGTGATGTGTCTATGTTTAAAAGGGTGAGAAGATACAGATACATGCTCATGGTTATTGACAGATTTAGTAGATGGGTAGAAGCGACCCCATCTAAAGATCAAGGTGCTGAAACTGTTATTAAGTTCGGTTTGGAATTTCATCGCAAATAAGTTCAGAAAATGGATCAGCTTTTATACAACAGACTGTTAAAAAGGTATTGGAACAACTGAGAATCAAACAAGGTATGGGATGTTTTTACTGGCTTACTGGAAGTCACATGCCTGAATCTCACCTGAGGGAACCCTATCAGGGACCTCCTCTGGAATAACTGGAAGCAGAGATGCATATATGAGATAACTAACTGCTGTAAATAGAGCTATTTATCAACAGGAACAGAGACGTGTCCCAGAACCAGAAGAGGAGCCAGTGAACCAGTGGAGACCAGGTGACCAGGTATACATACGAGTTTTTAGGAGGAAGTGGAATGAACCAAGACGAACTAAGGTGGTAAGCGTGACACACCCAGCAAAACAAGTGGAAAGTAGTACTACCTGGTATCACCTTAACCGCTGTACTCGAGTTCCCAGAAACTTGTTGCCTAGAGCAGAGCCAGATGACGCTAGTGACAATGATGAGCCATCAACAGGAGGAGAAGAATGCAGTGGAAGCAATCAGGAGAGTGTGCTAATAGTGTGCCATCCATTAGCCAGGATAGCCACATCAGAGAATCGAGAGAGGACATCTCACCAAGGGACCAACAGGCCATAGCAATGTATGCTGGGGAACAGGAGGAGCTAGATGAGACTGAGGACTCAGATGACTCAGAGAAGACAGAGGAGCAGGAGGAGAGCACAAGATCAGGAAACCCGCTCAGAGCAAATACCATCCCAGTCCATCACAGAGCCAGCAGAGTCCACCAGTTCCCTTCTCCCAGCACCAACTGACAATAGCCGTCAATCAGCAGATAGTGCCCTGCATGTCCAGGGAGATGGGATAGAACCAGATGCTACTGATCAAGGGTCTGGCAATGTTTTGGGAGGATTTTGATGAGAATTTTTATAATTTGTTTCACATATATCCTGCTTTCTTTATGTATAATCAGTTTTTATTGATCATTTATCGACTGTCTAACCTTTAAAATTTGACAGCAGCAGTATTTTACTCTACATCTTGGTAAGAGACAAAATCTTTATATATACTTGAAGGTGAAGGTTTTTGTTTTATATATTTTTTCTTTGAAGGAAAAAATTCAGACCTCTTCTGATGAGAAAGATCATTGGACGACGCTTTCCCTCGCCCGGACGTGGGTCACCGGGGCCTCCCTCTGGAGCCAGGCCTGGAGGTGGGGCCAGCTGGCGAGCGCCTGGTGGTCGGGCCTTCACCCATGGGGCCCGGCCAGGCTCAGCCCGAAGTGGCAACGTGGGTCCCCCTTCCCATGGGCTCACCACCTGTGGGAGGGGCCAAAGAGGTCGGGTGCGTTGTGAGCTGGGCGGTGGCCGAAAACGGGGGCCTTGGCGGTCCGATCCTCGGCTGCAGAAGCTGGCTCTAGGGACGTGGAAAGTCACCTCTCTGGTGGGGAAGGAGCCTGAGCTAGTGCGCGAGGTTGAGCAGTTCCAGCTAGATATAGTTGGACTCACCTCGACGCATAGCTTGGACTCTGGAACCAGTCTCCTTGAGAGGGGCTGGACTCTTTTCCACTCTGGAGTTGCCACCGGTGAGAGGTGCCGAGCGGGTGTGGGCATACTTATTGCCCCACGGCTTGGGGCCAGTACATTGGGCTAAACCCCAGTAGATGAGAGGGTGGCGGCCCTCCGCCTTCGGGTTGGGGGACGGGTCCTTAGTGTTGTCTGCGCTTATGCGCCAAACAGCATTTTGGACTACCCACCCTTTCTGCGGTCTCTGGAGGGGGCGCTAGAGAGCGTCCCTCCTGGTTACTCCATCGTTCTGCTGGGGGACTTCAATGCTCACGTGGGTAATGACAGTGACACCTGAAAGGGGGTAATTGGGAGGAATGGCCCCCCCGATCTGAACCAGAGCGGTGTTCTGTTATTGGACTTTTGTGCTCGTCACGGATTGTCCATAATGAACACCATGTTCAGGCATAAGGATGTCCACATGTGCACCTGGCACCAGGACACCCTAGGCCGCAGTTCAATGATCGACTTTGTGGTCGTGTTATCGGACTTGCGGCCCCATGTCTTGGACAAAGAGAGGGGCGGAGCTGTCAACCGACCATCACCTGGTGGTGAGTTGGCTTCGTTGGTGGGGGAGGATGCCGGTCAGGCCTGGTAGGCCCAAACGTATCGTGAGGGACTGCTGGGAACGTCTGGCAGAGTCCCCTGTCAGGACAAGCTTCAACTCCCACCTCCGTCAAAGCTTTAACCACGTCCCGGGGGAGGTGGGGGACATTGAGTCTGAATGGACTATGTTCCGCGCCTCCATTGTCGAGGCGGCTGACCGGAGCTGTGGCCGGGAGGTGGTCAGTGCCTGTCGCGGTGGCAACCCTAGAACCCGTTGGTGGACACCAGCAGTGAGGGATGCCATCAAGCTGAAGAAGGAGTCCTACCGGGCCTTTTTGGCCAGTGGGGCTCCGGAGGCAGCTGATAGGTACCGACAGGCCAAGCGGAATGCGGCTCTGTTGGTTGCTGAGGCAAAAACTCGGGCATGGGAGGAGTTTGGAGAGGCCATGGAGAAGGACTTCCAGACGGCTTTGAGGAAATTCTGGTCCACCATCCGGCGTCTCAGGAGGGGAAAGCAGTGCACGGTCAACACAGTGTATAGTGGGGATGGTGCGCTGCTGACCTCGACTCGGGACGTCGTGGGTTGGTGGGGGGAGTACTTCGAAGACCTCCTTAATTCCACCAACATGCCTTCCGAGGAGGAAGCAGAGCCTGGGGACATAGAGGTGGACTCTTCCATCTCTGGGGTCGAGGTTGCCAAGGTGGTCAAAAAGCTCCTTGGTGGCAGGGCTCCGGGAGTGGATGAGATCCGCCCAGAGTTCCTCAAGGCTCTGGATGTTGTAGGACTGTCATGGCTGACACGCCTCTGCAACATCGCATGGACATTGGGGACGATGCCTCTGGATTGGCAAACCGGGGTGGTGGTCCCCCTCTTTAAGAAAGGGGACCGGAGGGTGTGTTCTAACAATCGAGGGATCACACTTCTCAGCCTCCCGGGGAAAGTCTATTCAGGGGTCCTGGAAAGGAGGGTCCGTCGGATAGTCGAACCTCGGATTCAGGAGGAGCAGTGTGGTTTTTGTCCAGGTCGCGGAACAGTGGACCAGCTCTACACCCTTAGCAGGGTCCTGGAGGGTGCATGGGAGTTTGCCCAACCAGTTTACATGTGCTTTGTGGACTTGGAGAAGGCATTCGACCGTGTCCCTCGGGGGCTCCTGTGGGGGGTACTCCGGGAGTATGGGGTATCGGATTCCCTGTTAAGGGCTGTCCGGTCCCTGTACAACCAGTGTCAGAGCTTGGTCCGCATTGCCGGCAGTAAGTCGGACCTGTTCCCGGTGAGGGTTGGACTCCGCCAGGGCTGCCCTTTGTCACCGATCCTGTTCATAATTTTTATGGACAGGATTTCTAGGCGCAGCCAGGGCGTTGAGGGGGTCCGGTTTGGTGGGCTCAGGATTGGGTCACTGCTTTTTGCAGATGACGTTGTCCTGTTAGCCTCATCATGCCGTGACCTTCAGCTCTCTCTGGATCGGTTCGCAGCCGAGTGTGAAGCGGCTGGGATGAGAATCAGCACCTCTAAATCAGAGGCCATGGTCCTCAGTCGGAAAAGGGTGGAATGCCCTCTCAGGATTGGGAGTGAGACCTTGCCCCAAGTGGAGGAGTTTAAGTATCTCGGAATCTTGTTCACGAGTGAGGGTAAAATGGAGCGGGAGATCGACAGGCGGATCGGGGCAGCTTCTGCAGTGATGCGGGCTCTGCATCGGTCCGTCATGGTGAAGAAGGAGCTGAGCCAGAAGGCAAAGCTCTCAATTTACCGGTCGATCTACATTCCCACCCTCACCTATGGTCACGAGCTGTGGGTAGTGACCGAAAGAACGAGATCGCGAATACAAGTGGCCGAAATGAGTTTCTTCCGCAGGGTGTCTGGACTCTCCCTTAGAGATAGGGTGAGAAGCTCAGCCATCCGGGAGGGGCTCAAAGTAGAGCCGCTGCTCCTCCGCATCGAGAGGAGTCAGATGAGGTGGATCGGGCATCTGATTAGATGCCCCCTGGACGCCTCCCTGGTGAGGTGTTCCGGGCACGTCCCACCAGAAAGAGACCCTGGGGAAGACCCAGGACACGCTGGAGAAACCATGTCTCTCGGCTGGCCTGGGAACGCCTTGGGATCCGCCCGGAGGAGCTGGAAGAAGTGGCCGGAGAGAGGGAAGTCTGGGCATCCCTGCTGGAGCTGCTGCCCCCGCGACCCGACCTCGGATAAGCGGAAGAAAATGGATGGATGGATTTTTTCTTTGATTTGAGCACAGTAATATTATCCTGAATCAGCACATGGTCTACTCTAATATGTACCCATGTATGAGTTATCATTTTATTGGTTATTTTGTAATTATGAGAGCTGAATCAGTCTAAATTGGGTACTGCTGAACCCAAGTGCTGAAAGCGCTATTGCAACATCTGGGTAGAGTGGGAATTTTTCCCTCTGAAAATTGACCAAACGTAAAGAAGTGACACAGAGGTTTTTTGCCCACTCTTGGGGAATGGGTCTCTCGTGTTAGTAACCTGAAAACCTTAAAACCAGATCACCTAAAATGCTGATATGCTATCTTTATGATTATCATGTGTTTTAAAGATTGTTACAACATTATGCAGTATTTATCATTATCATATACTGCAGCATTATTGCTGAACATTATTTTCTTCAGTATTTAACCTTACAGTATTTAACCACATTTATTGATGTATCTAACTTGGAAGTCAGAGAGGGGGAATATGTATAGTAAAAATCCCTTTACATTTGTCCTTGTCTTACAGTGCCTTACACACAGTTCAGAGTTTGTTGACTTAAATCTGACTCCAGAAGATTTTTAATTATAAATTCGATGGGATGGGATGCAGTCTTGAAATGCTGGTAGCAGATAAGAGAGGAAGCCATTGGTGAAAAGCCTTTGTCTATTGTTGGCCTTTGTCTAAGTGGTAAAGGCAGAAAACAGAGGTGTTAACCAGGACAGCATTGGGTTTTATAGGTGGAAAACCATTAATGGGTTGGATTAATGTAAGTTTCAAAGGAGGACAAAGGTGTTTGTGTTTGAAGTGTATTTAATGTCAGAGGTTGAGACGAGCATTTGGAGTTGCTCCCACTGGACCATGTCTGCTGGAACTCATTCAATCATTAAAGTGGTTTTGCTGCATCTCTTTGACTTAGTTTGATTTCTGACTAAGTTTCTGCCTTAGGCTCACACTTAAATTCTCCACGACACTGGCAATATCAATGAGTGTGGCATGAGGTTGGATCTTTAAGAGAATTGTCAGATGAGAATTTAGCAAGAAATGGTTTACAACAGTTAAATCACATTAAAATTCAACACAGATGTACAGTGATGGCTAAATCCAAACAGTTTCGATGTTTATCAAAACCTATGTGAAATTGTTCAACCACATCATTAGCTTTTTCAAACGCTCCAGTTGCCCTGATCAAAATAAAAAATGAATGAAATCAAGTAAATATCCAATATTTTTTCTCATATGATAAAAAATACAACAAAATACATATTTGTTACAATATTAATTCTCACTTCCTAGTCTTGGGACTGGCTTCTTCACTATCTGGCTTGAACTGAACATTTAAAAGCACTTTCAATCTTCAGCTGTTCCTCAGTTACATGGGTCACAAACTAATTATTCCCCAACCTGTATTGCAAGCATTCCCTACAAATACTGGCATATTTAAGTTTTCGCATTACACAAATCATACTATAAATTCACACAAAAAACAATATTGACAAATGTGTATACATAAGCTTCAAGAGAATGCTCCACTGTTTCTTTTAGCCATTGCCTGTATACAGCAAGTTGTCTTAGATTTAATAAATTATTGTGTCCTATCAAATGAAGACCACATTGGGTACTGATCCTGGCAGGGATAAATAACAGCATATCTGGATAAATGCATCAAAAAGCCAAGTGAGTAGAGGGAAGAAAAGGGAGGAGAGGAAAAACAAACAAACAAAAGTCTCCCTTTGTTAATGGCCCTTTGTTTTTCCTTCAGCTGCTCCCGTTTAGGGGTCGCCACAGCAGATCAACCGTCTCCATTTCTTCTGGTCCTCTGCATCTTCTTGCTTCAAACCTACCACCTGCATGTCCTCTCTCACCACGTCCATAAACCTCCACTTTCCTGGCAGCTCCATCTTCAACATCCTCCTTCCAATGAAATCCTCATCTCTCCTCTGGACATGTACAAACCAACGCAAACCTTGCTTCTCTAACTTTGTCTCCAAAACATCTAACCTGAGTTGTCTCTCTAATATACTTATTTCTAATCCTGTCCATCCTCGTCACACCCAACAAAAACATCAGCATCTTTAACTATGGCACCTCCAGCTCTGCCTCCTATCTTTTTGTCAGTGCCACTGTCTCCAACCCATACAACATAGCTGGTCTCACTACTGTCCTGTAAACCTTCCCCTTTTACTCTAGCTGGTACCTGTCTGTCACAAATCACTCCAGCCACTCTTCTCCACCCACTCCAACCTGCTTGTGCTCTCTTCCACACTCGACGTTACACTGAACTGTTGATCCCAAGTATTTAAACTCCACCTTTGTCACCTCTACTCCCTGTATCCTTACCACTCCACTTTCCTCCCTTTCATTCACACTCATGTAATCTGACCTACTCACTTTTCCTCTCTAGAGCATATCTCCATCTCTCCAGGTTCTCCTTAAGCTGCTCATTCATCACTCCCACTGCAGAGTTCACCACTGTTACACTGCCATCATACATATCCTAAACTACTCTCACATACTTCTCTGTAACACCTGACTTCCTCATACAAAACCACAACTCCTCTCTAGGCACCCTGTCATATGCTTTTTCCAAGTCCACAAAGGCACAATGCAACTCCTTCTGAACTTCTCCATCCTCTTTTCTTTCCATCATATTAGCTAATTCTCTGCCTTTACCAGTCATGCTGCCAACATTCAAAGTCCCTACTCTCACTTCCACTCTCCTGCACCTCCTTCTCTCCTCATCCCTCAGACATGCTTTCTTCCTCTTCGGCCAACAGTAGTCCAATTTCCATCAGTACCCTGTAGGCTAACAGCACTGGTGGCGGTCATTGTTAACCTGGGCCTCGACTGAACCAGTATGGAAGCTTGTTTTATTATCCGCATATTGATTTGGCAAAGTTCTATACCAGATGCCATTCCTGACGTAACGCTCCCCTTTTTATCCGTGCTTGGGACCGGCGCGAAGAAATACACTAGCTTGTGCATCTGTAGTGGCTGGGTTGTTAATGGCTGTCACCATTATGAATTATTAGCAGTTTTGTGTTGGCATGGGAATGTTTTAGTGGTCCTCATAAAAGCTCCAGATCCATTTTCCTCAACAAAATTATGCAAATAATCCCAAAATATCCAGGACTCGTCTTGTGAAATGGCAGCATTCCTATGTATCCAGCATATTTTGAAAACACTAAAACTTTACAGTGGTTTGTCATTCATTTAAAATATTCTAGTAATTTAGTTTTAAAGAACCATCACTATTGTTTGTCTGATTTTTAACTTGAATCACTGAGCGCAACCCAAGAAAAGATTTTGCAGATCTGATTATTAAAGTTTTGTCAACAGTTTATTCATTAACTCAGAGCCTTTGAAAGGGGGGGGGGGATGCTTTAATAAAAAAATTTTCAAAAAAAGAAAGTTTTATTAACTCACTGTAGGATGTATAACAGTTAACAGATACATATGCAAAATCAAGTTTATCATTAAAGAAAGCTTTGTTCTAAATACATTCAGAAATGACATGCATTAATACTTAATGAATAGACTAGACAAGTAAAATTAATCAGTCTATTAAGTATAAAATACTAGAGATACTTCAGTCACTCTAAATTTGCATCAAGGTTTATATCATTTTGTCTACTACTTATGCTTTCTTTCAGAATTTACCCTTTTTATCCTTATTTTTCTTCAGCTTCTTGCCTTGCCATTGCTCATTCTTTTTATTTCCCTCTAATTTTCTTTTCTTTTCACTAGAAAGAAAAATACAGACAAAGAAAAACCATGGTCAGAACCAACAACACAGCAATCACAACTGGCACCATAATCTCAAAAGTATACAGGGTACTGAAGATTTAACATTTCCATCTTACCTCTTTATGCTCACAATAGCTGTGTGACCCGCCTTCTTCAGCACTTGGTTCCATTCTTCATCATCTCCTCGTATCATATACCTGAGCAGAAAAGTCATTTCAGGAAAAGCAAATGGAAAAATTGTATATTGGTATATTATTTCAGGCAAATCAATCCTGCTTTTCAACTTTTGAAAGGAATCTCTCCACGTCACTACAATCTTTAATAAACAATCATCAGTTATCAGACATTATGTCAATCTTGCATTGCAAAGCTATAGAAGCATATTTCTAACATTTTAGAATACATTTTAAAAAAAAATTCAATTAAAGTTGGCAATAATTCAAACAAGAAATCAGATTTATTTATTCAGTTGGTGGTGCATGTAAAAAAAAAAAAATAATAAAAAAAAATAAATAAAAACCAAGCCATGAGGTCAAGAAAAAAAAAAAAAATCTCTTAATCTCTGTGCCAATACAGAGTATTTAAGAACAAAGGGAACTTTGTCAGAGAGGTAACCAATAAGAAAATTATGGAGAGATCCCCAATTTACCACCAAGCAAACACCAAGGCTTTGGGATATCTGTAAAAACAAATTCCTTCTGCAACAGCAACTGGGAGAATTCTCTGAAAAGTGAAATGTGTGTCAAAATTTTTTTTTTCTTTTCTCTAAAGTGCTCAAGATCTTAAGCTGTGGAGAACACACAAGAATGTAGTCCCATCCAAGTCATGGCCTGAACCCAGTATAGTGTCTGTGGTGATACTGGAAAATGGCTGTGGTCCCCATTCAGCCTGTTTGAGCTTATGCTTTGGCCAAGATTAGGGGAAGCTTGCAAAAGAAAGGTGTACCAAGCATGAAGGGCCTCTCAAAAGACCTTGAAATTGAGTTTTGAAACTATTGAGTAGACTGTTGATACAAATCCAGTGTAAGTGGAGCCTTGAAATTTAACAGTCTGAAAAAGATCTGTATGCACCGCTACTGCTAACATCTTTGTGACAGATACCATAGCACACCTTCGGGTCCTGTGGAGTCCATGCCCCAATGAGCCAGATGTTTTGGTAGCACAAGGGGAACCTGCACACTATCAGATATGTGATTTAATTGTCTTTGTTGAATGTACATGGGGTCAGCAAACCGTTCTGCTGACCATGATGTATTCAAATGCTAGTATCTAAACCAATATTAATACTATAGCAGTGAAACATTAGTAAGAGGCCATATCAACTGCTGAAATACTTACTGAGAAAGATCCATATCCTTAATCTTCTCCATGTCCTTTTTGTGTTTCTCTTGGAACTCTATAGCAGCCTCATCCTGAAGGCGCAAACCAGAGTAAACATGATATAAGATTTTTAGACTGGTACTGGAAAGTGAAAGGTAATACAAGTTTTGACTATACTACAGTAAAATTAAAAACCTTGGCATGGAGCAATTTTATATTTTGTTAATTTGCTAAAAAGCAGTGATGAACTTTGAATAAAACTGTACCATATCTTCGTGAAGTGGCCGAACAGTAGGTTCCATGTTAATGTCTTTAATGGAAACCATTTCTGCCTCAACTTCTTTTTCTTGGAGGGTGTTGAAGAACTGCCATGAAGCATACACAAATCCAAAATGTATCTTTAATAACTTATGTTCAACATTTATTATCAATTAAAATATCCATCAGATAAAACATCAGATTAAAAAAAATCTCAGGGCTAGACAATATTGGCAAAATATTTTCAATTTTATTATTAAACCCTCATTCTAACTCACAGCAAACAAGTATAAATCAAATACAGTTAGGTCCATAAATATCTGGACAGAGACAACCTTTTTCTAATTTTGGTTCTGTACATTACCACAATGAATTTTAAATTGAACAACCCACATACAGTTGATGTGCAGACTTTAAACTTTAATTCAGTGGGCTGAACAAAAAGATTGCATATAAAAATGTGAGGAACTAAAGCATTTTGTAACACAATCTCTTTATTTCAGGGGCTCAAAAGTAATTGGAAAAACTAAACAACTGAAAATAAAATGTTAATTTCTAATACTTGGTTGAAACCCCTTTGCTGGCAATGACAGCCTGAAGTCTTGAACTCATGGACATCACCACATGCTGGGTGTCCTCCTTTCTAATGCTCTGCCAGGCCTTTACTGCAGCGGCTTTCAGTTGCTGTTAGTTTGTAGGCCTTTCTGTCCGAAGTTTAGTCTTCAACAAGTGAAATGCATGCTCAATTGGGTTCAGATCAGGTGACTGACTTGGCCATTCAAGAATATTCCACTTCTTTGCTTTAATAAACTCCTGGGTTGCTTTGGCTGCATGTTTTGGGTCATTGGGTGGCGTTTCATAATACAGATAGACAATCAATTTGACTGCATTTAGCTGTATTTGAGCAGACAGCATGTCTTTGAACAACTGAGAAGTAATTTCGGCAGCTTCTGTCCTTTGTCATATCATCGATAAACACTAGTGTCCCAGCGCCAATGGAAGCCATGTACACCCAAGCCATCACACTGCCTCCGCAGTGTTTTACAGATGATGTGGTATGCTTCGGATCATGAGCCTTCTCCATACTTTTTCCTTGCCATCATTTTGATAGAGGTTGATCTTAGATTCATCTGTCCAAAGAATGTTTTTCCAGAACTGTGCTGGTGTTTTTTAGCAAAGTCCAATTTAGCCTTTCTATTCCTGAGGCTTATTAGTAGCTTGCACCTTGCAGCGTACCCTCTGTATTTACTTTCATGGAGTCCTCCTGGAGAGTGTTGTTCACTTGGTTGGCTGTTGTGAAGGGGTTTCTCTTCACCATGGAAATGATTCTGTGATCATCCACCATGTCTTCTGTGGACATCTAGGTCTTTTTGCATTGCTGAGATCACCAGTGCTTTCTTTCTCAGGATGTACCAAACTGTAGATTTTGCCACTCTGAATATTGTAGCAATTTCTCAGAAGAGTTTTCACAGCAAAATCTTCCACATGCAAGCACCACCTCAAATCAACTCCAGGTCTTTTATCTGCTTAATTGATAATGACAAAGGAATTGCCCACACCTGCCCAAGAAATAGCCTTTGAGTCAGTTGTCCAATTACTTTTGGTCCCTTTATAAAAAGGGTGGCACATGTTAAGGAGCTGGAACTCCTAAACCCTTCATCCAATTTGAATGAGGATACCCTCAAATGAAAGCTGAGAGTCTACACATTATACCCATTATATAACTATAATTAGAATATGTTTCAGTAAACAGGTACAAAAACTAAACTTGTCAGTGTCCAGATATATATGGACCTAACTGTATATATGCACATGTTAATAGTAAAGACATTTTTACAAAAATTCCAAAAGCATAAGAAAACCAAATCTGCTACAAAAAGTAAAATGGACCGTATTCCAGAATCTCTTGTCTTTAAACTCAAATTAGCAGGTTTTTAAGGGTTGAAATCTTGGAGATGTACAGTACTGTGCAAAGGTTTTAGGCAGATGTGAAAAAATGGTGTAAACAAAGAATGTTTTCAAAAATGCAAGGGTTAATCATTTATTTATCATCAGTCAACAAAATGCAGTGAATGAACAGAAGAGAAATTTAAATCAAATCAATATTTGATGTGACCACCCTTTGCCTTCAAAACAGCATCAAATCTTCGGTACACTTGCACAGTTTTTGAAGGAACTCGGCTGGTAGGTTGTTCCAAAAGTGACTGTGTGTCAACGATTATCATTGGCACCTGTTTGGTAAAATTGGTTGATCATGCACCTGACTATAATCCTACAAAATCCCTGACTTTGTGCAAGTGTACCAGTACGAATTGATGCTGGTTTGAAGGCAAAAGGTAGTAACGCCAAATATTGATTTGATTTAGATTTTTCTTTTGTTCGCTCACTTTGCATTTTGTAAATTGATTAAAAATAAACAATCATTATTTATATTTCTGAAAGCATTCTTTGTTCACAGCATTTTTTCCACACCTGCCTAAAATTTTGCACAGTACTGTATATGGCAGATTGAGTGAATGTGTATCTCCCCATTCCCATCTACCAAGACAAAGCATCGTGTACCAATGTAGCATTTGTTCCAGTTTCAAGTATTTGCTGTTAAACCAGATTGAGAAAAAGAATGTCATGCACAAGGTTCTGTGATGTTTGTAGAACAGCAATGAAATATCCCATTTGCTGTTTTTTTAAACTTACCTGTACCACTTTGCGGATAAGGCGGTTGAACAGGCCCATGAGCTGAGAACTGGGTAGCTCAATCTCTTTCTCAAGATCATCAATAGACTTGTGCTGTAGCCCAAGTCCTAAAAGCAGTACCTGAAAATTTAAGGGGTGTAAATATAGTCTTAAATGCTAAACCACACTGTTGAACAGAAACTCAGAAAACACTCACAGATTGAGCAGCAGAGAGAGAGCTATCACCAAGCTGTTTGAGGAAGAAAATCCGAGCCAGGGCAGGTACCATGTCCATAATAAGGTGATAGTCAACCATGTTCCTGGAGTACATCTCCAAACGCTTCAAATCATATGGGGTGAATTGGGCAGCTAATGTCGCACCAGTAAGTGCTGAGAGAAAAAAATAATAATAAATGAAGCAATGTTATTCTTATAAATAGAACACAAAGTGCTGAATTGAGGGATGGGGACACATACTTTCTGAGTTGTCATCCTTGACATTTTTGTTCTGTAGCATGTTCAGCGCTAAAGTAGGGCTGAAGCTGCTGAACTGATAGGAGAGTAGAGAAAGAAATCTCCGCCGGAAATCTGCAGAGCAAGAATTGTCAGAGATAGTTGTATGTACAATAGACCTCTGTATATGGAAAACTGGTAAAGTGCTCATGTGGAATAACAACAGATAGGAAGTGTAGACTGTCATTGAAATAAATGTGCATAATGCTAACCTTTAGTGCCATTGGTGTCAAACTTTAATCCTGTTCTGCATACTTTGGTTTTAACTAATAATCGTTGGATATCAAAGAACATTTGAAACATTTTTATATTAATATTAAAAGTCCTTTGAAAAATAATTTAAACTTAATCTCACCAGTCATAAAACATTCATACAGATTAAAAATGTATGTATTTATTTTAATGAAGAGGCCTAACAATTACATTAATTTATTCATTTTTAAATAAGTTGTTGGTACTTGTTGTGCCACATTTGACACCTTCACCTTACACCTCTAGTATGCAACCAAAGGCAAAAAAAAGGAAGCAGGTCCATAGCAATAAGTATAAAGACACTCACCTTTCCAGAAAGCAGGCAACCACTGTCCCGTTGAATCCTCTGTGTTCAGCACTTTTAACATTACACAAGAATGCTCCCCTGTCAGATCATTCTTGGAGTTTGAAAACATACAATGTGACAAAACTGTTACAAAACTATGCATACATTCGCCATACATTTTTGGGACATCATAAAAACAAGTGTTATTACAAATACTATGGCTAATAAAGATATTTACAGGGTAATTATAAAGCTGTGTCTGCAGTCAGAATAATTTCAGCTAGGAGTAATCAACACAGAATTCACTTTTGTATCGCTGTTTTCAAGGGGGATATTGTGTAGCAGATACAGAGACTGAGGAATTTAAACTCAGTTTAGTTGAAGATAATGTAAGATAATAATCTTTGTTTAACTGTGAGTTATCAACCCACTAGGTGATAACTCACAGTTATCAGCGATGGCCTAGTGGTTAGGGTGTTGGCCACATGATCGGAGGATCGGGGGTTTGAACCTTCCCAATAGGTTGCCCTGAGGTACCCTTGAGCAAGGTGCCGTCCCAATCACTGCTCCCCGGGCACTTTCAATAGCTGCCCACTGCTGCACGGTGTTTGGGTGTGCATTGGTTAAATGCAGAGGTCCAATTTCGTTGTGGTTCATTGTCTGCTGTGCTTTGACCTCGCAATGACGAGGGTTGTCACTTTCACTTTCAAATATTGGCTTGTTAACCAAACTTACAGTTCACGTTCCATTGAGGGTGAAATTATTTTGATAGGCAAACAAAAAACTTGTGATAAAGGTAAAAACAAAACAGAAATATTTGAATAATAATCTTATATTATTCAATTAACAATGCAATTGATCGTCACAGCCCTACAGTTAATTCAAAATAACTTATATGGTTGGGGAGTAAAAGATTTAGCTCATTCTGAAACAATGTTTGCATTTTAAGTAAGGAATATAAAATGTAATCAAATTCAAAATGCACTGAAACAATAAACAAGCTCTTCCTTCTTACAGGGGTTTGTCTTAAATAAACTGGAACAAAGCCAGCCTTCTTCCAGAATCTGTGAAAAGAGAAGAAAGAAGAAAATGAAGAAAAGGCTCATAGTGCATTACTGAAAGGCTTCAAGTGTGATTCTAGTGTGCACTGATTTGCAGACGATTTACTTGAGCAGCTGTGTTGTGAGACCATAAGACACTCCCAGATAGTCCAGTCTCTCTGCTGTCCGTTCACCAAGTTTCAATAGAAGGGGTGGCAGGTCTGTACGGGGACACACTACCTCTTCCAAGAGGGTGACAGCCTATACACACAAGCAGGGTCAAACCATTCAGATAACTTTGATAAGGGAGTGTGTTTGGTAACTTATTTTACTTGTATCATCTTGTACAATTTAGAATGAGTTGTGAGTTTTCTCTATATTTTTGATGATACTTTTCCACAAAATAAATCTAAATGAGACAATACTATAATGAAACATTCTCTGAGCACATTACCTCGCTGCTGACTGAATTAATAGTGCCAGTAGTTTGCCGTTTACTTTCATCTAGCAGAGGAAACTGACCCTCATAGTAGCGCTGTAGCAGCTGCAGAGCACGGCTCCCATATCCCATCTGGGGGGGTATGGGAATTGTTAAAAAATATCTTCCCACCACTGACTGTCTAATGTAATGCAGTAATTTAACATTTTTAAAAAATTCATAAATCAAAAAAGATGGCACATCCTACCCCCTGGTAGTCTGGGTTCACCGCAATTCTGACCACCCTTCCACCTGAGAGGCCGCCAAATTCGAAATCTTGAAACTAAGCAACAAAACTGTTATTGATAACTGGTGACAACTCCATACCAAATGATGACATTGGAATTTCACAGGTAACTTTGGACATTAAAATAGGTCAGGATACCTGCTCTGACACAGTCCAGGGGATGAGGTCTCCTGAAGCTTTCTTCCCTCTTGACAAACTGTTGAGAATCGACTGACGGGAAATCTCTCCCTCCAAACACACCTTTCAGGCAAAGTTTGTCAAAAGCTGACTTCTGTAATCTTGGTCCACTTTACCAATTGAATGGGTTATTAATTATTGCAGCATGGTCATGAAAGTAAGTTAATTAGGGACTAATTAGGTAATTAACCCCAAAAGGTAAGACCAGAAGCCCCCCATTTAAAGGTAAATTATATTATTTTAAATGTTTATGTATCAACATTCTGGACTTATGTAAATGGACTTTGTTCTTATTGAGGCCATTTCTCCTGTATCAGCTGCCTGGCTTTTTGATATCATGAGGTTCATGAGAACTGTACATATAACTGTTGTTTTACTAGGCCATTGCCTGTTTGCTCATCCTTCAAAACTGATTTTAATTTAGGAGGCAATAGAAACATTACAACTGCATATGCTAAGTTTTTAGACCCTTTCCAATTTTTTCACATTTTGTATGTACTTTGTCACTATGTGAAGTGACAAAGCAAAAACAGATGTTAATTTATTAAAAACAAAAGATTGAAATACCCCAGACCAAGGAAACCTGCAATTGAGCTCTACTCCATCCCAATTCTAGCAGTGAAACATGCAATGCTAATCTGACTGGGGTCTATGTTTGCCTAATTAAGTTCACTGGACATAATAAGGAAAGGAATGGAGCTGATGCTGCATGTCAGAGCAGGAAAAAATAAATAAATGAATAAATCGAGCCATGAGATATTAAGAATTGTCCACAGGCCTATGTGACAGGAGTTTCAAGACATACAATTTTCAAAGTTTCCAAGAGCATAGCAGAATTCATTTTTCTCAAATGTAGGACATTTGAAAAATGAAAAACCTTAATATATAAAAATTTATAATATATAAAAAAAATATTCCTTAATATGGCCTACCACACAAACTCATTAACAGGGGATAAAAGGCCCTGGTCAGACAGGTAACCATGAACCCAACTGTCATTATGAATGAGATCAAGACATCCTCTATGAAGATGGTAGATTCTTATAGAAAGGATAACCATCAATGCAACAGTCAGGCCTACATGGTAGAGTGACCAACTGGATGCCAGACCACTAAAAGGCACATGGCAAACTCAATCAATGGTTACACTTCCACAAGACAACAATTCAAAGCATTCTTATTTTTGCTGCATCTAAAATGGATCTAATTTAATTAACTGCATCTAAAATTAATTGCAGAATTATAGCTGAAAGCTTTTAGCATTTTCCCTAAAGTCAAGCTGCAGATTGTATACCTGCACAACTGCTAAGACTTCTGGCAAAGAGTTGTGTGTTGGTGGAACAGGAGGCAGCAGACAGAAGAGATGATGAGCTGGAGCATCCGAGAGCAGCTGGAGGTCATTAGGGGAGTTCTGTGGGGGGGGGGGGGATTAGCCAGCATTCAATACTGCCTACATACGTTCAAGACAAAACCATATATACTGCACCTTATAGTGAGATGCAACATAGAGGGCCATAAGACGCTGCAGGAAAGCTTCAGAGGCTTTGTGGTAACAGAATAAAGTGTCTCTATTAACATAATATCTGAAATAAGAGGCTAAGGAAAAAAATTATCTTCAAAAATGCATGCATGGAAATAAAATGCCTTCTTCATCTATCCTGCTGTCATTTCAATAGTTTGCCATGAAGAGAAAAGGTGCAATACCAGAATTAATGGCATAGAAATGTAAATGTAGAGTCAAATGAAGAAATGGCAATGGATGATCTGCTGTAGTGACCCCTAAGGGGAGCAGCTGAAAGAAGAAGACAACAAACATTTATGGCATAACAGTAATATCAGTGTGAGGTGGCATGAAATCATCAACAAACTAAACAAACCAAGACAATTACTTTGCAGCCTTGTACCAAATAAGAAAAGAGTTTTGCCCCCCCTAGTGGATTTAAAATTTGACCCTTCAGGTATACAAATGTTATGCAGACTTATGAAAAATGGTGCTACACACACAAATGTGTTAAAAATAAAAGTAAAGCTTTAGACTTATGTGCAAATGGCCTGTTGCTTGTGGATACAGTTCACAGGTTTCAGGCAAAGGACAGCCTGAGATGATGCGCGGCACACTCAAGCAATCCAGACATAAGAGTTCATTCAGCCACTTTTCCACAGGATCTCCCGGAGCATAACGAATGGACTCGTGGAGAGATACTTCATGGAGAGAGCGTGCTGTAGAGTACATTCACAAATGAGGAATCACAAACTTACTGGCATAGCTGGTAAAAGATAAATAAAATTAGTTTATAGTGAAATTGCAGAGCTAGTTTTTATTCACATTGTTATGGAAAATCTTAGTCCATAGTCATAATTTTCCATGTAAACAAATGGGCATAAACTAGTGTTGCAAAAAAAGATGCTTTTAAAGGTACACATATTGGGGTAATGATACCATCTCAATAGCAGAACCTAGTAGTATAGCACAACATGGGTTGGAAGTCTGACTAAAGTTAGGAGTCAGTACAGTACTAACATTTGTATCCTAAATAAACTCAGTGTTGAAATGGATTTACATCAAACTGAAGAATGCATACTCTCTCAAAAATAATGGCACTGGTAATATAAGCCTGCTTAAACAAGCATGTAATACACAGAACCAATGTTTTTTCATCCAAATGTACAAACTTGAAAGGCACAACCGTACACATTTGTGCTACTACATATGAAATAAAATGTATCCCATTTTCATTCCGTGAACCGAGTACCACTGAACTTTATAGCTGAAGAAAAAGTGAATGATTAAATTATTTCTGAATATATGATTATATATTTTGAATATGTATGAAATATTCAGTATATGAAAAATATTTCCTGAATAAATCACCCATGTATCATCTGTTCTTTGAAATAACATTCTTCATTTTGAAACATTCTGAAAATGTCTTTGCATGTTTCTTCACACTGGGTCTCAAATATTTTGCAATCATTCATGACTGAACCAATGTTCTATTCATTGGCATTAAAGTCTTTTTTAAGTAATCATATCTATCACTCTGGTCTGACTTTAGCCCACAACTGTGTGGACTTCAGCTTCCTCATAATTTTCTATGTTGTTGCCTTAATCAGTCATTGCATTACATGAAGCCATAGTCTTCGGTCAAGAAGGTCCTTAATATTTGGTGTATAATAAGGTTAGCTATTTATTATATACTTCCATTTTCACTGTTTCAGAAATCACAATATTGAAATGTTTCTTTACTTCTAATGAAATTACTTTAAATATGGTCCTTATAACATGAAGGCTATTTCAGAAGGACATCATTGCTAACTTTGGGGTTCATACACACTAGCTAACACTTGTCATTGTGAGGTATTGATTTACAATGGTACCTATAATGCATTCATGCTTAGCCATAAACCTCAGAGCGGTTGCAGAATTTTAAGATTCTTTCCGACCCATTCTGATATTGTTCAAATTGTTTAATTAAATTTTGTGATGCCAGACTGCCATTACTTGCCATGCAAATCAATGTTTCAGTCTCTTATTTTCAAAACCTGTTACTTGCATCTATTAGTAAGCATTTGTCGCAGTAAAACATCAAGTTTATTTGGTTAACTATAAGTAAGAAGGGAAGCTGAACAGAATGTGATAGTTGTATGTTTTGCTACTACAGCATGGAATCAAAAGTACCTGCTGCCAGCTTGGCTGTGCTTGTTGTTCTATTTTCAGCAGTGAGACTCTGTTGGCTATCAGTGTTTTGTTGTCTGAGTTGCTGAATCAGTTTAAGAGACAGTGAGCGTCCTGTGCCCTCATACCTGCAAACAGTCAAAAAGTACAACTGTAAATGTGGAAACGGATTTCATTTGGCTTACAACATAAAAAGAACAGAGAACTTAGTAAGTGAACACAATAACTTGTCATTATGAATACACAGCACAACACACAGTGAGACACAAGGAAATGCAGCCTCTGCGTTTAACCCATACATACATTTGCAGCAGGAGGCAGCTGTTAGGGGGGGGGGGGGAGCAATGATAGGGACGGTGCCTTGTTCAAAGGTACCTCAGGGCAACTTTCTGGTCTGAGATTCAAATCCATGACCTTCCAATCAAAGGGCTTAGTCATTAAACTCTAGGCCACTACTGCCCTGTGTTTTTTGTATTTTTTTATTACTAAATGTAAGCACTAATTAAAGCACTGACTTAGCAAGGTCCCATGTATTTTTAAACAAATTTGATTTAAGAACCATGACATAAGCTTGGACATCCCAGTTGAACTTGTAGCAAGTCATCTGCAGCCAGAGAGCAAACTAAAATGATTGAAACTGTATTTGAACAATGCAAAATCAGTTAAATTAAATTTCTTTCAGGGTAAGCACATTTAACGAATGAGACAATGCAGTCATTGTAAACACACTGTAACATTTAGCATCCTGACCCATTGACTGTAGAGGCCATGAACACAAGGTAAGGCCCAAGTAGTTTTTTCACCAGAGGTAAAGGGATAGCAGCAGCTTCATCAATGACCACCAACTCTGCCTGACCCAACTTGACAGCATCAGCGGGATGAATGTACTGTAGATGATAAAATTGTGAAAATATGCTTGAAATTTGTAAATTCTTCTTTTGTGAACTATACAACCATAAAAAAAGAAATTTAAACACTTGAAATGCAGCCAAGAGATATACCAATACACCTGAATGGTCTGTCGATGTTCTTTGAAGATGTTGACTCTGACCACAGCTTTATTAAATTCGGGGTTTAAAGACTGGATTATCTCATAATCCAGATGTTCCTGTCAGAGATTGAAGATATTTCATAGTTACAACTACATATTATTATGATTTTAATATTCTGAAACATGAAGACTACTACCTCATACTGAATGGCATCAAAGCCTTTGAATATGAACTCAAACAATGTGTGCAGATTGTCTGGACTGGGGGAGGTGACAAAGATGTTGGAATACCTGTAAAAAAAAGTTCAAATAGTTTTTGAGAATGAGCCAAAAGTCACATATCAAAAGGTAGCAGCTAATAGGATATGTGAGAGTTTGTTCACAATGCGCAATACCATTTCACTTACCCAAAGGCAACAGCTCCGGCTATTGCCAATCCCAGAGCTGCAGACTTGCCCCGACCTCTGGCAGCAGTGAGGGCCACAGTACTCCGAAGCGTTTTTTCAGAAATTGCTTCGATAAACTTCAACACAGCTTTAGCCTGTTAGTTGCACATAAAAATAAAATGAAAAATGAATAAAATTAATGAAAACCTCTTAAGATTCATTAATAATATATAGGTCTAGATAAATTAATATATGTCTAGTTCTGATTCCTAGGAATACTGTGTTCTCAGGCAGTTTTTGGAAGCAGCAATTTCTTTTTAAGTTTATTTTTATAAATAGCTTGCTTATATATTCTGAAATACATTGGAGGAGGCCTGTTTTCGAAATTAAGTTGAGAGAAATCAGTTTGAACTTGAGTAGAAGGAAAAATAATGGTTACACCATGACAGAGGACACTGGCCCGCCAGGACTAGAGTTGTGCACCTCTGGGTTAGGAACCTGGTCCGATAAATGGAAGAATGTATGATATGTATGTACTGATATCTCCATTCAAAAGAGAATAAAGTCCATTATCAGGGCAGGCCTACACACTGTACAGCTGTTGAAGATTCTAAACGGATTGACTATGATTCCATTCAGAATATTAAACTGTCGTCCTCAAAATGGGTCACGAGTCCCAACTATAAGAGTTGGTCCCTCTATAAGACACAATTTGTCTCCAGATACATTGCTATATACAATAGTTATGTTTTGATTTAGTTATGTTTTGATTAACTGAAGCCTATAATTGGGATCAGCCACAACATTAAAAACACTGACAACTGAAGTGATTAAAATTGATTATCTTACATTTGCACCTGTTAGTGGGGAGTAATTAAAGAGTCAGTTAATATCCTGCAAGCTTGAAAAACAGGAAAGTATAAGGATCTTAACAACTGAGCAAACATTTTGATAGCTAGAAGAATGAATCAGAACATCTCCAAAACCTCTAGGTCTTATGGTTTGTTTCCCTATTATGCAGTGGTTAGTATCTTCTAATGGCAATCTAATGCCCCTGAACCTGGAAAAAGTAATGGTTTATGGGGCACTGACTGCAATCTCATAATAACATGCCAGTTTTAAGGCATACCTGGTCCATGGTTTTGCAACAATCCACTAGAACACCCACTGGTTGTGTGTCAAACAAGGATTCCTTCAGTTCTCTCAGTTCCAGTTCCTGTGGGGATGGGCCATCCTCCTGTTGGTTTAGCCACAGATAATGAAGAACACCTGTCCAAGTAAATGGTCAAAAACTAGTGTGGATAAAACATACCTGTGTTTTAGGTGGGAGAGGTTTGATGCTTGCAATGTGCTTAGAAATTGGCAGAACATTGAGCTGATCATCAATGACCACACAGGTCTTACAGGCGGAGAGAGACAAGATAAATCTGTGAAGGTAAAGAGGTATAGTGGGAGGAAAATTGCATCATTTGGGGTGTGCATGTCCTGCATCATTTCACCAAAAGAATCGAAACAACTTTCACCAGAGATTCATTCAAAATCAGTATTTAACTACCCTACACAAGATCCCATGTACCTTTCATTAAACCTTCCAACAACATCCTGATGAGCCTCAGTTCGATAGCGTGAATGGACATCCTAAAATATCATGAAACACACAGACATGAAAGAACACACAAATATGTTGTCTGTATTTACAAACATTAATATATCCCAAACATTCTACAAGCCATTTACCATTGTCATTGTGTACAACTGCTTCAGCGAGTTCATTGTCCTTAGCAAAATCACTACAATGCCTCCACCTTCAACTGTCTCAATTGTTCGAGCCAGCAAGTTGGGAGTTATGGCCTCAAAGTCCTATAAATAGGAGTAAAATAAAATATGTTGTAATATCAATCCAAGGTAACTTGGGTTTCAATAGTTATTAATTATGACCAACCTGTAGAACACACATGCCATACGTGTTGCCCAGGATTTTGTGAGTTTCACTGTAGTAACAATAGCGAATGTTGGTGGCAGCAATGAAGAGCTCAAAGGGGTCATCTTGTTTAAGATTCAGAGTGCCAGTTTTTATCTTTTTTTGCAGATGTCGCATTCTCTTCTTGCGGTTGCTGAAAAATAAACTCATTAAGTCAAAAAGGCTGTGAGTTAAAAGTGCATAAATTGAGATGACTGCAAAGCAAGATAGTATTTAAACTGGAAAATTTGCAACTATACCTGCTGAATCCAAGCTCCTTCTTATAACACCAAAGGACAGATGGACGTGCTCGCACTGTGGCTTTGGAAAGCATGTGGTGCAGAATGACAACCTACAGCAAACATGGACATAAAACAAGAGCATTATTACCTCATGAATGTGAAAACATTTTCAATAAAAGGTTTTAATTGGACCGTTTATATCACTTCTTACCCTTGAACAATAAGTAGTTGTGATGATAATATAATAAGTTCATACAGCATGTGAACAGCAATCAAATTACACTGAAAGTGAAAACTGTTGTGAAGACACCATAGCACACCACAAAGTATACCACAATTAAATGCTTTTCTGCTGGGTGCAGTACTTTGCTCAAAGAAACCTTAGGGTAACCTACTGGTCCAGGACACAAGCCCTTAACCGTCTGATCATGGGACCTGGTCATTAAATAAACGGCCAGTACTGCCATAATTTCTTATGAACTATGCTTTTTATTTTTACATTTTTTTAACATACAAAGAACAGATTATGAACAACAGGAAACAAGTCCAGATGTTCTGATCTAAAGAAAGGTATAGAAACAAAACAGCAAATAACAAATTACTGTAAAAAAAATTAATAGAATTGGAATTGTTCGTTGTTTAAATGAGCTTACACATGCAGGTCAGGTCAGGTCAGGTTTAAATGCCTCAAATCTGGTACCTGGTAAATGCTAAACTGGTTGTCTCTTCAGTTTCTCTCACCACAGTTCAACTGTGCTTTCGGGTTTGCCGTTTCCTACCTGATCTCTGCCGTGGTCACCCACTATGACAAACATCGTGCGATGCTGCCGTAAGACTCCATTTTCGATTTGAACCCTAATACGATTATCAACCTTCTTCCGAACTGTCGCCATGCCGATCAGGATCTAACGACAGAAAAATTACCATTTTAGCATCTCAACCACAAAAGGTGGCTGAACAACGAGTGAGCAACAGCAGTCCGCGACCAAAAGAAGGGGCACGAGAAACATCATGCAGTTCTTTATTTTCATAAAACAGGGTTCATCCCTGTGACTGAACTGTGCGACTTTCATAGCGTAAAAACGAACACAGCCACAGACGTCTCACCTTATACGCCGCTTTAAAGATAGTTGTTTTCTAGGAAAGTTACAAGGAGCCGAAGCGGACCATTTCACTCGTCCACACTTTTACTGAGTCACGTGGATCCACGGCGCCTTGGGAAACGTCATCAATTCTGCGACGGAATGTGATAGAAAGGACCATGTCGTCATTATTGTCGTTAATATTGTTTTGTAACTTCTACTGGATCTTTTGGGTACATTAGCAGTTTGAAAAGCAGCATTTCCATGGCCTTTCACATTAATGCTTTGTTAAAAATACTCTTACTTAGTCTATCAGTAAGTTTTCTTCCTAGATTTTGTCTGTAGCCGCAACGGTGTGAGCTATGTTATTTCCAGCCTGTTTTGAATAAGCCAAATGGGACTATTTTTTAAACAACTTTTTATTTTAGTTTATTTTATTTTTAAATAACAAAGTTTAAAAAATGAACAAAAATAGCTGAATGACTAGGCAAACAAAGCTACTCCTCTTCTTTTTCTTTCGGCTGCTCCCGTATAAAGGTTACCACAGCGGATCAACCGTCTCCATTTCATCTTCCTGCTTCAAATCAACCATCTGTATGTCTTATTTCACCACGTCCATAAACCTATTCTTTGGTCTTCCTCTTTCCTGGCAGCTCCATCTTCAACATCCTCTTTCCAATGTAATCGTCATCTCTCCACTGGATATGTCCAAACCAATGCAACCTTGCTTCTCTAACTTTGCCTCCAAAACGTCTAACCTGAGCTGTTCCTCTAATATACTCATTTCTAACCCATTCCAACCTGCCTGCACTCTCTTCTTCACCTCTCTTCCACATTTGCGTTACTCTGAACTGTTTATCCCAAGTATTTAAACTCCTCCACCTTTGTCACCTCTACTCCCTGCATCCTTACCACTCCACTTTCCACCCTTTCATTAACACTCATGTATCCTGCCTTTGACTAACTCACTTTCATTCCTCTCTCTCTAAAGCATATCTCCATCTCTCCAGGTCCTCCTCAAGCTGCTCCCTACTCTCACTGCAAACTACAATATCATCAGCAAACATCGTCCACAGAGACTCCTGTCTAACCTCATCCGTCAACCTGTCCATTACTATTGCAAACAAGAATTGGCACTGATCCTTGATGTAATCCAACCTCTACCTTAAATGCATCCGTCACTCCCACTGCAGATCTCACCACTGTTACACTGCCATCATACATATCCTGAACTACTCTCACATACTTCTCTGTAACGCCTGACTTCCTCATACTCAACTCATACACAACTCCTCTCTAGGCACCCTGTCATATGCTTTCTCGAAGTCCACAAAGGCACAATATAACTCCTGACCTTCTCTGTACTTGTCATCTGGTCCAACAGCCTTTCCATTCATCATCCTCTTCATCACTGCCTTATTTCCATCTTGCTTATTTGCTGCACTTCCTGGTTCACTATCACAATTTTTTCTCTCTCATTTTCTTCATTCATCAGCCCCTCAAAGTACACTTCCATCTGCTCAACATACTTACAGTGCTGACCCTGTGCTGGTTACTGCTCAACATACAACATACTTACAGCCCCCCTGGAGCAATTCAGGGTTAAGGGTCTTGCTCAGGGACCCTGTGCTGGTAGTGAGAAATCCCATAGGTGGGATTCGAACCTGGGACCTCTTGAGCCATTGGTCTACAGCCAAGTACCCTACCACTAGACCACCACCACCACCACCCTACAGTTAAGCTCTTTGTCTCCTGTCTACTTTCTTCATATCTCTGTCCCACTTCTTCTGTGCCTCCCTCTTCTTTTGAATACACTCCTGGACTTCTTGGTTCCACCACCAGGTTTAGTAGAGTAGAGTGATCTTTTATTATCCCACAAATGGGAAATTTGGGCGTTACAGGGCTCTTAAAAAAGACAGGTGTATAGAAAGAGAAGAAAAAATATATAAAGATATAGAGGGAGAAAAGGAACAAGTATCCTCCTTCTTCCTTTCAGATGTCACACCAAGAACATTTCTAGCTGTCTGCCTTATCACTTCTGCAGTAGTTTCCAAGCACTCCGGTAACTCCTTAACAGCTCCCAGTGCCCGTGTTAGCTCCTGCCTGAATTCCACCTTGCAGTCCTCCTTCTTCAGCTTCCACCACTTCCACCATCTTATGCTGATTAGCTACACTCTCCCCCTGTCACTACTTTGCAGTCTCCAATCTCTTTCAGACTGACCCTCCTGCAAAGGATATAATCCACCTGTGAGCATCTTGCTCCGCTCTTATACGTCACACTGTGCTCCTCCCTCTTCTTAAAATAAGTATTAACTACAGCCATTTCCATCCTTTTCACAAAATCTACAACCATCTGACCTTCAGCATGCCTGTCCTTCATACCATATCTACCCATCACTTCCTCATCACCTCTGTTACCTTCACCAACATGACCATCTCTTCCTTCTCACAACCAAACTGGGGCATAAGCACTTACAACATTCATTATCATACCTTTAACTTCCAGCTTCAAACTCATCACCCTCTCTGACACCCTCTTCACCTCCAAAACACTCTCCACATACTCTTCCTTCAGGATAACACTTACCTCATTCCTCCTTCCTCCTTCCATCCACACCATGGTAAAACTATTTAAACCCTCTTCCAATACACCTGGTCTTACTACCCTTCCATCTAGTCTCTTGCACACACAAAATTTCAATTTCAATTTCAATTTCAATTTATTCTTGTATAGCGCCTTTTACAACAAAGTTGCCCCAAGGCACTTTACATTGAAGGTCGATGATGGAACAGGTTACAGTAATAGATGTTAAAGCCGGACGACTACGGAGGAGAGGAACCAAAAACTCCACTATGTGGAGAAAAAAAACCTCTGAGGGTCCAAGGTCAACCGGCTACCCAACCCCCTTGGGTATACTAACAGTACAAAGTTAGTTTGGTTTTAAACTCCAGGATCAGTGAGGAGTCCCAAGTTGCTTCCAGGTACCGATGAGCCGCCAAGGGTCCCTTGGCGCATCAGATGCATCACACAGACCAGATGGTAGCTCGGCATTGGACTCAGGTGATGACCACAGCGGGCCCACCCGGACATGTGGGGAGAGAAATGGAATGAGGGGGTCAGTAATGAGCAGGATCCAGTAGTGATAAACACAGAAATGAAACAACAGTGCGATGGCATGTACAGCAGCACCAGCGACATTAGTAATGGTGCACTATGGTGATTGGTGCGGGTAAGCTAAACTAAAGAAGTAAGTCTTCAGCCGTGATTTAAAGACTGAGACTGAATCGGCATCCCGTACAGAAGCAGGCAAGCTGTTCCACAATCTAGGTGCCCTGTAACTGAAAGCTCGTGCTCCTATACATTTATTTATGCGAGGGACAATTAGAAGATCTTTATTCTGGGATCTAAGTGGGCAGTTAGGTGTATAGGTATTAAGCAGTTCGGTTAGGTATATTGGGGCAAGACCTTTAAGTGCCTTGTAGGTTAAGAGGAGGACCTTGAAGTCAGCCCTGTACCTAACAGGAAGCCAGTGAAGCGAGGAGAGTATGGGAGTTATGTGGTCGTACTTCCTGCTCCTGCTAACAATCCTAGCGGCTGTGTTCTGAATGCGCTGTAGGGTGCTTAATGTGCCCTGAGAGCTTCCAGAAAGTAGGGCATTACAGTAATCTAATCTACTGTATACAAATGCATGTACTACTTTTGCTGTGTCTTCCATTGACAGAAAGCGCCGTAGTTTGGCAATGTTCCGAAGGTGCAGGAAGCATGTCTTCGCAACTACATTAACATGGGGATTAAATGAAAGATTTGAATCGAAAATAACAACAAGGTTACGTGCCAGAGTACTAACTGAAAACTTCAACCCTGCATCCCGGATATGCGAAATGAAGTTGGCCCTGTCTACATCGCTACTACAAAACAAGAGCAGCTCAGTTTTTTCGGGGTTTAGTGAGAGGAAGTTGTTATTCATCCAATCCCTAATATCACTGAGGCAGCTAATTAAAGTGCCGGTTGATGCTTTATCACATGATTTAAAAGATAAGTATAGCTGAGTGTCATCAGCGTAGGAGTGGTAACTAACATTATGCTTCTGTATAATAGTGCTTAGTGGGAGCATGTAGAGGGAGAAGAGCACTGGGCCCAACACCGACCCTTGTGGGACTCCATAGTTAACTAGTGACATAGGTGAGGGGGTGCCATAATCATCCATTTGGATGAAGTAGTAACGGTTTGTAAGATAGAAGTTGAACCATTTAAGGGCTGTCCCGCTAATGCCGACAGTGGAGTGAAGCCTATTTACTAAAATGGAGTGATCTACCGTGTCGAACGCAGCACTAAGATCTAAGAGAACAAGAACAGTGATGTTTCCTGCATCACTCGAGACCATTATATCATTCACCACTCTAGTTAGAGCAGTTTCTGTGCTGTGGCCAAGCCGGAAGCCTGATTGGAATTTATCTAAGAGGTTATGCGTGTCTAGATATGACTGCAGTTGTCTCGCAACTAGTTTTTCTAGAATCTTAGAGAGAAACGGGACATTAGAGATAGGTCTATAATTACTTGGTGAGCGAGGGTCCAAGTTAGGTTTTTTAAGCTGTGGTCTAACCACTGCTGTTTTAAACTGATTGGGGACTACACCTGAGGTCAAGGATGCGTTCATGATATCAAGTATAGGTGTTGATAGTACTCCTAAGGATTCCTTCAGGAGCTTGGTTGGAATGGGATCTAACCGACAGGTTGTGGACTTTGCCTTGGTTATAACGGAAATTAGCTCAGAGTTATCAATGAGATTAAAATCACTAAAATATTGTGAGCACTGTTCTGGTAGTGGATTAATTTGAGGGCTAATAGGGCACATTTGGAGCCTAATGTTGTTAATTTTATCTTTAAAAAACTTAAGAAACCTATCGTTAGTAATACTACATGCTAAAATGACTAAAATGTCATGTCAAAAAAATCAACCTTCCTTCTCTCCATCATATCAGCTAATTCTCTACCTTTAGAGACTTTACTAGTCATGCTGCCAACATTCAAAGTCCCTACCCTCACTTCCACTCTCCTGCACTTCTCTCTTCCTCTCCCTGGAAATTCTCCTTCCTCCTCTTCTTCTTCTTCTTGTCTTTTGGCCAACAGTAGGCCAGTTTCCACCAGCACCCTGTAGGCTAATAACACTGGGGGCAGTCGTTGTTAACCTGGGCCTTGATCGATCCAGTATGGACATCTGTTTTGTTGTCCACATATTGATTTGGCAAAGTTTTACACTGGATGCCCTTCCTGATGTAACCCTCCCCATTTATCCGAGCTTGGGACTGGCACGAAGAAATACAGTGGCTTGTGCATCCCTAGTGGTTGGGCTGGGCAAACAAAGCCACTGCTAATATTAAAACATTTAAATTTCTAAATTACCAGTATTAGTGATATTATGAGCACTGATGTTAATAATCGTAATAATAATATCATAATATAAAATAAGTCCTTAAATATAAAATGGTAATTATGGCTGAGCTCATCAGATGGTCCACACCTGGCCATTTCAGATTCATGAACACTTCAGATTCAGATTGCTTCAAAAAATCCAGTTAAATCAAGTTACTCCAGCTTGGAGGGCTTTTTTTGTTTTGATGTTTTTTCCCTTTGTTTGCTAAATGCTTCATTGGCCATATACAGATGGATGCTTCTTTTCAACGGTAACAGCTAGGCTTCTTTTTGTTTTTCTTTCAGCTCCTGTTGGAGGTTGCCACATTTCTTCCTGTCCTGCATATTTTCTTTCACAGTGACCCCCTGCATGCCCTCTCTCACCACATGCATAAATCTCCTATTTGGCCGCCTTCTTTTCTTGCCTAGAAGCCCCAACCTCAACATTCTTTTCCCAATATACTCAAAATCTCTCCTCTGAACATGTCCAAACGCAATGCAATCTTGTTTCTCTTCCATTCTGAGCTGTGTTTCCATTTTTCTCATTCCTAATCATCTCCACTTTCTTTGCTTCCACATGTAATTAATCTGGAACAATGGCCTTTCCATTCTTCATCCTTTTCATTGCAGCTCTTATTTTGCTAATTTTCTGCACTTGCTGGTTTAATTTCTTCATGTTGTTATTATACCCCTCAGTATACTCCTTCCTTAACACACTCTGCTCACTTGTAAGCCCAGGAGCCCATAATGGACAGTCTGAATTTAGGGACAGACAGCAGCTGCTTCTTCCTGAACCAACATCATGGGCAGCAGTGGTCTAGTAGTTAGGGAGTCGGCCCCGGATCGGAAGATGGTTTGATTCACTCACCAGTAAGGTTGCCCTGAGGTACCCTTGAGCAAGGTACCATCCTTGCTGGTAGGTACCGTCACTGCTCCCCAGGCACTTTCAATAGCTGCCCCCTGCTGCACGTGTGTGTATGGGTGAAACGCAGAGGTTGAGTTTTGTGTTGTGCTGCGGATAGTTACTTTATCCGCAGCACAGGATAGGGCTTTAAATGTGAAGAGTGGTATTTAAAGCTGAATGCAGTTTTGAAGAGAGCGCCAGTGAAGATTATGGACGACAGGATTAATGTGTGCTGAATATATAGAGGGTGAAAACTCTAGCAGCTGAATTTTGGATGTGGTTAGAGCAGGGTGGAGACCTACAGTATTATGGAGTAGAAAAAAATGCTGTCTTAGACCCAGAACTGATGTGGTCTTGAAAGGTTAGTGCGGAATCAAAGATAACACCAATTGCATACAGTGGGTGATGGTTTAATAACAGTGCCCTCGATTACCAGGTTTCTATAAGATGAGGTAAATGTGGGTGGTGATGGTTTAGTGGTAGGGTAGTTGCCTATGGACCTATGGCTCATATGGCTCAAGACCCAGAGTTGCTCCAGGGGGACTGTCCCTGTATTTAGGACATGTAAGTCGCTCTGGATAAGAGCGTCTACTAAATGCCGTGAATGTAAATGATACAGAACCAGTTAAGATGAGACAATCCAAGCCAACAATTGTGACTTTATCCCCAAATACTGCTAGGTTTGCTAGGACTAAATGTCTTTAAGAATTTTTTGTAAAGCCCAAGTAGCCTTTAGATGCATTATTTTATCTATTATCTCAGTATCTGGATTAATTATATTCTGAAAAACAGTGACAAAAGAAGTGAAGATACTGTTTTCTGATTGGTAATGTGGCATTTCTATGTATAATTGCTATACCAAAAAAAAAAGAATTAAGGTGCTATTGTATGTTGTTTCAACAAGATTGACATTTATTAGATTGTTAGAGCAAAAAAAAAAAAAAAAAAAAAAACCCATTGTGACCAAATGATCTGAAAGATGGGGGGGCATTTCCAGGTGTCAGTAGCAGAAATTTTGCATTCACTTTCCATGAAGAAGAAAGAGGGGGGAGGGGGGGGGAGAAAAAAAAAAAAAAAATCTATCAAGTTTACAGGCTAGCTTAAACCTTGACAGTGACTATTCACTTCTGTCTCAAAACCCATGGCATCTTCTAGATTTCAATTGAGAATTACCATAAACATTTCGTGCAGGACTAGTCTATTGTTTTCAGTAAGAGATTAAAACAGCCCTACACTACATGGTTATTAAAAAAAAGCAATCTTAATTTGCTTCAAGATTAAGATAACTACTTATTTATAAAAAAAAAATAAAATAAATAAAATTACTTTTAAAAAGGATGCATCAGTCCAGTCTTTAATTAAGGGCCTGGGAAAAGAAAGAAAGAAAAAAAAACAAAAAAAAAAAAAGAAGTATCACTGACTAAAGATTGTGAGAGATGGAACATGTGGATTTTCTGTGTCTGATTGAGCATTGAGCAGTAGGTGTGTAAAAGTCTTTTAGGATCGCATGGCTTGAGCATTTCCCCGTGAAATTCCTCGAGGTCCTTGCCCGGTGGAACGTTTGTAATTCTGGTGATAGCCCTCCTGCAAAACATTAAATGACAGAATCTTAAGCATAAGACAGAATTTTTTCTCAACATGTGAATATGGGGGGGGAAGAGACCCCACACAGCTAACCCAAAAGTGATCAAATTCAGACAAACAGAAAATAAATTTCATACTCTCTGATAGCTGCTGTTGGAGTAGTCTCGAGTGGTACCAAATTGGGCCTGTCCATATCCAGAATTTGGAGCTCCAGAGAAGGATGGGCGGTAACCATCATAGGTTCCTGCAAAATTTTATTTATTAACATTAAGTGAAAAGTGAAAGTGACTGTCCTGGTCATTGTGAAACGCAGCACAGCACAACAAAATTCAGCCTCTGCATTCCACCCATACACACATGTGCAGCAGGGGGCAGCTATTGAAAGCTGCCCGGAGAGCAGTTACCTCAGGGCAACCTACTGGTTGGGGAATTGAACCCACAATCTTCAGATCCGGGGCCAACTCCCTAACCACTAGGCCACCGCTGCCCCATGACAAATTTCCAGCTGATTAAACACTCATTCATCTTTCAATCGCTCATTTTCTTAGCTGCTTGTCCTGATTAGGGTCACAGGAATTGCTGGAGTTTATCACAGTTCTTACAGGGGAAAGGCAGGAAAGCACCCTGGAAAAGTCGCCAGTCCATCACACAGCAGACATACAGACAAACACACTCACACCTAGGAGGCAATTAAGCATCTCCAATCCACCTGCTGTGCAGATCTTAGACCAGGGGTCACCAACATGGTGCCCATGGGCACCAGGATGCCCCCAAGGACCACAAGTCACACATGGACCTGTTCCAAAAATAGCACAACTTACCAGTGAGCAGCATCTAAAATTTTATTTTATCCTGTTGCTATTCTTCTTTAATCAAATTTGCCTCTACATAGAAAAAGGTTGGAGACCCCAACCCCCAACCATCTTAGACAGTGGGTGGAAACCCACACAGACACTTGGAGAACATGCAATCTCCACTCAGTAAGCACCCGGACCGGGCCACCTGGGCTTTGAACCCAGGATCTTCTTGCCATGACAGACAGCTCTACTCATTGCAGCATCTCCACATAAATATGTCTTATAAATACACTATAATTTTGCCCTCCCTCTGGCCATATATTGACCATTGGAAATATAAAATTTAAGTTATCACTGCTCACCACCACACACACACACACACTAATAAAAGAAAATTCAAAATCAAAGCTAACCACACAAACTTTGTACCTCTAAAACCGTTGGAAGGTCCTCTATAGCCGTTGATCATACCTCTGGAGTTTCGAGGCCCACCACGAGACATACCCCGATTGCTGAAAAAGGACTGAGTCTGCCTGCTGAATGCAGGGTTTTGACCTGCTGACTGCTGTGACATGGGCTGGTGACCTGCTGAATTGGTAAGTGACTGGTCTTGGAAAGCACCAATTACTGTAGAACAGGAAAACAAGCAGACAATCCATGTCATTTTATGTTCTAGTCACAGTAAAAACCAAACATTTTATTTGTTTTATTTTTTTTTAATTAATCTAATCAGTATGCCAGAGATGGACATTTCAATAAGATTTTTACTTTGGGGTGGCTCAAGACATTTCCTATAGTACTGTATCTATCTATCTATTTATTTGTGTGTGTTTGTATATTTTATATATATTTTATCAATTTACAAAATGCAAAGTGAGCGAACAAAACAAAAATATAAATCAAACCAATATTTGGTGTTACTACCTTTTGCCTTCAAACCAGCATCAATTCATACAGGTACACTTGGGCAAAGTCAGGGATGTTGTAGGATTATAATCAACCAATTTTACCAAACAGGTGCCAATGATAATCAGTGTCACACATAGGTTGAAACAACCTACCAGCAGAGTTCCTTCAAAAACTGTGTGCAAGGGTACCTAGAAGAATTGATGCTGTTTTGAAGGCAAAAGGATGGTCACACCAAATATTGATTTGATTAGATTTCTCTTTTGTTCATTCACTGCATTTTGTTGATTGATGAAAATAAATGATTAACACTTCCATTTTTGAAAGCATTCTTTGTTTACAGCATTTTTTCCCCCCACACCTGCCTAAAACTTTTGCACAGTACTGTATATATAAATAAATATTATTTATAGTATACATTATAGATGTCATTAAATATAATACTATAATCTATACAGCTTGCATCAAAACGTGGTGGAAGGTCTGTTCTTGCTCACCAGACTGAAGCTGTTCTGATTGCATGTCTTTCTGTTCAACAGGTTGCTGTGCCTGGCTGTTAAAACTCTGGCTGTAGCAGTTCTGCTTAGCAGGGTCTGTTTCATTAGCTGGGGGGACAGGTGCATTAAGATTAAAGACCTGTAAAGAAAGCATAAAATTAAAAATTATTTAACAAGAAACATAACCAAACTGAATGGCTAATACAAATACAAGGGGGGACGGACGGACCACACACACACAGCATATTTCAGTACCTGGGCATTCAGTTTAAAATCAACCTAACCAAATATTAAAATAGCAGAGAAGCTCTGACTTCTCACACACACCTCTTCATTTCACAAAGATATTCTTTGAGACACTCAATGGTTCTGAAATTTTCTTGCATCAGTCTGGACACAATCCCTTCTCAAGCCTTCAGACCATTCTCATTACAACAAACAAAAATTTGAATCAGGAAAAATTGGGGATGCCGAGTGTTGGTCTGCATAGAGTGCATGAGTAACAACACTGTCAACTCTACACTTCTGGCATTAACCTTGTCACAAACAAACTGCACAAGGAGCTGCAAGGAATAGGTTTTCATGGGCAAGCAGCTGCATGCAAGCATCATGTCAAGTGCAATACTAAGCATTGAATGGCCTAGTGTAAAGCATACTGCCACAGAACTCTAGAGCAGCAGAAATGTGTTCTGTGGAGTGATGAAAAGTGCTGTACTGTCTGATGAATGAGTTTGCACTTAGCGGATGTCATGAGAACATTACCTTCCCAAGTGTGTGGTGCCAACATCAAGCTTGGTAGAAGAGGGTTAATGGTGTGAGTTTATTTTAGGGTTGTGCCAGACTCCTTAGTTCCAGTAATATAGCGTGATGTGGAAGAACTATACTAGCCCTGAACTCAACCCAATCAGACAGCTTTGGGATGATCTAGAACAAAGATTGCAATGCAGGCCTCTATGTTAAAACACCAATGCCTGATCATATAAATTTCCACAGACACACTGCTTTCCAAGAGTGGAAGGTATTATTCCTGCAAACTACAAATTTAAGCATAAGGATTTAACAAGATCTTGTAACACACAAATAAGAAAAGGCTGGGACAGTTTTGGGGGAGGGATCCTTACACTTATCATAGACCGTATAAACCTAGGAAAATGTAATTTGTTTATATACCTCAGTTCCTACATTCCATGCAAATCCAGTGGGATTATAAAGCAATACAATAGTTGTGAAAAGGAATGGCAATATTAAAAGAATTTTTTGACAGTGAGAATACAAAGCAATTAAGAGTTTGAAATTTACACCAAGTTTATGCAAGTAGAATGGTACAAAACACTTCAAGATCATTGTCATGTTTACAATTCAAAATCCTCCACACATTGTCTATTGTGGACAGGGTAAGATTACAGGCAGGCCAGTTCAGCCCTTCATGTGAAGTGCTGTTGTACCAAATCATAAGTACAGTAGCCCTTTGATCTCATCTGCATTTTTTTTTTACATAACAGCAATAAATTGATCCTATACAAGCTTTTCTTGGAATATGCTGCATGCCTTAAATGAAAGAAGTTTTATAGAATTATAGAATATTATAAATATTCTAGTATTATAAAAACTTCAGCATTTTGTAATTTGGATTATGGGGAAGGTCAGGGTGGAGACTGTCCTCTTAACACAGCATTACCGTCTGCATAGACTGGAATGGTGCTGCATTGACATTGATGCCGCCATTGTGACGGGGTTTGGAGTTAGGTTGGAACACCTGTGTCTGAGAGGTGGCAGAGAGTGTTGAAGGAAGAGACTGCTCAGTCAGTGAAATGGAGTCCTAAACAACAAAACAAACAAACAAAAAAACAAAACATGAACACAACTTATACTTCCAAATGAATCTTGGCAGAATAAATATGGCAAATGCCCAACTGGTAAGGCATTTCAAGATTGTAGGCTACTTGCCTGCATGGGGTCTACAGAGTCTGTCTGTGGTCGAAGGTCAGTGGTGTGTGATGGCTGGTACATAGACGGAGACGATGAAGAATAAGACTCCGGAGAGTGGGAGAGAATGGGAACCTAAAGTACATTAGATACACATGCACACTAGTCTGAAGAGACAAACCAAATCAAGCTGCGTGAAACGGACAAGGGTTGCAGCGGAAGTGGGAAGAGTGACAATCTGTATCATCAGCTGCAAGGACATTGCAATGACAATACAATGCTGTTGCAATGACAATACAATGCTAAATTCTTAGTTTTTGAGATTTAAATAATATTTTGTATAGCAAAAGGCACTGCATATAAAAAAAAAAAACATGAATTTGGATTTATTTTTCCGTCTGCAGTCCTTCAACTATGGTTCTTTGCAAATTCCAGTAGCATGTAACAGCTCCATACTAACCCACTATTTACAATCCTTAATAAGCAGCTTCCCTTCAAAATAAGTTGAAGTTAAATAAGCAGTGACCTATCCAAGTTGTTCGTTTGCATTTTGAGCCCTTTAAGTGATGGGATATGGTCCAGCACCCTACTGAAACCCTGATTATTATAAGCAGCTGAGAATAGATGGATCCTTAGTTTTCTGACTAAAACTATTCCACCTTTGGGTTTTAGACTCATGTGACAGGATTGATGCAATTAGTTCTCTTGCCAGTCCCCCCCAACAGACACACCCCCTTCATAACAGTGTTTTTTTTAATTAAATACTTTTTGCTTTAAGTATTCAGTCACTGGTTTAAGTATTCGTCACAGCAACGAGAACAAGTCTTCTTGTGAATGATTTAAGCTTAGCACACCTTTCTTATTCTCCCATTTCCTGCTGCAGAAAAAAAATAGCTTTGCCATAGCATGATGCAGCCACTATGCTGGATCTTCGAGATGTGGAAAAACAAAAATTCTATTGTCACAGATGATAGCAATTTTTTTTTAGCAAACAAGTCCACAAAGTGGTTTTGAAACAGCAAAAGCACTAAATCAAACCAGTCCACAAGTGTTTGCAAACATCCCCAAAGCTGCTCATGTGAAAATTTCCTTACCACTTCAAAAGGTAATTTTAGATCAACTGCAAAATCTAAAAGCACTTTTCAGTCATTTGTGATCAGCATCATATAGTAAAAACGTAATCAAATAAAAATTAAGCAGAGTGGTGACATGTTTTCTTGCAGAGCCACATTGTTTGCGACAGTAATAGGAGAATAGGACTGGGCAAAGGCAGACAAAACAAAGACATTTATGACCAGCAATAAAATGAGTGCACACTATAACATGTATAATATACAAAATGTGTCACAGATGTTAAATGACACAATTGCATACATAACATCCCCCGACATAGCATTTTAACATCAGGCCCCCTACAGGTCTTTGCTATTTATAACACATTTGGTTATTGAATGCTACTCAGATGGCGGTGGTCTAATGGTAGGATACTTGCCTATGGACCTATGGCTCAAGAGGTCCCAGGTTCAAATCTCACCTCTAGCTCAGGCTCCCTGAGCAGACTGTCCCTGTAATTAGGACATGGAAGTCGCTCTGGATAAGAGCATCTGATAAATGCCAAAAATTACTTAACATTATACAGAGTCAGGTTTTATCTGCAATGACCCAAAAATTACACACAACTACTTCTGAAACATGACTTCAACTATGCTCCTGTTCAGTTAATTGCTTGAGTACTTATACGTAATAGAGTGCACTGAAATGCGTCATTTTGACACTTACTTGCGTAGGATCAGGCTGTACTGGAACAGGAGTTTGTGCAAGACGGGACTCTGGTTGAGCTTCAAGTAAAGATCACAAACAAGATTTGAACAATATTAGTTCACATGAAGTCCCCGTATTTATCATAACATGCATAAACTGCTACTTTGTTGTAGTACGAACCTGATGGGCAAATCATTTGAAGCATCTCCATACTCTTGGCAGGTTTCATAGGCTGTGCTGATACAATAGCTGGGTCAAGTGGCTGTGCATCATAATCTAGCATGGAGTCCTAAGAACATTTAATAGGTGTGCATGTTTTAACCCAAGTGAAAATTTTGTTTACCTAACTATTTTTATCATAAGTGTTTATCATAAAATTCTTATTTTCTCAAAAGGTCCCATCAAAACCTTTTTTGTCTGTCTATATAACACTTAATATTTTTGCTGTGTGCCCCAATACCTCCTGTGGACAAAATATTAGTCAATCTGACACCATCTCCACTTATCAGAGGCCTTTCTAAATACCGTGTTTCACTTGGGGAATTAAAACAAATAAATAAATAAAAATCATGGTACAAAAGGAAAAATCTGTTATGATTTCTGATTTACAAACAAGCCTGTAGGATTAGTGTAATCAGCACACCTGCATGAAGTTGTAAGGCCCCTGCATTTGTGCCATGAGATCCTGAACCACTTGTTTTCTGATCAGGGGGTCTGGGGAGGGTATTGGAGTCACTAAGGTGAGTGCATGGGCCTCTGGAACAGGAGGTGTCTGAACAGGCTGTTGCATGGAATTTTCCACCTGAATAAAAAGGGATCAAAAGGCACTTACAGCCAAATACTTCTCTAGATACTAATGACCTTACTTGTATTGGTAACAAAACAAAGATTAAGTCTTTTACTTCAGCACTCCAGTCTTCCCCTGGCACCTTCTCACAGCTGGTGCATGTGGTCTCTGGAATGAACTGTCTATTTATAAACTGAATGGAGAGAAAGAAGGGGGGAAAAAAGTTAGTCACAAAATTCTTTTTTTTAAAAAAAAAAAAAAAAAAAAAAAAAAAAAAAAAGATAACAGCTCTAAAGGATGGGTTACCAGCTTTACTAATCAACCTGCCTGAAAAATGTATTTGGAATGAGATCTAATACAAGTTTCTTATTTAAAGTGTCTTAGACATCATAAACAGTTCCCTAGAAACTGGTGTCCCTGTCACCAGTGTTATAAATGTATTGGCCAGGCCAATACAAAGGAAAAAAGTTTAAGATTCTTCATTTTTTGTAAACTTGGACCATCTTAAACCTAGCATTCTGAAGGAAAAATCTTAGAAACAGCAATTTTTACACAAATGATTGACTACCAAGTTTGGATGATATACTTAATTTCAATTGGGCCTCAGGTCAGTGCCCAGCATTGAAACAGGATTACTAAAGTGGAAGATCTCAGAATTAGTGCTGACAAGAATAAGATTTCAGTATTGGCACTTCTTGGCCTCTCTGGTCTTAAAATAATTAAAAACCTAAAATGGCTTAAAATCAAAAATTAGAAAGTACTTTTTAAATATACCTAAACATTCTTTCAGTGAATACTTAAATGCATTCACTGTAATAAATATATATTTGCTGAAATAAATGTTTAGGTATTTTAGGTTTATAAATAAATAAATAAAGTTAGGAACCTTAGCATTTCAATCAAAAATAAACCTTGGTATAACTGGACTCAGTTTTAAACTTTAGATCACACGTGATGTTTGTCAAGCACAAACAGTTATATACTTTTATAATTTAAGTTTTCAAACAGCAAAATGTTGAAAAGATGATGATCTATGCTTAATGTTTTCCACACAACTAGACTACTGCACTGTTATCTAGATAACCCAAAACCCTAAATCCCTACCTAAGATGGATGTCAGGCTTTATTCCTACCTCTGTAGTTTCCATTAGAATGGGCTCTGGATATCCTTCAGTCACTTCACCTTCTGTAAGCAGAAAGACATGAAGGGTTAAACTTAGCTCCGATTAAGCTTTCGGCTGCTGCTTTTAGGGGCCACCACAGTGCATCAGCTTTCTCCATTTCTCCCGGTACTCTTCAGGCAACTCCATCTTCAACATCCTTCTCTCAATATAATCCTTGTCTCTCAATGCAACCTTGCTTGTCTAACTTTGTCTCCAAAACATACAAGATGAGCTGTTCCACCAACATACAAATTTCTAATCCTGTCCATCCTCGTCACACCCAACAGAAATCTTAGCATTTCTGATATGTAGAACAATAAAAATAAAATAAATAACAATAATACATTTGTTTTTATTTAATTACAGCTGGATGCATGTTTGGTGGATTGTGAGCCAAAGGACCGCATTAGCAAAAACTGACATAGGCGGTCCTTCCTTAAGAGATACTCACTAAACATTTCATGATAATTGCTTTGGAAATTGTTATTTATAAAATTTTAATAGAGAAGGAGACAGGACCACAAACATTTGAATGCAATGTTTTTGTTCCCCCATCTTGATCTCAATCACTACACAGACAAACAAATTGTTTTAGAATTTCTCTCGGCCTCAAATATTACACTGAAAAAGTACTTTTGTTATTTAAGCCCATTTAACTAAACAGAGCAGAAAACCTTTTGTTCAAATTACTTAAAATCAACAAAATAATCAAACTGCTCTATTATTATTATTTATATAATTAGAGACAGTTCTACAGACAGTGTAAATGAAATGAGTGACCTGTGTCTGCATGCAGCTCCTCTGGCTCAGCGGTCTCCACTACAGCTGTAGGCTTCTCCTCGTCCTCTGTGCAAATACCATTTTGATGAGACTGCATTTGATCAAAATAGCCACTCTGCACTACCCGCTCCACCATATCCTTCAGGGCTTTATCTAAAGGGAGAAATTAGATCATTCATCTAATCTGACAGACAACTCATGAATAGATGTCAACACTCATCTTCCTCTATAAACATATACATTATCCACACGTTCTGTGCAATCATCTCTCATAGATCTTGCCAAAGGTTTACAATAGATAAACATTGCTGTAGCCTATTTACATAAAATATATTAATAAGTGGAGGCATGTTAAGAGTATAAGAGATCTTTTAAGTAAACTTAATGTGTTTATATAATTTTTTTATTATTATATGGAACACATGCCCAATCAGGTTGTAAAGTCAGAGTTCAGGTCACTGTATTTGAATGGCAGCATTAAATGCTCAAAAATTACATTGATCAAACTACTGACTTAACACTTCTACACCAAGTCAACAATCTAACAGTAAATTCAGTGATTTAAGAAAGTTTCTAGATGCATAAAAAAAAAAAAAAACAAGAAACAGGGGGTTGCATTTGTGTTTGTCCACACACATGTTGTTCCAGCAACAGCTTTGTCTTTCCCCTCCAAAAAGTCCCATAAATGCTGTGAAGCTTCTTGATACTGATCAGACAACCTGCAAAAGGGATGAAAACAATCATGAACAGTAAATAAAAACATCTCATTAAAACACCCATACTTGCCTAAGTTTAACGATGACAAATGAATAGTGATTTGGGTGAACAGTAAAACAGAATACAGGACTATAATAACCTCATGTTTTGGTCACGTTCTGGCCCCACCAGCTTGTAGAAATCATCCAGAGCAGCAAGGCTGCTGTCGGTGAGCAATGCTGGCCCATCAGAACTTTGAAGGAGTTCCTGCCGCACAGATTCATCACCTAGCCGAACCAGAAGAAACTGCACTTCAAGAACTTTCTTTAGTCTTGCCTGTTCAGCCTCTTCTCTTTGGAGTTGCTCCCGCCGTGCTACCTTCTTTGCAACCTTCTGCATCTGTAGTACATGAAAAATGTTGTTAAACAATAGCCAAACTCTTTAAATACCAGTTCTGCTTCATAACAAGATAAACGTTTATAGCTTGATACAGCTACAGCTGTAATCTGGAAACATAAATGATCATTAACTTAACACCACATCTCTGGACCTTAAAACAGAACATGGCTACAGAGAAAAATGTGCTCACAGCTTTTAAATATCAAGCTAGTTTGCTGCATGTGATCTTTAATTTCTATTCATGTTTTACTTAGTCTCCATAAAAAAAAAATAAATAAAGCTGTTACTTTTGAGACCTTGTCTGTGTCTTGCTGAAAATATTTGATCCCTTGTGTAATGTTAGCCATCTGTGGCAGAGTTTAGGAAGGAACAAATGGCTTTGCTCTCTCTAAGTAGGCAAAATTAATCCTGCTCCAATCACTCTCAGCCGTGCTAGCTAGACCCCTCAAGCTTTCGTTGTGTTAGCACCAGTTCAAAAAAAAGATGTGGTTGTTGACTTCACCTGACTCTGAGCAAGCATTCCTGTTTTAAGGATATTGTGTGACATGAGAAACCTAGCTAGTGGTATGAATTAAACAATTAAATAGGGCAAAAATTTGGGGGAACTGTTCCCAGAAGAAACCGCTTACATCTTGATTCAGAGCAAGAAAACTTTTGTGCAGTTCCCGGGCAAATTCCAGGTTGTTGATAACTTCCTGGTACTTAGACAAAGCTTCCTAAATTGGGGGAGGGAAAAGGGGGGATGACAAAAACACACTTTTAGAACATGGGAACCAAATTAAACCAATGGACAAAAGTTAAAATCACACAAACAACAATTATGGGATGTTCCTTGTCCACTCACCAGTTGATCCTGATTAAGACGCTGTCCTTTGTTGTTCCTGGCATGGTAGTCATCAAGCTTGCCCTAAAAGAAGAATAATAATTTAAAAAAAAAAAAAAAAAAAACAATATTTTTCTTATTGAGCCAAGATGAAGAGATATAAAATTAAAGTCACAGGCATGTTTCGAAAAGAGCCCTGTTACACTTTAAGGCAGTTACACGATTGTACTGTATAGGTGATATTCAGTGTGAAGAAATGAATAAGAACATTCAAAACTACAAAATACATGATTCTAGGAAAACACAAATTGGAACAGAGACTAGAATGTTCCCAAAGATTAAACTGACATACTGACTTAAACCATAAACAAAGTGGACTGAACAGCCATAGACAATTATTCAATAAATCCGCCTAGTTTAAAGTACGAGGACTTGACTGCATCATAACCTTAGCGAACTGTTGTGTGCCACAATCGACAGTGAGCCTGGCGGTTATAAAGGTTGAAGAAGTCTAAAAAGTATCGATATTGCTGTGCAACATCAAGCAATGTCAGTGCAAACGAGTTATTAACGTCATGGCACTACCATCACGATCACTATAAAATAAATCGAATCAAACAGACCGTGTGTCCCAACAGACCTAAACATGATTAACCCGGTTTTATTTCAGAAGGCGAAGATATTTTGTGGTCCACTAGTGTCGAAGAAACGCTACCAACTAATCTTCCAAAACAAAGAAAAAGACAACAAACACGTAGTTATCCAAACAAGATATCAACGGGGATGTTTAAGACTAAATGTTTATGCAGTGCTCGCCAAAAATACTTTCAACAAGTCTAAAAATCTACTTTTAAAATTTTCCACTAAACTGTTTCGTTCTTGATGATAGCGTTAGCTTTATAGCTACCAAATGCTAACGTGTGAAAGACAGTCGCGTTCATAGGCCTCGCTGTGACCGAATAATCAGAAAATTTCTTGATAAATCCAACTATCAGAACCCACCATGCTAATTGGGAATTGCGTCATTATTAATTTTTTTTTAAAAACTGAGGTATTCTACAGCAATTTGGAAGTTTTAAAGAGACAAGAACACGTTTGTTGTCATATTACACAAGCAAGCACATCAATGGCCATCTGAGACACAGGAAACAGTTGACTACATGGGGACAATGACGATATGACGATTAATAAAACGTACCTTTTTCTTCTCCATATTGCGTACTTTCTTCTCAATGACACCCAACACCTGCTTCATGGCTTCTGATTGGGTCCTAGGTACTTGGTTCATTGATGCAGGAGCGAATCCCACTTCTGGGCTTGCAGACTTCACAGTCATGTTAGCATTTGTTGCCGAGGGCATCTAACAAAGAAAATAAACTGCTTTAAAAAGAGTAATACGAGGATCTATCCGTTATCTTAACCTCGCCACTACACACTGTACGAGTCCCCGGGTAATAGTATTATTGATTACGTTTCTAAATTGGCTTATAATTCCTTCAAACTAATACTTACACAGTTCTAGTTTTAGGGTTGATAAAGTGAGATGAATAGAAAGCTAATCCCAGAGATGTTTTTCTGAAGATACTGAAGTAAAATGTTATCTTGAATGGTTTATTCGGTTTATTCATAATATTCATGGGATTCAAGCACCAAGCAGACTAATCAGATGTAAGCCTTAGCATGTTAACTTTAGCCATTTTCCACGCAAAGCTGCAAGCCGAGCTTTCATTAAATGTGTCATATATACACATCTACGTAACATGGTAAAACAGTATCGTAAATAATAAATAACGTGGTGGCAAAACAAACGGACTTATTTTTAGCCCAACGTTAGCTCTACTTTAAGGACAACACCTCATGATCCTCAGTCAACACAGTACTTAGCTCACCTTAACACTTAAATACTCCAAAAAGCAGGACGAAATTATTGTCTTGGAGTATGAAACAACTTAAGTGTTGCTAGCGTTGCTCCTTTTTCTCTTTTAATGTGAAGTGGGATCCGCCCCGCCGGCCTCACCAACAACTGAGACCGAGCGAAAGGGGAGCAAATGGTTTATAAGGTAGAGAAGGACCACAGTGAAGCTGCCCGCAGTCCGCCTGCTTTCAAAAGAACACGTGCATCGGCTGCGTTTCAAAACGGAAATACGGCAGTTTGCAAGAATAACTAAATCTTATTCATAGATAGCTAAAGCCATTACCTTGTTGTACACTGTTACGAGTTTTCGCATCAGCCTGTCAGGCAAGAGAAGACGGCTTGTTTCCCTTATTAGAATTTAGAATCCGAGGTGTTTTGAGTAGCTCGGCAGCACGGTGCCACATTGGGTAGCGCTGTCCCCTCACTGCAAAGCCCTAACCATTACAAGCGGCCTTGAGAGTAAGCGAGTGGAGAAAGAGTTTAGGGTAGCTAAGAAATCGTTAGATGTCATGTAAGCCTCCTACCAAGATCAGTTACTCGTTGTGGCCTTATTCCCCGTGTAGATTAAAGCAATTGCCTGAACGATCGATTGGAATTACATTTACAGCCTTTATCAGACGCCATACATTGTATGTATTCTCGCATTTATTCGAAGGGCTGTTTTCTGGGCGTGTTGACCACTGGGTTAACTTCGTTACACTTCAATTAGGTTAAAGACATGGACGTGTATGTTTAGCCATCTATTTTCATGATCTTCCGAAATTTCGTTTAAAAGGCAAGCAAGCGTTTTAAAGCAAGCGATGGTAAGCAAGCGATGGTAAACCGCGCTTTATTCTAGATCTGGAAGGAAGTCTATAAAATAGTTTACTTCAGTTGCACTTGCTGGACAAACTGTAAATCATGGGGAGTGATTTACCTGTTGGCGTTAAACCAACAGGTCCAAGGCTGTCAGTTATCGCAAAGCACGTCGTTTGTCTTTATAGCAGTGTCTTTAAAGTATCAACCTTGTCACGTGACGGGTGCATCTTTTGGACCAGCCTCCACAACTGTTAGACGTCACTGACAAAAACGCAACGATACGGCGCTTCACATCAAAAACTATTGACTGGATAAAGGGATCCTTAATCTTTTGCTAACTTAGTTACGCTAAGAGGGTGAAACGTTTCTGTTAATGATTGTATTAAATTAACATAGGGTTCCTTCAACGTATAAAAAGTTAATTTGCAAGGTAGTCATATCAAAAAGTGGGTCAGTTAAATGGCAAATGCCTTGTTTTTCCCCCAGATATAAATTTAATTCAAATATAAACTCATTTACTACAGTTCCTTAGTAATTGTTGAAGTTGTTGTTCTGAATCAAAAACCATATTTTTCCTGTCATTGCCTTGAGCTGGGTTTTTTTTTAATTAACACTGATCTAAAGTATAAATGCAAAAGAATATAATCAGAATATAATAATGATATCTGGATTATCTTGATGCCTCTAATTGGTTGCGTATTGTATAAGTATGAACTGCTGTGCTTTCACCATGTTGCCCACAGGGTCACTGATATTTGTGAGCATGTCTTCACACTTCGTATCTATCTACTTGGCTGACAATATTGAGATATGAAGCTTTATGCTACATTGAACGTCTGCAGAACCTTTGTCAAAGTGTAATTGTATCCCATTTAGACTGTCAAATAAGATTTCTAATTTATTCATTTCCCTGCATCAAACAATGAGTGTAAGAAATGGGATTAACTTTGTCCAAACATAGATTTAACTTACATTTATCCAGAGCGATTTACATTTCTTAACTACAGGGACGTGTCCCTTGGAGCAACTTGGGGTTAAAGCTTCATTGATGATCCAGTGGTGGTAGTGCTGGAGGTGGAGATTCGAACCTGCAGTCTGTAGGCGAGTATACTACCACTAGAGTACCAACACAACCTGTATATATTTACAACCAATCCGCTTTTTAATAATTTTTATTGTAGCATTTATTGTACAGTTTGTGAGAAATCATGCATTCTGTGTAAATACACTTCAGGACAAACACATGCACATATTGTATTACTGATTATATTCTTTTGAATTTATTAAGCTTTTTTGTTGTTCTTTTTTGGTAGAAAATAACTTTTTTGGTAGTATAGAAGCCATGTCGTTCATCTCACCTAATATAGCTGAGGTGTGTGTGTTAGCTTTTCCTAAAAAAAAAAAATGTTCATACTGCTGAACCAACCGCAGAATTAAACAGCTTACTATATCACCTATTAGCCTATAGGTGGCGACCGACAGCTGCACATGACACAGATGACAAAACAAATATGGAGCACCTTATTTTAATCATTATATATAGTTTGTTGTTACATATAGTATAGCTTGCCATCAGTATTAGTGTACATAAAGCAGATCTTGACTCATCATTTGAAATGCTCGGTTAGCTAGCATTCTATTGAAGATCCTTATTGAACAGAAGTTGGGATCAACCAATCATATTTTTATTTTAGATGGATAGGACCAACTTTTGTGAGCCTTTTAGCAGTATTCAGTACACAGTAAATATTAGCCACAGTGTGACCAGTTTTCACTTAGATTTTAAAAATGGAAAACAGTGACAGCCCTATGCCAGAACTCTTATTTGTTTGACAAATACATGTTAAATATGTTAATATTACATATACATGCATATATAAATATTATATATTTATAATGTATTACAAAACTGTAAATCTTGGATGGGACCTATACACAGAACTGTGTAAAGGCAGTGATCCCTCTCTCATACTTTTTTTCTATTTGAGGAGGATTTCATGGGGAAGTGAAGCTCCATGACAGCCAGTGTCTCAAGTCCGATGCCTGCTGAGTTTCAGTCAGTCTGGGACAGTAACCCATATCACAAGTGCTGCTTCAGCCCACTAATTTGTATACTAATCAAAATGTGTCTCATAGCAAAAGACAAAATGCTTCTAAAAAGTTTAGTCTAGACAGGCCACTAAAGCAGGAGCCAATAATCACTGAATCTAAGGTTGGGCAGGAAGCAGTAGCCTGCCTATTGCTGTTTCAGAGTATGTCTGTGCTATCAGAAAGTCAACATGTCCAAGCTCTCCTCACAGGAAAGGGGTCTGGCTGAGTTTAATCATGTTGTAATGGACAGGCCTCCCACTGTTCCACAAGGCACTTTAGGAGCTAATTAAAATTATTTTAAATGACCAAAGTTTTGTCATACCCTGAACATGTTACTGCAAACAAAAAGGCTAAAGTTTGTTTCTCAGAATCAACCATATTTTACTTAGTAATTCACTATCCCATTGTATTATTACATTTCTTGTCATACATCAGAGATGTCAGTGTCAATTTATTTATGCAGTTCATTGCAGCACAGGACTGTTATTAAGTAACATGATTACAGATTTACCATTAGCCCAGCGTGAAGAAACAGATCTAGAAGTTACAGGGCTGGTTGAACATTGATTGTGTTCAATGTTTTCTTCTTTCATATTAACTGCCAGTGTTCAGATTTTATTACATTAACTATTTTATTTAGAATGGACTGTTTTAGGGTTGCTGACATCAGCCATATTTTCAGTGGGTACAGGGGCAAATAAAAGACACTGGAAGGGCTTTTCTGTGAAGTACCTAACTTGAAACTGGCTCTCTGAAGCATGTTCTCAAAAGCTATCCACCTATCAAGCCGAGCCATCTGGAGTCGTCTACCCAATCAGAATCCAGCAAAGTTGGATTGGACAAAAAATAGGAAGTCAGCATGGCTCCGAGTACCCCCTGCCAGGGTTAAACAGTGCTCATTTCCTGAACATCCTTTGTGTTTGCTCTGTCCAAGCCACAGGAAATGGTGGATGCCTCACATATTTTCAGCAGCATTGTTATTGTAACATGAACCACTAGAAAAAAACTACTAAATTGATTAACCATGAGAAAGCCTGGCTGTGGAATATGGTGAATTGAGAAATCAAATACATTATATTATCTAACACTTGCTTTGATAAAATGATATATATTATAACTGCTAATGGATTTATATAATTGATTTGTATATGATTATATGATTGATTTGATTTAAGATCTTTACAAATTGTTTATTAGATTAGGGTTGAATTGCCTGCCCAGGTTTACAAATTACTGATCTACTGTACTCTTCCTCATTAACCAGAGTGAATTTTGGAATTACCTTTACTACTCCACAGATAAATGTTAAAGTATTTTATTTATTTACAGTTTTATTTAGAAAAAAATGTTGATATGTGTGTCTGCATAACTTGTCATTCAGTAAAAAACAAACTTAATCTTCTAGGGCATAATGTTTGTCGGGTCCTACACTTTTAAAGTATGGCCAGCTAAAATTTATAACAATGGTTTACACACTCACCCAGTGCACTCAGAAACATTTTTTACATTAGTTCATGCCGCATCCCAGTGTACAACTGATAAACAAAATATACTAAAGTAGAATGATAAGTGAAGTCTCACTAAATGATGGCTCACCAGCATTGACTACTTCTGTTTACAAAAATAACTACTGGTTTAAAAAAAAAAAACAAGTATATAAACAAGTATTGAATAAATAAAATAGAGAGGACCTCTACTTAAAATGTAATGTTTATTAATAATGGTTTAGTTTAAATGCTTGAAAAGAATCATTAAGAGGTTTTGTTGCTCACAAATGTATCAATGAATAATTTTCCCAATATTTTTTTTTTCTTCTTATCAGGTGGGAATGCATCACTCCTTTTAAGCCCTGTCTAGAAAAGTTTGGTTGAGCTGAACTGGAGAAAAATTTTAAAATAAATAATATATTAGAGTAAATATAGCACCTCCATTGATCAGTTGAGTGATGTTATGTTAAATTTCAAAACTTGACAACTTAGATTTTTTTAAACATTTTTTTAAATTTTAAATTTTTTTTATTTATTTATTTTTGAAAACTACCTTTGAAAATTACATTAAGGTAGCCACCAGGTAAGTAAGAATAATCAGTATCAGCAGCATACAGTCAGTTACCACAGACAATATTTAATTGATCCAGGAGTTCCAACAGTGTTAAGCCTGTCTCAAAGCTGTGTATTGACTTCAACTGTAGTTCAAAGCATGTGAAATGGATCCCAGAGTGCAAATACCATATTCCATCACCTCTTAGTGCTAGTGGTTGAGCAGTGCTGAATTGTATGGTTTATCTATGGCGAAGTTTAACAACCAGCAGTTGCCTCCCTCTTTTAGTGAAGCCCAAGGCTCTGGTAAGATAAGATGAGTTCTCCCAACAGCTTTTAGCAAAGGACAATTGACAAGACCAAGGAGAAAAAAAAGGAGATGATTAGATGTTCTTATTGTCTTATGACCAACAAAAATGGGCAAGCAACATATTTAAAAGCCAATTTTTACTTAGTTGCTTTAAGAAAATGCATTTTTTTTTTGCAGCACAAAAAAATCTTAAATAAAATACATTTCTTTCTGAGGTAAAAATTAATATAGTTTAGCTTTGTAACATTTAATAGTTACAATTAACACCGGGGCAGCGGTGGCCTAGCGGTTAGGGCGTTAGCCACATGATCGGAGGATCGGGGGTTCAAACCCCTTCCCAATAGGTTGCCCTGAGGTACCCTTGAGCAAGGTACCGTCCCCATCACTGCTCCCCGGGCGCTTTCAATAGCTGCCCACTGCTGCACGGGTTTGAGTGTGCATGGGTTAAATGCAGAGGTCCAATTTCGTTGTGGTTCATGTGTGCTGTGCCGTGACCTCGCAATGACAAGGGTTGTCACTTTCACTTTCACTTTTTCACAAGTTAACGTGAATTAAACTTTTCATTTTTTTTAATGAGAAGTAAAGATGTAACATATATTTATATTATATTTATTATATAGTATATTTATTTAAAGGAACACAACCAAAAACAGCAAGGCCTAAAAGTGGTTTCAAAATAATGCACAGGTAAACACAGCAAAGATGAGGCAAGTAATCAAAACAACACAACATTGTAAACAACACAGATATAGCACACGAAACACATAAGGGCAAAACTTAACAGTAGATTTTCATGTATGTTTTAGTAAGGTGTAGTTTCTGTCTTGACACTCTACCATAAAGGCCTGATTTGTGAAATGCTGCACTGATGGTTGTCATCCTGTAAGGTTTCTTATCACTACAGATTAGTGACCATTAGGCTCTGGGTTACTTGTGTGACCAAGGGTTTTTATCCCTGTTTAGTTTGCTTCAAATTGCTTCTATTTGAGAACAATAAAGGCTACCATGCACTTAAGTTTAAATGACACAGGTAAGACGCAAGAAAAAGGCATAGACAAAGCACAACAGACAACCCTCTTCTAAAAATGCCACATGACATGTGAAGTTAACAGGGTAAACAGGTGACTAGACATGAGGATGGGTAGGAAAATGAACAATGACTGAGACAAGGACAATAATAGATCATAATAACACATAAGGCCAAGCATAGCGACTGGAACAGGAGCTAACAAGCAAGGACAGTTTGTGTATTATGCTTTGTCCATGTCTTTTTTGTGCCTTACCTATGTCATTTAAACTTAACACTGGAGCATATAATGCACACTGATACATTGACAGATCAGCATCTGCTAATATCTAATTGACTAATATCTAACTAAGCAGGAAACAGGCAGAGACTATGCAGGGCTGCAATCACCTCTTGCTGACTAGGTCTCAAATAAATCTTTGGCAGATTTCACAACCTGGGCAGATGATTGGGCCAAAGACTGTGTGACAGCACTGGAGGCTTGGTTTGATTTCTTAAACACACACCTTTGGGATTTCCTGGCCAAATAGCTGCAACTTAATTTCATCAGACCAGTTATTACTTTGCTTCTTGTAGTCTGAGGGTCACCTGGATTTTCTTTGACAAACCTTAAGTGGGCCTTCATGTACCTTACTTGTGGATGGATATATAGCATTTTGGAGTAAACCTAACCAGCAGCCATTTCTTTAATCATCCATCCATTTTCTGCCGCTTGTCCCAAACGGGGTCGCGGGGGAGTGCTGGCGTCCAACCCAGCGCACACAGGGCGAGGACGGGGGATGCACCCTGGACAGGTCGCCAGCCCATCGCAGGGAGCCATTTCTTTAATTTATTTTATTAATTACAGTTCATTTTGAGAACTAGGCTCATTGTCAGATGTGACAAAAAGCATTTTTGGCTACAATAGGAAGTTTTGGTATGGAAAAAAAAATAATGTGGTGAATATATAATGCTCTGTTATTTTTAAATGACAGCAAAGAATGGCATGTGATTTTACATAAGAATAAAAATACATTTCAATAGTCTACAGGTTGTCTACAAGTACTCAAACTATAATCGACATTTATCATTTGTTCAGGTGCTGGAAAACAATATGAATCATTCTGCTTTTATATGATTAATTATATGAATTTATATTAAACCGATGCTCGGCGTAATTATATTTAAAGACAATGTGAGAGCCTAAACGCATATATAGAGGACAATGATCCAAACTACACCTATCATGCCTAAAACAATATGAAGTCCCCCACCTCACTGAAAACTACAAAGGGGAATTAGATTCGATGAGATTTCACGCAGATAAAAAAGTCTGATTATTTTTCCTCGAAGTATGCAGCATTAAAAGACCCAGTGCTGTTATCTGGGGGAGTGTACGTAGTTTTTGTTGGGTTGAATTTTATTGTGCTCTATCAGCAAACAGTATGCTGATTATTGTTAAAAGGCCCAGGTTAATTTCCAATGATCATGCGTTTTACTTCTCAAAACAAAACACAAAACTAATCCTACGAGTAGGGTTATTTCAGTGTTGGAACGGCCGTGTGCTGTCAGTCTGATAAGCGTTACAACTATAGCCGAGCTAATTATCTCTGCAGGAACAGAGCTTGAACTGGCGCGGTTCAGCTTGACCGCACAGATCACGCCTCGACCAGTGAAGTCGTGCTCACAGTCTGTCATCGGCGTGCGCTATTTCCTCTCATTGTCGAGCGGTCGTGAGCAGGAAGACGGAAATGAAAGCAGAGAGCCGGGGGCTGGGCTTTAAAAGAAACATGCTGTAGCCCTAGTAAAACGGAGAGCCTCGCGGCTTACTTGCAGTCTGAGCCTGGTACACGAACATGCAGCTCTACCGAGCCCTCCCTGAGATTCTTGTCTTTCCCGTAGAATATTGCCGATCCAGAGGGGCTCCGAGACTAGTGTCAGTGACACAAGAAGCCTAGAAGTTCTCGTTTTTAGAGCTGAGACTGTCCTGCTTGTCAGACACCCTTCTCCTCAACCCGCTGGAGCGACGTCCTTGGAAATAAAGAAAATCATGCCATTGCATGTACTGAGCACTCAATATTGCTGAGTGAGACAGGTGCACTTTCGAGCATCATCCATCCTTGTTTGCAGCCTAGTTCATCCGAAGACTGACTCCGAGGACTGGGTTTTCACTTACGAGCACCGACGGTGAGGTGCGAAACGAAACAAATGCACTGCTCTCTGATTCCTCTCAAATACAACTACATGTAAAATGGCTTCTACAATTGAGAGGAAGACCCTGGAAGCTAACGAGTAAGTAGCCACACTGGGGCTTGATGTGATATAGTGGTTTCGTTAATATAGTTCCTTTTTGTACAGTAGGAATGTTATATTGCTGTAGTTGTCAGAAACCCCCTTGTTGTTCTTATTACGTGATGTCAAACGCATACAGTCGTGTGTGATGCAGAATAAGATTTGGAACATGTCACTTATTTTCGGAGCCGAAAGCGGTATTGTGGCCTGATCATAGATATGTGCGCAGGACGCTCACAGCCTCTGGTGAGTGAGGAAATGTGGAGTCTCCAAATGAAATCAGTGTAGGGAGGTATTTTACTGGTACAAAACAATGCAAATATAATCTGGAACTACGCATATTGATATGCCTTTATAATTTAGCAATTATTAGCATTTCGGCAAGGATAAGTTCAATTGTACAATGCTCTTTATAAATGACTCGATTGTCGATTGTCCCTCTGCTGTTTAGCCGTCGAACTGCAAGCCAGAGACTAAAGTGTGGAAAACTTGCACAAATTCACCGTTAAGTCCTGCTGGGATATTTTTCAGCAATAACATTATAAATAAATATGTTATAAATATGCCAAATATTTTTAAATATCTACATTGGGACAAAACTAAACTGCAAAAATTGCATTTGAAATCTGAGTTGGATGGGAATTTAGACTACTTTGAGGAATCCTTCTCAGCTTAGTATGATGTGTATCAAAGAAATTTGAGAGCTCTGGGGCAGACAGCCAAATACGTTTTCCTTTGTACCTGTGTATAATATTTTCATAAATTTTAAGAAAAGAAAGGGACTCTTTGTCATAGTGAAGAACAGCAGACAGTGAACCACAGTACCTGGAGTGCAATGATGGTAACAATACCTAGGGTTATGAATCTAGGGTTACTCAGGGAAACCTACTAAATTGGAATTTGAACCCATGACCTTCCAATCCTGTGGCGTAGTCCTTATATGCCACCGCTGCCCTGTACTAGTTTAGATTTGTTCTCTTGGTAATGAATCTGCCCAAACCATAATGGAGAAACAGCCTACTTACAGTAGATCATACTGCCTTTCATATAGTAGTGCAAAATTATTAAAATATAATAATTATGTTATTATTATTATTTTAATTATTAGTGTTTGGTGCACACCAGAGGAGGATGGGATCACCTTTTGAGTTTTTTCCTTGACTCTGTAGTCCTTGGCCTACTAAAAATAGACTTAGCTTGAATACTGTTAGCATGTATAACTACAAATAGTATTAGTTCAGTTTCTTAATAAATATAGTTCTTTGACCTAACTTGTTTTTTGTGGGTAGATGATGATATTAATGATATATTGATTACTGGAGAAGTTCAGCTTCTTGAAATTTACCACATAATGCTTCAGTAGGTAAGAGGCAATGGAAGGAAGAAGGAAGATTTTCTTATTCTTTGTAGTATGAAAATGTGGAAAAATGTGTGTTAAAAAGATTTTAGTTTTTTAACTTTTTATTCTTATTGTTATTAACTTCTTTTTCTTGTATAGGGAGCCAGTGGACGAAGTTCTCCAGATGCCTCCATCACTGCTGACTTGTGGTGGTTGTCAGCAGAGCATTGGAGACCGCTTTTTCCTCAAGGCTATAGAGCAGTACTGGCATGAGGATTGTCTGAGCTGTGACCTCTGTGGGTGCCGGCTAGGGGAGGTAGGCAGGAGACTCTACTACAAACTTGGTAGGAAACTCTGTCGGAGAGACTACCTCAGGTAAGTTTGAAGCACATATTTTGTATGTCTAAGTAGAAATTATTATTTAAGTTACCATTTGGTTTAATTTATTTGCCTATAATAAACAGAGGGAACATGTACATATACATGTGTCTAACTTTTTCATTGTAGAAACTTTTTAACATTTTAGGCAAAGCCTACATATCCATTATATTACTGTCTAGTCTTAAAATAGTCTTTCAGAGTCTCATTGTCCTCATGATTAAACTGTACTCAAACTGTAGCGGTATAACCTTAACAAGGAGGTTGGCATGATGGACTGAGCCAGAGACTCATTGAAGATCGAAGGTAAAATGCCAGTCAGTTGATCAGTGCAGCAGCTCAGAATGCATCCAGAAACGACATCTGGTCCCACAGCTTTCCTGATGCTCAACCGCTTCAGAGCCCAGCACTCATCAGTGCATCTTTTAGTCATTCCATGAACCACATAATTAAATTTGATTAGCCATGTCAAAAACTGATTAATCTAGGCATCAGTTAAATACAACCTTTCAGGCAATGTGAAATTCCCTAAAAGATCCTCATAAACAGCTTTTGTTTATTCATTCATTATTCCAACTGCTTATTCTGAGTAAGGTTGCAAGAGGTGCTGTAGCTCACTCTGGGTGAAAGGCAGAGAAAGACTCTGAACTGCTTGCCAGTCAGAAACATTGCAGACACACAAACAAACACACTTACACATCTCGAGGGCAGTTTAGCAGCTCACTCAAATTCTGGGACAAACCATTTCATCTCCAAGTGGAGCAGACATAAAATGGCAGAAAATCACCCAAGAAAAAAAAATCACAGAAGATCATTTAAGTTACTGCAGGTCTCTCTTAGCTCAGTTAATGTCAGTGCTTATGATTCCACCATTAGGAAGATATTGGGTAAAATGGTATCTATGGAAAGTGACCAGGGAAAGCAAGAGGAACATAAGGATCAACGGAACTTTTAAAATATTACATTTACCAAAAATCACCTTGATTTTAGGGGTCAGTTACTTTTCACTAATTGATGTGCTGGTGTGTTTTTATCCTCAGTAAATCACAAGATCATTTGAAAACTGTTTATTTACAATTGAGTGATTGGGCAGTAGTGGGGAAGCACAGATGCTTTCCTGGCATTTTTCAATTAAATGGATCACTAAATAAAGCTACTGAAACCTCTACTTTAGTGACTGTTTGTGTTTTAAATACCATAAAGTAAAAATAGTGTGTGAGAGGAAATCTGATTTGCAAGTTTCTTACTGAGCATTGAAACTTGCAAATGAGAAAGATGTCAGTCAATTTTACAGAGGGTTTGAGACATTTAGTACAAGTTGAAATAAAAAAAGCAAAGCAGTCTACATGCAATGTCACTGGGAAGTGTTTTTCACTCATTTCTTCTCTCTTTTGCAGACTGTTTGGTCAGGATGGGCTCTGTGCTTCCTGCGAGAAGAGGATCCGGGCTTTTGAAATGACGATGCGTGTGCGCGACAAAGTGTACCACCTAGAGTGCTTCAAATGTGCAGCCTGTCAGAAGCATTTCTGTGTTGGAGACCGTTACTTGCTTATAAACTCTGACATTGTTTGCGAGCAGGACATTTTTGAATGGACCAAGCTAAATGGCAATTTGGTTTAATGTGTTGTTGTTTTTTTTTTTTATCTATAAAGGCTCCTGCTGTCATGTCAGAATCTACACTGAGCCTTTAACAATTAAATGCAGCCATACAACATTGTTGTTTATGGATAATAGAAGAGCAAACTTATCTTTTTCTTTGGTGCACCAGCATTTAGCTAAGACTACTTACAGACTTATATATATATATATATATATATATAATTTTTTTTTTTTTTTTTTTTTTTTTTTAAGTATGAAGCAATAATGTTTCTTCACTATGCTACTTGGTAGATAGACATAAACATTTGATATTTGCACAATAAAGATACTGCTTATTGTGGAATCTACATTTGCAACAGAAATATGGACTCATTTTTAGTAAAACAAATTACTTCCTTGATTACTTGCCTTTTGACTAGCCCAAGTCTCAGTCAACAAATGTAATTTATTTGTTATGTTTGTAATGTTGGAAGCAGGTAAAATAATCAAGTAACTGAGTAATCTGAGTAACTTTAACAAGACCACAGTTGTGATGGCTGGATGACTGCAATAGATCATCCCCAGAAGGAAAGATTGCATGGGGTGTTCTAGTATGAATGTTTAGTTGCTACCAAGAGTAACAACTGACAAACCTCTGGCTGGAGTCATGGGGGCCCAAAGATGCATGTGGGGAGTAAAGGCAAGCCTGTGTCCTCTGATAACCACTGTTTTGGTAGGAAACCGTGGCTCTTGGAGTTCATGTGGATGATAATTTGGCCCATACTACTTTTCTTAACACTGTTGGGAGACCTAGTGCATGCTATTATCTTTAGGCTAGACCCATTTAGGAGCCATCAGATCACCAGTTTCCATTTCTTCCTGTCCTCCTTCAAACCCTCCTTTGGCCAACAGTAGCCCAATTTCCAACAGGACCTTGTAGGCTAACAGCACTGGTGGCGGCCGTTGTTAACCCAGTCCTCGACCGATCTGGTATGGCAGTCTGTTTTGTTGTCTGCATGTTGATATGGCAAAATTTTTGCAAACTAGTCCAGGCCATGGAGGACAAAAAAGAAAATGTGTAATTAAAGCTAGTTAAAAATCAGTCAAACAGATAACGAGAAAAAAACAGTTTCATTAATAGTAACAGGAATGATTGAATGAATAGGTAAAAAAAAGATTAGTAGCATAAACATACAAAATACAAACTAAGATTGCAAAAAGCAGTTTCAAACTAACTGGTGGTGGTTATAGATTAAACATTTTAAAAAAGATAGATTGTCTCCCCTGATTAAAGCTTTCGAGTGTCCTTTAAATAATTACATCTCACTGCACTAAAAGCAGATTTCCCCACTTATTAAGAGTAGTCAAATGACCAGTGAGCACTAAATACTATGATCCTTATCTGTCTCCCAACACAACGTTGGGGCAAAGTCTTTAAAAACCTTCCCTTTCTCTTTCTCAGGTAGCTGCCTGTTACATTTTGCTGTCCACAATTTCATTCACACGCTATTCTGTTTTCGTCCTACTGACTTTCATGCTCCACCTTTCCAGGGATTCCTTAAGCTGCCCTCTACTCTCACTAGAGATCACTCCTGTTCTCAAATATTTAAACTCCTCCACCTGTGCCTGCTGTATTCTTTCTTAGTCCTACTGATTTTCATTGTTATCCTGAATCACCCAAACTTGTTTGTAGGTGCTGCCCTTAATTGAATAAAATCTCCAATCTTTCAATCTTTAATTGAATAATAAAGTGTCCTTAATTTGAGTCTCATTAGCATATTCAAATCTGAAACATCACAGTGAGTGTGTGTGTGTGTATGTATGTCTTTCTGCTTGTCTGAGCACACAAATATGGTGTGACAGCTGGCATCTGTGAAGGTTTGTTTCATGTCCTTTTTTCTGAAGAACAAAGGCAAGATGGCACAGATTTTCAGTCGCCTGCAAATACTGGCTGTGTGGTCACAAAATCAGCTAACCCTTTGTTCTAATGCCTACTAAAGTAAAAGGTGGCTACTGTCATTAGTTTTTTTCGCTCTAATAAACAATATCGACAGTGACAGCCTATACAGACTGGCATACCTTTCTAAATTATGTCCAATTCCTTCAGTTAGTCAAAGGCAGACATGAAGCATCTCAAAAACTATTGATATTAGCAGGATGGACCAGAAGACAAAAGTCATAAAGGGTCTGAATACTTATGAAAATTATATATTTGCATCTTTTTTTGTAAATTTACAAAACACAGAAAACTTGATTTTAAGTATTTCATTGTTGAGTATTGTCTGCAGATGGAAAAAAATCTATATATTCTAGTTCTGAAATAAAATGCAACAAAAACCATTTTTCTCCTTTTGGCTGCTTCAGTTAGGGGTCAACACAAAATCTCCATTTTATCCAGTCCTCTGCATCTTCCTCTTTTAAACCAACCGCCTACATGTCCTCTCTTACCAAATCCTTTTACCCTCCTAATCTCCATCCTCAAAATCCTTCTCCCAATATAATCCTTGTCTCTCCTCTGTACATATCCAAATCAAAGCCTGAGCTATCCTTCTAATAAACATTCCAAATCCTTCTGTCACAATGGAAATCTCAGAGTCTTTTCATTAGTGCCATCATCACCAATGTGTATAACTCAATACTGTCTTACTACTGTCCTGCTGGCACCTGTCTGTCACAGATCACACTTGTCACTCTCTTCATCTCTCTTCCACATTCCCTGTTACTCTGAACTGTTGATCCCAAGTATTTTAATTCCTCCAACTCTGCTACCTCTACTGTATTCTGTCTTTGTCCTACTCACTTTCATTCCTCTCCTCTGTATCCCCACCACTGCAGGTTCTCCTCAAGCTGCTCCCTACTCTCACTACAGATCATGGCATTAGCAAACATCATAATACATGGGGACTCTGTCTAACCTTGCCCGTCAACCTGTCCATTACTATTTCAAGGAAGAATTCCACCTCTATTTTAAATGCATCCATCAATTCTACTGCAGACCTCACCACTGTTATGCTGTCCTCATACATGTCCTTGTCACAGTGGCGGGGTGCGGGAAGGATGTACATGCAGAGCCAGAGATTCCAGACATACTTTTATTCAACATTTACTGACTCCAGACCACAAAACTGGAACAGAACTTGACAAACCACTCATAACGACAACTGAAGTTGAGCGAATGAGCCGCGCTCTGTTCTGACTCATTGAGGCATAAGTAGTCAGCTTCAATGTAGCACACCTGTGTCATATGAGCTAAGGTGTGCTCCATCAGAACAGAGCGCCCACTACTGTGAATACAACAAAAGCAGAACACCCAAAGTCCTGACATCACCCCCCCTCTCAAGGGCGCAACACATCCACTGCTGCTGTAAACACTGTTGCTCTCCTCTAGCACTGCTGGCTTTTGGGAGGCCTGGGTAACTGTGTGCTTCCATCTCTGAAAGTCACCGTTAGCTTCCACAAAGATTCTGGAGCACTCCTCCTCTGGATAACTCTCTGAAAGGCTAAGGTCAAGGGATTTGGGTACCTCTAAGGAACTAGACTCAATTTCTGACTTTACTTACTGAATTCACTAAAACAAGGGAAGAGATCATCTATTTCAGTGAAGGACAGTCTATTCCAGAGGTGATGCCTGAGGAAATAGATGGAAGTGGCTTATGATGATCAAATTCCTTGATGCGGTTGCCTGGTTATGCAACTTTATTGACTGTGCAGAAGGATCACATACGGTGCCAGTTCCAGCAATATGTATGGGCATGTTCTGAACAGGTTCACTGAGAAGTTTTCGTCTAGTTGGCCAATATGTTTCAGCAGAGGTCAGGGGGTTCTGAATAGTCCTAGCCTCCTTCCTCAAGACTGGGAATCTTCTTCTTCTTCTTTTTCTTTCGGCTGCTCCCGTTTAGGGGTCGCCACAGCGGATCAACTGTCTCCATTTCTTCCTGTCTTTTGCATCTTCCTGCTTCAACCCGACCACCTGCATGTCCTCTCTCACCACATCCATAAACCTCCTCTTTGGTCTTCCTCTTCTCCTCTTTCCTGGCAGCTCCATCCTCAACATCCTCCTTCCAATATAATCATCGTCTCTCCTCTGCACATGGCCAAACCAACGCAACCTTGCTTCTCTAACCTTGTCTCCAAGACGTCTAACCTGAGCTGTCCCTCTAATATACTCATTTCTAATCCTGTCCAACCTCGTCACACCCAACGAAAATCTCAGCATCTTTAACTCTGACACCTCCAGCTCCGCCTCCTGCCTTTTCGTCAGTGCCACCGTCTCCAACCCATACAACATAGCTGGTCTCACTACTGTCCTGTAAACCTTCCCTTTTACTCTAGCTGGTACGCGTCTGTCACAAATCACTCCAGCCACTCTTCTCCACCCATTCCAACCAGCCTGCACTCTCTTCTTCACCTCTCTTCCACACTCGCCGTTACACTGAACTGTTGATCCCAAGTATTTAAACTCCTCCACCTTTGTTACCTCCACTCCCTGCATCCTAACCACTCCACTTTCCTCCCTTTCATTCACACTCATGTATTCTGTCTTTGCCCTACTCACTTTCATTCCTCTCCTCTCCAGAGCATATCTCCATCTCTCCAGGTTCTCCTCAAGCTGCTCCCTACTCTCACTACAGATCACAATATCATCAGCAAACATCATCGTCCACGGAGACTCCTGTCTAACCTCGTCCGTCAACCTGTCCATCACTACTGCAAACAAGAACGGGCTCAGTGCTGATCCTTGATGTAATCCAACCTCTACTTTAAATGCATCCGTCACTCCCACTGCAGATCTCACCACTGTTACACTGCCCTCATACATATCCTGAACTACTCTCACATACTTCTCTGTAACACCAGACTTCCTCATACAAAACCACAACTCCTCTCTAGGCACCCTGTCATATGCTTTCTCCAAATCCACAAAGGCACAATGCAGCTCCTTCTGACCTTCTCTGTACTTCTCCATCAACACCCTCAGAGCAAACATTGCATCTGTGGTACTCTTTCTCGGCATAAAACCATACTGCTGTTCACTGATCCTCACCTCTTTTCTTAACCGAGCTTCTACTACTCTTTCCCATAACTTCATGGTGTGGCTGATCAACTTTATCCCTCTATAGTTACTACAGCTCTGTGCATCACCCTTATTCTTGAAGATCGGTACCAGTACACTTCGTCTCCACTCCTCAGGCATCTTCTCACTTGCCAAGATTGTGTTAAACAATCTGGTCAGAAACTCAACTGCCATCTCCCCTAAACATCTCCATGCTTCCACTGGTATGTCATCCGGTCCAACAGCCTTTCCATTCTTCATCCTCTTCATCGCTGCCCTTACTTCCATCTTGTTTATTTGCTGCACTTCCTGGTTAACTCTTCTCACATCATCCAGTCTTCTCTCTCTCACATTTTCTTCATTCATCAGCTCCTCAAAGTATTCCTTCCATCTGCTCAACACGCTCTGTTCACCTGTGAGTATGTTACCATTTCTATCTTTAATCGTCCTGACCTGTAGCACATCTTTCCCAGATCTGTCTCTCTGTCTAGCCAATCGGTAAAGGTCCTTTTCTCCCTCTTTACTGTCCAACCTCTCATACAATTCAGCAAACACCTTATCTTTGGCCTTCACCACTGCTTTCTTTGCCCTGCGGTTCATCTCCTTGTACACCTGTCTACTTCCTTCATCTCTCTGTATGTCCCATGTCTTCTTTGCCTCCCTCTTCTTTTGAATACACTCCTGGACTTCTTGGTTCCATCACCAGGTCTCCTTATCCTCTTTCTTCCTTCCGGATGTCACACCAAGTACATTTCTAGCCGTCTGCCTGATCACTTCTGCAGTAGTTTCCCAGCAATCCGGAAGCTCTTCGACACCTCCCAGTGCCCGTGTTAACTCCTGCCTGAATTCCACCTTACAGTCCTCCTCCTTCAGCTTCCACCACTTGATCCTCGACTTTGCCCTCACTTTCCTCCTCTTCTTGACCTCCAAGGTCATCCTACAGACCACCATCCTATGCTGTTTAGCTACACTCTCCCCTGTCACTACTTTGCAGTCTCTGATCTCTTTCAAACTGACCCTCCTGCAAAGAATATAATCCACCTGTGAGCATCTTCCTCCACT